>JAZDUH010000341.1:6472500-7672500 GCA_036419115.1 Scarus forsteni
ACATTGTTTATAGAATGAAGTAGAACAATATACTCACCCAGAAGGCTTTCCTGATCCAAACAGTGCTTCGGGAGATATTTAGATCCAAAATCGAGCGGCGAACATCTGTATAATGGTAGCACACGGGGCATGTAAAGCGCCGCTCCTAAAACTGCATTAATCATCCAAAAACTCATTAGTTTTGCCAATATTTCATAATGGTCTGCTCGTGCTACTCCTCCAAGACAGTCAGGGGTCGCTCCACCCATGTTTTTGTGACTGTGCTGACCTCTGAACTGGAAACTTTCTTTACGGCTGCAGCACATGCGCAGTACGGCTCATTGTTTCAGGGGCGACTGCCGGCTGCTCAACAACTTTCTTCTTCCAGTTTTGTGCAAAATGGACGAATATCTATCCGATGAAGATGTTGTGGAGGAGAACTTTGAATATGATGGGTGTTCGAGCCAGAGTTTACAGATGAGGAGCTCATCGAAAGGAGGAAGCCGTACTGCGCATGCACTGCAGCCGTGAAGAAAGTTTCCAGTTCAGAGGTCAGCACAGTCACAAAAACATGGGTGGAGCGACCCCGGACTGTCTTGAAGGAGTAGCGTGAGTGGACTATGATGGAATAGTAGTGAAACTAATGAGTTTTTGGACGATTAATGCAGTTCTAGGAGCGGCGCTAACATGCCCCGTGTGCTACCATTATATGGATGTCCGCCGCTCGATTTTGGATCTAAATATCTCCTGAAGCACTGTTTGGATCAGGAAAGCCTTCTGGGTGAGTATATTGTTCTACTTCATTCTATAAACAATGTGAAAGCTGTAGAAACCAAACTTATCCTTTGAGTGCGCGTTGACTTGGGCACTGGTATGTGTTAATCTACAAAGCCATCGTTGGTAAAATTCCTGACCATCTTTCCTCCTTATTAATCTTGAAGGATGGACTGCATAACCTGAGATTGATGAGCTTTATACAGTTTGTTGTTCCCAGAGTCCAAACTGAATTGGGAAAGAAGGGCTTTAGATTCTCTGCACCTTCTGCATGGAATAATCTGCAGACTGAATTTAAGCTGCTGAGCTTGGTGTCTCCGAATGTTTTTAAATCTGCAATGAAAGCTCTGGAATACAGAAGTTCTGAATGTCACTGTTTTAATTGATGGCTTTTAATGTTTTCCTCACTTCTTTGTTCTGTATTGAGTCTGTGTGACTGTTGAAACTGTGTTTTGCTGCCATTCATGGTCAGGTCTCCCTGTGAAAAGAGATCTGCTGATCTCAATGGGCTAACCTGGTTAAATAAAGGTTAAATAAAAAAAAACACTTTGTTCCATTTTAGTCACTAAGCAGTGAGAATCCTTTGAGTAATGCTTGTGTTTTCAGATGTTAGATGTCCTCAACACTGTTTCACTTCCACTGTCAAATTGTTGAATTTTTCCATGTGTATTGTTCTTAATTTATTGCCTGAGATCCTGATCTTAATGGGAATTATATGATTATATCAAGGTAAAATAAAAAAAATAAACAGAAAATCCCCTTGGAACACAATAACCACCCTGGCCCTATTTACATGGTTCAAAAAATGCCATTTACAATCAGATTGAAAGCTGAAGCAGGTTAGAAATGCCTCATGTAAACACCTTAGCCAATCGGATTCATCCGGATCTGATTGTACTTCAGATCGGATTGTAAGAGGTAGTCTACGCCGACTGATAATCCACTCCATGCTTCATGTAAACGGCTGAGTGGAGCGGACTGGGTTGATAGAGAGGATTGTTCAGTCTGCGCAGGCGCTCCGTAGTACGTAAGAGGCACGTAGTGACGTACGCAGAGCGTGCCCAAACAAACATGGTGAACAAACAGAAGAACTGGATGGTGGAGGAAACAAACTTTTTAACAGAAACCCTGCGAGAGTTAAAGGTGCTATGAGGAGAATCTAGTTCCGGCGACATAAAGACTCTGCTACACATGAGCACTCGTGGCGACTGTCGTAATGCTGCGTTCCAGTAACGTCATAACTGGGAGTGACATCGTCTCCAACTTATCTGCGTTCCAGTTGAAGTCAGAAAAAAAAAAAGGCCTATCTACCAGGCTATTGTTAGCTGCTGTTAGCACGGGGTGGCGAGGTTTCACCGAGTTCCCAGTAGGAAATTCCGACTTCGGGGGACAATTCTAGTTGCAGTTTCCTACTCAGAACCCAAAAATTCCTACTTCTGACTACAACTGGAACGCACCAAAAGACGTGATACATGCCAGAGCGTGTGTTTGTTGTTGTTGCTGTAATGCAACTCGGACCTTCCTCAGAACTCTGCATTGATTTACAACTTCTTTTTTCAACAACTTACAGGATGCAAAGCGACGTGGTAATGTATCTCTTTCTAGTTACGTAGCGGTAGTTTTTGATGAGTGACAACAAGCAATTTATTGGAAAACTTAGTATCGTAGTTTTGTAGCTGGCTATATATCGCTACTTACAGCCCGGTGCTCCAAGACGTGTCTGAAGAATATAAATTTGCTCTAGTTATAATTGTTTTGTTCCTGAAGTTGAGTATTCAGGCCTGTCCGACCCGACCGGAAGGCTAAGGAATAGCATTTATAGATAACCTATTTGCTAGATTACCTAATGCTATAAAACTCATCTTAAAGTGTGTATTTCGATCAGGCATATACCTAAAAGTGAGACTTTTTTTTAAATTACTCCTCACAGTCCCTTTAAAAATGACTTCAGAGCCTCAAATAAATGTAACCATAACACAATAAGCGTCCCCAGCAAAACATGACGTGGATCCATCTTTCTAGAGGTAAACAGGAAGCAGGAAGTGCACCTCTTCTTCTCTTACACATTTGCAGTTAGTGGCAGAGTGACCTTCTGTGCATGTCAAAAAAGACAATACAATCGGATTCAGCTGGGGCCATGCAAATGCGGATTGAACGTAGATCTCTTTACACAAAGTTCATGTATACAGATCGAATCAGATTCACTTAATCCGATCGATTTCAATCAGATTGAGGAAAACTTCCCATGTAAACGAGGCCAGTGACTCAAGTGCTATTGTTAATTCTAAGAGTTGAGCCCACAAGACTCAGCTGTAAGTATTAGGTGAACATAAGCAAATTATTATCAATCCTCTCCGTTTAATGCAAACCTTACATGACAGACGAGGTGGTCTCCATGAACTGTGCATCAGGGAAACATGGTGGAGGTATTATGTATGTGATGTATTCACAAAGGAGCCAGATTATGGAAAAGTGGTTAGAGTCAGCAAATTGAATGCAGCAAAGGACTTTTTTGAGGACAGAAATCAAACATTTCAGTCCATAAGGGTGCAGCTCCACATCATCTGAGTCGTTCGGCACAGAATCAAAACAATAATCTGAGCAACACGGAGCAGAACTGGTGCTCGAGAGGTACTTACAGCTTCATATTTGGACTGGCTGTGCCACTGACCGGGCTGTAATGTTTGATGACTTGGCAGTGAGATTGCTTTCAGGAGAGTGAGGCCCCATTATGGATTGGAGTCAGAGTGTAGATAAGCTCTCTGCATGCATTCATTATTTATGCCTGCTTTCTTAATTGAAATATTTCCGCAGCTTCTCGCAGAATCGAGCCGAGCGTTGATTTGTAGTTTGATTTATGACTCAACAATCAGCAGAGCGACTGAGATCAGAGAGCTGCAAACGTCTGGCGAAAGGCGCAAAATCACTTCTCCAGCAGCTCATTTGCACCTTTTATCACAGGATATTAAAAATGAAGGAGCGCTGTTTTTCTCGCTGAGGTGGGGCGACTGTTTATGAGAGCACTTTCAGATCCTCTAACGTCCTCCTGTCTCTCTGCTCAGAGCGTAGAAGGCGAGCACCATGAGAAGGCGGTGGAGCTTCTGAAGGCGGCCAAGGACAGCGTGAAGCTGGTGGTTCGCTACACCCCCAAAGTGCTGGAGGAGATGGAGGCCCGCTTCGAGAAGCTCCGCACGGCCCGGCGGCGCCAGCAGCAGCAGCTCCTCATGCAGCAGCAGCAACAGCAGAACCTGACCTCTCAGCAGAACCACATGTCGTAGGTGAGGCGCTTCATTGCTTTAAGGGTTAAGAGAGGGAGAACGCCGGACGAGAAAGGTAAAAGAGCAACGAGGTGGAGAGGTAAGAGGTTTTAGCAGGTGGAAATTAAAGAGAAGGATTAAAATATACGGTATATACGGACTACCTTTCTTACTTTTGAAAGAGGACAAGAGTTGTGAGGACTGATGGGTTTGCGTGTTGGCCTCTCATTTACATAGGAACAGTGCCCGGAGTGCTTAGATTCCCTCTCATATCTAATCAATCTTAGAGGGAAAGCTCAATATTTTTGAGTTGGGGTTGTATAAAGTTGGACTGAAATACTACATTCCTGCAGATGGGGCCAAGAGCTCCAAAAATTTGGTAATTAAGGGAAAAAAGAGCAACGAAATATTCCTCCCGACACTCTCAGGCCTTGTTTAGACAACAGTGTTTTCACCAGAAACTGAAAAGTTTTTCTTTCCCTTTTCTCCGTGTTTAGACGAAGATGCTAGAAACGAATGAAAACGCTGTAGTGTGCATGCCAGTCCAGTAGATGGCGATGTAGGTTTGCAGAGAAACAGCACTGTTACAATACACGTACGAAAAAGAAAACTTTTCACAAACAACAATGGCGAGTGGACGCACAAAGATGCAGGAATTTCTTGTTGAGACAACAATTCAGTCTGGAAAGTTTTGTCTGGCTAACAAACTGAGCACGGTAAGCAGCACACATTAGTCGGTAGACATCTAAAGCCGTTCTTCCTGGTGTGCACATGCAGTCTTCATGTAAAAGTACTGCACGTTTCACCATGAAACGCTGAATTGTGTCTTCATGGAGGAGTGGTGGCGATGCGTTTTCAGAACGCTCCACTCTAAAGCCTGGTTTCAAAAGTTTGCCAATTCAGGCACTTCAGGCTCTGTTCCCATGGAAATGTGAGGCCAAACCGCAATGAAAACTCTTAGGATTTGACCGAATCCAGCCTCGTGTAAACAGGGCCTAAGTCCTCTAAAATCACGCATATTCGTGCATTTGCAGAGTGACTTATGGCGTTTCCCTTACAAGACTTAACAGCCTCAGCTTTTTCCTTGGTTATTTTATGACCTGCCAAATAAACAAATTCACACAAACATGGTCTAAAGTTTACAATTTAAAACTTCCAGTGTAGGCAGACCACATCATGGACCCTATCAGGGAAACTGGGGAAGTGGCGGAGTCTGTATGTTTGCCTGCTTACTGTTGTGATATTTGATCAAATCCAAACCTCAGCTCACTTCACTTTTGGCTCGCTTGCCTTGTCCACACCAGAGTTTTGTGTGCGCTCTTACACCACCCTAAACAAAAATTCATTTAGTGTGGACCGAATGTGAGGTGTGAAAGCAGCCTTCAAGTTACTTCTCCCTCACTGACGAGTCAAAATCAAGAAGGAGCGTGACTTTTAACTTCCTAAACAACAGGGGGACGGCAAAAATAAGAAGTGACCCGTTCCCTGATCTTCAGCCTCCATCAGTGGGAAAGTCTACGCTGTGTTCATGTTTTCTGTGTGATAATTTCGATGGATTTCAGGAAAACAATACTGAGACATTTAACGTTAAAACCTACTTTTGCTCTCTAATATTATTAAAATTATATTTTAAATTAATTTTTATGGAGCAGAGCTCGTATAGGCAAACTAAGGGTGAATCCCAATTTTTCCACTCAGCCTGTAACCTTATCTTGCCCCTTCCCCTTAAGGTGCGTTCACACCGGACGCTACCTGTACTACCTCGGCGATCAGTATCCATTCAAAGTGAATGTACAGCCGTGATGGGGCGGGGCTAACCCTCCCGCGATGCGACAGCCGGCGACAAGACGACCACTTCACTCGTCGCGCGATGTCAAAGTTAAAAAAAAGTTGATCTATTCAGGCGATGTCTGTGTGGCTGTGCAGCAACAGCCAATCAGCAGTGTGTGTACGTGTGACGGTGCTGTTATTCATCCAGACTACAGGGCGGATGACTTCCTTCTAGGCGGAACTAATCTCAGTGAGGACATTTGCAGACGGACCGTAGTAAACTCACAGAGGATGCTTCTGCATCATCAGCTGCAGAGTTTTGTGTCTGATAAGTGAGTGAAAAGGACACAGCTGGAATAATGTCCGCTTATACATCCTATTATGTGATATATGATATGATCGCGGTAAAACTCGAGCGGACGTGACGTCACCGACCGACGGCTGACGCCAACGGCGACCAAACAGGTATTTATGGACTCGCGACGCTACATTAGTGGGCGACGTGACTTTGGTAGTTGGGTCGCCTGCGGTGTGAACGCACCTTTAGCCCTCTGTTTTGAGGCCAAGGGGAAGAGGTGAAAACACGCTCCTGAAAAACGAGACGCGACTCGATTCCCAAAAAGTCATTACCCAGAGCTGCTCGCTTGCTGTGACGTAGGCAGACGCAAAAATGGCCGTAGCTATGGCTGCGAAAGCTAGCTTGTTATAGCAAGAAATTAGAAAATACAACCAACAATTCAAAACATGATTAATATTTACTGGATGAATTAATAATTACTTAAAATTAAACGCTTCCTTCAGTCTGTGTTCTGCCTCGTGTCGGTGGGTGCAGCATCATATGGGTTTCGAGGGCTGTGTAGCCCTTGTTCTTAGCCTCACGGAGTATTGGGACACCACTTTACTAGGGGTGAGTATTGGCAAGAACCTCGTGATATCTGTCTGCTGTCACCATATTAAATAATAAAAACTTTTTATAATTCTGGCACCTTTTTAAATAGTTAATAGCTGCACAATTGACCGCACAGCTGCACTTTCCTCCCTTCAATTGTAAATATCCCAGTATGCTTGTAAGTATTCCTGCCTATGGAAAAGTTGCTTTCAATCAAAATATTAATCCCAGACTCTTTTTTTACACTTACATTTATTTTATTTAATTGTGTCTTGTTTGTGTCTACCTCCTTATACAAGAGAAAACAACTGCCGGAGTAAAATTCCTTGTATGTGTTGCATACTTGGCAATAAAACCTGATTCTGTTATACGTATCACGATACAATAATATCACAATATATATCACGATATTGTGATATATTGTGATATTCTACAGTTAAGTAAGGAAAAAATAGAGATGTTGTATATATAAATCACACATTATTACTCAAAACTGAAAGTACAAATCAAGTCAAAACAATTTGATTGAAAACAACTTTTCCATTTTATTGTTTTTGAAATATGTTTAATGCAGTGTTACATACGAACTTGAAAACATAGAGTGCATCAAGTCACTTAAACTAATGCTGCAAAGATGTTATTCTTGTTTTCCCTTTAATAATGTATTGAGAGCATCCTAACCTGCAGTGCAGCTCAAACTGTAATTTAACACGTGACGAACAAAGTGCTTTGAGTTACTGACAGCACAAGAGTAAGTAAAAAAAAATTACATATTTCTCTTGTCACTGTCTAAACTGAATAGACTACATGAAAAAAACCTGTGCATAAATATTTATAAGTTGTATTGTATTTCCAACTCTGATAAAATGGGTTTATTTTTACAAAAAAAAATTATATTAAGATTTGAAATATCGATTTTGTATCAGAGGTCCAAGTATCATGATATATTTCTGTATCCATATTTTTTACACCGCTTCACTTCACTAGACGTGAACGCACAAAACCAAGGGGTAAGGGGTAGGACTGGGATTCATCCTAAAGCCTCTTTTTGAGATTTATCTTTAGGTTTAGTTTTGAAGTCCAGCCTCTTTATTTTCGGTGCGTGTGCAGGCAGCTGTTTTCACAACCCAGCGTGAAGCCCCACGTCCCTCAGTGGCTTTATTTGCAAACTTAGCGTCTGGTATCGTCTGTGCAGATTTCCCTCTCCCTTTGATTCATCTGTGCACACTGGCTGTGAATAATTCAGGCTTAAAGCGATTACTTTAGAGGCTCATGCTCTGCAGGTGTGTGAGGAAGGAGATCCAGAGCCTGTGATGGTGTTTGTAGCTGGAGGGCCTGCTTATATACCTCTGCTTAAAACAATATTTTCACACCTAAATTTAGTACAAATCTGTGTACTCTTCTTCACTCTGATGCAAACTTTCTCCAACAGAACTGTAAAGCCAAAGCAAAACTTTCAGACACTAATCAGGCTGAATCATATCACGCCACGGTTAATTCTTCAGACTCCTCCAGTCATCGGAGCGCCTCCCTGACGTATGCGCGGCGGGCGTCTGTCCAAGTTCTCCGTGCCGCTGCCTGTTTGAAGCCAAATCCCTGCAAGTGTAGCTCTTGTCTTTCTCCTGGCCCAGAGCGGCCTGAGAAGGTATTTAGGAGCTTGTAACGGTTTGTTGTGGTGGAGCCACAGACGGAGAACTGAGCAGGGATCATGTTTTAGCACCGCCGGCTCGCTGACCGCAGAGATTTGATTTGGAGGCCAAGAGCGTCCGACCAAAAGCCAGGCAGAGAAACAAGAGCTGATGGTTTGAGTGGGAGTCGTCGTCTGTGTCCTTTTTCTGTCTGCCACACAATAACAAGAAACATTGTTGTTCAGGGGGATTCAAGGTAAATGTTTTAAAAACAGCTTCAACTCTGTTTTAGCTGAAAAGTCTCAATAAAAACAGGAGCAACACAAACTGAGCTCTCTGTCAAACATTAATGGGAGTCGGCAGATGAATGATGTGAAGCTGATTTGGTGCTTTTAAGTTCCGATGCACAGCACGGAGGTTTGGCGAATAATGAGGCTAATTTTTGTTTCAACTCCCCGGATCCTTTTCCAAAAACCGGTTCAGAGGCACACCCCCACTCTACAGCAGCCTCCTGAATCAGAGCAGCCGAGAGACAATAAACAATCCAACTGGCAAGATCAGAAAAATAATGTCCCTGCATTCAATTAATAGATTTTTGAGCATGCTGTCAGGAAATGAGATTTTGTACATTTTCACTAAATTTTGGGACTTTTTCTATCAAAAATGAAGTACATTTTCATTGTTATTTCTAGGGCTGTAAAGTCCAAGTCAACTGGTCGACTTATTGGTCGATGCGTGCTCAGTCGACCAAAATTCTGATTGGTCGACCAAATGTATCAATTTATATTTTCCCCTGCAGTATATGGTTCATTTTATCAGGAGAAATGTATCAAGTGAACCGTTTCACAGGTAACAGCCTGTCTTTTAATGTATTTATCATTCATTTCAATATCAATATTATATTAAGAAATTTTCAATATTCTAGTCTAATAATCCTTTATTCGTTTTATAGCTGCATGCCGCTGCTGCATGCGCTCTGCCCACTGCAGCGGCGGCAACCCTCACCCAGTCCGCGCTGGATTGTATGCCTCATATAAATATCCAAATGCAAAAACGACATCACAGATGGAATTGTCAATTTTATTTCTGAGGGTATGAGGCCCATTGGTGTCATGGAAGGCCAAGAAAAACATTGGAACCTGGATATTCAGTGGCAGCGCGCCACACAATTACGCACGCACATACGGCAAAATACGAGGGAGTAAAAAAGAGAAAGTTTCTGAGTTAATAGATAAAGATAACAGATGTGTACGTCTCTTCGAATGGAGTCCTATATGACAGTGACTGCCCATTTCATTGATGAAAACTGGAAAGCAAAGAGTCTTCTGCTTGAGAGAGGTAAAAAAGGAGAGGCGGACACGGGAAGAAACATCGCTGCGGATTATATGAACTTGCTGATGCCTCAAAGGTCGAGCAGAAAAAAACGTGTCTGTTGTAGTGAACAACGTGGCTAATATGGAACTCTGTATGGAAACACTTAAGGAGTCCCACACTCCCGCCGTGGCTGCAGCGCGTCATGTTCTGGCACATTTTAATAAGGGGCACAAAGCCAAAACTGGGCTAAAACAGGAGCAGAAGCAGGTGCTGATACAGTATAAGTTTAATCCAGCAGCAGCACGTCATTTTGTGGCGCATTTTAAAAAGGGACACAAAGCAGAAAAACTGGGCTAAAACAGAAGCAGGGGCTGATATAAGTTTTACTGAGCTGCGGTCCGCTGAGCCCCCCCCCCCCCCCCCCCCCTTGATTGGTCGATTTTTGGTGACAATTGCTGTGTTTTGGTCGACCAACAATTTCTTTGGTTGATTACAGCCCTAGTTATTTCGGAATCTCGGAAGGACTAACGATTTTTTTAAATTTACGGTGTATGTTATAAAATTTTTGGTTTTGTCGTTCAATGAGTCTTGAAATGTTCAGAAACATTGTTGGCTATTTAATGACTTTTCTTTTCAATTTAGGGAATTAATTTGTAATTCTTTATTTAAAAAAAATATATTTTTTAGAAATTTCTTATATTTTTGTAAAGTTTCAGATATCTTCAAATTATTTACGCTATTAACGTTATTTACGCTACGTTATAGTACTTTTTTTGGAAACTAGCTTTAAATGTTTCTTGTTTTGGAATGACAGATTTTTTATAGAAAAAATAAGAAATGTTCCAGATATTTTTTTAGGAATTCAAATAAGTTTAAATTTATTTTGGTAAAATTTCATAGAGATTTCCATCTCCATGTAAATGTACTGTGAAATCCAAACCAGGACTTGTTGAGACGTTTTTTGCAGAAGTTTTCAGGAATTTTCGAAATAATTTTTAAATGTTTGCATTTCAATTTTAGGGACATATTCTCAGACGTTCGGGGGAATTTAGATAATATTTCGTGAGTTCATGTTTTCAAAGAACTTTACTTTGTTGTTTTATTTTATTTTTTTTAAATCTTAAAATAGCTCAGAATTTAGGTCAGAATTTTTGGATTTTTTTAAGTAATTGTGATGAAATTTTGTTGGGGGGGTTCGAGAGCATTAGTTTTCGGAAATTACCAGGATATTTTTTTCGCAGAACAGTTGTTATATTTTTAAAAAGATTTTTAAGGTAAAATTTGGACATTTTTATGGAAGCCCTAAAAGGCCATGGTTTTTTCACGTTTTTTTTAGCACCGTTTTCTCGGGATAACGACTTAATTTCAGTTGTTTTCCCGAGATCTCGAGTTATTTATGTCGTTATCTTGGGATAACGAAGCTTGTTTTCTCGAGATCTCGACATAAATAAGTCGTTATCACTGGATAACGACAAAAATAACTCGAGATCTCGGGAAAACAACTGAAATTGAGTCGTTATCACGAGAAAACGGTGCTAAAAAACGTGAAAAAACCATGGCCTTTTAGGGCTTCCGTACATTTTAAATGAAATCTGTGGGATATTTCTCACTAATTGTCATTGAAATTTGGTTACTCGTATGGATATTTTCCATTTTGTATTAATATACAGGAGACTGTGTTATAGTTTTAACAGTAGATATTCTGACAGTTTAATCCTCATTGGGATCAACAGATCACATGTGGACTTATTAAACTGTATACAAACAGAGGCCAGGTTTTCAGGGTTTTCTTTACGTTGAACAGTTTAGCTTCTCCCTGCTGTGAAGAATCAAACCTTTAATATCTCCTCTGTTAAAACTTTCAGCTTGAAGGTAGAAAAGAAACATCAGTGTCGCTCTGTCTGATGCGTCGCCTCCCTCTGAGGCATTGCTCTCAGTATTTGTCTCTGTTTTGTGATCTGCAGGATGTTCCAAAAGAAGAAGAAGTGAAGAAGAGAGAGGAGGTGGATCTCAAAGACCATCTGCGTGTGCTGAGGATCCCCCAAAGGACCTTTTCTCTCTCCGTCGTGGAAGCAGAAGACTCTCTGACTCTCTCTCTCCCCTCCAGTGTACCACCGATTACTGAGCAAAAACAGAGAGACGATTGTCCCGAGAAAACTGGTGCTTTTGACGAACAAGACCGAGGGAGCTGAGCACTGAAAGTCGCCCGTTTTAACTTCCCTTTTTTTTACGTTGTTCTCCCGGTCGTGACTATTACAGAAGCCCCCTCCTCTCTTGTGTTTGTTGGTTTATGTTAACAGGTCCATTTTTGGTCGCCATTTTTCTCCATCTGTACAGTGGTGTTTCTATCGACCCCTCGACTGGTGCTTGTGTCTCCGTACGAATGACCATCCGTTTCTTTTTTCGTGCGTCCTGTTTTTTGGATAAACGTGAACTCTTTTTTACCTTCTATATTGTAGCAGGAGAGATTTTTGTATCTTGTAGGTTTAGCAATAACACACATTGTTTTTACATCCCACCCGCTAAATTCACGATCAGTTTTATTCAGAGTTTAGTACGACAGATGTGAAGGTGGTCTTATGTCCTGTAAGGCATCTTCTGTGTCCAAGTCTTCGTGCCATTTAAAGAGATTATTGATTTACAGGTGGCACCAACAATTAATGTGCAATAATTCAGATAATTTACAGATTTTAAAATAAACCCACTGAGATTTATTAGAGAATTTATGTTAAAGATTGAACACGAAGAATGTCGCCAGTTTTCATTTGAGCTGAATTTAACCCAGATTTATCTATTTTAAAGATTATTAATCAGAGTTTAACATAAAGATTTATTGTTCCTTTTGAATATTGTGTATTATTTTATGTTTATTAAAAATATATTCATTGTACCACGGCTGAATGCTTGCACTTGTGTTCCTTTTATTTCTGTTTTTGACAGTTTTAATAAGAAATCTGCTTTGACCTTATTTAATAACCCTGGCTGATAATTTAAACCTCGTATTAACAAACGTTTTGGGCGCTCCGACACTAACTAGTTGTCTTTAGTGCCTGGCATGTGTTCTTCAGTATGTACTCAAGATTATTTAATATTCAATAGTTTAGACTGCATACAAAGGACTATGATGGACGAGTTTGGGAGTGTGGACTCATAAAGTACTATCACACATTAAAGACCACCCTGATAACTGACTTTTCCGCAGCAGTCCACCAGTGAGCTACGCTAAACAGTGCTATATCGCATTCCGCAGTGCACGTCTACGCGGCAGACCAAGCCAGATGCTTGCGCACTTTCAGGGACTACTGTGCTAAATGGCAAGCGTAGAAGAAGAAGTTCCGCTGTTTACACTCTGCTGTGAGTGACCCAGCTGTGGACAATCACAAGCGCGCAAGCTTCTTCTTCTGCGCTTGCAATTTAGCACAGTAGTCCCTGAAAGCGCGCAAGCATCTGGCTTGGTCTGCCGCGGCTTCCATAGTTCAGGGAGCGCGCGTAGACGTGCACTGCGGAAGTACGATATAGCACTGTTTAGCCTAGAAAAATGTACTAAATGACCTCATTTCGAATTAATTATGGACGTTACCCGCTCAGGACACTTGGATTACAGCGGACGAGCAGTATGAAGGAAAATAGGCACGTTTTTGTGGACTTTTATGGACCTTTTTCTTTCGGGCGCCATTGTCCCCTGTTAGATGGAAGTTTGTTGACAGCAAAAATCGCCCCGGATCTCCGGCTGCATTTGAGACATCAAAAAAGTGCTCCAGAGTGTTGCTCAGCATGAGGGTGAGTAGAAAATGAAGGTATATCATTCTTTGGGTGAAGTGCTCCTTTAAGCCCAGCTTGGTTGGGTTTTTTAGCAGGTCATGGTCAGTCTGATCCATCATCTTAAATCAGATGGATAAATATAGATGGATCAACTTTATAGTCCCTTGCAGGAAATTTGTCTTAGACAGCAGCGCTACTGGCCAAAGACTCGATACAAAAAATAACAAACACTAGACAACATACAACAGTTACATAAGCAACAGGTTGGTGAAAAGCATGGTCAGTACAGTAGTTATTGTATAAGGAGATTACAGTGCAGGGCTCATTACAACAAGCAGTGAAAATAAGTAGAAACAAGTTAAACCGAATAACAACAAGAAGAATAAAAAATGGATAAAAACAGGATAATAATAGATAGATATGTGGAAAAACATAATAAGAAATAAGAAATAAGTAAAAAAGTCAAATAAGAATGAGAGGAATAAAAATATGGATAAAAGCGTTAATAATAATAATAATAATAATAATCAGGCAGCCCCATCGTGCAAAACTCAGAGCTGGAATGATTAAGCTCACTCTGCATAGGTATTGTCCAATTATTGTTCATCGAGGAGAAAGTGGTGTGAGCCAGGAGCTTGAAAACAACAGCATGAAGTGTCTGCAAGCCTCTAACCAGATTAGCAGAAATGCTACTAGCTTGAGTGGGTTTGTCAAAACTGGACATCATATGACTTCTTCCAATTCTTTTTACAGTCAGTGTTTCCAGTCAGAGTTTACTTATGAATGATCATGTGTCCTACTTCAAACCTATAATTATAAATGATTCTTCCTAATAGAATGTAAGTGACAGAACAATCATCCAATCAACATCACACAATCACACAAAAAAGGCAGCACTTCGGACTGGCGTGTATACTGACTCGGCCTGTGCTCAAATAATCAATACGGCAAAATATCGTCATGCACTCCTTGGGGATACGCGTATAGATACAGATTCTACAGAATCGATAAGGCTTCAATATTTTAAGAGTTGTTGTCAGTACAATTTGAGTAATATTAACAATGGTACAGTTCAAAGTAGAAGTCCAACTACATGTAAAACACATGTTCCAACTTTAACTTTAGGTCTACCATCTTCGAATTTCCGTTTCTTAAATTGTAGAACCATTTTAAACTCATCCATGTTCTTTTTCTTCTTGTAATAACAAAACAAAATTTGTCAGGAAACTCTGTTAAAAGAGTAGTCAACATTCGCAATTTATAGTCAACTTTCACAATTTACGTGTATCGGGATTCGTATCGTATCGTGGGATTACTGGAAATACCCAACTCTAATACCAACCAATACCCCACAGGGTCTTATCAGCTTTAAAATACATCACTCTTTCCTTAAAGAGTGTGTTTGTGACGAAATTAATGACGAAAGCTGTTAAAGAGTTGCTGCTATCCCATTTGTAGAGGTCAGATTTTGTGCATTTTCCACTATGATTCTACTCTGCTGTTTTTGTTTTCCTTAAGAGGTCGTACCTTTTAGCGATACTGAAAAGTGACTAAACTTAACCTGTTCCCATTAGCAAGTTTATAAGATGTGAATAAGTATCAGCCTCACCGCAGAAAAGATTTGTTGGCTGTTATTTTCACAAGAAACAAGCACGTTTGTCCAGTCCCAGCTCTTCATGGTAAATTATCAATAATACATAATTTGGATGGTTAGCTTAAGTATCTGAAGCTCAAAACGGTTGTTAATGCAAGGAACAACATCCTTAACTTTTGGATCTGCCTGGTCGCTGTTAGCTTTTAAGCACTTCCATTTTTGGTGCTAATGCGCTCCTTTTGTTTGTTTTGTTGGCACTGCACGTCCCAGCAGCCATTTCCATTTTAGTCCTGTGTTCTCTACGTTCTCTTGAGGTGGCGCCCTTTTCTTTGTTTGTTTGACCACACAGGATAAGTTGTTCCTCTTTTAATTAATTTCAGAGAAGTCGAAACATTCACTGCGCCAATTCCTGTATGCTAACGAAGAGTCTGTGCAGGCGCTGCATGTCAAGAATGAGAAGTAGTCCTGAAGTTTGACACATTCATGAAAAAGTTAGAGATTTCTTTTGCATTGCATCATTGATATATTGGTAAAAATTAGGGTTTTCCTGATCTTTATGAAGTATGATCGCACAAGACCAGCAGAGTAAATTTCTTTTACATGCTTAAAACATGCAAAAATCTCCTAGATGACTCATTAGCATGATGGTGTTATGATACCTCTGTGCTCAGGGGTCAAAACTTATTTAATTTCTGTCCCTCATTACACACTTCAACCAGAACATCTGAGAACAACAGATCCTTTTTGTATCTTTAAATCACAGGTACTTTTTCTTAATTGACATTTTTGAAGCTGATGGTCCTGTACTTATCGTAAAGATTAAAAAAAAGACAACGAACTGTTGATATGCAATTGTTATACATAATATATTTGTATAAATAAATCTATGTGCTTGTGTACAGTGAATGCTTGTCGACCCTTTCTTCACATCCCACAAATGTCTTTATAGCATGACTTTGCTGGTCTGTATTTATCTACAAATAAAACAGGAATTTTTAGGATTTGTTCTGGTTTAAACGGCCAAATAGAGACAAGATCTTTGATTTAGTGCAGCCTTTGCCATTCACTTGTTTTGGAGATTAGCAGTTTTCAAGCCTTCTGCTAGCAAGACACAAACCAATTAAGAGCTCCAAGAGCGCAATCCTTCACCAAGGCATTTCCAACACTGTCGTTGAGTGATTGTCAAAAATGTGGACGACTATTCTGTCTCACATTCCTATAAAAGATTCCTTGATACCAAACCAGGCAAAATCTAATCACATGTTTCTTGACCAACAATCTCTAAATATTTCATCCAAATCTGTTGTGGAGATGTTGAGTCATTAACAATAATGTAAAACACTGCTCTCTTTCACGGTAAACAAATCCTCAATCCATATCTGGATTCGTACCGTCACCAAAATTAAATCACTTTTTTCTTGTGCCATGACCAAAATTCCCTGTTAGTCATCAAAATCTGTTGAGAACTTTTTGAGTTATTAATAAATACACAGTAAACTGCCCAATTTTAACAAAGGCATAAACACAATTCCTCTACTTCCTTTACTATGACCAACATCTCCTGTTGAATCTAAATTCATTGAGAACATGTCGAGTTATTATTGAAACTGTGGAAAACTGCCCTATCCTGCAATGCTAATGCTTTTTATAAATTCCTGGATCCACGTATGGACTTGGATTATCACCAAAAACAACTCACTTCAATCCTGAGCCATGACCAACTTAATGAGTAATAAACGAAAATGAAGAAAACTGCCCTATCTCGCAATGTTAAGAAAAATTCCTTCTTCCACGTCCACATTTAGAGTCTGTTCATTACCAAAAACATATCACTTTCTCTTTTTGCCCTGACCAACATTCCCCGAAAATATCATCCAAATCTGTTGAGAACTTAATGAGCAATTAGCAAAATGTGGAAAACTGCCCCATTTACCCAACATTAACAAATCTTTAAAAACATTCCTCGATTTGCGTTAGACTTGAAAAAACACCAAAACTGAATTGCTTGCCCCTGAAAATCTTCAGAGATCTCTTTGAGTTGTGGAAAAATGCAAAAGCTAACAAATTCTTAAAAAACATACTTTATCCACATCCAGATTTGCATCACCACCAAAATCTAACCAATTGGTCCTTGCCCCATTTCTGACCCATCCTGAAACGTCATTCATTTTCTGTTTGCAAATATTTGAGTTGTTTTGTTCACAATCTTAAGGACAAAATGGCCAATCTCCAGCAGAAACAAAACCTTCCTAATTAAAATATTAACATATTCACAGCCTGGTACAAAAACGGCTTCAGTCTAAATATTTATCTAAATCTGCAGGGGGCCCCTTGTTTTATAAAACCTGGTTTGATTTGAAGGATTAAGTCTCACCTTTACTCAGTCTGTGTGTAGGTTGATCCGAAGTTTGGTTAAGTAAGCTAGTAGCTAGTTATGCCGAGTTTTAGTTGTACTGGGAAGTCAGGATTTCCGAGTTCTGAGTGGGAAATTCCAACTGGAACACCCCCTGAGGTTGGAATTTCCAACTGGGAACTCGAGTGATCCTCACCACCCTTGAGTTGAAAATCAATGATGGCTGCCTCCAGTGTAAACAGTTATTAAGCTCCCATAATGTTCTGTTTATTTGCACCTCTGACTAGCTTTTATGGCACTACATTAGTTGTATACACAGTATAGTTCAACTTGGATTTATGGAAATGCTGCCATAGTGTTATTTACGTTCTTCATGTGGTATTTGTGAATTACAAAGCAGGGCGTGCTAACAAAAGCTAACACAATGACTACACAATAATCTGCAAGATCGGCAAGTTTTCTCTGACTTTGGCCATTTTCGAATTTGCCTACTATACTAGCAGTGCGTACTGATTCGCCCATAAATGTAGTAGGCCTGTGCTCAAAATATCGATATGGCAAAATATCGTATCGCACTCCTTTGGGATACGTGTATCGATACGGATTCTACAGAATTGATACGGCCTAAATATTTTGACAGTTGTTGTAAATACACTTTGGATAATGTTAACAGTGGCACAGTTCAAGGTAGAAGACGAGCTACATAATGAAGCACATGTTCTAAATTTGAACTTAGGTCTACCATCTTTGAGGATCTGAATTTATGTCTCTCAAGTTGTAGAACCACTTAAAACTCATCCTTGTTCTTTTTCTTCTTATAAGAAAAAACTAACTTGTCAAGAATTTTGCTTAAAGCATAGTCAATGTTCACAATTTACGTGTATCGGGATACGTATCGTACCGTGGCCTTAGTATCGGGATACGTATCGTATCGTGAAGTTGCTGGAAATACCCAGCCCTAAAATGTAGTATGTAGTATGTAGTATGCGAACAAAAGCGAAGTTGCAGTATGCTAAAAATACCCGGATGACGTACTGATTCAGGAAAAATTTCACAGTATGCATCAGACCAGTCTGCTTCGCCTGCTGTTACCCACAATGCAAAGCGCCTGTATTGAACATGACTGAGAGCGCAACATCAACAACCAGAGCATCACACAAATACAGATAGAAGAGCCACTACTTGTTATCTTTACCTTTTCAACACGTAATAGTGTGTAATAAGTTGTAAAAAGGTCTGCTGTTGTTGTTTTCCCGTTAACAGTTCATAACGACCGGATGGTGGAGTTCAGTCCGTCCTTTACCTGTAGCATTATTAGCGTAAACCACAGACAAGTCGACATTTTACCACTACGTTCTGTATTTTTCCTCTGTATTTCTACCAAGTTTAATTTTCCTGCTTCTCCTCATTTTTAATACTGTATTGTGCGTATGATGTTTATTCTTGATGTGTTGGGTTTTTTTTTTCTGTAAGTTGCCCTAATACGCCGTCGTACGCCATCACACAAAAATATACAAAATAATTCCTCCCTGAAATAATACGTATTCTCCACCATTGTCAACATGTACTCATGGTGTGTTTGTTTTGTACAATTAAAATTAAGTTGGGAAAATAAATCAGCTGTAGCATACTTCCGCTTTGCTCAAACTGAAAACTGACGTAGCCACAAAATAAACAGAACAGCCATACTACATTCATACCCAGTATGTAGTAGGCGAATTCAAAAACGGTCTTTGTAGCTGGAACGCTAATAAGATAGAGAAGACGTCATTCCCACTTCCCTCTTCCAAGTTCCAAAGTTAATGGAAAGCAGCATTAGCATTAGCTAGCACGAGGCATGAACTGTACAAAGGGCCTGGTAGTGACACACTTCAGCTAATTCTTCTCATAAGTTAGCATGCTTTAGCTCCCTATGAAAAAAGCTATCATTAGCGAGTTAGCCATGCTGAAGGGCCTCATATGTGTGCTTGCTTTACATGGACGAGTTTAAAGGTGGTTTGAGCCTCGTTTTTCGGCCTGTATGTCCCAGGAGCAGCAACAGGTGGTTATGATCCATGATATATTGAGCACATTTTGAGCTGCAGAATCTAAAACTCCTCTGTTTTATGTGGACGATCACTTATCTGGGATAATTACAGCCTGGCAGATATATTGTTCCAGGTAGAGATGGTCTAAATGAAGAACAGATTGTCTGTGATGGTGTCTTAATGGATCCGAGAGCAGTTGGAGGTGGAGTGATTAAAGCTGAAGTGATAAAACGTCTCTGAAGGCTCGGCTGGGATGTAAAACTGGAACTGAGAGTCAATGGATGATCGTTGGCCTCGTTCAGAGAGCAGATACTGAAATGAACAAAGACGCTTTTAATGTGTTAAGATATTAAAATCAGATATTAACAGTGGATCAGCAGGGGAGCTCCTTAAATGGGTTTACGGGGAATTTTGTGTACAAACTAGCTCCATTTTGTTTATATTTTTTAATTATATTTGTATTCTTTTAATTCAAATTCCATTTACCAACCACCCTCCCCTCCCATCCTTTGTTTCCTATTTTCCTTCTTATTTTTAAATTATTTTCTCATATTAACACTTATTGATGTCACAACCTTTATTATTCATATTGCTACTATTATGACTGATAATTGTCTCATTACTCATTGATTCCCTTCTATGTACTACTGCCATAACCTCTGTTTATATTATGTATTATATGTGAATTAAACACACACACGCACACCTTGTTCTCACTTTGTATCATCACCAATGTAAGTCCACTATGTTCTTATATTTCACAATAAATACTTGGAAAAAAACAAAACAATGCCAAAATTAGTCATAAAAGTAATAAAAAAATACAAAATACTGAAATATCACCCGGCATTATGGGTAATAATAATAGTAATGTATGATATAATCAGTTCACCGAGGCTTCACTGAATGACTCATGAAAAATTGTACACAATCATGGCCGCTATATTAGGTACAGCACAACACAATGCATTTAAGCATTCAGACATGATCAAGACTTCAACTTTAGTTCAAACTGAGATGCAGCCGGAGATCCGGGGGGATTTTCGCTGTCAACAAACTTCCATCCAACAGGGGACAATGGCGCCCGAAAGAAAAAGGTCCATAAAAGTCCACAAAAACGTGCCTATTTTCCTTCATACTGCTCGTCCGCTGTAATCCAAGTGCCCTGAGCGGGTAGCGTCCATAATTAATTCGAAACGAGGTCATTTAGTACATTTTTGGAGCCTAAACAGTGCTATATCGTACTTCCGCAGTGCACGTCTACGCACGCTCCCTGAACTATGGAAGCCGCGGCAGACCAAGCCAGATGCTTGCGCGCTTTCAGGGACTACTGTGCTAAATTGCAAGCGTAGAAGAAGAAGCTTGCGCGCTTGTGATTTTCCACAGCTTGGTCACTCACAGCAGAGTGTAAACAGCAGAACTTCTTCTTCTGTACTAAATGACCTCGTTTGGGATTAATTATGGACGTTACCCGCTCAGGACACTTGGATTACAGCGGACGAGCAGTATGAAGGAAAATAGGCACGTTTTTGTGGACTTTTATGGACCTTTGTCTTTCAGGCGCCATTGTCCCCTGTTAGATGGAAGTTTGTTGACAGCGAAAATCCCCCCGGATCTCCGGCTGCATTTGAGACATCAAAAAAGTGCTCCAGAGTGTTGCTCAGCATGAGGGTGAGTAGAAAATGAAGGTATATCATTCTTTGGGTGAAATATTCCTTTAATACTGTCCAGTTGAAGGACCCGTACATGGCAGTGGCACGTCACTTCACACATGCGTCGCGTGTCAAACCAAACAAAGCCCAGGTGACAACAGGAACGGCCTATTTGAGACTCCGCTTTATTTTATTTTTGAATTTATTTATCTATATTTGTACTGCATTCTTTAATAATGCATCAGGCCTAATTGTTTTGCTGGATGTCCTCGACCTTTTTCTCATTTTTTTTAAATTTGATTTATGAAACACACTTAAAGTGTAATTTGAGTTGCCTGATTGAGCTTAGAATTTTCTGGACAAGTTGCCTGACTTAGGTTTTATTTAATCACCAATAAAAATGTGGATATAAATTCTTCTCTTTTTAGTGTATTCATTTGATTAATCATCCACTACAACTTTGTAATGTCCTAGAATTAAAATTCTTTATCTGGGGACTTTAAGCAGATATGAGATTAAAATGTGATTAATTAGATTAATTCATTACAAATCCTGTAATTTATTAGATTTTTTTTAATCGCCTGACAGCACTAAAAAAAAAAAGAAAAGATCAAACTCACCTGTCCAAGAGGAAGAGTCTAGAAAGTCCATCCCTCAGGTTGGGCTCTTCCATGTCTCGGTGGAGGACAAACATCAGCTCCAGTATCTGATTTAAAGTAGACGTCATAAAGGTCAAATGCTTCTCCAAGAAGAACTGAAGCATTTGGTTGAAAACATACTGGAGTACTTTTAAAATCCTAAATGTTGAATTTGGATGATTAAAGTGCAGGACAGACAAACAGCCGGACATGCTGCTGCATCACTGATGGTTTTAGACTCACTCTCCACAGGTTTTAATGCGAAGTAGCAGGAAGAACAAGGCCGAGCTTTACGCTGAAGAACATCCACATCTCCCTCCTGGAGGTCTTAGGTCTTCTGAGCTCTGCAGTGGTCCAGCTCGTCCTCGTCTCAGGTGTTTTTCTCATTCTGAGGTCAGACTGTTTGGGCAGGTCAGGCCATCGAGGCCTTCATGTTTCTGTCTTCTGAATCAGCTCCTCAGCTTCCTCTGGTTTCTCCTCTCCTGCTGACAAAACCCCTCCAAACATTTCCCCCTTCTCTTTGTGCTGCAGAAGCCCCTCCCCCTGCACACCTGAAGCAGGTCAGCTGACCCGGATCAGCAGACTGAACAGACCAGGGGTCACCATACTGTCTGAGCTGCCCCAGGCTTCGGAGTATTATGAAGGGCTACTCATCTGATTCAATTAGTTTTTATTTAATAATTATTTAAATTATTGGAGACAATTTCCTAGATAAATATATACTTCTTTTGCATTTATCTTACTGTATTTCATTTTGTGTTTTACTTATTTTCATTTTTACTTATGTCAAATAATTTTTGTGTTTAACCTTCCTTAAAGGAGACATATCATGCTTGCTTCTCCTTTTCACTATGCCAGACTAGGATGCCTGTAAAGCATTTCTGCCCTCAGTACAAGTCCTTTAGTTCCTTCATTGCCCCACAATAGCGTTCTCAAAATCCTCAATTTAGGCCATTATCAAGCTCTTGTTGAAATGCTCGGATCCGAGGATGACCTACAGTAACCTCGCAACGTCACAGCCCTTTGTGCTCTGATTGGTCAGTTCTATCGGGGGTAGAGCCAGCCTGTCCTTCTTCTTCTACTGTATTTTCCGGCAGGTTCAAAGCAGCGACTGCGTATTGAGTCCCCCTACAGGCCAGAGCTGGTAATGAGGGAGTGTGAGCTAGGGAGCTATATACTGCTGCTGGTGGATGTGTTCCTCGGTGACAGTTTTGTGGCTGACGGACATCACAGAGGAGAAAGTGTTTTTATCAGATTACTCCAATAAAAAGAAAGGTACCTCGTGTCGTCATGACGTTTGAAATCTCGCGGACATCTCGCAATGACCTATTTTCAGAGGCATCAAATCTCGTTCTAGGATATCAGAAAAAATACAATATCTCATTTTTTGACAATTAAGGGGGTGTAAGGTCTTGTTTTCGAATTTATTATATTATATGTAAGTATTAAATCATGCATCAGCATGATATGTCTCCTTTAAAGATGGAGTATGTAGAAGTTGGCAGCACTTCACCAAACAGAAATGGTAAATTTAGGATTTAATGTTTCAGTTTGAAGCATTGAGATAGGTGTATAATCATTCCCATTCGTTTTCTTTTTATTAAATTTTAAAAAATATATATGTATGTACAGCGGGTCTTCCTTTTGTGGAAGCTGGTGGGTTTTGGGGGCAAAAAGAGCGAAATGCAATTTTTGAATATGAGTCTACAAAAGTTTACAAAACCGATTACCATCATCTTAACTGACCTATAATCTCTCAAAATAGTAGTCACAAATATGAATGAAAACACCCTCACTTTGTAACTGTTGTGAATGACGCTCTGTTCTCGATCCTTTTTGCTCTTCGACAGCTCTCGTCGCTTAGAGATGTGATATTTAAGTAACAGACGGACATATTACAAAATCTGAACACTAGATGGCACTAAAATGCCAAATTCTACACTCTGTATCTTTGATTAAAATTATTTCAATTATGATTCATCTGTTTTGACAGATTTTTAAAGGTTACTCAGCTTTAGCATGTCATGGTCTTATATTAAATAGGCCTCATAAAGCAGATTTAAATGATTAATCCATCATAATTCATAAATCACAGGCATATTTCTTTGTTTTTCAGCCTCCTCTCTTTATTTGTTTGCTTTCTTACCTTTTTCTCTAGTCCTTGTTCTGGTTTTGTTTGTTTGTTTTGTTGTTGTTTGACTTTTAAATTTTTATTATGTGTATAGAATTTTGTAAATCAACACCATAACTTGCTCTAAACATATTTGTCTGTTCACATATATTTGTTTGCAGCACTTAGTGGTGAACAAATAAATACATAAAGAATCACAGGGATGCAGAAAAGTGTTCTGCAGAATGATTTTAAAACAGTAAAAACAGTCGTTTATAACAAAAATGAGGATTATTCTCCCTTCACTGCTGTTATGTAATTTTCTCCTCCTAAAAGCTCTTCATCTTGACAGGCTCTGCTGCGGGGCACATTTCTCTCTCTGAGGACCTCAGTGAAGACTCCTTAAATCAGTGCTGCTCTAAAAAGCCAGAAAAAAAAACATTCAACAGACTCGAAAGGCTCTGATTTCTCAAAGAGGATGATTTTTCCCACCTGCTTGTCCAAACTGATCATTAAAATCAAAGCGGAGGCTCAATGAGCTGTGACAGCTGCTCAGAGAGGAAGCAGCGCCACCCTGTGGTCGCTGTGAGCACTGCAGTAATGGCCGCCTGTGGCTCTGACACTGGGGGCTTCATCACTGTGGCTTTGTGCTGAGGGACAGACTTAAGGTGGAAAGTGCTGTTCATAAAAGGAAAAGCTGTCTTTTTGTGTGCATGTTCCTCACTTTCTCTTTTTTATTCCAAGCTGAAACGACCTTGATGTGAACTTGAGGTTTTGTGTTGACGCCCCGAGCTCAGAGTGAGCCGCCCGTGAGTCACCGAGCAGAAACTCAGCCGAACACGACAGCAGAGACTCTGACAGAGTCAAACAGCCGTGGAGAGTTTAGACGGACACAAGCTGCTGGTTTGCTCTCCGAGTTTCACTGTTCAGATGAAAATATCAAACTGGAGGACCTGAAATATGTAATGTCCTCTAATGGAGACGTTCACAGATAATAAGTTCATTTAAATTATGGAATATTTGACATTTTAAGGAAAAGCTCAACTACAAACATTTACTAAAAACTGCAGATATCAGGGTGTTTCTATTTTCTGCATCTTTTTGTCTCTGCTGTTTGAGGGTCCTGAGGCACAAACACAACGTCAAGTAAAAAAACAAAACAATACAAAACAAAATCCACTAGGAAACTTTTGAAAGACAAAAAAATTAAAACATAAGAACAAATCAAATAACAAAACAGTCAAGAAATCATGCAAAAAAGGTTTATTGAAGCAAAAAAAGTACAACAAAAATAAAAAAAACAACAATAACCAAGAACAAATAAAACAAATTAAAATGTTCACAGTAAAAGACTACAAAATAAAAGGAAAAGCTCAGCAACAACATTTACTAAAAACTCAAGATATCAGAGTGTTTCTATTTTCTGCATCTTTGTGTCTCTGCTGTTTGAGGGTCCTGAGGCACAAACACAACGTCAAGTAAAAAAACACAACAAAACAAAACAAAATCCACCAGGAAACTTTTGAAAGACAAAAATAAAACATAAGAACATATCAAACAACACAACAGTCAAGAAATCATGCAAAAAAAAGTTTATTGAAGCAAAAAAAGTACAACAAAATAAAAAAAAACACAACAATAACCAAGAACAAATGAAACAAATTAAAATGTTCACAGTATAAGACTACAAAATAAAAGGAAAAGCTCAGTAACAACATTTACCAAAAACTCCAGATATCAGGGTGTTTCCATTTTCTGCATCTTTGTGTCTCTGCTGTTTGAGGGTCCTGAGGCACAAACACAATGTCAAGTAAAAAAACACAACAAAACAAAACAAAATCCAATAGGAAACTTTTGAAAGACAAAAATAAAACATAACAACAAATC
The DNA here is from genome assembly GCA_036419115.1 of Scarus forsteni. Taxonomy (NCBI): domain Eukaryota; kingdom Metazoa; phylum Chordata; class Actinopteri; order Labriformes; family Labridae; genus Scarus; species Scarus forsteni. The sequence goes on from JAZDUH010000341.1 coordinate 6,498,135, forward strand.
AAACAACACAGCAGTCAAGAAAAAATGCAAAAAAATAAAGGTTTATTAAAGCAAAAAAGAAAGTACAACAAAAACGAAAAAACACAACAATAACCAAGAACAAATAAAACAAATTAAAATGTTCACAGTAAAAGACTACAAAATAAAAGGAAAAGCTCAGCAACAACATTCAATAAAACTCCAGATATCAGAGTGTTTTCATTTTCTGCATCTTTGTGTCTCTGCTGTTTGAGGGTCCTGAGGCACAAACACAACGTCAAGTAAAAAAACACAACAAAACAAAACAAAGTCCAATAGGAAACTTTTGAAAGACAAAATAAAAGGAAAACATAAGAACAAATCAAACAACACAGCAGTCAAGAAATATTGCAAAAAAAATAATGGTTCATTGAAGCAATAAAAGTCCAAAAAAGTAAAAAAACACAACAATAACCAAGAACAAATAAAACAAATTAAAATGTTCACAGTAAAAGACTACAAAATAAAAGGAAAAGCTCAGCAACAACATTTACTAAAAACTCCAGATATCAGAGTGTTTCTATTTTCTGCATCTTTGTGTCTCTGCTGTTTGAGGGTCCTGAGGCACAAACACAACGTCAAGTAAAAATACAAAACAAAACAAAACAAAATCCAATAGGAAACCTTTGAAAGCCAAAAAAAGAAAACATAACAACAAACCAAACAACACAGCATTCAAGAAATATTGCAAAAAAAAAGGTTTATTGAAGCAAAAAAGTACAACAAAAATAAAAAGCACAACAATAACCAAGAACAAATGAAACAAATTAAAATGTTCACAGTAAGAGACTACAAAATAAAAGGAAAAGCTAAGTTACAACATTCAATAAAACTCCAGATATCAGAGTGTTTCTATTTTCTGCATCTTTGTGTCTCTGCTGTTTGAAGGTCCTGAGGCACAAACACAATGTCAAGTAAAAAAACACAACAAAACAAAACAAAATCCACCAGGAAACTTTTGAAAGACAAAAAAGAAAACATGGCAACAAATCAAACAACACAGCAGTCAAGAAAAAATGCAAAAAATAAAGGTTTATTGAAGCAAAAAAAGTACAACAAAAATAAAAAACACAACAGCAACCAAGAACAAATGAAACAAATTAAAATGTTCACAGTAGAAGACTACAAAATAAAAGGAAAAGCTCAGCAACAACATTTACTAAAAACTCCAGATATCAGAGTGTTTTCATTTTCTGCATCTTTGTGTCTCTGCTGTTTGAGGGTCCTGAGGCACAAACACAACGTCAAGTAAAAAAACACAACAAAACAAAACAAAATCCACCAGGAAACTTTTGAAAGACAAAATAAAGGGAAAACATAAGAACAAATCAAACAACACAACAGTCAAGAAATATTGCAAAAAAAGAGAAAGGTTTATTGAAGCAAAAAAAGTACAACAAAAATAAAAAACACAACAGCAACCAAGAACAAATGAAACAAATTAAAATGTTCACAGTAGAAGACTACAAAATAAAAGGAAAAGCTCAGCAACAAACATTTAGTAAAAACTCCAGATATCAGAGTGTTTTTTTTTTCTGCATCTTTGTGTCTCTGCTGTTTGAGGGTCCTGAGGCACAAACACAACGTCAAGTAAAAAACACAACAAAACAAAACAAAATCCACTAAGAAACTTTTTAAAGACAAAAAAGAAAACAACAACAGATCAAACAACACAGCAGTCAAGAAAAAATGCAAAAAAATAAAGGTTTATTGAAGCAAAAAAAGTACAACAAAAATAAAAAGCACAACAACAACCAAGAAAAGATAAAACAAATTAAAATGTTCACAGAAAAAGACTACAAAATAAAAACTAAAGAATAAAAAGTCATCCGCAACCAAGAAAACCTAAGCAATTACTGTTGTCTTTCATTTGTTTTTCTTTTAAAACTTTTTAATGAAAAATCACAAAAATACAACAGTCAAAGTACACAAAACATTAGAACATAAAAAACACAACAACAACAGAGAAAATTGCAACAAATAACAAAAATAGAATGTCAAGAACTTATCAATAATTTATGAACAGAAAACATATATTAGCAGACACAGAACAACAAAAACAGCTCTCGAAATAAAAAAAACAGATATAAATTTGTAACAGAAAAAACATGAAAAACCACAACAGGAATAAAAAATGACATGAAATGCAGGAATTGCAAGAAATGATCAAAAACACATTTAAATAAAAACACACAACAAATAAAACAGAAAGAAATAACAAAAGCAAAGCAGAGTTCACTTATATATCAAGAAAGATGATAATAAATAAAAGGCAGAGAAAACATAATACCATTCAAAAAACACAACAAAAAATCATTAACAAATCAACATATAAAAACAAAAGTAAGACAACACCCATGGTTTCCCATTTCCCATGGTCCCACAAGGCTTAGCCTGTTTTTATTTTTGGACTGTTGGTCATCTGTATTCTTGCTTGTGTATTTTAATGATCGCTGTGTGTTTTAATCCTGTTATTGATGTTTGTTTGGATTTTGTGTGTTGACACCAACCTGCTAATGGGACTGGGGATGGCACTGAGCCGCTTGGCAAGCATTAATGAATGCATACTGTCCCTTTTTAAAAAATAAAAATTAACCCTACATCCTAAATCCTAAATAAAATCAAAAGATAAAACCAGAAAACTTAAAAACAATAATCAGACATAAAAAAAACAGCACTGTAGCTTTTAAAAATGACAACACATTAAAAAACAAACACATCAAACAGTATGGCAAAAACAAATAAAATGAGACAAATGAAAAAACACAAATAAGGAAAAACACACCAAAGACTTCATATACATAAGAATGAATTCAAAAACTTGACAACAATTTAAAACCTGGACGACAAAAATACAGTTAGTTTATAAAAACAAGAAATCATGAAAATACAGTCAGGGAAATAGAAAAAATAACAATAAAAAAAACCAAATCAAATTAACCACATAAAAAAAAATCAAAATTCAAAACACACTATACAAGGCAAAAACCAAAACATTTTTTTTTAAATCTCAACAGCAGATCAGTCTCACAACAACAGTTCAGAAACACAACGAAAGCAGCTTAACAATAAGTCAGAAAACAAAACAAATATAAAACATGTTATTGTTTTCATGTAGAACATTAAAAGTTCTTCCTCTCAGATCAGTGCTGTGGACCAAAAGTTTGATCAAAGTCTCACTGCAGGTCCTCATGCAGCCCCCCTCCCCCATTAAAGACCATTTGCTCTGCACTCGGGTGTTAATGAGTTAATTAGGGTGTTAATGATCGCTCACATTCAGGGGGAAGAACAAACAGGTACACACACCTCAGCCTGAAAATAAAATAAATAAATCCACACTTTACAGAACAAATCAAAGTGAAATCAGATTTTACTCTACGGCACACTTCCTGTTTGGCTACAAGACTTCTCAGCTGGTGCACAAACAAAAACTGTCTGAACATGTTGATCTAGTGTCAGAAAATAATCAGCTGGAGTTTCTACAACAACTATATTATTAGATATTAAAAAATATCCAAACCTTTAAATGAGTGTTTAAGCTTTTAAGTACTTAATAAAAAAAATAATCAGATAATCAAACTCTAGCATCATACCATATTTTCATTACCCCCACCTAAGACTGACTAGATAAAGAGGACCGTATTGTTTAGGTCAACTGTGTTTTGGAACAAACTTCCAGTAGTGGTTTATGAAATTAAGGATAAAACTGATTTTAAAAGGAGACTGAAATTGTATTTGTGGTTGATGCCATAATTTTATCATGGACAATATTATTATTGGATTGAGTGAGTTTTTGTCATGTGATATGGGATGCAGCTTTTCCTATTTTAATTGTTTTTATTTTAACAAGTACTTTTAGTGTTGTCATTTTTTTTATTCCTGTAATTATGAGTAATTGAGAATGTAAATTGTGTGTGTGTGTTTTATGTTTTGTCTGGACCCCAGGAAGACTGGCTGTTGTCTTGGTGTCAGCTAACGGGAATCCGTTCAAATAACCCTTTCATGCATGGTGTCCACTACAGTGGACAGATATTTGAAAAAAAATTATACTATTTAGGTTGAAGTGCCATGTTTAACTATCAGAAAAATTCCCAAACTCTTGTCTTTTGTTTCATAGAAACATCTTTGCACATTTTACTGTATCAAGATATTAGAACTTATATCCAAAATAGCCAATGAAGGATAACTTGGCATATTGTTGTTTTAGAATTCACATAATGTTGTAGTTTTATATTTGAAATTTTGGTGTAAATAACAAGTGAATAGTTTGATTAGACAGCAATAATACACAAACCACAGATTTAGCTTTTTCTCTTATTTACTCTTAATAATTTTTGTCACAAATATTTGTTTGTGGCTCTTTATTAAGTTCTACTAAATGACTGCTTGACTGCAGTGGACTGATGCATACTCCATCAAAATTTAACATTGAAAAAAATGAAGATGATTTTTAAGTTGTTTGAAATAATAAACATTTAAGAAAGTATTTCTTTGTAATTTAATAATTCATGCATGAAAGGGATAAACAATAAACAATACCAAACAAAAATGACAAACTTTTTGACTGTTGGCTTGACAAAATACCCCAAAAACAATAATATCATTAAATCATGTTTGCCAAACTTTTAATCAATGAGTTATTCATGAAATTAAAGTTTATTTTCTGACTTAACATCAGAAATTGCGGTCGTCATGTTGTGCTGACATCTAACACCAGAGAAATCATTTCCATTAAAGACCATAAAAGATTCAAATTGAAAACTTTTTTAAAGATAAAACACATTTTTTTCTCAATTCTTACTCGGTAAGTCAACACATTTTAATATTCAGATTAATCAGATATCTTGGCTTATTTTAAAGAGGTTGGTTGTCGTACGTGTATGTTGTATGCCTTTAGATTTTGGCTTGGTGTTTGCTGCACTTTGGGCAAAAGTTAAGGAAAATGATCAAAACATGAGCAGAAATAAGCTTAGTTTTCTTCATGGTAAAGCTCATTTACCAGGCTATGTAAAGTATATTATTACCTGCATCATGTTTTTACTGGAGTTTTTCAGTTTTTGTGAGTTTGCTTACTCAAAAAGCTCATAACGAAGTTTGATGAAATTTTCCGGTTTGGTCAGAAATGGGCCAAGGACCTATCACTTAGATTTTGGTGATGACCTGAATCAAAGAATTCTTTCAAAGGATTTGTTTACACTGCAGAATTTGGTATTTGTTTGTTAGTTTTTAGGCTGTAACACAGAAAGCTGAGAGGGGCATTTGTTGGCGTTTTGAGGATTGGTCAGAAATGAGCCATGGATGAATCACTTCTCTCAGTCAGATTTCTTAAAACTGCAAGACAAGGTAAGTGAACAATTTTGCTATTCACTCAAAAACTTCCCAACAGATTTTCACAACATTTTGGGGGGTGTCGGTCATGGCACAAGAGACAGCTGATTCGGCTTTGTCGTTTATTTGATTTGGATGTGGATCCAAAGTTCTTTAAAGGATGTGTTAGCAGTGTGAAAAAATGTAGGGGTGGACAGTAACAAAGTAGATTTGCTTGAGTACTGCACTTAAGTGCATTTTTTATTTACTGTACTTTACTTGAGTATTATTATTTTTTTTAAAACTTGTGACTTTTACTCCACTACATTTGAAAAACAAATATTGCCAGTTACTAATTAGATTCATCTTGTCTTCTTAGAACATAAGTGTTTTAGTGTTCTTTTATTAAGACAAAAAGGTATGGTTTACCTTAGCAAACCAGGAAAATTTAAAATCAGCAATATCAGATCACTGCAAACGTGAAAACCACATAATGGACTGGGACAAATCAACTTTAATCGGATCAGAAACCAACACATACAAGAGATGGATAAAGGAGTCAATAGAGATCAGGAAATGGGGCACTGACACCATCAACAGGGATGAAGGAGCCTTCCAGCTCTCACACACCTGGGATTCAGTTCTCCAGAGGCCGCCAGGCAACGGGGGACGCAGCCGGCGGGACAGATCACCGCCGGCTACTCCTGGAAACAGCTGATAAAGACACGTCACAGCTGTCAGGACGACAGTTTCTGAAGAAGACGGCAGAGTTAGGTCGAAACATGTCAAGGTAACCCATACCTTTTTGTCTCAACAAATATTGCCCTTTGAACTCCACATTTCTATGAAGGGTCCCGTTACTTTAAGTATAGCTTTGAGGTCAATGGACAAAATTTCTTTTCTCTTCTAAATGTGATTTGTCCATGTACCAGTACCTCGTGTATGCACTCCTCAGATCAGGCAGGTAAATACTGAGCTAACTTCACTAAATGGTTCATCTTGGTAGTAGTGATGACTACACTGTAAAAACTTCACTCTAAAATTACGGTAAGTTCCTGGTTAATAATTGCATTACTTTCACAGCAAGTCGCTGTAAATATTTTCACAGCAATTTACTGTAATTAATTCACAGTAGTTTACTGTAATGGTTTCACATTAAAACAACAACACTTTATTGTAAATTCACTGTTGCCAGGCCCAAGGAATTACTGTAATACAGCAGTATTTAGCCGTGGACTTACTGTAAATTACTGTGAAATAAATACAGTAAATTGCTGTGAAGATATTTACGATGAATTACTGTAAAAGTAATGCAATTAACCAATAATTTACGGTAAATTTACAGTTTAACTCACACTGTAAGATATTTTAAAATTCAGTCGTGGGGGCAGCAGCCTAAGCAGGGAAGCCCAGACTTCCCTCTCCCCGGCCACCTCGTCCAGCTCTTCCTGGGGGATCCCGAGGCGTTCCCAGGCCAGCTGAGAGACATAGTCTCTCCAGCGTGTCCTGGGTCCTCCACGGGCCACCTACCGGTGGGACGTGCCCGGAACACATCCTGACCAGATACCTGAGCCACCTCATCAGGCTCCTCTCAACATGAAGGAGCAGTGGCTCTACTCCGAGCTCCTCCTGAATGACCGAACTTCTCACCCTATCTCTAAGGGAGAGCCCAGACACCCTGCAAAGGAAGCCCATTTCAGCTGAGTGCAATACTCCTGAGCCAAGTTCCTCACACGGGCCGTCTTAAATAGGAGAGTTGATGAGGTGACGGGAGGCAGGTGTGCAGGTTGCAGAACAGAGAAACTCCGCCCCTGCAGCAGGAGCAGAGAGAGAGAGTCTGAGAGGGAGGGGGAGAGCAGACTCCTGAGGATTCACTGAATTACACAAACATGGCAGACATGCCTTTTTTTTGGTCAAGCCAGTATGAATAAAAATATGAACAACAGAATACATGTTACTTTTCACTGCATTATATTGAATAAAATGAACTCCTATAGAGTTATAAACATTTTAACAGGGTTCTTAAAGTTTGAATGACTGAGGGCCAGTTTAGGGACCCAACATTAGATCGAGGGCCATCAAAGAAAAAACTCATTTGTCACTTTGTTATAGTAAGTCCATGAAAAAGTTAGTTCTTATATTACACAAAGTTTTGTTTAAAAAAGAGGCAAAATTGTGCCTAACTTTATATGTCGACTAAGTTTTCAGTGAAGAAGTCTGTGGGGAAGTTAGTCCTTAAAAAGGCTAAAATGTGCTATAGTAACACCTAATTTTGTATAAAAATAATAATATAACATATATGTCTTTGCCTTGGAGCCCGTTTCTGGTTTGATACTCAAGAAGCATCTTTAATTCAAACCACTCGGTGTGGTTGGCGTTACTCACAGCCTTTGGTGAGATGGGCGTCACACGGCTATCCACAGGAAGAGCATCGACTGTGTTGAAATAAAAAGTGTCAGAGGAAAGAGAAATTAATATGGTGAACGTCACACTCGTTCAAAATGACAATATGTAGTGAAAGCAAAGGTGGAAACAAGGGTAAATTACCTTGACAGAGTATGTAGAACTAGCTTCTTTTTCTTGGTGGCATCAACAGTGAAAATGTTGAAAATCCGCGGCAGGTCCCACAATTCAGTGCGGTTCATGGAATTTGCTGTGTTTTGGCGGTGGATAGTCTTAATACAGTATTTCGTGGTGAAATAATGCAATAAAATGCTGTAAAATCCTGGTGATAGTTGAAACGGCAAATATCACGGCAGGTGACTGTAGTAACACTGTTTTATAGTAAATTTTGAAATTACAGTCTTATATTGTGAACATTAAAGTTTAGTCCTGTAAAGTTTTAATACAGCAATTTACTTTGAGAAAGTATAGTTGAATATTGTGAAATACACACACACACACACACACACATATATATATATATATGACATTTTAATATTGTCCAGCTGTAGGACCCGTACATGGCAGTGGCACGTCACTTCACACATGCGTCTCTAGTCAAACCAAACAAAGCCCAGGTGACAACAGGAATGGCCTATTTAAGACTTAGTCTTATTTTATTTTTGAATGTATTTATCTATATTTGTACTACATTCTTTAATAATGCATTAGGCCTAATTGTTTTGCTGGATGTCCTCGACCTTTTTCTTATTTTGAATTTGATTTATGAAACACACTTAAAGTGTAATTTGAGTTGCCTGATTGAGCTTAGAATTTTCTGGACAAGTTGCCCTGACTTTGGTTTGATTTAGTCACCAATAAAAATGTGGATTTACAAATCTTCACTTCTTAGTGTATTCATTTGATTAGTCATGCACTACAACGTTATAATATCCTAGAATTCAAATTCTTTATTTGGGTACTTTAAGCAGATATGAGATTAAAATGTGATTAATTAGATTAATTGATTATAGATCCGGTAATTAATTAGATTAATTTTGTTAATCGTCTGACAGCATTAAAAAAAAGACATTTTGCCATCCCAAAAATCCACGTTTCTGTAGAATGACCCCCACATGCCAGAGTGATACTGTTGTGATATTGTTAAAGCATCCTAAACAGTAATTCTCCCTGATACTTGAACTGCCTCTGACTCTGGTATAACTTTTTCTTTAATATTAATGTCTCACCATAACACAGAGAAGACCTTTCAGAGGGATTAAATCCTCGTTCCCTCTGCTGTAAACTCTCATGAGTGATTACAGCAGCGTCCGGTGATTAATGGAATCAGCTGACCTCTCAAAGGTTTCTAAATGTGAGCTCCACACCTTGTTAGCTGCAGATAGTCAACGCTCTCCTCTGTCAGCCTCTTTGTCACATGATGAATAACTCAACCTTTCACTGTGGTACAAAACAACTTTTTAGGGCTCATCACCCTGCAAATGCACAAGATTCCGCTCAGCAAAATGATTAATCTGGCTTTTTCATGTGACGTTTTGTGCAGTTCATACCTACAAATCGCTGAAGCTGATCTTAGCAGTATTATTATCCTCTAATTTACTTACCACCTTAAGGAAGAAAGCTTGTTCTGTTGTGTTATAAATGCTGATGTTGTGTGGGAAATTATGGAAAAAAGGGGTAAAACAGTTTTTTATACAAAACAGTAAAAGATTTAATGTTCACAACATAAAAACAGGAAATTTAAATACGTCTTCATGTTGGAATAATGCAACGTTACATTAATGTCAGAATTAAATATGAGTCATTGAGTATAATAGCATGTGTAGAATAAATGAGAATTATTATTTTACATATTTACAATCAAATGTACAACATCAAAGCTGCCCATCCTGTGCAGCTGCTGCTTTATGTCAATGCATCCTTCTCCAGATCACAGGATTTGGTAGACAGGTCTGGATCCAGGGCTCTCCGGCGTGCACGGCTGCGAGTCGGAGCTGCCGGGGGAGAAGGTGGTGCAAGCGGAGTCTCGCATGGTCGACGGGCCGCAGCTGGACTCCACCGAGGACAGACGGTCCACGATGCTGGAGAGGCACTCGAGGCTGGAGGCTCCGGCTGATTTATCGCACATAGAGTCTGGAGAAAGAGAAGAAGAGTTTAAGATTAATAAGGAATTCAAATCCAGAGATAGATGGTGTGTTTATTAATAAAGAGAACTTAACCTCATTTACAGAGAGACTCATTGAAACTTTGTCATGCTTTTATTTTGTAATTTATTCTGCTGTTGACTAAGTTGTTGTTGTCTTTTCTTCTAATGCTTTTACTTTGGAGATATAGAAAATTTTAAGCTGGTTATGACTGCTTTTATTTCTTAACCAACTGCTTTTATTTTGAAAGAGACCAGACATGTCTTGTTTTGATAGGTTCAAGTAACTTCCTGTTGGTAATGCTGATTCATATTTGAACCAGCCACTCACTTATTTAATGGAAATCATATTGATTGGAGTTACGCCCCCCTGTTTGTACCTGACTATTTTCATTTTAAAGGAAAATAAGTTACTTCATATGTGCTGTCTGCTTTTATTTTGAAGGTATAAAAGGCTTTTTTAAAGGCTTGTGCCTACCTTTATGTTGAAAAGAAATAGGGTGCTTTAAGTGTGATACTCCTGTTTTTATTTTAAAGAAAATTGATAAACGTCTTGTGGTTATTACTGGTTTTCATTTGTAAAAAGTGAAAATTCTAAATGTTTTGTTGCTATAGCTTGATTTTTTGGAACATCTGCTTTTGATCTGAGGGAAAACAAGCCATTACTAAGTAGTAAAGCCAGCTTTTATTTTAAAGATTGCTAATTAGGCACCTCTAGTTTCCGTGGTATTGCAGAATATGTTATTTCTTGTAGGAAATACCTTCTTTTATTTTGAAGGATATAAAGTGATTTCTAGTTGGTAAGAGCTGTGCTTATCTGCTCTTGTTTTAATGGAAATTGAGAACCTTTTGGAGAAAGTTTCGTACTTGTTATTGGTAGTGCCAACTTTTATTTTGAAAGGAAATAAGGTACTTATGGAAGGATACAACTGTTTTTGATTTTGAAGGATATTAAGTCGTTCTGGTGGGTTCTGCCTGCTTTAATTAAAAAAAAGACAATAAGGAAGTACTTATTGGTATGGTGCGTTTCTATTTTAACTGCCTGCTTTTATTTTGAAAGAAAAGAAGTGACATCAAGCAGGTGAGACCTGCTTTCATTTAGAAGGAAAACAAGCCTTGCCTTGTGGAAAGTACCTGCTTTTATTTTGAAGGATACAATGTGACTTCTAGTTAGTAGGTTAAGAGCTGCCTGCTCTTAGCTCAACAGAAAAAAGAGGAACTTCTGGTTGTCTTCTATTTCAACTACTTTCATTATTTTGAACGATAACAAGGTACCTCTGATAGGTGATGGTTGCTCTTATTTTGAAGTTATGTAAGGTTCTCAATTCATGATGGATAATGAAGAATAATTTTACTTTAAAAGAAAAAAAAGTTATTTTAGAGGATAACACCAACATTCGTTTAGTGGTTACTCCATCCATCAACTCCACTGCTCATTCCTTTTATGGTCATGGGGGGCGGGAGCCTATCCCAGCTGACATGGGCGAACAGGTCACCAACCAACCACAGGGCCTCATAGAGAGACAGACATCCTCACACTCATACTTATGAGTAATTTAGTGTCACCAATTAACCCAATAAGCATGTTTTTTTTTATCTGTGGGAGGAAGCTGGAGTGTTTGGAGAGAACCCTTGTATGCACAGGGAGAACATGCCAACTCTCGACTGAGACGGGATTCAAACCAGCAACCTTCTTACTGCTTGGCACGACCTGCTGTGCCACTGTACTGCCCAGAAAATTAAAATAGTCAAACAAAACCGGAGAAGATGTAAATACTTAATAACTGATGTGGTTACTCAATGAGCTCTGGTGTTGGTATTTTTTAATTAGCATCCCAGCAGAAGGATGCTACAGTCACTCTAATCAGACGCAGCAAAAGTGACAAAACAACATTTGATTAACACACTAATTATGGACATTAACTGCATTTTACATTAATACAGGCAGCCCTCTTTTGTCCCATTTTTAAAGGCAAGATTGAGCCAAAACATGCAGTTAAAAAAGAGACTAATTAAAAACTTCATTCCAGACTTTTAGAGCGTATTTTTCCACAAATGTGCGTGACATTCATGAAAAGCTTCTGCCTCTGTATTAAACTCTTACCGTTCTTTTCATATGAATAACTGCTGCCGTAGTTTGCATTCAGCTGCTGCCACACCGGACTGTTGCCGTCAGCCTGCAGGGAAAGAAAAATCAGATTTAACATCCACTTCCTGCAAAACTACACTGTAAAAAACACTCCTTCAAACAGACATTAACCGTAATGTTTTCATACATTTCTGAGGGGGAAAGAAGAAGCATAAAAAGAACAAAAACACCCCGACGCCCTTCATGATTCTCTCCACAGACTAATAAATCCTAAATTCCTACGTTATGGGCCCTTCTTTAGTTCACATGCTCCTTAAAGCTATTGTGTGTGTGTATACGTGTGTGTACGTGAGTGCGTGCATGTGTGCGTCTGCCTGCTCTGCTCCCAGCGTGGCCAATCGATTGTATCAGTGGAAGCAACACCGGTTTGTGCAAGATGACACTTTTCCCCGAGTAAATCTGCAGAAAATCCTGGCAGCGGTTGGAGAACATGCAGGCGGGATGGAATGCAGAGACGGGGCTCGGTTTTTACCGCCAGACTTCAGCAAGGTGGATTTAGATCGGTTTAATACAGGGAGGGGTTTATGAGGAGTCGAGTGGTGGGAAAGTAATTACGACAATGAGCGATGTTTTTGTTGTGTTAGCACGGACAAAGTCACCTTTAGATTGTTGTTAGGAAAGATAGATTCAACCTGAGGAGCCACAGGAGGTTTGTTTGTTTGTTTGTTTGTTTGTTAGCAGGATTACACAAAAACTACTGGACAGATTATACTGAACATTTCAGGAGGTGTTGCTAATGGCCCGACTTAAAAATGATTTGATTTTGGTGGTGATCCAGATAAATGCCATTAGCCAATAATCATTTTTGCACAATAACTGTCTAACAAAAATGATATCAGCATGATTCTGAGTGCTCGGTGTGGGTTTTCAGGGTCAAGAAATCATATTAAGATGGTAACTATCATGGAGCTATTGCTTATTGATGAAGGGGGATGTAGGGGTTCCTTACATAAGGACTGTATACTTCCTCCCTGCAGAACTTCATTTGGTCAGTTCTCCTTTTCTTATAGTGGTGCAAAGATGTGGAACTTGCTATCATCTGAACTCAAGACCATCACCGCAAGGCTTAAGTCTTGGCTAAAAACAAGACATTCCTGTACCCATTTTTAAAGAATACTGTGTGCATGGTATTTTTAATAGTATTAGTTTTTAATCGTAGTTTTATTATCTTTTTTAAATAGATTTTATTAATGTTTCACTGGAATTTCTTGTTTTATGTAATGTAGAAAGGCCCAATCAGGGACAGGAGTTGAGAATTAGCCTTGGCTATAAACTCCACTTGCATGTCATCAGCTTTTTGTGACTATGTACAATTGCAATGTCCCTGCGAAATAAACAAATAATAACAATAATAATGTTATAGAAAAACATGAGCTAGCTAGGAGGAGGTTTGCGCCCTCCTAGTACTTTCTAGTCTTTGAAAGACTGTTCTGCTTTCTTGTTAAATAAGACGACAAAACAAAAACAAGAGCAACAAAACCACTTACTCATATTAAAAATTAAATCGTGTTGAATTTGTAAATAACGTCTTCCAGTATCAAGGCAGGCTTGTTTATTTATTGGTTTGAACAGGACAGTAATTCTGAGGCCTCAAAGGTGTATTAAATCCAATTATTAAAGTAAAGCATTGAATTTGAAGTTCTCATAAAAAATAAAAGAATTGATTAAGGCTGCAAACTGTTAAAACTGCTAAAACATGTTGGACAAGAATGAAAGTGGTGTGTTAGAAACTCTTGCAAACCTATTTGTTGAGAATTGATTTCAACATTCTGTATTTTTTTTAAGCCATAAAATACATTTCTAAATTAATTTGACATAATTTAGTGTTGAAATCAATTTGTATATTTGAGAAATCACCTTGTCTTTTTGTTAATTTTTTTTTGGCTAAATTCTTGCACACAGTCTGTATTGTGAAAATAATCTAATAAAATATATGCACTGTCAACACTGTCCTTATCCCACCATTTTCTGCATTTTTAGTAAGGAAATTATCATTCCTATTATTCCTATTGCTTCAAATTTTTTGAAAAAGATTGAAAAAACATGTTATCATCACCAACAGATGGTAAACACTGAATTCATAATGTTTTGTGTTTGTTTGTTTTTCACCTATTCCTCTTAAATTTTGCTAAATTTGGGCATTTTTCATACTTAAGTCTGTGGGTGGATCGTGGTTGGGGAGGGTAGGTTTTCTATTTTTATATATTCTTTTTATGTACATATCTGTTTGCATGCAAATCAATTTGTGTGATATTATTCTATATATAAAAGCAACAAATAAAAATGTTGTAACAGTCTGAATTAAACAAAGAAGAAAACATGAAAATTGGAAAATAATTGCCCCTGTTAAAATTCTTATATGTGCACAATTAAGTGCATTTATAAAAAAAATTATCTACAGGGTTAACATTAAAATGACAAGTTAAAGGATAACCATTTATGAAGGGGACTTAAAAACTTTCAGATATTCATGCATCAAATGGCCATAAATTCAAACATGTGTTCACAAAAAAATGTCATTCATACACATTTATTTATAGCACCTCATGACAGACTCCATTTTTTTTATTAATGCATGATATAAGGTCTTTTTTCATAAATTATAATGTAATAACGTGGTAAATTCAGCAGCACTTCTTCATGTGCGTGGACCCTCAGATGGTTAGAAAACCCCAGAGATGATTTTATACAATCAGAAGATTCTTTTGGGGTCTGGAATGTTATTTTTATTTTAAGGTCCTTATATGTCACAGACATGTCATCAACATACAACGAAAGGCAGTCATGACACAAAATTTGGAGATAAAATAAAACAAAAAGTCCTCCATTTAAGATTCAAAAACAGAAAAAAACAAAGAGTTGATTTACATGTTTCTCTGAATAACTCTAAATTAAAATGATGTTCGGATAATAATTCAACAATGAAACACTTGAACAAATAGCTTCTTATTAAGAGTGAAAAAAGGTAATAAAAGGATGATTTTAAGTCATTTAATGTCTGGTTACTAACACCAACAGTCTGATTGTAAAATCCCCCCTGTGCAGGACACTGATATGTCTGTTTTTTATTCAATATCATGACCATGCTTAAGAAGTGATAAGTGATGAAAAAAAATCTTAATTAATGCACTTATCAATGTGTACACTCAGGATTAATGTGTATGACTGGTGTTTTTAAAGACATTTATAATTATTTATGCATTAAAATAAACAGCTAAACCTGTGGCTGAGAGAAAACGCAGTCATGTGAGCATATGTGACCTATAAGTTGCTCATGTTGGTGCAATATGGATTTTTGTGATATAAACTGGTGCAATAATATTCAGTGCAATAGGGATTTGTGCAATATAAACTGCATCTGCGTAATATAAATCTGTGCAATAACATTCGGTGCAGTAGAAGTTGCTTTTGCTAAATGCTTGATGGACTCTGTGTGATGGGAGGATGTGTAATATAGATGTTTCTGTTTCTTTTTATACTTGTCTACTGTCCTTGGGTTTGTCCTATTGTATTCAGTGTCTTGTATGTAAATGTTACCATCAACCTGGCAGGGGGTCTGCAGATGGAAATTAGCCAAAGGGTATAATCTGGCATATTTACATTTGTAAAAATGAGGTTCAAAATAATCTGTGGACTCCTTAATGGAAATGACCATAATTGACATTTTCCTTGTAATTTGAAAAAATACTTTGATCGTTAAGTTTTACATTTATTCTTTTTGCTGCAGTAATGATGTTTTAATACAATCACTTGAGTGTCACAGCTTGTAAATTTAAGCCTTCTGGCTGCAGGAGGACATTTTATGGCCCCCTTTGTCAACAAAGTTGCCCCTGCATCCCCATTTGTCCCCAATGTATCACCACTGTCAGGCTGAACCCTACTCTCCAAAATAACTTTTTGTTTTTCAGGACATGAGGAAAAAAAATCACTTCATCTGTTAAACAGACAAACGCGATATTAGCAGGACTGTCATTTGGCTTTGGTAGTTTAATTGGTTTTATATTCATTAAAAACACCATATAGATGTTAGAAAATAGTACTGATATTAAAAACGTCATCAGAACATGTGTTAATTAATTTATTGTTATTTATTAATTTAGCATGGATGTACAGTTATATTAATGTTGTAATATTTAATAATGTACATGTCCCAGATGCACTGCTTTAAGAGTAAAACTGAGATGTGAGGTTTTCTGCCTGACAGCAACAATATGAAAAGCTTTATAATAACTCACAAACTTATTGATATGCTTTGTAAGGCGGTGAATTCTGGTAAATTTGCATATTTCACAAAAATGTACACCCTGTATATCAATCAAAATGATCCGCTTTGCCATTACCAATCAAAAACATTCAAGCTTGACACACCACTACCAAAAATTTAGCCTGATTAAACCCCAAATTCAATGTTGGGTCCTTTAAAATATGTTAAAGGGACAGTTTAATATTTTTGTTGAATTGTTGAATTGTTGAAGTTTCAAGCCCCTGTCAGGAGAGAACTGGGGTAAAAGCCGGGATATATACAATGCTGCAAATGGGGCCAAGAATTCTGTTTATTTGAAGAAAAGAAGCTCAATTAACAACTGGGGTGATTATAAACTGTTCTGAACACACTTTAACAAGCCTCTGTGATGAGCAACCATGTCCTTAAATCTGGAGTAAAGCATCTACTTTTTCTCAGGTGTTAAAATTGTACACAGCTTTTAGCCCCATTACAGGCAATGTATAGCTTAGAGTAAAGTAAAATCTCTCCTTACAGGGGCAGAGCTGAACTAATCACTGTGTTATTACTCAAATAAACCTTGCACAACCCTACTTAAAAAATCCTGAACTATCCCTTTAATAGAGCACTGACAGTGAATTGGCCCCATTCAAATACATACTAAACTTCTGCTCCATGTCTGAATCACGCCACATGAGTAAAGTCAGACTGGATGTGAGTTTCTTACCATCCCGTCGGAGCAGCTGGACAGCGGACTCCCCGGCTCAGAGCTGCTCTCTCCGGGCAGGCCGTAGTAGTTCTCCACCTGCTCCCTCAGCAGCTCCTGCAGGCTCTCGATGTACTGGATGGCGTTGCGGAGGATCTCCACCTTGGGCAGTCTCTGGCTCGGGTTGGCCGACGTGCAGCGCCGCAGAGCTTCAAACGCATGGTTCACCTTCTTCAGCCGCCGGCGCTCTCGCATGGTGGCGGCCCGTCTGCGGTCCACAAAGTTGGACTTGCGCTTGCAGGCTTTGCAGGCCCATTGGAGGCAGTGACCCGGCTGGTGAGGGGCACCCGGGACCCGTACGTGCTCGTCCTCCTCGGAGCCGGCGAGCTCCACGCCGGGGCCAAACTCCATGCTGTCCGGAGAGGAGGCGCAGGCTCTGTCGTAGTAGACCTGGGACGGGGAGAAGACGTCCATGGTTGGAGTGGGTGCACAAATGGGTGCAGAGGAGAGAGGGTTTGAGAGTGAGGAGACCTCTGAGTGATATGAGGGGTCTGTTGCCCCGGGGCCCCCCTTATATGCCCCCAGGCCAGAGTCCAGGGCCCACATTGGCCAGATCTAATTACCATGGCCCATTGGCCCAGCCAGAAGGCAGGCTGGGGTTAGCACCGCTCCCCCCCTGCCCCATCTCACCCCCCAGTACCCTGCAGAGTTTCCCACATCTGCACTTAGTGGTGTTTTCCTACTCATCACACCAACAACGCCTCCAAGCAGCACCATCTCCTGAAGGACGCCATGAGCACCACGCTGAAGAATGTGTCAGGAGGACATTTGGAGCTTCGACCACCACATGCATGTTTTAGCTTTCCTGAATGATTCGGATCATTTCTTCAAAATAAGTCAAAATTCTAAACTTTAATGGCAAAGGTCACAACAGTGCCACACCAAAACTAACCTGCATGTTAAGTCATCTAAAACATTTCATATTTATGTCAGAAAGAGTCAGTTTAACAGCTAAACAGCAGAACAAAAAAGCTGTTAAATGCTCAGAATACTTAACAATCTTTCCATCCGCACTGCAACGAGCATCAAGTTTGGCCTGGTTATAGCAAAGAGTGAGGGAGTGGAAATCAGCTACTCCTCCTTATTTTAAAGTTTGGCTAAACGTGGTCTCTTGCTTATACTTAGAGGAGATACAGTACTGTCTGTCCAATCCACAACCCAAGTTTCTAAAGATCTGTGGACCCTTTATTGAGCATAAATAGAATGAAGATCACACTGTTAACTAAATAAGTATGCTTACTTTTATAATGTACCTCTGTAACTCAAATATTGTTTTTAGTTTGGTATTATTATATTCTTCCTCACTCCTTGTTTTCAACACTGGGCTTTAACTGCTTGGAATTAATTTTATGGACCCTACACCTGGACCCTCAATGTAATCTTATACTTAATAAGTTGTACTGTCATCCCCTAAACATTGTTTCTGGTCTGACATGGACTCTGGCTTTCTGGCCTTCCCTCACTGTACTGTGTGTGGCAGTGTGTGTGTTTGTCTTTTGTTCTGTTTGTACTGTAAAATAAAAAAACACAAATTAAATTAATTTCAGTGATGCAAAGTGTAAGGATGCTTCTGTAGCATCATGGTCATAAATTGCAGTTTTAACCAAAACTGGTTAACAAATAAATCATAATAAAGCAAATAAAGAAGAGTTTTTGCTCTGCATTTCAACAGTGCTAAAAGAATTCATTTTTTCCCCAATAGTTTACACAAAGTTCAGTTCATGTTGGATGAGATTCTGCCAAACAACAGATGGTCTTCATGCTGCAATAGCTCTGTTAGCATATATTGCATCTCTAGCACAGTAAATCAAACCATTTCAGTGACTTTAACACAGTGTGGCCTGTCTGGTGCAGTAATTCATGATACATTTCACTTAAACCTACTTCCTAAACATTCAGTAAACATTATCATAACAGGAGTGAAATTATAGCTCAAGTACTGGTGCATCAATTTAGATGCAAACACAATGAAGAGAATATTTGGTAGTCTTGGTTTCAAAAACAAAAGGCTAATATCCTTTAGGAATGCTAACCTGTAGTGATTTTGTAAACATTGAAATGCCAGAGTTTTCATTATAGTGGACCACTGTCATCAGTTTAGTTAGAGGTTTCTTTTTTGGCTTGAGAGTATATATATTTACTGCCCAATATGTTCCACTTAGTCCCATTAGGTATTCGAGCAATGTAGAGTGTTTTCAGGATTTAAACCATCTGTTTTTGGCAATTAAAAACATAAAATTACCCAATGTTAGGTGTCTGGGAGATATAAATCAATGTAATTTGATCTTAAATTAGATCAAATCTAAAAGTTAAATTATAACTCTCAATTTTGACTAAAAAAATAGTGAAATTATCTGGTTACCAATGAGCTCATTGATGGAATTGGATCAACAACATCTTGTCTTTAAGAGAATCAACATCAGCTATAAACTATTTGTCTTACTTAAAACCCCATTTGGAAACATACTGACATTTAAAAAAAAAAAGATCTCAATATACTGCCCAGCCCTGCCACAAACTGCATATCATCAGCATATCATACAAAGCCATTAAACAACAAACTTTTGTCTTTTATGAAGAAACATTAGGTATTGAACCAGAGGAGAGCACTTTAGAGGAGAACAGTGTAACCTGGCACACAGATGATCGTTCAATATATTTCACTGGTCTGATAGATAGATAGATAGATAGATAGATAGATAGATAGATAGATAGATAGATAGATAGATAGATAGATAGATAGATAGATAGATAGATAGATAGATAGATAGATAGATGTGAAGTTGGCTAATTAGCTAGCTTGCTAGATTGATTGCCAGATATCTTGTTAGCTAGCCAGCTAGATAGATATCCAGACATCTAGATAGGCAGAAACAAAGATGTGAAGGTGGGTAATTAGCTAGCTTGCTCATAGCTGAGTCTCCCGTTTTGGCTGGGAAACTACCATATTTGACCCCTCTTTCCCGCCGTCCTCCCATATTACTATTTTCCCGTAATTCTCCTGTATTAAAAAAAACATTCCTCTGCCTCTGCTCCTAACTGAACACTGTCACTAGCCTCGCGAGAAATGCCACCTTCAGTCGCCTGGTGGCAGTTGTTGCGAGGTTAGTGCCAACAGCGGGAACAAACCCGGGACAACAGAGGAGAGAGATGGATGGATGTGAGGAGGGAGAAGGCATTCCTGCCAAAAAAACAAAGAAGTCCTGTAAACATCTCAAAAATGGGACAGCGAATTTACTTTCCTAATGTAGGAACGTTCACAGCATTTCAATGTCAACAAAGGTAGGGCTATCAGATTCTGATCACCTAACTAATTAGTAAGCTGTTGACAAGTTGTTTTTAGATATCTTGTACTCCTGTCTTAAAATGTAAGGGATACTAGAGCTTGGTCGGGGTTGTGGGACAGC
Source organism: Scarus forsteni (assembly GCA_036419115.1). Classification (NCBI taxonomy): domain Eukaryota; kingdom Metazoa; phylum Chordata; class Actinopteri; order Labriformes; family Labridae; genus Scarus; species Scarus forsteni. The sequence goes on from JAZDUH010000341.1 coordinate 6,518,550, forward strand.
TCACAGCAAGCGCTGGAAAATTTCCCTTATTTTCAAATCCAAAATTTGACAGGTATGAGCTTGCTAGCTTGCTACATAGCCAGACAAGTATATAGCTTGTCAGCTATCTAGCTAGATTGTTTGATTGATTGATTTATGGATAAAAATGGTTGTTTCTGTTTCCTCATCTGTTCAGTATTCTGTTTAGTCATGCACTGTGATAGACACCATAAACACTTTGCTCGCAGATATTTCAGGACTTCCACAAATTCCTGACCTTTTTGATTACTGAACTTATGATTTTGCATATTGATGCTTCAGGAATGAAATATCAGTGTTTATGAGTGAGACAAAGATTACTTTAGTCTAGATTAGTTAGATTTAAACGTGCACACATATAATAAAACAACCCTGTTTCATTAAACCAGTGAGGAGTTCTGCTGTGTTATGAGCCACAGGTCTTTCAGAGGTTTGAGTTTAAAGTTTTGTAAACTCGACTCTTTGAGAGTTGGGCTGAAGTGAGTAAGAGTTGTGAGCTGCTACTTCACTGCTTGATTTATCTCCATCTGACCTCCAGTCATGATGTCAAAGTTAAACATTCTTGTGACACGAAGACATGCAGGTGGAAATAAAAAGCTAGCATGTTTTATTTGGTCAAACTGTGCAGAGGAGTGGGAGCAGTGCTTGTGTGAGTCTGCGTGCTGGTGTTGACCCTGCAGACAGCAGCGTTACAGATGTAGCCCAGCTGCAAAGAGAGGTGTAACATTTCAAACCCTGTGAGTTCACAGTACAGCGGCAAGTCCTTCCAAACACCCCGAGATGATCAGTGAAGGTGTGTGAATGAGAGCATCGCTGTTTGTCAGAGCTCATTACAAACTCTAATGACAAACACGACACCAGGGAGCAATCCTCTGCACCGCTCACAACTCAGGGGGACAAATTTTAACCGTTAAAATTTATTGACACAAGACGAGGGGTTCAATTTAGCCCAGGACAGATGGTCAACAGGGTGCAGGAGAATCATCTCAAACTGAGGACTTAAGAAGAAGTAAAGAAGGAATGTGAGGGTGTTGACAGCAGGATTCACAGCTCCATGCTTCATAAAATCAAAGTTTCTGAATTTCACATTTCTTTGTTCAGCTTAAACCAAGTGAGGCACTTCATCACAGAAGGATTCTACATTTACTGGTTCATTTAAACACTTGTGAAATAAAAAAAAAAGGGATTTGGCATCTTCTTATTTACAGTCAAATAAAAAATTAAATCTAAGTCTTGTGTATGATTCTCTTTATGTTGAGGTGATATTCTGCCTAGCAACAGATGATGGCTACAGAGCAGCAGTTTCCACTAAAGACTATTGGTGGTTTTAAGCAACAGGGGGAAAATGGCATTTATTTGTTAACTTTCCAACAGGTAGAAACAAAAATAATTTTTCATGTTTTATATTTCATAAATATGCTGGTTTGGTCGAGTGGTAAGCACCAAGCACAACTCCTATACACACTGTAAAATCCAATTAGTTATCATTACTTAAATAAAGCATGCAAACCGGTTGCACTTAAAAAAAACAAGTGCAGAGAACTAGTTAATATTAGTTACGCTAGCACTTCCTTGTTAGAGTACACTTACAAATGAGTTTAAGCAACTAAAACAATCAAGTAGAGTGTACTTGATAACTAACTTTAGAATACTCTTGACTTAGTAGAGACTACTCAGAATTACTATTGAAAGTTACTAAATGATTGCATGTTAAATTTACTCAGTTCATATAACATACTTATCAAAGTTGGACTAACTTAGCATTTCTAAGTAATATATTTACTTGCAAACTCATTCATTTTCTACACTCCGAGTGTGAAATGGATCAGGCGTGAATGAGACAGTGTTTGCTACTTACTGTTGCAAGTAGGCTTAACTATAAAAAAAAACTAATCTTCACTTTACAAACGAAGTATTTTGCATTTATTTTGCATTTTTACACATGCAAGTGATTGTTACTTAATAGATACCAGTCATAGGCATATTTTTGTTAACATAGTAAAGTTAACTCATGTCTGCAAGTAGAGGCAGCTATTGGATTTTACAGTGTATGTAGTCTCTCTCGTCTATCATTAAAGACACAAAAACGCCCCATAAAATAATCTCTCTAAAAAAATTAATAAATAAAAAAATTCCAAGGCAACATAAACACACAATAATTCTTCCAACTGGATCTCACATGCACCACAGCTCACAACTAAGTGTGTAGTTTTTTTTGGTGGATTATTTTATATCCTGCAGGGCTTAAGGTGGATTTCAACACACTTTTGAACCATTGATTAATATTTCTATCCGACAGGCGTGCAGAAGGAGCAGCAGAAGCAGACAAGTGGGCAGATTTCCCAGCTTGGGATCAATAAAGCACATCTGTCCATTTGTTTACAAACTGAAGGTGCAACAAGACTCATGTATTTAGGTAACCAATTAATTTAAAAAAATCAGTTCATAACTATTGGTTCATTATAACTTATGACAAACATAGAAATATTTTTTTTTATTTTCATATTTTTTTAACTATGCAGGATCATACTAAACCACTAACTAAAGAGAAGTCAAGACAAGAGAAGAACAGCTATCTTCACACCATTTCAAAGACTTTTATTAAATATTATTTTCTACATTTAGCTAGGGGCCTTTTTACCGTTGGAGGTCATTGCAGTGCAGTAGTTCCTGGCAGACTTGGAAGCTAAAAGCAATAAAACCAGAAAGTTTACAGGCTGGGCAGAAATCCCTGTCCCAGTCACACTTTTTATACTTGATAAAACTTGCCATCAGAAAATGAATCGTACCAAACGTTTTTGAGTCCAAAGCAAAGATGAGAAACAAAAACAAGCAGGAAAAGAGAGTGTTTTTAACTTGTAAACTCTTATAACGCAGCCAAATCCATAAATTATGTTTCAAAATAACACCGTTTGATTATTATTGGAAGTAATGGTTTAGATATTTTCATCTTAATAGTGCAACCAAACCAAAATATATTATTTAGGCATTAATTAAGTGTAGTTTTCGGTAACACTTTACTTTAGAGGTCTGCAAATTTCACCACACTTAAAGGTAATGATTAGACATTGTTTTTCTTATTTCGTTGGAATTGCCCCCAAAATTTCATGAGAATTTGGCGAAAATTAGCACATAACTTCTTTAAAATAATGTCCAAATTTATTGTCGCAAGCCAGAATTGGTTGGTTCCTGTTTTTTTTCCAGTTTCTATGAAATTTACTCCAAATTGCAAGGTAAGAAGGTGACGATTAGCAAACAATTGATAGTATCATGTAAAACATTATAGGCCTGATCATAAAGGTTTATCATTCATCTCTATTTTGCATGTGATCTCAATTATGCATATCAACAAACTTGGTACTAAAGAACTTGGTGAAATTAAATGACAAATAGCTAACTATCAACTGCTTATTGGGAAATTAAATTATTCACTTAAACCAACACTATGTAGCTTTTCAAACATAATATAATCCTTCGATATTCATTGTGATGGTCCACCACTTTACAATGAGTTGAATGACACCTCTGTCGTGGTCTGTATCCCTTTAACTGGCGCTATGTAACTTCGAGGGGGATGGTAGGAACCCTGCCACACTAAAAAACTACATGTTTGGACTGCTTTACGGCATACGTCACTTCCCCCGATTCCCGATTTGTTTAAAACACGGAAGTCTCGGCAAAAGCCAATCGCGGAGCTTTAACCATGGCGGAGGCAACAACGTTAGGAAGAGAAAGGTTTTGTCAGAGGATACAAAACAAAGAAAGCGAGAGAAAAACAAGCTGAATGCTCGGACCAGAATAATCATCGGTTCGGCGTTCACTTGCTGGCGTGAAATAAAAGACGAGGAGGGATGTCCGACTACTATCAGGTATGTTGGGCAACTAATTTATGACGAAGTTCCTCAAAAAAACTTGACAGGAAAAAAGTACAGTACAACAAATCCAGAACGTACCAGTATGTAGTTTTGTTTAGACCTATTTCAAGTGTGTGATATCACCAGCTCGTCGTTGTCTTTGCTTTTATTTACTTTATCGCTTCAACAGGACGGGGGCGACTTCACGGTAATAAAACCAAGTTGAACAGCGATTTTTAACATCGTCATTTAGTCAAAAATAAATACATTACCTCGTCGCTATCCATCCTGCAAACAGCCGCTGAAGACATAAGAATACGTTTAGCGAAGTCCTGGCTTCTGTGATTCGCATACAAAACAAACGCACGCGACCGGCAGATCTGTATCCTTACGACAGTATGCACGCGCGCTAGAGCTCATGGGTAGCTGAGTTCCCTATCCGGTCAAGCGGAGATCTTCCATAGTGCTGCTTTAACATTTCAAAGGTAATTATCACAGGAAACAATGAACCGAACTTCTGTATTCAAGAACTAAGCTGCTATTTATCACCTGCCTCTCTGGAAATAGCAGAAACGTTGGGAAACTTCTAAAAACATTTTGGTGGTGGGTTGTGATTTAATTTCAAAGCAATTATTTGCTAATCGTCATCTTCTTAACTTGCAATTCGGAATCAATTTCAAAGAAACTGGAAAAAAAAAAAGTAACCAACCAATTCTGACTTGCGACAATAAATTTGGACATTATTTTAAAGAAGTTATGTGCTAATTTTCACCAAATTCTCATGAAATTTCGGGGGTAATTTCAAAGAAATAAGAAAAAACTTTGTCTAATCATTACCTAAGTGCGATGAAGTTAGCGGACCTCTAAAGTAAAGTGTTACCTAGTTTTTCTATCTCTCCCGATGTATAATTTCCTTAAAAGTCTTTTCCTATAACAAACTTCACTGACTCTTCAAACTTTAATGCAGATGGACTTTGGGCAGTGGAGGTGATGACACCGTCGACAGTTCACAAAGATACATTGCAGATATTTCTCACAGTGTGTTTTAGTGTTTGAGGAGTCCTCTTCTCTGGGAACATGGTGCAGCTAAACAAACACACACGGACAGACCTGCAGCCTCAGAGTTTGGATTAGAACAGCTGAAGAAGACATCGCTGGTGGAGGACATCAAAGTCTGTTTGTGCTGAGAAACGACGAGGACGATGAGAAAACCTGGAAACAACACATAGGCATACAGCCAGTTATTTAAAGGCCCAAACAAAAGACCTGTTTGAGGCCCCCTAATGTGTCTACAGGGGTCGTGAGGTACCATAGAGATATTTTTAAAATGACAGAGAGCACTGTCTTAATTTCACAGATATGCTGACTGGCACTCCTCATCATGTCTCACCTCTTGTCCAAACACTGGCAGTTTATTTCTGAAGGTAAACGGTGTAAAGCACATCTTAAACACAAACCTGAATCTTGAAAAGTCATTTCAGACGTGACAGAAATATTAAGACTTTGAGTTCAAGGACCCAGACGACTGTCTGTCTTCAGCAGATGGTAAAAATGCAGATATACACTGAACTCATGCTGGAGTCAGATCCATGCAGCACATGGTTGCATCAGCGCAGGCGTCCTGCATACAGAGTAGCAGGGCTGTGATTGGCCTCCTGGGAGGGGGCTCTCCCCGCGTTTCTGTTTGTGTTGTTCTCAGGGGTCACGGACAGAGTTAAGTGAAGGGCAGGAGGTGATGGTGCTTTATGTTCATCTGCCTCACGTCTGAAAACATTATTTCTTCAAAATGGCCTCATGCTCTGACTTTATCTGCTGCCTGTTTGGTAGAAACACAAGCACCAGTGACAGAGACGATTTATCACAGACATTCCTACAGAAATTATGCCTCTCTGGAGCTTCTGCTGCTGAAATTAGAGCTTGGATTGCTGATTTGTGTAAGACAGGTTTTTTCGGTTTAAAAATACAGTTTCATTTTTAATGCAGAAATTATTGGCGGAAACTAGAAAGCACTCAGGCCGCAGACCTCCATGTTGCTATAACATCTATAAGCAATAGTTACATGATTAAGTTATCATTATAATCTGATTCCTTGACCCTGAAAACCCACACCTAACACTCGTTCGGTCAAGGCAGTTATCTGGATTGCCACGAAAATCTAGTCATTTCTAAGTTGGACAACATCAGAATATTCCAGCAAAATCTTGCCAACAAACAATCCAAAAAAACATACGCTGGCAAAAACATAACCTCCTTGGTGGAACTAAAGAGATAAGAAACTTTTCCCTGGGACTTTTACTATAATAAATGAAAGAATGTATCATGCTCTGCCATAAAATGCTTATAAATATATGTTTGGTGAATGAAATGAAGTCACAACTTTTGATTTTGATCTATCTATCTATCTATCTATCTATCTATCTATCTATCTATCTATCTATCTATCTATCTATCTATCTATCTATCTATCTATCTATCTATCTATCTATCTATCTACCTGTCAAACTATATACCTGTCTGGCTATGTAGCAAGCCGGTAGAAAGCTGGCTAATTTCCCACCTTCACATCTTTGTGTCTGTCTATCTAATTGTCATGATATCTATCTAGCTGGCTAGCCAACAAGTTATCTAGCAATCTATCTAGCAAGCTAGCTAATTAGCCAACTTACCATCTATGTTTCTATCTATCTAGATACTTATCTAGCTGATTATCAAGCAAGCTAGCTAGCTACCCACCTCACCTTTTGGTTAATTTCTTCATTTGATTTGATATTACAAGGTCTCAAATCAATTGCATTCACGATTCAATTAGATATTTATTCAGTCTGGGATATCTTAGTTAAAATAGTGCTGCAAATTTATAAAGTGACCTTTTGACCTGGTACATCATTATAAATTGTTTTAACATGAAGAACTAAACCCAAAGCAGTTACATTAATCATATTTTAATGATATGCATTAATGCATATTCTGCATATTACATGTTTTTGTCTAACTCGTATTTTCCTTTGTACTTGTTAAATCTAAAATACTGTACATCCAAACATCAGCTTTTAAACTCTCCAGTGGTGCCCATATAGTGCTTCCACCATGTTTGTTTGCAGTAACATCTCATGAGATCTTGTTCAGTAGAAAGCAACGCTAAACGCTGATCACACCAGACTAGCAGGGTTGATACCACAGGCTGCTTCTCTGCACATCCAAAGAAGAAAAAAACTACCCAAGTTAAAAGATCGATCTTTGGATTTTATGGATCGATTATGAACCAGTTAAAGGAAAATCGATTTTTTTTTTTTAAATGTATTTTTTGGGCATTTTGTGCCTTTATTGATAGGAGAGAGACAGTGGATAGGCTTGTGAAAGGGGGTGAGAGAGTAGGGGAAGACACTCTGCAAACTGGTCACAGGTGGGATTCGAACCTGGACCGGCAGAAGTAAGTACATGGGGTGCTAACCACTACACCAAACCAGCACCCCTAAGGGGAAATCGATTTAAATCGATTTTTTTTAACCCAACCCTACTACCTACCTGCCAGGTTTAATTTAAATGAGGGTTTGCAGTTTTGGAAATAAGGACATTATTAGCATTGCTTGTTTTTCCATGTGGAGTCCCTCTTGGTCATTGGAGGCCCTTTGAAATCTTTTTTCCTATATTGTAAGCAATTTAAAGTGTGAATTTAAAATACTGCCTGAGGTATTGATAAATACTTGCTTTACTGCAAAGAATTACTGTTTTTGAATATTCAGTTCAGATCTAGTAACATTCTTACTATTATGTTACGAGATATTCAGATTCAGATTCAGACAACTTTATTTATCCCACAAGGGGCAATTCATTTGTAGCTTCCCAGTGAGTATGCATTCATACAGTCAGTCAAAAACATAAAAAAATAATAAATAATCATCAAGGAAACATATTTAAGCAGGCATGGGACAGATAGACATGTTGGACATTATAAGTACATGTGCAAATCGTGGTCAAGATAAAAACAAGGTAAGATAAAGATAATAATAATAAAAAGAGAATCTATATAAAAAAAAACAGCGAGAAAGCAGATAAGACAAGAAATAAATAATATCCTCTAGAAATCGTCATTTAAAGTGGGTGCAGTCTGTATTTAGGAGCTTAATAGCAGAGTGAATGAAGGATTTTGAGTAGCGATTAGTTTTCCTTTGGGGCACATTATAACATCTGCCTGAAGGCATAAGAGAAAATTCTTTTGACAGAACATGATCTGGTTGGCTGATAATTCTCTTTGCTTTTTGAGCTACCTGTTCCTCCCAGATTGTGCCCAAGTCCCTCTGGTGAACTCCAATAATTTTTGAGCACACTTTGATGATGCTGTTTAAGCTGTTCATGTCTTTCACAGACAGCCCGTTATACCAGCAGATAAAAGAAAAAGTTAAAAGGCTCTCGATAAAAGAATGGTAAAAATTTTGCAAAATTTTGTCACAGACATTAAAAGAATTTAGCTTCCGCATCAAGTGAAATCTTTGTTGGCCTCGTTTGGCAGTCAGCTCAGTGTTTATGTGGAACTTAAGTTGTGAATCATTATATATATCTGAGAAGCTATCACTTTCAGAATAGCTTTAATTTTGTAAAATGTTGGTCTTGGGGAAGATTAAAAACAAACCCTGTTATATTTCTATAATATAGAACCATCCATTTCATAAACTAGACATTGGTCATAAAAAGCTTATACCTTGTGCAGGGGTGTACAAAAGTCCATCTACTTAAAGCAGTGACTTTAAAAATGTTCTGAGGAGATCTATAGGACCAGTGTAATGTAATTATTTTTCCACACATGGGTGACTGTGGATCAGTGGCAGACTGGAGTGTGTCTTCAGTTTGGGGGTTCATTTCCTGGTTGTTTGCCAATATGTGCTTGAGCAAGACACCAGAATTATCATATTATTGCATCAGTACTGGTATTAATTTGTTGCTGCGACCTGTGATTTAAAATTAAAACATCTTGATTGTAGAAATGACTCAAAAGTGCCATAAGAGCTAAAATCTCTTACCTAGTTTATATTTCATAGACTTTTTGTTTAATTATGTAGTTGATTGATGACTAGTCCAAACAAAAATCACACAAACATGTTTTCCTGTGTTTGAGTCCACATGTTGTGAATCAGGCAAGTCATTTTATTTAACAACACGTTCATATCTCCATACCAAAGCCAGTCTTCTAACTTCCCATCAAGAAACAGCTTTACCACATCTTGAGTGGCAACAGCATTTGTTTGGCTCTGAGCAGTCTGAGGTGAAACGTCTCTGCTGTGAATCCTTTTCCTCGCAGGATATTCACATTAAAATTGGGATAAATCAGAGCATTCATCCATCCAGCTCACCTTTCATCGGCTCAGACTTTTAAAACACTGCCTTCACAGCCAAATGAGGATTATATGGTGTCATGAACAACACCAAAAACCCTGTAAAATCACACCAGAGAGATTCAGAGGGCTTTGAGTCAGTCTGGAGGCCTGAACAGGGCTGAATTCAAGCATTTCAGTGGTTCTAATGCTGCGTATAAATAAATAAAAAAATATATTCCAATTACGAGCTGTAATAAATACCCACATTGAACAAAAATGCTTGTTTTCTTTCACAAATTGTGATTGTTGCTGTTTTTGCTAAACGAAGCCATTACAAAACAGACATTCAATTAACAGATCGCCCCGGAGCTGCAGAATGTGTAGCAGTAAAGCTGCTATCAGATGGAGCAAGCTCGGAGCAGCCCATTAAAATCACATTACTGTTTCAGGATATTATGTTTCTGTCAGCTCTCAGGATATTTGGTCAAAGATATGAATAGCTCTGTTGAAAAGGGCCGTATAAGAGGCACAGATTTCTGTATTTTTTCATCATTTGGGTCATTCCAATGGAACAAGAGCTTATGTCCCCTCCTTAACTAACAGCAGTAATGTGAATATGTTATTGTTGTGTCGATATCAGATTTCTGAATGGCTGTGTACACTTTAAGAGGGGTACACACAAGGATTTGTAAAATCTGAAGAGACTTTTTATATGTGAGAGACCCCACACATGAAGATAAAACATCAGGCATTGAGAAGTTTTGATCTAGAACCCAGTCCTACCCCTTTCCCACTGACCGAAAAAACCTGTTTAAACACGTTAACAATCGGTTCCTGTTGGCAGTGGCAAAGGCTCTGATCTGCATTCAGGCCTGCGTCAACTGACCCTGCAAGGGCCATCGGTTTTTATTGGTTCACCTCCGATCGGTTCCAGTGGTAACGTAACACTTTGGTTAACGCATACAGTTATGGGATGATGGTGTAATGTGTCTTCGTCATTATATCGCGCCTGTAATTTGGGGCAACAAAGGACGGCAGCATCTCAACAATAAATTCCACTAGCATTCGTGTCAAAAGCGCTCAAATGTTGTTCAGTCCACGCTGAGTTTGTATATTGTTAAAGAGGGACAAAAGTAAAAAGAACGGGAAACAGATCACCACTGTATCCATGGATTCCATGCTCCTTTCCATTGTTTATCTGGCTGTGTTTTGATGATGACATCAGCTTGATGCACCACAGGAAAGAAACAGCCACACAGCTCTTCTGCTGTCGAATAGAACCAGTTAAGCTGGCAGTGGGTAAGGGTTACCTGCTGATTGTTAGGGGGTTACTCACGCTTAAAAAGCACGTTTTCACACTAATTGTAGAGAGGAAGCAGTTAAAAAAAAATGGCACTAGCTGGGTTTCCATTACAGTTATTCGCAAAATAAAAGGGATATTCCAAAGTATATTTGAGCTTTGAACGTGTTTCCATTGAAGGTTGTCCTAGGCAGGGGCATCATAACTCTTGTGTAACATCATCCCGCGGGATTTCACTCCAGGAAGATGGATGCCAAGGCTTGTCGAACCTTTCTCCCTCATTTCCGTTTCTATCTCCTTATAACAGTCTGCATTCCACTGTTGTTTGCTGTCTAGTATGGCAGTTGTGTTTTTCTCGAGAATAATGGCAAGAAAAGTCTCCGTCTCCTCCTCTGTCCAAACGTACCGCGCCATGTTTACTCCGAGAGAAGTGATCATGTGTCCAGGAAGGTCACGCCTGTGACGTATAATTGCGAAAAAAGTGTTTCCATTGCACTTTTGCGATATATTTGTATACCGAAATGTCTGGAAAACCACCTCGTGAAAGTGTAAAAAACTTCTTAGCGATATCTTAGTGTATTTTTTAAATTAAGGTTTTTCCATTACTAGTTTTTTATTGCGCTATTTACATTTTGCGTATATCCACGGGTAACGGAAACGCACTTACTTGCAACTTAAGCTTCCCATAGCTCCACGAGATGGTTCTCCATTTCGAGGTCCACAAATTTTATGTTTCAGGTAGGCCATTTTTATTTACACCTGCTTCCTCATTCATCAGTCAGCTTCTTGACTGGCTACATTCGGACCTACGTCACAATTCACAGTCATGACTCGGGAGTAGTTGGCTTTCCCACACGCATGAAGACTTTCAGTCATTAATATGGAACAAGTTTAATATGTTTGATTGTCAGGCCTGGCCAGTTTTGGAGCTGCTTATTGTGACACCACAGGATATTCTTGTAGTATCCTATAATCTTTTAGTATCCTATAAGATAATCTGACAGTTGCTGCCCATGGTTGGAAAGGGGGAAAGTCAGGGCAAAAACAGTCCAATAATCTTTATGTGTGTGTGCCCTGCCTTTGTCTATTTTACAAATGCTTTACATTTATATTATTTTTTTAGATCAATATGTGTTAAGTCCTTTATTCACAATTAAAAGCTACTTTGGGAATTTTTTGCCTTTTAATGCAAAAGAGACCTCCAGACAAAAGTCTGGTATTTTTGATAGATTTATTTCCAACACTTGAACTTGTCACTACAAGAGGGTAGGTGTCGACCATTATCATAGCGACATGCTACACCATCCCCTTCTTATTCATATGACAAAGAGCCTTTTTAAGTGATGTACTTGACTTTAAAAGGAAGCAGGGTGAGACCGTTGAAAAGACTTTTGAGACAGGTTCAGCTAAGAGATATACTGTGTCCTAACTGAGCAAGCCTTGAGTGAGCGTTGGCGACCAATTCAGGCTAATTGCATTCAAAAATATGCAAGTATCCTAGCTGCCTGGGAGCGACACAGCCTGATGCTGAGCGCTTTTGACACCAACATAGGCAAGGAGTGAGGAAAGAGGGTTTTTGATGAGGTGCTGGAGGAATTTTCCTTGACTTTTCTCACTCAGCTGAGCTTGTTTATCTTTTTAGCATAGCAGAGAGAGTGGAGCTTTCATTTACTTTGGTAAGTAAAATGAGTTAATCTCAACATCGAGGGAAAAGCTTTGTTCTGCACTTATCTACTGTTTACAAGGGGAAACACAGGCATGGAAGAACATTAATGGATGCAGTGCAGACAGCAGCTGTGCAATGCTGTGCAATGCTGCGCGACATCCGATACTAATAATCAATTTGAGTGTTAGGGTACCACATCATTCACAGGTGGCTCAGTCCTGTGCTTAAGTTTAATTTTGAGTAACTACGCTTTACCTGAATAGTAGCATTTTTGGAGAACCGTTCATTAAATCGGGTTATTCTTGTAAACAATACCTCAAGAACATTTTGAGCCAATTTCTTAAAGGAGACATATCATGCTGATGCATGATTTAATACTTACATATAATATAATAAATTTGAAAACAAGACCTTACACCCCCTTAACTTTAAAAAAATGAGATATTGTATTTTTTCTGATATCCTAGAACGAGATTTGATGCCTCTGAAAATTGGTCATTGCGAGATGTCCGCGAGATTTCAAACGTCGTGACGACACGAGGTACCTTTCTTTTTATTGGAGTAATCTGATAAAACACTTCCTCCTCTGTGATGTCCGTTAGTCACAAAACCGTCACCGAGGAACACATTCGTCCAGTAGCAGTATATAGCTCCCTAGCTCACACTCACTCATTACCAGCTCTGGCCTGTAGGGGGACTTAATACGTGGTTGCTGCTTTGAACCTGCCGGAAAATACAGTAGAAGAAGAAGGACAGGCTGGCTCAACCCCCGATAGAACTGACCAACCAGAGCACAAAGGGCTGTGACGTTGCAAGGTACCTTTAGGTCATCCTCAGATTCGAGCATTTCAACGAGAGCTTCATAATGGCCTAAAGTGAGGATTTTGAGAACGCTATTGTGGGGCAATGAAGGAACTAAATGACTTGTACGGAGGGCAGAAATGCTTTACAGGCATCCTAGTCTGGCATAGTGAAAAGGAGAAACAAGCATGATATGTCCCCTTTAAACTTTAAGAAAACAACCATGCTGACTCAAAGATAAACTGACTTGATTTGCATGTCATAGGTTAAGTTAATTAAGCACTTGCTTAAATCCATTGCGTATTAATGTGATATTTCAAGAACACTGAGGATTTTTATGTTAACACCACAAAATGTCTGCTCTTGCTCAAGGATTGGTTGAATCGATGCCACAGACATTTAAAGGTCAAATCATTGGTCCTCTTGCTCATCCCTTGCTTGGAAACAGTTAAAAAAAAAAACACCTTCAAAGATTGTCTGAAAACTAACTTTTAACTTTGCATCTGTTTGAAAAGTTAGGTTCAATAAAAGGCTGAATCTCAAGTGGTTAAAGGCCTTTTTAACTTCTTCCTAAGTTCTAACTTTGACAAAAGGTGCAGCTATATATTTTCTTTGAAGTCCTTGAAAAAGCTCAGTTGCTGGATGTTGCATCAGGCCCCCTTAAATGCCGATAAATCTGGAACTTGTGTCACACTGCACAAAATTTAAGAGATTTTGTGTGTGTGTGCAGGCCTGAGAAATGATGCAGGCTCCCAGAGGTCAGCAGGGGCTCTATGTCATCCTAAAAGATCTGAGGGAGACAAACAAACCCAAACATCATCAACAAACACCCCTCTCCTCATGTCAATACTCCACAAACAAGACTCAGTGGATTTACATACCGTTAGCGTCACATCACTCGTTTTAATAGCTGGCCTGTAAACACTTTGCTGAAGCAGGCGATGATGAATTCGGACCTGATGACTCACATAACTTCATCATCCCAGCAGGCTTTGCACTCAGGCTGAATGCCCAAAGTTTCCATGTCCGATCAAATGAGAGGAGGGGGAGAGAGGGCTGGCTGTGTTTGGAGGAGACTCGAGTTTCTGTTGTGGGATTAGTACTTGGAACAAAGAGAGGCAGTCTGGCTGTTAGCAAAGTACATCAGGGTGGTCAGTGGAGATTTAATACACTTCTAAAACACATGAATGCTGGTAAATCTTAAACCAGTGGCAGTGGTTTCTACTTTATAAGCCAAAACATGCATGCAGTTAGAAGGTAGATTGCACTAAACTTCTTTTTTTCTTTGCAGGAAACATTTTTCCTTTGAGAGTTGAAGATTTTGGAAATCCCGATCTGCCCTCCCCTTCAAGAGATTTAGCCTAATAATGAGATGAACATGCAAAGAAGTTAGCATCTACAGTTAGCATCTAAAGTCTACTGCTAGCAAAAGTTAGCTAACACTGAGTACCAACAACAAACAATGTCTGCAAAAGTCTAAAGCTAGCATAATATGGCATTAGCTGTAGCATTGTAAGTATTAGCATGTAATTGGACTAAGTACTCAGAATAGATAATGATCATAAAAATTATCTTGTGTCTTTGATTTCAAGTTAACACCCGCTATCACCACAAAAATTAGACTGTGTGCTTAAAAATAGCTTTTCTCACAGTTAGTAGGCTATAGTTAAGCATTAAACTTAAGCATTGACTCCAAAAATTGTTAGCATTGTCATTGTTAGCCATGGAGTACCAACAGGGAATTAGACATCTAAGATCAGCTGAAAAGGACACATCACACTAACATCAGGTGATACTTCTGACAAAGGCTGAAGAGCTCTGTCGAAACATGAAAAGGTATGAAGTAAAAACTTTACTTACTATCTACGTAGGTATAATTAACTGTCTCAGACTATGTAGACATCTGGTTATGTCGGGTATAGATACTCCTGTTATAATTTAGCACTTGCTAACACTACAGGTATGAGAATGTGATTAACTGTGGTTAACTATGTTTGTGTAGCATTGCTAATGCTTACATGGTTAGCTATGTGGTACTGATCATAGACTGTAAAAAACATGGACGCCATGCCGCTGGGCTCAAATTGAAGCCGCCACGAAAACTGCTCCCCCTGGTGCCTGGCTGCAGTATCGGTCAAATCTCCGTCTCCCCCATCCATCTGAACGGGCCATAGTGAAACTTCAAAAAATGAATACACCTCGCAGAAACATTTCTCCCATCCGTATGCTGTGGTGATATGAAAGTGTTATTGGGCTGCGTTTTGTCCAAGTCCTCTTTTTTCTGAAAAGCTTCTTTTTCATCTGTTATTAGAGTTTAAAAATAACCCCGGTTTACGGCAGCTTTACAATGATTGTGTACGGCGTATGCTGGGGAGTTTTGCGACAGTTTACGACAACTACGTCGAAATATGGTCCAGATTCTCTACTGGCTGCACAATGGCGGCACCCTGACGGGGGATATTATGGCTTCAAATCCGTTACATGGTAGAAGGCGGAGCCACGCTATCCAGTTCTTATAATACATCCATGGTACTGATAAATGATGTTAACCGCTGACATGAAAAAAGCTCAGATCCAAAAACAATGACCCATAATTTTGCAGTGGTAAAGGCCACATAATTACTGTTGTAATGCAGAACTCAAAAGCAGCTCTATTGCTAGTTAGCATTAGCATGGCTGCTGGACTAAACATTAACACCATATGTATTTGCCCATGTCATTTGTATATTCATCTTCATAATGTAGCACTTGCAAATAACACAAAGATAAGAATGTGATTATGACTTTGTAGCATCGTTGGCAGTTTTCATTTATCATCAATGTCCTCTGAAGTTGTCGGTCTGAAAGTCTACTGTTAGCATAGCTTAGCAGTAGACATAGCATAAGCACACTACAAACATAAGAATTCGATAGCATAATTACACCTGTGTAGCATTCCTAATGTTAGCATGGTTAGAGAGAGGTGTCATTTAATTTTGCAATTTAGAATGTGTTAATAACACAAAGATAATAATGTAGTGTTTAGCAATGTTTTTTAATCATAAGTATAATTAACATAGTTAAAGGGTTATGTATTACTAACAGACAACACTGATTACTGACACCCTCTGAAGTTGTATGACCTGCTAAAGTTACTGCTAGCATAATTTGCCACTGGGTAAAGCAACATAGCCGCAGTTTGGCGCTGCTTTGAAAGTTTAGTGAACATTTAGTGAACATTGCATGCACACATTGCATACCCTAACTGCTGTGCTAAAGCTCTTTTCACCTTTCATGCCCTTAAAAATGAGATATATGAGGTGTAGTGTATTGCAAAAGTAGCATTTATTTCCTTGGTTCTATGTACAAATACTTAAATACAATACCAGCTTATTCAAAGAGTTTGTTTCTGATATAAAATAAATAGATCTAAATATCACATTTTTTATAAAATATGTACAAATTTGTTGCTCCTGCTGTACAAATGAAGACAAAAGGAAACCAAAATGGCTACAAATAGTGGAAATACTTTTGAGATAATGGAAGTTTAAACATTTTAATTGTAAGTCAAGGTTTTAACTATTTTATCTATTTCAGTTTTCTGAGACATCCTCGTTGATGGTGGCCTTTTCCTCTGTATTGATGCTGTCCACGATGGATGACAGGCGGAGGAGGCTTGAGGTTCCTGAAGACTCACTGTTTCCTGAAAAAGAGTTTAAAATACAACTAATTTAGACAAATGAACATTCTTTGATGGGGTCACAATGAGACAACAGAAAGAGTACATATGGAGAGCCCTCACAACAATTCAAGTAAAGGTAAGTAAAGGTATGTATGTTTATTAGATCAGAACTGTTGTTAGCATTTTAACATGTCTTGCTAAGTCAGAAAAAGCCTTTCCTATCTGTTGTTCTTTAATAGCTGACAGTATGACTAGTCAGGAAGTAACTAAATGCAAATGTTGGTATTAATCTAAAAGGTAAAGGGAGCCATAATACAAGTTTTAACAACATCTTGATAACCCATTAGCTCCTTTAGATTAGAAACAACTCCATCATTCAACTACTTTAAATTCAGATCCTGAGATTAGTTAGAAATGGTTGAATGCTGACATAAGCGTTAGCGAATAGTCACGAGGGGCTTCATATCTCTGCGTTGTTAAAAGTGGCTGAATTTATTCTAGTATTAGTTAAAACACGCCACATTTGAGACACAGCAGTATAATTTAGCATAAGGGTTAAATCTTCCTTCTTCAACTTCCTTTTAGCTAATCTATCTGTTAGCTACATACAGTTAAAGCATTGAAATTATTTGACTTCTTTCTATATTTTTGTGAGGTCCAAGCAAATCATAATGTCATAATGTTAGCTAAAATATGAGATATAGAGACTCAAACGTCTCTTACAACGTCAAACATTTTGGATCTATACTCTAAAAGCCACCTCCTTCCCAGGTCTAAATGAAGAAATAGACTTTTCTCCTTTTTTATAATATTGTTTGGTGCAGGCTGTTAATTATTGTGCAACCAGGCCTCTTGTGTTTTTTCCTTATATGTTTCATCTTTATGTCCTTTTCTTATTGTCTGATGTCATGTGGTGGTGTCCCGTGACTAAATCACATGACACTTCCTCGGTAATTTCAACACCTGTTTCGTGTTGCTAATCATGTCCTGATGAAGACTCTGATGAGTCGAAACGCGTTGACAATGTCCCTGACATAATAAAGGATTTTAAATCACATTGGAGTGCCTCGGATGATATTATGTTGTTAGCAAAAATATGGTTGAATCATAAATACACTGTGACAGTAGACGGCATTCTTGTTCTATTTAAAAGTACTTCAGGACAAAACCAGTTATGAAAAGCAGTGTAACATTGATAAAGAAAAGTCAGTCCAACTAAAACTTAAACCAGAAGCAGCAAATGACAGCAAAGGATAAATGAAAGCTTCTATCACTTCCTAAGCTTGCAGCTTACTACTAGCAAGATATTTTTTACATTTTTGGTGTCCTTCACATGTCTGAAAATGTCATACACACAGCATACATGCTAACATTAATTAATAACCCTTCTCTGTCTTCTACTGCCCTGTTGTCAAAACAGTTAATACAAACTAAATGCTAGGAAAGTGTCATATTTCCTTAGCCTGTTACCTGTAAAACAGCAGCACATCATTATGTGCTGTTAGATTCCAGCCTTTAAATTCAACCACTTTTGGCCAAACAAAGTTTGCAGTGAGCTTGCCTTCACTGAATTATTTCACCATTATCCTGTACCACTGGCAAATATTGGCATAAGCAACAAGTTGGTTGAATGCTCATATCAGTGGTTCTGGTCACATCCATTAGACTTGCGACTTGAAGCACGGCAGGACAACCTCATACCATATACATCAGGGATGTGCAACTGGCTGCAGGAGGACCACATGCAACCACCTGGCCATTTAAGATATCAAAAGAATGTATGCACAAAAGTGATGTGACAACGTCTGCCTCAAAAACATTGGATGCAGCAATTATCCTGGGAAAAAGGGCAGGGATCTGTCTTCCTTATGTGTTTCTGAAAATGATATAAATGTTTATTAGAAACTTTCAATCAAAAAGAGGTGTAACTGGCTTTAGTTCTGTTAGAATAATTAAAATTACTACCTGCATTTGCATTAATGGTTCTATAGCATGCCTTTGCTTGCACAGTAATTATTTGGTTTTAGTAGGTTATAAGTAATAAAGCCACCAAGTTGAGAACTTTCTGTGAATACATGATTTACAACTGCTAAACAGTTTTTTTCTTACTGTAAGAGTTATACAGGTGCACTGCGCTGTAGGTTGGCCCAGTACTGCCCTCATGGTAAATTAATGTGTTTTTTAATGTATGTATGTACTGTATATGCACATTATGTATCTCTACAGAATGAATAGTACGGCTTCAGCCTGCTCAATTGTTAAGTGTCTTTAGATAACATTTTTTATGAATTTGAACTATACAAATTAAGATTGACTGGTTGATGAGCTGCATTAATTTGGTGCCCCAAAATAAGAAAAAAATATAACATGGCTGCAATGGTAACAAAAGTTGCCCATCCTTGATGCAGATTTTTGGTATTAAAGTCCGGATGTTAGCATCAAACCACTACCGAGGCGTTACTCTTGCTCCAGTTGCTTCTGTTTACATAGTTTGAATCATTTATTTTGAGCTCTTTAAACTCTTTATTCATTTATTAGTTGGTAACAGTTATGAAGTATTCCTGATTTAGGTTGAAACGTGCCCCACTGGCAGATGAAAAGTGGTAAAACTGTTGGTCAGATATCCAAGTAATGTACATGTATAAACTCGAACTACTCTTTTATGCATAGTGTATGGTCTGACGGACGTACCTTCTCTCTGGTTCATCATGGCTGCAGTGGAATGATCAGCAGATGTCGGCCAGGACTCAGAGGACTTCTTCCAATGGTAATCATGACCAGACACCTTTAACACAAATGGCATGATATCCATTATAGGTTATGTAGTATGTCATTTAAACAAAGCAACTCTTCACTTGACAGAAAAGATCATATTGTGATATGATACGTAATAATTCATAGTCTTTGAAGATATTTAAGAAATAAGAAATCTATTCATAAAAAAGGTTATATTTTAAAGATTATCTGTACAAAATTAGCTGTAAAAGTAAAAGCATTAATAATTGTGCACTTAACAAACTTACATTTTGTCCCAACTGAACTGAACCAGGACATGGGGCAGCTTTTTAAAATGTAAAACATCACAAAAACTGGCTAACTCACTCTGGCTATCCGAACAGTGTGGGTATAATGTAATTTAAATACTACTGGCACACTGGCTAAATATCATGGAGGTGTTTCCAGTGTCAGCTTACACTGAATTCTTTGGCATCTAAATTGTGTGAAGATCCATTTTGTGTCTTCTCCTGCTCGTCCAGCGTCTGCAGCAGCTCCTGCAGCCTCTCGATGTAGCTGATAGCACTGCGTAAAATCTCCACCTTCGGTAGCCTCTGGTTGGGGTTTGCCACCGTCTTCCTCTTCAGTGCGTCAAAGGCCTCATTGATCTTCTTCAGCCGCCTCCTCTCCCTCAGCGTGGCGGCCTTGCGTCGGTCCGTGGGCGCCGATTTCCTCTTGCAGATCTTGCAGGCCCACATGAGGCACTGGCCCTCGCAGTGTGCCCGAAGACCTGGGGGTGCAAGGACGTGCTCCTCCCCGCTGCTCTCCCCACCGGTCTCAGATGGAATATTATCCTCATTTAACGGGCTGTCGTTGCCGTTATAAAGCGGAGAAACCCCCGCCATGTCCAGGTGTTGTAGTGGTCCATGATCTCCTTCTTCCAGATAGCGCAAATCGTTGAAAAGATAAGTGTTGGTCTCAAAAAGGTCCATCATATTGTGGCGCCCCTCACTCTGTTTTGACAGTGGGACTGTGTGGCATTTAAACAGAGCAGCAGGAACACAAGTCACCAGGATTATATATAGAATGTGAAACTCTATCCAACACTTGGGCTGTCACACTGCATCAAGCACCTTTTTTTTTTACTCAGCTGCTCTTTACAACTTGTCTGACTTTGTGTAGGAAATGTGCATACACACATATACATACATCTAGAGCTCCAAAAGTTATTGAAATGTCACCTCAGGTTTCACGACAGGTGCTTCAAATATGGCCTGCAGTAGGACAAAATGGCAGCACAGACATTTCCTATAATGCTGGAGCAGAGGGAGGAAAGTGAACGACATGCTGTTGGGTAGAAATGAAGGTCAATGGACATGGAGTCAGTTATGATGCATGATAATACAGGAAATGTCATAATAATCTATATCACTGAGGATATATTCATATGACGACAATAAAGGACTAAAAACTTAGAAGAACAGATATCAGGACAGAAGTTAGCAGTGTGGCTTCATAATGAAAACTGCACATGTGCCATCAACTGTAGGGAAGAATTTAACTTGATTACAGTTCACAGGAATTAGATATGAGTAGAAAACAAGATGAAAACCTAAAGTTGTTAAAGTTTTCCATTAACTTCTGCTGTCTAACTAGCATTTCAAAAATAGTGGTATTCAAAAAGTAAACAATTGTAAATCAAGCTTATTCCTAAACAGGATGACCATGAGCTTTGGTCTGGGCAAAATAGTAAATGGACTCGAGCTTATTTGCTTTTTTAGTCTTTCTGACGACACAAAGTTCTTTTGCACCACAGGTCACCTCTACCCATTTACTCACTGATTGTTCTGTGTTTCTGTGCATGTAATGAGCTAACACACTGACACAGCGGTGGGAGCAACCTGGGTTACGTGTCTTGCCCAAGGACACATCAACATGTAATAGCCAGTGCCGATCCTCAATCCTCAACCTTCCTGTTGATAATAGAGTGAACTGTCAGACTACCCATGATACTAGAACTCACTTAAATGTTCGACATACATTAACACTGAAATTTTAGCCATTGAATATTTATTTTGGCCAATTTGGTACTCTATTTTCATAACTATTTGGCATTCCACATTTATCTGTTCAAATACAGCATTAACAGAGTGATAGATAGATAGATAGATAGATAGATAGATAGATAGATAGATAGATAGATAGATAGATAGATAGATAGGGGCCATGGGCCTCATTTAATGACTAACAGAGCCTGTAAGCCTGTTTATTTTTGGTCCTTGTGGTGTCTCTTGATTGTGTTTTACGACTAACTTAACGCCTCAGGATTCAATGTAAAGTGGCACTGACCACTTTTCAGGTGATCTTGGCTCAGTGGTTCGTTCCAAAACAGATTTTAACTGCTGCGCCACATAGGGCCATAACGGATCTTCAAAGTCGTAGTCAGCGATCTTCTAATCTTCTAATCTAATGCACTAATTGTCAAAATCATCGAATTTCTCCTCTCTTTCCACAAAATGTTACCACTGACAGCATGTTGAAAAAAAAGTCCGGTTTCAATCCACAGCCTTGACTCTGAATTTCAGCAGGTAAATACTGCGACTTGGGCCGAGTTACCAAAACAGGGTACACCCCCCCACAACCAGGGGGTGATCAGACAGAGGGGGGGAGGGGAAGTAGGAGGTTGCGTAGCATGTGCAGTCAGCATAAGAGAGAAATACAATAGCTGCAGTAGCAATGGCTGAAAAACAGCCCGAAAGAAAAAGGTCAGAGGAGTGAAAAGTGAAAAAGAAGGGCTATGACCATGAAAGAGCGAAGACCTGGGTCAACATTGGTGTTGCTTTCAGACGGTGGAGGGAACTCCGCCGATTGAAAGACCTGAAAACAGACGCAGATGTGGCCGTCTTTCATCTTATTGTCTAATCTGCCAAAATGTACTGTTGTTGTGATGTTATCAATAATGGAAGTCGAGTTGTGGCTACTATTGTCTGACGAGTCAGGGTTACCTTAGCTATGTTGGTCAGCTTCGCAGTTTCTACGGCCGTTTCCATGACGATGCACGTCCATCAGCTTTCGGGGGTGGAGCCAGGGGTGAGGTATGAAGGGAGAGGGGGGTCTAAATTCGTTTATCAACAACCTCTCCACTCGTTTTATCGCACATCGCTGACTACACCTTTAATAGCTGAAAGTATGATTAGTATATAACCATTCACAATCACACTCATACCTAAGACCAATTTGGAGTCACCATTCAACCTAATGAGCATGTTTTTGTCTGTGGGAGAAAGCTAGAGTGCCTGGGGAGAACCCATGCATGCACAGGATGAACATGCAAACTTCACACAGAAAGGTCCTGTATGACCCGAGGATCGAACATGCAACCTTTTTGCTGTCTGGCACGTGCACTACCTGCTGCACCATGTGTCGCCCTATTGGCAAACTTATTATCACAAATTCTAATATTTTTCAAAACGCATACAAAGTCTTAACTTGACAAATATTGACTTGCTGTCATTGTGACAGTATATTTGTGTAAGACCAGAAAAACTACTTTCAACATTTGAAAAAATAAACTGTTGATTTCTAAATGTACCAATGCAGTGATGATAAGGGGTAGGAATATGGTACAGTTGTTTATTTTGATGATAACTCAAGTGATTTATCGGCTGGGTAATTAGCAAAAATGGTCATATCTGCCAGTACCGATATTTTCTTATTTTTAGGCCAATATTGACCAAGATTGTTCTCATAATACTGTGCATCCCTTGTCACTAAATATGTCTAAATGAATCAGACCATAGGTAATAGGTAACACCCATGGTTTGGGGAAGACTTTTGTCTTTAAGGAGAACAGAAAACTTTTGACATGTTAATTAGTTGAGAAAGACAAAACAGTTTTAATGTGCTTTGAGGGGTCCAGTGATCTTTGGGGCACCAGATTTTTCTCTCACATTTTGATGTTTATTCTGCAATGAAATATTAGTTGTACTTTTCAATACAGCAAAAAAAAACATAATTGTCAGAATTCAGATCAGAGGGGTGTATACATCATACATGACTATTTGTTTCGCCCTAAATATGTACTGTTCCTATTGCAGATGCCAAAAGCTCACTATATTATATTTTGGGGTTCTTTTTTAGTACTTTAGTCCTAGTTTTGTCTAAAAATAAGTAAATCCTTATGATCAGGGATTTCTTGCATGCTGAAAACCCAAAATGTGTCCTTACACAAAAGCAAAATCACATACACCGAAGTTTAAATGTTGCTTTGAATGCATTAAGAGGTAATGTACTTAATGTGTATGTTATAAATCACATAGATCAGTCCTCTGCATGTTCAAATGTGTTGTTCTTGTTTTAGCCAGCGGGAATGGCATGTCCAATTGTAACCTGTTAGAAACCCCAACATAGATGGACAGGAATGTGCAAAGTCAAAACAGCTCGGAGAAACACATGCATGGGAGGTTATAAATAGAAACTTGGCACATTCATCTCAGATTCATAAAAGAGATTAAAGCTGGTGAGGAGGTGATATATTGCCTGGGGCGTTTCACGTCAACCTTGAAAGGTCTACGATTGGAAACTTCACAGGCAGGAATGTGAGGGAATCCTATTTTTGTATGACTGAGGGGTTTTACTTTTGCTCCGCGGATGTTCCCCTCTCCCCTAAAGGGGTTCTGTTACGTTGTTGTGGAAAGCTAAGACTCTCAGGTGCTTTACATCATTTGCGGGGTGTCAGAAATACTATTGGTAGTAAACACAGAGTTACTACACTTGACTGGAGTGTGTCATTTTTACTACAGGAAAGTAATGTCCCACAAGCTTTATTGCGGGCTGTATCGTCAACAAGTGGAGCAGAAATGGGGCAAATCTGCTTGCTCATGTTTGTTTGTTTGTTTGTTTGAGTGCCTGTGATGTATTTGTAAACAGCAAAATTGGCTGTTAGGTCATAGTGTCTACTGAAGAGTTCAGTCGCTTAAAGCACAGCAGACATGATAGAATACAATGTATATAAACAGTGCAACACAACAACCCATGAATGCATGTGTTTGTATAAAACCATTAATAAGTGTATTATGCATAGCATGGGACTACTACTGCAACAGACGTTCACAGAGCCTAATGCTAGACAGACTTTAGTGGGTTGGTATTTCAACCTTCATGACTTAGACAGAGTTTGGGTCTACTTTTAAGGCCTGTTTGTTGTCAGATTTTCTTTTTTTCAAAGCCCATGGTCAAAACGTATGACATTTTGGTTTAGTGTGATACTTAATGCTGATGTGCTTGGAGGTTTTGTTCCCCCTACAAAACCCGATGAACACTTGTGGTGTAGTAACATGCTACAGGACTAATTAGCCCATCAAAGTAGATTTGGAACAGGGGTTTTCTAATCCCAGAACACTGACTCACAGGCGCAAATGAAACCAAGCCGATACTACTTGGTTTCTACTACTTGATACTAAAAGATGATGTCACCGACTGCCGGCTACTGATTGGTCAGACAATGTCGTCATCGATGAGTCATGAGCGTGACGATTTAGCATGCTAGCAGCAGCTACCATTAGCTTACCCTCATAGGTCTTTTCTTTGCAGCTCGATTGCTCTCGTCCTCGGCTTCATTCTGTTGTATAGCTTCCAAAACTCTCCTGTGCTTCTCAAGGGGTATTTCTTCTTACCACCTGCAGCCTTCTTCTGCTTTCCGTTTTTACTCAGTTTGTGACAAAAAGCCACAGATTGTTGTGTCACGCTCAAAATAACGTCACCACAGAGCCGCTCAGCTGTTCACAGTGACACTGCATCTCGTTGGGCAGGCGACTGGGGCTAATGGAAAAGCAGCACAAGGCGAGTAGAGTAGAGTAGGACTAATGGAAAAGGGCCATAAGCGCAGAAGCTTATGGCTAACAACAGTATCTGTGAGCTGTTACGGCTAACAGCTAACAACAGTAAGCTGCTACAGCTCTTAGCCTTTTGCTTAAACTGCCTTAAGACTATCGTTTCTCATTAAATTATACCACACAGATGAATCATTTCACACTTACATGTGACATGAACCTCGTCAAAGAAAATCCCTACAAAGTTTTCCTGGTAAAATTCTGAGGAGAGCGTATTTCACCGAGTATCACTGAGTAACTATGACAACCACAGGCTAACCGGCATGTCCATGAAGGATTTCCATGGGGGAGATCCCAGTTCCCCAGCAGCGATCTCTGGTCAGCAAAAACATGATGGCCCATAAGACAAGCTTCAAGTGACATTATTTCTCCCTGTTTTAAAGGAAAAATTGAGTCCATTTCTTAGATTTAAAAAAAGCAATTATTGAGACAGCTTGAGAGGCCGCCATTGTTTTCAAACATGCAGTCACTTCCTGTTGTTGTTTCTCTTCCCTGATTGGGCCGTTAAGCAGTTAGCCGAGTCAAGTCATTGGACAATGGAACTTGGAAAGACTTACATTCAGGATTTCAGAATCAGGCAGGTCCTTCTGCTCTGCAAGGCCAACGTCAAATACCTCAACATTTAATTGAGAGCTGCTGCATCCCTAACATAAATAATATAATTGAATAACTATCATAATATAATAGGGGAATACTCTCTTGCTAGCTTCTCTAGACTCCATATACAGTATTTATCCTATGATATGGTGTCAGTTTCAAGTCTTGATACACCTCGTTGTTGACTTGTTTTTAACATTGTATGACATTGTTCCTCTGTTGGCTATTTGGGCCAACTTACCTCCATTCACGGTTGCTTGACTTTAACAAGAATTACTGATAGATGAAAGAGTATAACAGGTAAAATAGAGATCTGACTACTCTGTCACACAAGCCAAACAACATTCTACTGCTTTATAAATATTTTTTCACTCTTATTGCTTATGCGTAAAATTGTTAAGCTGCTGTTGTCTAAAAATGGTGGTAATTTACACTACATGTGAATGGCTGTTGATGACTTAAAAGCTAAAGCATTCAAGTCATGCACTTAATGCACATATCCTATACAGTAGCTTGACAAGTGTGATCAATCATCAGCCTGTGGTCGTGGCTGTGTGACAGTGTGGCCCGCTGTATTTATGTTTCTGCATGGATATTCTGGGGATAACATTCCTCTGTTCTTCGCATGGTTCAAAGAATTGATTGTGTGAATTTTCATGAGCTGCTTTTTAGAGCTGACTCAGCACTATTTTATTCATGAGTCGGGGGAATGACTCCTGTTTACATGAAAATGTGGGGTTATGTCAGAAGCTGAAGCTGAAGGAGAAGAGTATGGATGCATTATGTATATTAAAAATACCGCTCACGTCAAGCTTTTACTGTAGCCACTACAGACATATAGACATTGATATTATGGGTGTTTGAACTCTGATTGGCTATAAATTTACAAGCTTGGAGTTTAAAAAGGGGTTCAAACTTTCCAAGCATTGTAGATTAAAAATGCATTGAGTTTTCTATGTTTGTTTTGTGTGAGTTTTTTAGGGGCAGCCAATGGTACAAAGAGCAGTTTTGATTTGCTCTCACCGAACTTGTCACACTCCCAGAATTATGTGCCCAACGTTGAGGAGTGTATGCATATGAATGTTGTGTAAGGTGCTGTTGTTGTCAGCTATAGACAGATTCTGAAACCTGCAGTCACCTTAAAAATCAAAACAAAACCACCGATGCATAGCTTGTCAGAGACGCTTCTTATTTTCCTGCATAAATAGACACAGTGCGATGGAAAATGAAAACAGTGATACATTAGTTACAGATAATAACTATGTTGGATTATCTGTTCTCAAATAGCTTTGTAATCAAACACCACGTCAACATAAAGCCACACTCGAAAAGTTTAATTGGTTTCAATATCCGAGTTGGAGCCTCAGTCATGGAAGACTTTTTAAGAAGCCTGGAGTCGTGTCCCTGCTGTTAAACCGGTGGTGCATTCGTTCCCTGGGGCTACTGTGCATCCTGAACCGGACCATAAATTCCCGTCAGTGTCAGGGGGTTGACGCTTCAGCTGTCAGGGAGAATCATGGGATTGCCTGAGTAGAAACTCAAACTGGAGGATCTGGCCTCTCAGGCGAGGAGGTGGAGTCAAGATGGACTGTGGGAAGTGTAAATCTGTCCAGAATCCAGAGAGGCCTGGAGTCACAGATCTGGAGGCTGAACTCGGAATATCAACAATGAGAAACTTCTGATAAAAAGTTAGTTTAGGTCTACGCCTGAGAGCTGACAGAAAAGCTGTGTTGAAGAGTTTTTCAAGATTGTGTTGCACTGACATAAAGGCCATTTTTCCAGCAATTGATACACAATGACAACCAAAATAAGGCTCAACAATTACCCTTTGTAATTTAATTCACAAGGTTTATGCATCATACAAGCCAATTAACACCTGACCTACCACACAGCTGAATCGTGCAGGTTACTAAGGGCTTTTGCACAAAAAACCCTCCTAATTATTTATTTTTTTCAAGCTGTCAATCGGCAAGAGGCAGGGTACACCCTGAACAGGTCACCAGCCAATACAGGGCCACATGTGGTATATGGTATAGATTTTCTTTGACGAGGTTCATGTCACATGTAAGTGTGAAATGATTCACCTGTGTGGTATAATTTAATGAGAAACGATAGTCTTCAGGCAGTTTAAGCAAAAGGCTAAGAGCTGTAGCGGCTTACTGTTGTTAGCTGTTAGCCGTAACAGCTCACAGATAATGTTGTTAGCCACTGGCTGCTGCGCTTATGGCTCTTTTCAATTAGCCCTACTCTACTCTACTCGACTCTACCCGACTCTACTCTACTCGCCTTGTGCTGCTTTTCCATTAGCCCCAGTCGCCTGCCCAACAAGATGCAGTGTCGCTGTGAACAGCTGAGCGGCACTGCGGTGACGTCATTTTGAGCGCTACACAACAATCCGTGGCTTTTTGTCACAAACCAAGTAAAAAAGGAAAGCAGAAGAAGGCTGCAGGTGGCAAGAAGAAATATCCCTTGAGAAGCACAGGAGAGTTTTGGAAGCTATATAACAGAATGAAGCCGAGGACGAGAGCAATTGAGCTGCAAAGAAAAGACAAATGAGGGTAAGCTAATGGTAGCTACCGCTAGCATGCTAGGTCGTCACGCTCATGACTCATCGATGACGACATTGTCTGACCAATCAGTAGCCGGCAGTCGTTGACGTCATCTTTTAGCATCGACCCAGCTCGCTTGGAACTAGAGCACAGTAGGTACTAAAACTACTCCGCTGCAAATCGAGTGGGGCCGTGTAGAGTAGGGACATGCTAGTGGAAAAGAGCCATTAGAGAAACAAACAACCATTCAAGCTCACACTCATACCTAAAGGCAATTTAGACTCTCCAATCAACCTAATGAGCATGTTTTTAGTCTGTAGGAGGAAGCCGGAGTGCCATGAGAAAACCCACGCATGCTTTAAAATGGTCAAATTTATTTCTGCTGTGGTGTTTTAATGTCTAATCTGAAAAAATAAAATGTATCTGTTATTGCCCACTTCTGAATTTGGAGTTGTGTTTAAAAGAACAGCCGCTAACTACCTGCTTATTAGGACTACAAAAATGCCAAAATGCCAGGATTTCTGATTCTGTCTTTTAATTATTAATAATTCACATACCACTGCCACAGCCATGCGCATCAATGTAACATCACTTGTTCATGAAGTGACTTTATACACTGAAAATGTAGTTACTGCTTCCGATTTCGAACCACCATGTTGTAGTTCCATAGCCTTTCACTCTCGCTAAGATTTTACATTCCAGTTAAAGCTATGGTCTATGATTTGGAAGCTTTGTACATCTTAATAACACCGTTTATAAGGCTGTTATGGTCCTATGGTCCTATCTACACAGTATAAAGACCATAAAGAACAAAAAAAATCCATTCAGTATATCCGCTGAAAAGCTGCATACTAGCTGACCAATCAAGCCTAAGAACCTGCGACTATTAATTGGTCCGTGAATTGGTCTGTGAGTCCATCCAATCCTCGTCTCCCTCTCTACGCAGCGTCATGCCCATGGTCCCGCCTCCTCCCCTCTACCTCCGGTGAGCAGCTAGCAGCGTTAGCTACTGAACTATCATGGAGCCGGAAAAGCCTAGCGCCGAGACCGAAGCCACCTCCCTCTCCCGCGGGGCCCAACGGAGCTCTGCCTGCGGGTTGAGGCCTGTTAGCGGGCTAACGGCTAATGGCTAACGAATAGCCTCAGCCAGCCGTCAGACCTTCAGCATCGACCGTTTCGCCCCTGGTTGATCAGGTAATGGCTTTGTTTACTACAGTGGGAGATGTCTGCTGAATAACTCTGGTTAGTTTGTGCCTGCACGGGCTAATAACTTGTAGGGGAGCGGGTTAGCCTGTTAGCCGCTAATCGTTTGCACTGTAAGCTGAGCTGGGGAGGACAGGCTGAGAAAGATAAATCCTCCCCCACACTCTATCAGTTTGCTGCTGATATATTGTGCTAGTCGCTCGTAGCTCTGTCCGAGGGGGCTTGCTGTTATATGAGGCGACACGAGCTGGGGGCGGGATCTTGGAACACGTAGGGGAGAGGTGAGGGAAGGGGGGGCAGGCTGCGGTTTCAAATCGTAGACCACAGCTTTAACCATATAGCACAGACCACAGTGAGAAATCCCCTTGTCTTTAATTCAAAAGAACCAGTGCGATGCTAACTGGCACGTTAGCCTATAAAAATATGTTCCTGCACATGTCTGTTTAGCCTTATCTAATTTTTATTTGACCAAATCACAGAAAACTCAAGTGTATAAAATAACGAAAAAGAAAAGCTAAAGCTAGCAGCAGTAGCTTATTTTAGTACTTGCTTGACCCTATTAAACAGTGAAATATATGAGACTGTTATTATTACAGTAGACATTGATGATGAATTATTTCAAGCCAATATAGAGTAACTGTACAAAAAGAATGAAAGAATGAAATCTAAACATAAGACTATAGCCAGCAGCCTTAAAGTGATATTCCGGGATGGAACAAGTTGGGTCCTATCACAAGGTTTAGGGCAGAAATTACCCCTACAGCAGTGTTTATGTGCAGCAGAAGCCCAGGGCGCCCGCACCAAACCCCCCCTCACTGCTCCGGTCCTGCTCGTTTGCCGATTTCCTCTGCACTCCGACGGGGCGCTCGTCACTCTGCAGCGGAGGTAGTGCCGTTTTACGCCACCATGAGAACTAGAGCCTTATTTAGCGATCTTTTTGTGTGAAAGTAACGCGCTGAAAATTCTCTAAATAAAGCGTGAATGCAGACCAATATCAGATTTTTTTGGTGGGAGTCCGTTTATTTGTGTTTTTGGTCAAGTAAAATATGGCCCCATCGGAGTGCAGAGGAATCGGCAGACGAGCAGGCCCGGAGCAGGGAGGGGGGGTTTGGTGCGGGCGCCCTGGGCTTCTGCTGCACAGAAACACTGCTGCAGGGGTAATTTCTGCCCTTAACCTTGTGATAGGACCCAACTTGTTCCATCCCGGAATATCACTTTAATTGTATTTATCATGAGGACAAGGGCTATCTGTTTAGCTTAAATCTGAGAAGATATTATAGGTTTTAGCTGGCTAGTTACAGACTACTGGAGCTGCTTGATTATGGCAAAGTGTATAATTGTGATTATGTTGAGATCACTTACTTCCTGATTTTGATACAAGCTCTTCATGCTCTAGTTAAGCATATATGCTTTTGACACTAACATTTTTAATGGGTAAATAACAGGCAATACATTTAAATAATACTTATAAGGTATAAAGAAAAACAAGTGGAAGATGTCACATGGCAGTGATCTTTTAATCTTTACATGGTTTTCACAGTTGTTAAAAGCAGTAATTTTAATATTGATTAAAATTTGATTAATTATCCAGCACTACAAGCTACTTAAAAAAGGTTGTTTTAACAAAATGCATTGGGTTTTTTTTTAAATAAACTGTATTAAGGTAAGTAAAAACTGCTAATAAGTAAAACCTGCTGTAGTCTTGAGTCTCTGTACTCACAGGAAGGTGCAACAGCCTCTGTCATCAAGTCAAGATATACTTTTTCATAAGCACATTTATAAACATACCTGGACTACACTGGTTTACAAGAATTAAGAAAGAAAATATGTAAACAGCAATATGAACCATCATAAGGCATTATACAAAATAAAAAATGGCCAAATGGGTAAAGAAAGCACAATTTCTAAGGGCAAACAAGATAAATGATAAGGCTCATTAACAATCATGAGCAGACTTCTATTGTCACTGCTGAGAAATTAAAGAGAATTCACATAGAAAACAAAGGAAAAACAAGCACTGGATATCGGGTTAAAGCTAGAAGCATTAGCTTTTCTAGCATGGGAACTACAAGAAGGAGGAGACTCTACAACGAACACTGACTTCTTGTTGTCAGTTGCTATGCATGACCTAAGCGAACTCCTTTCTGCTGGTAGAACATTTCAACATATTAAATTATATTTAACTAAATGTTGTTTTATAGCCACACAGCCTTGTATATTGTACTGATGGCAGCATTAAATACAACCTTTTGGCCTATAAACTCCAGAAAGAAAGCAATAAGTAGTGTAGAACATGTCGAGTTGGTTTATGTCTCCCACATTTCTGCCTCCTGTCGAATGAAATTCACGAGGAGGCTTAAAAAGTCTCTCTGCTCTTTGGCAGCACCTCAGTATCGGAGCTGTAAAGTAGGACATGATCCCAGCAGGGACAGTCAGTATCTCTCCGAGCTCTCACACATTCAAACTTTTTTTCATAGGGTAAATAATTGATCAGGAGCTGGGGGGAAAGTGAGAAAGATATAATGATGAGTAACTGTGCTGAAGGTATTAACTCTACAGATCGTATCCAATTTTAAAAAGGGAACAGTTTATTCCAGGTCTTCTGCAAGGCCTTTCAGTCAAGACACATATAAAACACTGTTAAAGCAGATAA
This sequence comes from Scarus forsteni, assembly GCA_036419115.1. Classification (NCBI taxonomy): domain Eukaryota; kingdom Metazoa; phylum Chordata; class Actinopteri; order Labriformes; family Labridae; genus Scarus; species Scarus forsteni. Next base: position 6,550,770 of record JAZDUH010000341.1, read on the forward strand.
TATGAAATTTCACTTTGATTTTGGCAAAGTTATCTGTAAAAATCTAGACAGACATTTTGTTATTTATAAAGAAATTTGATAACGTGGATTACAGTATGCCAGAATTGTGGACATTGAAAACACCTTTACAGAATTTCCTTCTATATTTGGACTTTTTGGTAAAAATAAAAATGGCAAAGATAGAATTTTAGCCATGTCCAAGATGTTCCAAAACGTATTTTTGAAGTTTCTTGCCTAATAATCTACCCAGATGTTGGATTTTGGCACAGAACTAGTTCAGTTCTTTGGTGTATGTGGTGGTATTGGTGTAACCTTAATGTGTCAAAGGATCACTAAGGTTGCATGATTGAACATATTCGAGTAAGTTAAATATATATATAAACATGTCGTGAAAAATGTTTCACTTACCCTGCTACACTGAATTTAGCCTAAAAAGTTCCTCACACTTTTTAGAGTGTTTCTCTTCACACCTGGCTCAACATGAATTTGACCCATTTACCTGTTGTTTCTCCATCAAACTCAAACAGAAAACATCAGGTAAGTAATATAACAAAATGTGATTTAAAACTTAATTAATCAATTATATTATATCTTTTAACCGTTTTGTGTCCTGTATTTTTCTGATATATTGAACTTGATCCTTTGATTCCCATTCAATGCCTATAAACGCCCCTGTTTCAGCCCTGGTCAGAACAGGCTGTTTTACACATACTGAAAATACTCGACTACTTTAATATACCTCATCCTTAGGGTGTTACAGCTGAAGGTCTTAGGTTGGTCAATCAGGTCATGCTGCAGAAAGAGGAAATTCTAACTGCTCATCACCACGTTCAGACACAAAACATGAGAAAACTGCATAATGCTGCGTTCACACTGGACGCGAATTGGTGTCAATGGACGCCCATAACGCCTGTGACGCGCCGCGCTTAACGCCCGAGGCTGGACGCTGGACATTTTGACAAGCTGAGGGACGACGCGCGTCCTGGCGCAGGCGCAGTAGAGAGCCGGAGCTTGTCGGACTCAGTGATAACCCGTGCAGGCAAAACCAGCTGGAAACGAATATTTACAGAACTTACCTTCAAAACCTGTCTCCTCAGAGACTTTCACCCAGGCCTGCTCCTTTTGTCCCGGTCTCTGTAAAGTGCACACGTCGAGTAGTAGAGCTCCGGATGATAGCAAACACCGCAGATAAACCCTAACCTCCATCTTTGAGAGGGGGTTTGAGCAGGAACAGGAGACCGGGGCGTCACACGTCATCAAATCAAACCTGTCTGTCTCCTCGGCGACTTTCACCCAAGCCTGCTCCTTTTTGTTCCGGTCTCTGTAGAGCACACACGTCGAATAGTATAGCTCCGGATGATAGCAAACAGCGCAGATAAACCTCTCCTCCATCTTACAGAGGGCATTGAGCGGGAGCAGGGGGACGTAGCGTCATACGTCATCAAATCAATGACGTCGTGGGGATGTCATCGCTGATTGGCTGCAGCGCTGGCGTCAAGCGAACTGGCGTCAAAAGTTCAATATTTTCAACTCGAGCGTCGAGGCGTTGGGGCGTCGAGGGCGTCAAACGCCTCGACGCTTGATGCCTCAAACGCGCCGGACGCTCCAAACGCGTCCAACGCGCCGCCTGGGGCGAATCTGCGTCAAGACGCGCCTTTGCATTGACTTTGTATGTAATCTCGACGCACGTCGACGCAAATTCGCGTCCGGTGTGAACACACCATAAGGCTGCAAACTCCAAAGTGTAAGTGCTTAGAGATGTTCAGCACAACAGTCTTTTTGAACCGGAGCTTGATACTGGGAAACTGGGAAAAGGGGACATTCTGCTCTTACCAATCCGTTTGTAATCATCTGTTGAGCACAAACTTGATGTTTAAATGTGGTTATGTCTAATTTTAACTTTTGGAAGTTGCTGGGGGCCAATTGAGTTGAGTTTCTGTTTTTTTTAAGTGTTGTATGCTCTTTAAGATTTGGTTATAGAGAACTGGTGAAAGTTCAAATCACTTTTTTCTTTTCATGTAATTACACATTGTTTTAAGCATTTAAAACATAACAATGACAAGTTCTTGCTAGAATGTTTTACTTTTACCTGAAAAAAGTGCAAAATATTTTACTCAAAAAGGGGATTTTCTGACACATCTATTGATTGGGTATAAAAGCAGCTTCCCTGAAATGCTCAGTCATTCACAAACAAGGATGGGGTGAGGGTCACCACTTTGTGAACAAATGCGTGAGCAAATTGTCCAACAGTTTAAGAACAACATTTCTCAACCAGCTATTGCAAGGAATTTAGGGATTTCATCATCTACGGTCCGTAATATCATCAAAAGGTTCAGAGAATCTGGAGAAATTACTGCACGTAAGCAGCAAGGCCAAAAACCAACATTGAATGCCCGTGACCTTCGATCTCTCAGGTGGTACTGCATCAAAAACCGGCATCACCGTGTAAAGGATATCACCACATGGGCTCAGGAACACTTCAGAAAACCACTGTCAGTAACTACAGTTCGTCTACATCTGTAAGTGCAAGTTAAAACTCTACTGTGCAAAGCCAAAGCCATTTATCAACAACACCCAGAAACACCGCCGGCTTCGCTGGGCCCGAGCTCATCTAAGATGGACTGATGCAAAGTGGAAAAGTGTTCTGTGCTCTGACGAGTCCACATTTCAAATTGTTTTGGGAAACTGTGGTCGTCGTGTCCTCCGGACCAAAGAGGAAAAGAACCATCCGGACTGTTATAGGCACAAAGTTCAAAAGCCAGCATCTGAGATGGTATGGGGGTGTATTAGTGCCCAAGGCATGGGTAACTTACACATCTGTGAAGGCACCATTAATGCTGAAAGGTACATACAGGTTTTGGAGCAACATATGTTGCCATCAAAGCAACGTCTTTTTCATGGATGCCCCTGCTTATTTCGGCAAGATAATGCCAAGCCACATTCTGCACGTGTTACAACAGCGTGGCTTCGTAGTAAAAGAGTGCGGGTACTAGACTGGCCTGCCTGTAGTCCAGACCTGTCCCCCATTGAAAATGTGTGGCGCATTATGAAGCGTAAAATACAACAATGGAGACCCCGGACTGTTGAACAACTTAAGCTGTACATCAAGCAAGAATGGGATGCAATGTTTTGCTGCCATTAAATTCTAAGTTGATGATTATTTGCAAAAGAAAATAAAGTTTCTCGGTTTGAACATTAAATATCTTGTCTTTGCAGTGTATTCAATTTAATATAAGTTGAAATGGATTGGAATGAAATCATTATATTCTGTTTTTATTTACGATATACACAACGTGCCAACTTCACTGGTTTTGGGTTTTGTACATACTGGTTTACATTGAAGTCAGATTATTCTTCCTCCCTCTTTGTTCATCAGTACTTCCCCTACAGTCAAGAAACCCCCTCACTCCTCCAGGATCATGATGTCTAACAAGTCGTCACCATGTGTTTTTTCTCTCTTCACCGAGTGTTAGAAAGGGGATCCAGTTAGGACCGGTGCTGACATGGGGGTCACAAACAGAACTGATAATGAACATGAACTGTAGGACCTCGTTTCTCTCCGCCCCCCACCACCTCCGCCCGGGCTTAAACCTACTCCCTGCCTGGGACGGGCTGCTGCTCTCTCATTGGGCTGTTCAGGAGGAAACTGTGATCACCGTGACCGACACACTGTATATAACCCGGCTCCACACCTGGGATATGAATTAGCCTATCAAGGGTTAAGTACCCTGGTCATGGGCCCGATGACAATGCCTCACCTGGGGTCTCGACTCTTTGACCTTCGGGGTCCCTGGTCCTCTGACTCAAAGAGGCCAGTGGGAAAGAGAGCTCATATCTCAATGAAGTTATAGGTTATGATTGATTATGTGTCACATGCTAGTCCAGGAAAAGCGGTGGGTTTGAATAGTGAGTTTCTTTGCTGTACCGGGGGTAATTTTCTTTCAAATGCATCACATTTTAAGCCTTAAATTTATGCATAAATAATTGTGGGGCTGATTTAGCTGCGAGGTAGACCTTCTGAAGCTGTTAGCCAGCAGACTAAATGCCCTCCTCAGCTCAGAGTAAGGTTAAGATAGGCCTTACACCTCCAAACAGCCATCCTCAGGCTTTCAAACTTTGCTTTAGAAATCAGTTGGATCGTCATTGAGAGCTTTCTTTATCTCTCTATTCTCAAGACAAATCTTATGAAGCACATTAGCACTAAATAAGCAACTAAAATAACTTCTCTTGCTTGCAGCTATGTGGCACAGCAGGCCATAAACAAAGATACAACAGGTGGCTACAAATGAGCAGTAAATTCCTCCTCCCCTTGCCTTCATGCCTATTAACCAGTTTCATTAGCAGCCAAAAATAACCCCAGAAGTCAAACCAGAACAGGCAATTATTAGTAAAGGTAATCTGCTTTAGCAAGACTCACTTTCACTTAAAAAATCAATTTACCCCCCAGAGATGACTTTCTAATGAGTATGGCCTTTAATGGGATGTCTCCAAGCTAATGCTTGAGCCTCTCTTTCTGCTTACAGAGGATGTTTTCATTCATGGTACAAACATTTTAGCTTCATATCTTATTTCTAAAAGTGCTGCCTTAATATTATTTCAGTCAGTCAACTCACGTTCAATTGTTTTATTGTTGCTGCAAATACATGTTATAGGTTTGGCGTCCAGGCTCCGGTCTCATCACTCCTTGCAGAAATGTTTACATGAAGGCATGGAGGAGTGATGAGCAAAACATATGAGAACACCCCCTGGAGCCTGCAGGTGGATGCTGGGGTGGAGGTGGGGGTGAAAGAACACGCAGCAAATCAGTGTCTGGCAGCATAGACGTTTTCCGAGCAGAGGGAGGGATGGGTAAACTCCCAGTTTAAATACACCGCCAAATTGAGAGGTGGAGAGTGTGATTGGAGGATTGATGTAAGGAGTGTGACGTATGATATGTGACATGTGAATAGCAGCGCCGCTCGAGTTGTCTGCCTGAACTAGCTCGCAGGCTTCGCTTCATGAATGGTAATTGGTCACTACGAGGATCATATCACCTGGAAATACCTCTGCCACCCCTTTTCTATAATCAATGAAAATCAGAACATGGATTCAGTAACTAAAGGGTGCACTCTGCCTCTTTCCCAATGTCAACCGGGCTTGCCTCAAATCCCAGCAACCCTGAAGAGAATAAGCTTTACCATTGACAAAAGAATAAAACTACAGTAAACCTTATCATCGGTGCCTTTGCAGTCTATCAAAATTATCATCATCAGTTTATTCTTTCAGGACTTTGGGGGGACTAAAGCCTATTCCAGCTGTCGGTGGGTTAGCTGTAGAGGTTAGTCCCCTTGGAATGATTGCCAGCAAAACACGGGACTGACACAGAAATAGGGAAAACTATTCATGTTTGTATTCACAACCCAGGCAATTAAATGTCACCAATTAACCTCTACAGCCCCAAAGTAACCAATTTCAGGAATGCTTGCATGCTCTCCAACAAGAACATAAGAAAAAGTGAACTGATTTTTCAAAATCCTTGTGTAGCCATATTGTTATAAAACCTCTCTAATTTTGCTCTGCATCACTTTACAATAATAGTCCCTTGCAAAGATGATGTAAAAATATGTTATTATTCATTTTTAGAGTTGAAGCGCTTAGTGAGTGTCTCAGACAGTGGAAACTGACAGGGAAGGAGGAACAAGAGGAACCAACATGGGAGGACAAACCCCTGCATGGGATGTACCACCCACAGACAGCTGAAGTGGCTGATATGAACAAATCTTACCAATGGCTGGAGAGGGCTGAACTGAAGGACAGCACAGAGGCACAAATCATGGCGGCACAGGAACAGGCCTTGAGCACCAGAGCAATAGAGGCCCAGATCTACCACACCAGGCAAGATCCCAGGTGCAGGCTGTGCAAAGAGGGCCCTGAAACAGTCCAGCACCTAATAGCAGGGTGCTGGCAGGAAAAGCATACATGGAACACCATAACCAAGTAGCCGGTATAGTGTACAGGAACACCTGTGCAGAGTATAAACTGGAGACCCCCAGGTCAAAATGGGAAGCACCTCCCAAGGTGATGGAGAATGACTGAGCCAAGATCCTGTGGGACTTCCAGATACAGACCGACAAAATGGCAATGGCCAACCAACCGGACGTTGTGATCATAGATAAGCAGCAGAGGAAAGTCGTTGTGATAGATGTAGCCATCCCAAGTGATAGCAACATCAAGAAAAAGGAACACGAGAAACTAGAGAAATACCAAGGGCTCAAAGAGGAGCTGGAGAAATCCTGGAGGGTGAAGGCAACAGTGGTGCCTGTGGTCATCGGGGCACTTGGGGCAGTGACCCCCACACTGGAGAAGTGGCTCCAACAGATCCCTGGAGAAACATCAGACATCTCACTCCAGAAGAGTGCAGTCCTAGGAACAGCTGATACTGTGCAGGACCCTCAAGCTCCCAGGCCTCCCAGGCATTTTTTTAAATTATTCTGACTTCTATCTTCATTTACTCTGTCCCAGTAACACATGTACTGTAAGTACACAACTGGACAAATCTCTCAAGTGTTACTTTTATTATGACACCAAAATAATTCAAATAGACCTTGTGGTTACACTCTTTTATTTATGAGTGTGTCATTTTCAAGCAGAAGGCTTAAAAAAGGGGCTGGGGCTGTAGAGGTTAACCCTAAAAGCATGCTCTTAGTCAGTAGGAGGAAGTGTAACTGTGAGGCCAAACCATGGCTCAGGGTCTGCTGCACAGACAAGCAAATTCTACTCATATATCCAAAATTAGAAAAAGAAACACAGTTATGATAAATAAAAAACATCAGGTAAAAAGTTCAGTTCAACATCTCTGTGCAAATTCAGCGTAACTTGACCTCAGACTCTTCTATCCATCTTGGGCAATCTGCTTATCACTGAGCTTCACTGTCAGAGGGATAAGTAAGTGTTTGTGTTTGTTATTTTGTACATAAAATAACTCTGTAGCTCTCCATAAGTGAAGCAGAACATACAGCATTCAGGGTGCCGTACATAAGAGGTATAGATAGAATAGGAAACAGAATATTGTTTGTTTAAGTCTGAGGGTTGTTTGTTCAAACAGGTGTTAGTATTTAGTATTTGCGTCCTGATATAACAGTTTAGTTGTTGAAGCAGCTAATAATCTACCGTAACACAGACTTGGTAGTTGCTCTAAAAATCATCATGATATTCCTACACAGAAATGCTATGACCTTAAAAGCCACAATTAAATCTGTCTGGTATTAGAGTGTGAAACTTTTGCTGGACGAATGAATAAAAACATCTAGCAAAAGGTGAAACTAAACTTATCACACTGATTTCTGCATTATGTGTTATCATATCATGGTTAAAAGACACTTTGTGCCAGTTATTTCAACCATCTTTAATACAGATACTGATGAAAAGTTTGTCAGCATGGTGCAGTTTATGCTTGTTTTGTGTCTGAATGTGGGGACGGCTGTTTGGCCTCTCTGCTGCATTTAGCATCCTATGTGTTAGCAAGGACCGATCATGGTCAGCTGAAATCACAACATCTTTGGTACATCTTTGTACATTAATGTGGCTCAGTCTGTATTTTTCCATATTCAGCTGTTAATGACAACAGTTTGAACTTCTGATGTCTCGTCATTGTCATTCAGTTCAATTCATTAGGAATAATACCACATTTTTTTACTCTATTTTTACTTCTTTTCTATTTTGTTTTATTTTATTCAACTAACAGTGCATCTGAAATTTATACAGATGTTTCATTAACACAGAACTTTATAGTTCAACTGTTAACTATGAAAAATGAATGTACTTGAAATACACAATAAAATAGTTTAAAAAAAAAGAATAATCCCACATTGTTGCAAAGCTGCTATCATCTTGACAGGGTTTCTGCGGAGCATTAAAAAGCATTCATTGTCATTAAATTGATTTTGTGAAATGTGAGGCCTTAAATGGCAGTAATAATCATTTAATTTGATTCTCAGTGCATTAAAAATTATTTCTGTAGTTTTCAAGAAAAACATCTATTATTTATGATAATAATAATATAGTGATATATTAATGTATACTGTGATTTGCCAGATACTTTCATAAACATGCAGAGCCCTTGTGATAATTGTTTCTGGAACATAATGAATGTAAAGTGGTTGAAATGCAAATTCCCGCAAAAATGGCCAGATAACGTGGAATATAGAGAGTGGCTACAGGCTTTTGGTGATATGGATGGAGAAGGATTTAGCAGTGCCTGTAAACTAAAATTTAAGTTTGGTACAATGATATAATGACATGTAAGATGTAATATAAGTTCTCTTTCAGCTCCATAAGTTCTAATATGCTTAAAGGTGCTGTGTGGAGAATCTATTATCGGTGACATAAAGACTCTGGTATCCATGAGCAGGTCGTAATACTGAGTTCCAGTAACCTCGGAAATGGGAGTGACATCATCTCCGATTTATCGGCGTTCCAGTTGAAGTCGGAAAAAAACATGCCGATCTACCAGGCTATTGTTAGCTGTTGTTAGCACGCCCTGCGTTGCTGTATGAAGAATGTGATTATCACTATGGCAGCATTTTTATAAATATAAGTCTAACAATACTATGTATACAGCTGATCTAGAGCGACACACCCCAGTCAGAAGTGCAAATAAATTGTTTATTACAGGAGCTAAATAACTGTTCACACTGGTGGCATCTATCTTCCATTGTCAACTCGGGGGTGTCGAGGTTTCACCGAGTTCCCAGTAGGAAATTCCGACTTCGGGGAACTTTCCAGTTGCAGTTTCCTACTCGGAACCCAGAATTTCCTACTTCTGACTACAACTGGAATGCAACAAGACATAACCCAAGCCAAAGCGTGTGTTTGTTGTGATAAATGCAGCTCGGACCTTCCTCAGAACTCTGCATTGCTTTACAACTTCTTTTTTCAACAACTTACAGGATGCAAAGCGACGAGGTAATGTATCTCTTTCTAGTTACGTAGCGGTAGTTTTTGATGGGTGACAACAAGCAATTTTTGGAAAACTTATCGTAGTTGTAGCCGGCTATATATCTCTACTTACAGCCCAGTGCTCTAAGACGTGCAATATAAATAATAAAATAATATAAATTTTAATTGTCTTGTTCCTGAAGTTGAGTATCCAGGCCAGTCCAGCCCTGTCCAACCCGACCGGAAGGCTAAGGAATAGCATTTATAGATAACCTATTTTGATGCTATAAAACTCATCTTAAAGTGTGTATTTCAATCGGGAATATGTCTAAAAGTGAGACTTTTTTGTAATTACTTAGAAACTCCTCACAGTCTCTTTAAGTTGAGATATCTGTGGAGACATTATTCACATAAAAAAATGTTTGCTTTGTTTCGTAGTGTTTATTTTGGTTTGTCTTGTTTTCGTTTTTATTGTGTATGAATGTTTTGTTCAACACCAACCTGCCAATGGGACTGGAGATGGAAATTAGCCACACAGCTATAATCTTGAATGTTTACATGTATATGTTCATTAACATTTACTGTCCCGTTTCCTTCTTTTAAAAATAAACAAATCTACAATCTTTGAAAAAAATCACATCTGTGCATTTTTTTTTAAGTTCATGCTGATGTGACTAAAACTTTACAGCGTAGCAATGGACTTGCATTTAAAAGCATGACATTTGACTGGCTGGTTCCTGCAGAAAATACTCCCTAGCATTTTAACTCTTTCTTCAATGTTTTTGTTAATTAAACTTTGCTCAAGATGAATGCAACCCTTCAACATGACTCTCCGGATGCAGTGCCTGACAACAGCAGCCTACCTGTGCATTTATTTGGAAAGTGTCCTCAAAATGTTTTAATGTACTGTGCTCTTTTATTGAACACTTTAAAATGAGCCTAATGTTAATGTAATTAAGTCATGATGTCTTAACCTGCAGCTTTTTTTTCTTTGTTGTAATAAGCTGATCAACCCCAACACTGTCATGTCTTTGTGGATTAATGGTTCCCAGAGTTAAATGCAAGATCAACTGTGTCCATCTCCACTTACCACAAAGAAAAGCTCACAGTTAAGTTCAGAGAAGCCTCTTTGCTTCAAGGCTGAGATAAGTGTTATGTTTTGGCTGACATTGGAGTTTCTTTCACAGCTGACGGACACAGTAGTTTGGGATTACACAAGCTGCCAGAGTGCCAAATAAAGGGCATCCAAATCTTGCTAAATGCAAGAAAAACACACTTTATTAAAGCTGTTACTTCTGCAAGAGTGCCCCAAATATAACTTACAACAAACGTAATTTCTGTTGTGTTACTTCATGATATGGAGTCATAAAACTGTCGGCCTATGAGCAGAAACTTATAGGCATAAAATCTCTTCCCACACAGAGCTGGAGGAGTGCCAGTCCAGGCTAAAATCCTGCACAAACAACGGCCCCCCGAGCTCCGACACCGACCGCTCACCACCTCCGCCATGATACCATCTCCCACTGAAAACACTGCTAATCTTTTTGGCCTGGCTCCCTCAAAAACCCACCGGCCAGACTCAAACAAAGCAGGGAGTAAACCGTCTCTGGAGCTAGGCTAACAGACGGCTCCTCTCACTCGTGGCGGGTTGGACAGGGTAGGGTTTGGGTTTCAAAGGCGGGGAGGGGGGGCGACGGCAGTGCTGATGGCATCTGCCTTCTCTCTGGTGGACGACACAGGGATTCAGTTCAAAGGCCTGGCCGGCTGAAGTACATCAATTAGCGAGGGGAAAGAGCTTGCTTGCTCTTATTGTTGCTGGCTAACTCTCTATGACCTCAGAGAATTACACTATGAGGCACAACAGGGGTGCTGCTCCCTGGTAGGACAATGTCAATACCGCCTTGCAAATGGACTGGTATTGATGGACTGGCTTAAAAGGTTGTGCCTGCAAATGGCTGCAAAGAATAATAACTTGCAACAACAACTAGCTTAAAGAGCTGGCAGATTTTACCAGCTGTTCTGGTGCTTTTCTGCAGATCTGCACTGTAGCAAACACTGAGGATCGGCTTATCACCAACAGCCCATGGCAGTGATCTGAAGGTCCCTCCTGATTGATTCTGTCCTCGTTCAGTGGAGTGATGGATCAGATTAGCCGCCGAGTGCAGTGTGTGCATTTTAGGGTTGTATCCTTGTCTGACTTCCAGACAGATCCACTGACCAGGACTTAGAGAGGGCACTGGCCTTGACCCGGCAGCAGACGATAGCAGACCTCTCGTCTGCCCGGGGCGGTGAGACGTTGACCCCGTTGCCCTCTTGTCTGGCCTTCTGTGTTTCACTCCAGCTCTTATTCGTGTACTTTGTGACATTTGTCTTGTCTCACGTCAAGTGCTGGCTAAGATGATGCATGAGAAAAATCTGTACAAATAGATGGATAGACTTTCTTGTCCCTTGCAGGAAATTTGTCGACTGGCTAAGGGTAGGATATACATAAAAACCACTAGACTGTATAGAAAAGTTACAAAGCAAGAGGTTGGCGACAAGCATGGTCAGCTGTTACTGCAAAAGAAGATTAAAAAACTCATTACTAAAAATTGGCTGCTGAAAGTCAGCCCAGGGGTAGTTACATGGAGAGAACTGATGGAACAAATAAAAGAAATGGAGAAGTTAACGCATAAAATCAGAGGGAATCCAAGAAATGGTAAAATACTGTGGATGAAATGGGAAAACTATATGGAAAATAGAGAGGCAACCAACGTAAACGTATGATAATAATAACACTAACACTAGTAGTATAAATACCTCTCTTGAACTGACAAAAAGAAGGGAAAAAAACAGTGCATACAGTGAATGTAAATAACTAACACTGGTAAAGGAAATCAGTCAACAACCAAAAGGGAGAGCATTATTTTAATTATTTTGTAATGGATTTATGTAACTATGGTATTCAACTTGACTTGATTTTGGACTATGTATCAATGGCATTTATATCTGTCTTAATATGTTTGTGGGCATTTATTGTATCTATATATGTATTATTTTACTGTACTATGTAAAAAGTCTAATAATTGCTAAGGTTTAACCATACTCTATAAGTATTTATGTTAACATAGTCTTATTTATTTATTTATTCTTATTATGATTACTACTATTCATCTAAATGTCTTTGAGTTCTTCTGTTTTATTCATATGTTTTAATATATTATTATGGTATTTCTCTTGATTTGTTGTATAAACAAGGAATTTCTCTGGATTTTTTTTGTTTGTATAAATTATGCATCGCAGTCGTGTTGCACAATTGGGAAAAATAAAGGGGAAAAAGAAGATTAAAGTGCAGTGAAAATAAGCAGGAACAAGTTAAAATGGTCGCAGAATGAAAAGAATAATAAAACGATGGATAAAAGCAGGATAACAATAACATATAAGAGACTGATGACAGCAAAAAAAATTAAATATACATATAAAATATTCCTTAACAGTCGCAGGAGAAGAATTACTCAGACTTTTTGTTGAGAAGAGATATGGATGCTGGGAGAGAAGAGAGCTTAAAGCATTTTGTTTTGTGTTTGTGTATCGTCTCCCAGAAGGCAGAAGTCCATTTTCTAGAAAAAAATATGAGAAGAATCATGAAGAATTTTATGTGCCTGCTGAAAGAAGATATCAAATTATAATCATGACTTGGGTGGTTACTTTAAAAAAACATTTACAGAAAAATCAGACAGTTTCTTTAACTGTCTGCAACATCATATGAGCTTCAACAAAAAATTCAGAGTGTTAGTTTTGTATATAAGGCAGTACTTCTTTTCAGAGTGGTGTCACAAAAAGACACTGCTCATGTGAGGTGGTAACGTCCACTGCTGCTTGTATTTACAATGAGCCAAATGTCCCCATCTCCAGTTAATAGTGTTTACTGCTTGTTAAAGTTAACAATGGACGAACGTTTGTGTTGCATCTTGTACAGATACTAATTTAAAATGAAGACAACACTCTGGTGTGCAGCTCACTCTGTCTTCACAATTGGTCCATTAGTGCTGCACATTGACAACCAAGCAGAAATTCAATAGAGTAAAATACAATTAAAATAAATCAACACCAAAGGCAGCGCGGTGTCACAGCAGGTAGTGCACGTCACCTCACGGCAAAGAAGGTCGCCACTTCGATTCCTGGGCTGGGCAACTTTATGTGTGCAAGTTTGCATGTCCACCGTGCATGCGTGGGTTCTTCCCGTGCACTTCGGCTTCCTCCCACAGACAAAAACGTGATCATTGTGATGACTGATAACTCCATAATGCCCTTGAGAACACTAAAAGGAGTCAATCTGTGGAACAAATGATATAAGGAAATGAAAACATGTACAACAATAGGAAGGCTCAAAAGTATATTCAAAAATTCCAGACTAGGATGGTACGAAGAAAAAGAAAAAGGTGTGCCTTGAAATAGTTTATACATTAAATATATTGTTGTATTCTGTGGATTATGTTTAGATTCTGTTACAGTTGTTCATGTAGGTGCATTAAGTTGTATTATTTGGTGTCTTTTTTAATGCTTGAGACTTGAAATGTTTTAATTGATTTTTGGAATAAGGGGTAGGACTAGATAAGCTATTTGCTTCATCCTACACCCTTTAGAACCAAAAGAAGAAGAGGAGGACTCATTTAGAAAATTCTGTACTGATCTTGATGCTATGTTTTTCTGTTTTGTCTTCCAATGTATGTTTATATGCATGTGTATATATATATATATATATATATATATATATGTATAGATATAGATATAGATATAGATATAGATATAGATATATAGATATATAGATATAGATATATAGATAGATACATATATACATATATATACATATATGTGTGTGTGTGTGTGTGTATGTATGTATATGTATATTCATGTGTTTGTTTCTCTCATTTTTTTAAGATGTTAGAAATAAAATAAATACAAAAATTAATAAAAATAAGTATGAGGGTGAGACTGAATGGTTGTCTGTCTCTTTATGTGGCCCTGTGATTGACTGGCATCTGGTTCAGGGCGTGCCCTGCCCCTCGCCCAGTGTCAACGAGACAGGCCATTGCGACCCTGAAAGGAATAAGTTACATAGATGATGGATGGAATTGAAACCAAATGATAAAATTAAAAAATAAATCAATAAATAAAAAACAGGGGGACACAACAGAAAAGAAACAACAAGAAGAAGCTGCCCCACAGATCCCAAAGATCTCGACAAGCTGCAGACTTTTTAAAGATCAGAGATGTAAAGAGGTGCAAATCCATTTAAAGATTTAAAAACAAACAAAAAAGTCTTAGAATGAGTCCCTAAATGAACAGGTAGCCAATGGAGGATAACAATTTTAAACTAGAAAAGCACTCGGAGAGCGCAGACCTCCGCCAGCACCACAGTCCTCAGCCATATTGTCATTTTGACTATAAACATTAGTCCTACATTTATTTCATCAAAATATTTAGATTCCTTGACCATGAAAACATAGCATTAGCAACTGGATTCATTAAAGTCACATTTTTGGCCATGGCGGCCAGACGCTGATCCGGATCAACACCAAAATCGAATCAGTTCTTCCTTTCCCCTTGCTGAACATTTCCTGAAAATTTCATCCAAATCTGTCCATTACTTTTTGACTTATTTTGTTCACAGACGGACAGACGGACGGACAGACTCTCCCAAAAACATAACCTTCTTGGCAGAGGTAATGATGTTAAATACTAGTACCCCTTACACTACTGTCTTTATATTTTATTGCAGTAAAATATTACATTAATATCATACTGCCAAACAGCGCTCATGGGTTCAGTATGTTTGTGAGGGACCTCTCTAGTGAGGCCGTTATTGCAGAGAAGAGGGAAAATTTAATCTAAATCATAAGTTGAAGCAGTAAAAGTCGCTTTGAAGTCTCCGCCTGAAAACGATACAGCAGAACATCACTATCATTACCATCACACCCCCTCTGGGAGTCGGGGATGAAGCCAGCGATAACACGAGAATGAATCCAATCATCAGAGAGTGTGACTGTAGCTGTGGCAACCGCGGTGACAATGATCCCCCAATATTAGTTTTTCCTGAAGTGTCTGAGCCTAGAACAAAGCGTGTTTTGTTACAATGAAAATTGGACTCTTGAATATCAACAAGAAAGGTGGGGGGACAGGGGGGATGAAGTGCCCGGCTCCAAGAGAAACTAACAGGATATTGATGAATGTGAGCGTTGACGAGTGGAGAGGGGCACCGCTGCGCTGTATAATTGGTTATATGGGGTCTATCATTAAAACAACAGATAGCAAAGGACACTAAAGCTTCGGTTGGATGCAGGGAATAACATGATAGCCATAAAGCTGCAGTGGGCTGAGAACACAGACGTGTTTGGATCAGACATGATGGGGAGCCTTTGTCACACAAAACCAAGCTTTTATCCTTTTAATGACCAAATTCAGCTTAAATGAACCATCTTCCAATGCCCTTTAATCCTGTGTAAACATACCCGAAATGTTTGTTTTTCTTGAAACTTTAAAGATTTCTCTAAGTACCCCTTGGCATTTCATACATATCACAGAGCTCATACCAGCTCACAAATTTTGATAACCGACTGATGGTTGTAATCATACAATATGTAAAACTGTTGATTGAAGATTGTTTCAGCATTCTCAACTGCAGTGCCTTCTTTGTGTGCCTTAATTTTTTAAGGAAATAAGTGAATTTTAAGACATGACTCTGGACGTGCAACCTCTGAAAGATAATGGGGAAAAGTTAATCGAGTAAATCGTTACCTTCTAATTCCAAGAATAGCTAAAAGTTCACCCAAAGCGGACGAATGTTGGATGAATGCACCTAGAGATGAATTATTGATGGATGGATTGAAATATGGATGGCCTGATGGCTAACAGGCCTGATGGACAGGATGAATGGATGGATGGATAGATAGTTGGATGGGTAGACAGTTGAGCGAACAGATAAGTAAAATAATTAAAATAAACAGTTGAATATATGGCTTGAGTAATGGATGGATGGTTCATTGGATGGATGAATGGATGGCCTGTTGGAATGATAGCTGCACAGATAGAAGGATGGCTTCTAAGCTGGATGTCTGGCTAGCCTGAAGGCTTGCTAGCTTGATGGCTGTCCGCAACTTGGCTGGCATGATGGATGGAAAGATGGATGGACAGACTAAGAGATCATTAACAAGATGGACGTCTTTTATGGCTGCTGAATGGGCAGATGATGGATGCATGGATGGACCAGTGGATCAAATAACTGATGGGTAGATTGGCATATGGGTGGCTTGAGATTACTCAGTGGGTTTTTTGGATGGATGGTTCATTGGATGGATGAATTGATAGTCTGTTGGAATGATAGATGCACAGATAGATGGATGGCTTCTAAGTTGGATGACTGGCTAGCCTGAAGGCTTGCTAGCTTGATGGCTGTCCGCAACTTGGCTGGCATGATGGATGGATGGACAGACTAAAAGATCAGTAACAAGATGGATGGACGGCTTTTATGGCTGCTGGATGGACAGATGATGGATGCATGGATGGACCAGTGGATCAAATAACTGATGGGTAGATTGGCATATGGGTGGCTTGAGATTACTCAGTGGGTTTTTTGGATGGATGGTTCATTGGATGGATGAATGCATAGCCTGTTGGAATGACAGATGCACAGATAGATGGATGGCTTCTCTGCCGTATGTCTGGCTAGCCTGAAGGCTTGCTAGCTTGATGGCTGTCCGCAACTTGGCTGGCATGATGGATGGAAAGATGATCAGATGGATGGATGGACAGACTTAGAGCAATAATAAGATGAATAGTTGGCTTTTGTGGCTGTCTGGATGGATAGATGGATGCATGGATGAACCAATGGATCGAATAAGTTATGGATGGCTTGACTGACAGATTACTCAATGGGTTTTTGGATGGATGCATAGATGGACGGATGGTTGGACAGACTAATAGATGGATAACAAGATGGATGGATGGCCAGATATATGGATAGATTGAAAGATCAATTAATCAATTAGTGGCTGCATGGGTTGGTGTAAAAATGGATGGATGTTAAGATGCATAGATATATGGAGCCATCGATTAAATTGTTGAAATATGGTTTGGCAGTTGGATGGCTAGACTGATGGATTACTTAATAGATTTTTGGATAGACATAAATAGACAGACATAAAGGAACCACAGTCATTGGCACTTTTGCATTGGTTTCAGTTTTAAACTCTAGAAGTGGCTTGTTGTTCTTACTGTATACTTTATATCAAAGTCATAACTGACCTTATCATAAGGTTTCATATTGTATCATAATTTATCCTATCATATACTATATTATCATGTTTTCATAGGCCTTAATGTATCACAATGTGCAGTGGTAGATTGTATCAGTTACCGAGTAAGTCCAACCTTAATGAAATCTCCCAGTCTTCTCATTTTACAATAATGTGAAATCTAATGAATTATTGTTTGAATCAGCTTTTCAGCTCTCATTAGGCACCTTCAATTAGTGAGAATAATGTTTATTTCCCTGGTTTTTAAGACAGTAAATTCACTTCAGCAATAAATTGCAGTTCATTTAGTCAGCCATTCAAACATTCACTCCTTATCTGCTCAGCACTTTATTAAATATAACTTTATTGCACCTTATTGAAATGATGTGCATACTGCTCATTAGAATTAATGGTGAATTCTACTCAGGCTTTTGAGGATAACTCCTCTTTCTTTTTCCCAGACTCCATACGTCCCTGAAGTCTCTTTACTATTTTAAAGTATGTCTTATGAATCTTCTCTTCATAGAGATTGAACACCCTGAAATAATGAATACTGATGATAAATTAAAATGAACACCCAAAAGCTTTTTTCCAATATGCAGAAATCTTTCCGCTAATCACACATCTGTTCAAATCCATATTTTTTTAGACATTAAGAACATCCTTCTTTTTAAATGTCTGTTGTGAATAATACATTTCACCTTCCACATTGCATGTAAAATAACCCAATGAAATGGTAATCCGGCCGACTCCTCACTGCAGTATTTATGAGTCTGCCTTGTCTGAGAGCAATAAATGTAATTTGATTTACAATTGATCCCTATAATGTTGACAAATGGGTTTAACGCTGCGTCCATTCATACGTGTGTGGCCCACAAAATGTAAGAGAACCCCGAGATTCCTACTTTTGACACCCGCGTGAATTATTCCCAACAGGTTGCTCTCCACACCCAGAGACCCTCCTGACAACCATTACTGTCCAAACACAGGGGAGGGTCATTTAGCATTGTTGATGGCATGTGTGTGTGCTCATGCCAGTGTGAGCACGTGGGTTTGGGCATTTCTCCTGCAGGTGTGAGGCTGTCGAAATGAAAAACAAAAAGTGTGACAAAGGATTAACCGTCCTGCACGTGCACACGCAAATGCAGACCCACAATGCTTTGCATGTGTGCTGCATCACTGAAGGTCATTAACACCTGTTTGATACAATAAAAAATCTCCCGTTACTGTTGTGAAAGTTATTGAAGATAAAGTTTCATTGTGTGGGTGTCATAGTGGTGCAGGTGCATGCAGGGAAATGGTCCGATGGGTTTTATATTGTTGATATGGAAACATCAGTCTGTGCGTTTTACTACTTTGTCTAAAGAAGTCAGTGTAAGTCTAAAACAGGGATGGGAAACTTTGGTCACCAAGAGGGCCACAATAAAAAAAACTCACTGTCCAGCCATGGAAAGATTCCAACTTTTCCCTTATTTTTGTAACCCTATTCTTTAATCTCTTCCAATATCCTGGACTAGGGAAAGTCAGTGCTTTATGAAATTCCAAACCACATATCAGGTTCAGCCGGAAATCTCATGTTATTGCAGCAATAAAATATAGCCTTATTTAGGCATTTAGGCCACAGAATGATCATTTTTTAGTTATTTTTATGGCTCAGCACTGCAACACCTAAGGGTGGGGCATTGTGTCTTTAGGCTGTGAATCAGTCTGTATGGAAAAATCACACTTTGACCTCATGTCCACGAGGATTCAGGGCCAGTACTGCAGTGTGAATTTTGTCGACTAATTTTTTTTGACAGTTTTCATCAACACCTTTTTTTCCCTTGATGAAAACTAGACAGTAACAAATAAAAACAAAATACATGGACGAAAACTAGATTAACTGACATTTCCGTCAACAAATAAAAAAACTAGACAAAAATGTTTGACAGAGACTTAAAGCTATGGTTTACGATTTGGAAGCTTGGTACATCTTAATAACACCGTTTATAAGGCCGTTATGGTCCTATGGTCTGATCTACGCAATATAAAGACCAAAAAGAATGAAAAAAATCCATTCAGTATATCCACTGCAAAGCAGCATAATAGTTGACCAATCCGAACCACGGGGAACGGCAGTTCAGATTGGTCCGTGAGTCCATCCAATCCCCTGTCTCCCCTGCTCCACCGTCCCGGCCATGGCCTCCTCCACACTACCTCCCTCATGTACCGGTGAGCAGCTAGCTGCACAGCTACTGAAGCGTCGTGGAGCCGGAGAAGACCAGCACTGAAACCGGGAGGCCTCTTCTGTTATCCTCCACATCGAAGGGAAGGAAACGTGAAAGTTTCGAGGAAAAGGCTGAAGTAAGGAAGAAGTATATATGTATATATATATTGTTAGGAGGCGACACAAGCTGGGGGGCGGGATCTTGGAACACGGAGGGGAGGGGTGAGTGAAGGGGGGGCAGGCTGCGTTTTTCAAATCTGTCTCAACAGCCAAACTGGTTTTCAGATCGTAGACCCTAGCTTTAATCCAATCAGACCTAATTTGGTCATGTAAAAAGTAAGTTAGAAATATATCCAATCACAGCTACTTTGGTTGTGTGGAAAGGTTGGATGAGTTAAGAAAGACATCCAATCACAACTGCCTTAGCTTGGTGGTGGGATAAGTTGCGAAGCGATCCAATCAGAGCTGCTCTCTTTATGAATTGATATATTCATGTAGAGCAGGTTCACTGTTTGTTGTCAGTTCTGGTATTGTAACTGAGATGCTCTGCCAGGTAGCCTAAATAAAGGAGACTGCATTTCAGACAAAAGTAACATTTGTTTCTGTTCATTTATACATTCAAACTTTACTAGCATCCAATAAAGGGTTATTAGATGTTTATTTTTACCAAAGTGTAAAACTTGACTTCAGAAATTCAAGGAAACATAAAAAATGAGGGTTTTTATTTTCATCACTAATTACATTGTAGATTCTCACTGAAGTAATGTTGTTTCTCTTCACTTAGCTGATTGGTTCTTGCCATAATATTAATTCTAATAGTTGTATAATAGCAGTGGCAGCTCCTGAAAAAATTCTCAGGGGGGGCAACAGTGGTGGTAATGGCTACGATTGACTGTTAAGTGGGTAAATCAGTAATTTTTAAAAAAGTCAGATAGCTTATTTTGCACTGTTACATTGCATTGTTAATTTGTTTCCTGTTGATGATAGCACCAGACATAAACCTGTACTGTACAATATTTTTGTAAAGCTAAATCAATTTAATGTCTAAAATATGATACATTTGGTTCCACGGTACACACTTACTTATTGGGTGGTCAAAAATAATTATTTAAAGGAGACATATCATGCTTGTTTCTCCTTTTCACTATGCCAGACTAGGATGCTTGTAAAGCATTTCTGCCCTCAGTACAAGTCATTTAGTTCCTTCATTGCCCCACAATAGCGTTCTCAATATCCTCATTTTAGGCCGTTATCAAGCTCTCGTTGAAACGCTCGGATCTCAGGCTGACCTACAGTAACCTCGCAATGTCACAGCCCTTTGTGCTCTGATTGGTCAGTTCTATCGGGGGTAGAGCCAGCCTGTCCTTCTTCTTCTACTGTATTTTCCGGCAGGCTCAAAGCAGCGACCGCGTATTGAGTCCCCCTACAGGCCAGAGCTGGTAATGAGTGAGTGTGAGCTAGGGAGCTATATACCCCTGCTGCTGGATGTGTTCCTCGGTGACGGTTTTGTGGCTAACGGACATCACAGAGGAGGAAGTGTTTTATCAGATTACTCCAATAAAAAGAAAGGTACCTCGTGTCGTCACGACAATTTAAATCTCGCGGTCATCTCGCAATGACCTATTTTCAGAGGCATCAAATCTCATTTTAGGATATTAGAAAAAATACAATATCTCATTTTTTGAAAATTTAGGGGGTGTAAGGTCTTGTTTTCAAATTTATTATATTATATGTAAGTATTAAATTATGCATCAGCATGATATGTCTCCTTTAAATACTGTAATTATAACAGGATGCCAGGTCATTCTTTGTCAATGTCCTTTTGACAAATTCTATTCATCCTATGCTCATAAACGTAAACAGGTCTGGCAAATATTTCGCATTATTGTGTTATAAATGCTTAAAACACTGCTACAACAAAAGAAAATTAATATCAATTTTCAACAGATTTCTCTTCAAATGAAATGTAAATGACCATTTACAAATGTTTTTGAGATGATAAAAAAAAATTAAACTAACCCGTTAGCATAAAATCAAACATTCTTGTTTGCCTGCAAAATTTGGTGTGCTTGTTACAGTTTTTTTGTTTTATAAGCTCATGTCCAGCAGGTTTTTCATTGACAATAAGTTCCTGAAGCAGTTCCTGTCCAGATGAAGACAGAGTCCAAGTTTGCACTCCTCACATCCATGGAGGGATTTCTCTGCACAGTGCACTACTTAATAGGTCTGTCAGCTGTGCATCAGCCTGACTTCTGAACAACACAAATGATGGTCCCAACCCCATTTATGAGGCAAGAAATTCCATTAATTAACCCTGGAAAGGCACACCTGAGAAGTGAAAACCATCTTAGGTGACTACCTCTTGAAGTTCATAAAGAGAATGCCAAGAGTCTGAAAAGCAGTAATCAGAGCAAAGGGTGGATACTTCGAAGAACTATAGAATATAAGACGTTTTCATTTATTTCACACTTTTTGTTAAGTACATAATTCCACATGTGTTCATTCATAGTTTTGATACCTTTAGTGAGAATCTACAATGTAAATAGTGATGAAAATAAAGAAAACACATTGAATTAGAAAGTCTGTCCAAACTTTTGGCCTGTACTGTATTTTAGGCCTTGCCTCGGTGGTTTGGGCCCCTGTATTTGGCAGATTTCATATTTGTAACAGCACTTAAACTTTGTTCCTTTTTGGTCTTTCAACCCCAGGGCATGATGCCGAACTTTCCCCTTTTATTGTTCATAGTTTGACTGTGGTTCAATAAAATAGCAGTGAGTTAGAGGATGAGCCAAAGGGGAACCCACACCTGCAGATTCGACTTTTTGGCTCAACATAAGGTGAAACTATTCAGAGAAGTGAAAGTAAGAGCAGAGTGTGGCATAATAAGTCATAATCCATTTCAAAGATGTATTGTCCATCCACATTAAAGGTCACTGCAGTCCTACCAGGTCCGCTTACAGACAGAAAATCAATGTGGATGAGAAAAGAGGCTCTTCTTCCAGAAAAAGTCCCTGGCTGAAGTTTTTGGAGATGGTTTCCCTTAATGACTTAATCCAAGCCCCTCTCAGAGGTCCCGGCTCTCTTTCTCCGTCTGTGTGAGTGTGCGTAATCCTCGCTGTGAGATGGGAGCCCAGAGCTGACCTCACTGTTTGGTTTCACAGGGTCTCCGGGGGGGCCCAGAGAGGTTGTGGGGAACGGTCCTTACAGCAGAGCACTCTGAAACACTGACATGCAGGACGGGGTCCACGGGGACCGTCGGGCTCGGCTCCTGTTACCACCGGGTTAGTCACGCTCGGGGAGATTTATGTGTGGAACAGTAGTGAGGGTTTGGGTTGCACGATACCACCGAAGTGTCGCGATAGTAATCCCCCCTGGTATTGAACTTGTGGTGCCAAAAATGTCCTAATATCACAGCTATGTCTGTGTGGAGCTTTATTTAAAGCTAATGTCAATATCAGGAAATGAAGACAGTTTTCTGATTCATATTCAGCCCTTTTGCTAACCTCCCTCAACACCATTCCTGTCACCAGATAAACTAAATTATGCAGAGAAAGTGTGGTTTAATTATCTCCACGCTTTAATTAACCCTAGTGTCTGCTCTCCCAAAAGGCACAGAGGTGATGAACATTTTTCAAGGAACTTGAATCTTTTCTTTTTGTTTTTGCAGCAGTGAAAACTTTTATAATTGGCTTTTTTTGTTTTTTTAGAATGTTATACTCCCATTTTTTTTATCCTGTCCTGTTATTTTTGTTGATTTTTTTGTCATCTAAAGTGGTTGTTTACTGTTGTGGAGTATCAAGCTGTGGAAGTTTTAAGAACTGTGTGTGACATCTGTATGTTTTGTAAGCTTTCCTCATGGTTTATTATTTGTTTTGGGCTTCTGATGTTATTAGAAAAATGGAAAAGTGGATGCCCTGAGCCAGGGGTGTGTTGTGGTTAGAAAGACTAACTTCATAATA
This sequence comes from Scarus forsteni, assembly GCA_036419115.1. Taxonomy (NCBI): domain Eukaryota; kingdom Metazoa; phylum Chordata; class Actinopteri; order Labriformes; family Labridae; genus Scarus; species Scarus forsteni. The sequence goes on from JAZDUH010000341.1 coordinate 6,574,124, forward strand.
TATATTTAAGATTTGCAGTTTAATCAATCAATCACAGCGACAGTTCATAACAAGTGTTATCACAGACACTTTACAATAGAGCAGGCTGAAGCCATACTCTTCATTTTATGGATAAACATATAAATATATGTATTTGTACAGTACAGGCCAAAAGTTTGGACACACTTTCTCATTCGATGTGTTTTCTTTATTTTCATCACTATTTACATTGTAGATTCTCACTGAAAGTATCAAAACTATGAATGAACTCATGTGAAATTGTGTACTTAACAAAAAAGTGTGAAATAAATGAAAACATGTCTCATATTCTAGTTCCTTTTTCAGACTTTTGTCATTCTCTTTATGAGCTTCAAGAGGTAGTCACCTGAAATGGTTTTCTCTTCTCAGGTGTGCCTTTCCAGGGTTAATTAATGGAATTTCTTGCCTTTTTAATGGGGTTGGACCATCATTTGTGTTGTTCAGAAGTCAGGCTGATGCACAGCCGACAGCCCTATTAGACAACTGTTAGAATTAATATTATGGCAAAAACCAATCAGCTAAGTTAAGAGAAACAAGTGGCCATCATTACTTCAATGAGAATCTACAATGGAATTAGTGATGAAAATAAAGAAAACGCATTGAAAGAGAAGGTGTGTCCAAACTTTTGGCCTGTACTGCACATCCAGAAATGCATCCATCTAGGCAAGGACATATTGACATGGACAAACTACATGGGTGTAGGATGAGTGTAAGGGGTGATTTAATGAAGACTGTATGCTGCGATGAAAAGCACAAAGCGACTAAAAATTGAGAAAAACCAATGGACGCCAAAATTACAAGTCTGCCCTCGTCACATTCGTCCATGCTGAATATAGATCAAATCAATCAGTCTTTATTTGCATAGCGTCATATCTGTCTTTGTTGAACGTAAACTTGTTAAAGGTAAACCCGTTGAGATGAGGGTCCTCATGTCTATGTGGCTGTAAGGATAGTTACCGTGGATGGTTAATCAATAATAACCATGGATCTAGAGATCAATCTTCTACTAAATTAACATCTATAATGATAATAAACTGGAAAGGAATGACGCTGATTGATAGAGCAACATCTAGCTCAGTGATTCCCAAACCGGGGCCACTCGTACCCCCGGTGTACGCAAAGTGGCGTAGGGGGTACGCGAATATCTGTCAGGTTTCAACCAGTTGTTTCAGTACTAAAGGTCAATCTGGTGAATTGTAATATTTGATAAAGGCTTGGAGTGTTGGCAGAGGGGCTGGATTTGTGAGGCACCTTGGAGAAGGAAATCTATCCTGAATTATTTAAGATTCTTATGGTAACATAACTTCAGTCAAACAGACTTCCCAATAAAGCTGTAGTGACTTTGCACATTACAGTTTCAAGTTCATTAATGAATATGTTCCAGAAATGTAAAAATCTATTTTCAAAAGTGAACTGGCATTGCCCGCTAAAACTGCTGGTAAATACATCAATTTAGTGAGAAATAATTCACTGTAAGAGATTTTATTTGCACGTTATGCATGTTTCACGAGTAAGGACCTCACCATCAACAGGATCAATTTGACAATTATTTGTTGCGTACACTGGATAACAAGCAACATGGTAGGTATGTGAAGTGGATAACAGTTTGGAGAAACTTCTTCAGCCGTAGCTCCCGGGCATGACAAACCCCCTTTATAAGGCCCTGAGGAAAGAAGGAAGTAAGAAGTTTAAGAAAGGGGTGGGAGGGAGGGGTGCGTTGAGTGTGCGAAACAAAAGAGGGAAATGGTCGGTAAGAATTTATAGGAACACAGGAAGAGGCGTGGTTGAGGTGTGGTCCTGCTCCTGAAATTCTGCTTCAAGCTCCACTAAATATAGGAGGTGAGGGTGGTGGCAGCCTTACAGACATTTCTTTTTTTTGCTGCTATAAGTGGATGAGAGTAGGGGGTACATGGCTGGAGGTCAAGTGTCTAAAGGGGTACACGCTGAGAAAAGTTTGGGAACCACTGATTTAGCTGAACTGTCTAAAAGTTTGAATTTATGTTAAATGGTGTCATTTCTGTTGATGGTTTCCTGATTGCATATAGCAGCACATAAATGTTTGCCTGCCTTGCAGAGTTTCTCTTCTGGTCTGTGGTTTCATCAGAGATTGTGTGCTTTAATGGATCTAGACTACAAATCTTTACAGGCCAACTCCAAGTTAGCAAGTTATAAACGAATTGTTCAGTGAGTGACTTGTTTTGTTTTCATGATTATCCAACCTTTCACAAGTTTTTAAGGCTGAAAAACAATCACTGAGAGAAAAGAATCCAAAGTGGTGGTTTAACTTACAAGCAGCTACCGCGCTTCCAAAATAACCTGCATTCTGACTTTATTATTATTGTCATCAATGATCATTATTGAATTCATATAAGTTAGTTGTGTATGTCGGTGGCATGGGCACTCCAGCAGACCAAAAACATGTTCATTAGGTTGATTTTTGACTCCAAATTGCCTTTGGTTGCACCCCACCTCTTGCCCAGTGTTAGCTGGGTTAGGGGTATAGATGATTGATGATGGACGGACAGACAGATAATAGTTTATGTGGAAAAATATCCTACTATGTACCTGTTGTCACATCTGTTTGGTCAAAGCCAAACGTGACCCTGAAGACAACTGTTTAGCAACTGCTGCTGAGTCCCCGTAAGCACACAATGTTAACACAGGTAATTAAAAAGTACTGAAGACTATACAGGCTGAACACAATTAAGCAAAAGCCTGTTACATGAGAGAGGTATAATTTTTAGTCAATATGTTGTCAATGTTCTTGTACCAAATGCTGTTAATTTAACTGTGTAGTTTAGACAGTGTGTGAAACTTTGACAGCAATATAGTTTTGTGATTGATTTTTGGATATGTTTATTCTGATCATTTAAATAATGACTTTAAAACTGTTAAAAAATAAATAAATAGTAGAAGATGAAAAACAAACAAGACAGTAACTTGAGAAAAAGGAGTAGGCAGCAATATAAACTTATCTAATCCTACCCACTAGAAAAATAAATTATATTTTGAAGTATAAACAAGAAATTACCCAGTATTGGGTTTATGGGGCTTCAATGTGACTGGTAATCAATATTTTTGTATTTTTTAAGCATCATATTACAGTTTTTTAACCTTAGCATCGTGATAATCCTACACTTATATTTCCCTTTTGCCTGAAATATGCAAGCTTTAAAATGTTTAAGTGAAAGAAAAATAACTTTAAAGGTGCTATGAGGAGAATCTATTTCCAGCGACATAAAGACTCTGCTACCCATGAGCACATGCGGCGACTGTCGTGAAGACGTGACCCAAGCCAAAGCGTGTGTTTGTTGTGATGCTAATGAATGCAGCTCAGACCTTCCTCAGAACTCTGCATTGCTTTACAACTTCTTTTTTCAACAACTTACAGGATGCAAAGCGAAGAGGTAATGTATCTCTTTCTAGTTACGTAGTGGTAGTTTTTGATGTGTGACAACAAGTTATTTTTGGAAAACTTAGTATCGTAGTTTTGTAGCCGGCTATATATCGCTACTTACAGCCCGGTGCTCTAATATAAATTTGCTCTAGTTTTAATTGTCTTGTTCCTGAAGTTGAGTATCCAGGCCAGTCCAACAACGCTAAGGAATAGCATTTATAGATATTTTGATGCTATAAAACTCATCTTAAAGTGTGTATTTTAATCAGATATATATCTGAAAGTGAGACTTTTTTGTAATTACCTAGAAACTAGCATCTTTAAATAACTGCCAAACAGCAGCTTTACTTCTGAAAGCAGCACAGCACTGGAGTCTTCCTGACTGTGAATGTGATCGATTAAAGATGACAGAAAATGGTCACAGACCATCAGTTGTACATGAGCCTTGTAGTGTTTGCTGAGAAGTGGAAGAAATGATTTTGACAGGAAAATAAACCACTCTAAAATGTCAATATTAACATGCTCTGAAACACCAGATAATGCTTCAGAAACAACTCAAGCACCCCTGACCCAGGGTGTTGCTCATATTTTGGCTCGTACTGATGAGTATTTGTTCCCCAGCTGGAGGTGATTCAGACGTTGCTCAGCAGACGCTCTCTAACAAAGGTTACGACAACAAGCCAACAAACAATCCGACAACATATCTTCTTCATGGGAGACCACACAGTGAGATTGCTGGATGTGTGGTGGTCGTTTTTAAAGCGAGCACTTGTCCCCGCTGACATTTGGACAGGCCGCTGGTTAATGTGTTGTTTCACACTGTTTAGCGGTGATGGGGTGGGCTCGTGGAGAGAGCAGAGCCAGGCAGGACCACCTCTCTGCTGGGTGACCTTGGGTGCTCGGAGCGAGGATGGACAGGTGGACGAGACCCCCCAAATTTAACCAAGGACCTACAGGGGTGAAGACTGAAGTCATGTCTGCCCAGGTGGATTAACACGTCAGGATTCTACATGCGTGTAATTGGCTGTTAATGGAAAAATTTAACCACACTCTCTAGAAAATTGTTTTTGTTTTTACAACAATTAGGTTTGTTTTCAGATCAATTCCATCCCAACAAGTCAGACAGAAATGCACCGAACAAGTCTTTTGTTTTTAATAGTTGTATGTAATTCATATATTTTGGCAAGTTTATGCTTATCTTCTCTTAATTAAATATGGAAACATTGTGTTTTTTTAGGCAGAAAAACTATCTGAAGTCATAAATTTCCTGTACTGCATAGTTTTATGTGCAAACCTCAACAGTAAGTTGGGTCATTGTGCAAAATGTCAACAAAAACAGAAAACAATGATTTGCAAGTGCTTTCAACCTATATTCAGTCTAATACACTACAAGTCAAGATATTTCATGTTTGAAATAATATACTTCTAATTTTGCAAATATTCCCTTCAATTGAATTTTATGAATGCAGTACATTCCAGAAAAGCTGGGACAGGGCGTGTTCGCCGCTGTATAACATCACCCTACTTTTAACAACACTTAATACACATTTATGTACTGAGACAATATTTTTGAAGCTTTGTTGGTAGAATTCTTTCCTATTCTTGCTTGACCGTCAACTTCAATTACTGAACAGTCCGGGGCCCCTTTATTGTAATATGAGCCTCACAATGTGCCCCATTTTTTCAGTGGGACACAGGTCTGGACTTCAGGCTGGTCAGTCTAGTACCTGAATTCTTTTACTACAAAGCTACCCTGTTCAAACACAGAATCATCTTGCTGGAATAATCAGAGAAAAATGTTGCCTGCATGGCAGCATATGTTGCTCCAAACCCTGAATGCATTAATGGTGCCTTGATGGATGTGCAAGTTATCCATGCAATAGGCACTTATAAACCCCAAACTATCACAGATGCTGTTTTTTCACTTTGCTCTGATAATCTTGATGGTCCTTTTACTCTTTAGCATAGAGGACAAAACATCTATGATTTCCAACAGTTTGAAATGTGAACTCAGACCACAGCGGACTTTTCCACTTTGCATCCGTATATCTCAGATGAGCTCAGGCCAGAGACGCCGACAGCATTCCTTGGTTTTATTGATACAGTATTTGGCTTTGACTTTGCACAACAGAGTGTTCACTTGCACTTGTAGATGTAGAGATCAACTGTGTTAACTGATGTTGTTTTACTAAAGTGTTCCTGAGTCCACGTGGTAACATTCTTAAAGGGACTGTGAGGAGTTTCTAAGTAATTGCAAAAAAGCCTCACTTTTAGATATATGCCTGATGGAAATACACACTTTAAGATGAGTTTTATAGCCTCTAAATAGGTTATCTATAAATGCTATTCCTTAGCTTTGTGGTCGGGTCGGACAGGGCTGGACTGGCCTGGATACTCAACTTCAGGAACAAGACAATTAAAAAAAACTAGAGCAAATTTATATTATTCGGACACGTCTTAGAGCACCAGGCTGTAAGTAGAGATATATGGCCGGCTACAAAATTACGATACTAAGTTTTCCAAAAATTGCTTGTTGTCACACATCAAAAACTACCGCTACGTAACTAGAAAGAGATACATTACCTCGTCGCTTTGCATCCTGTAAGTTGTTGAAAAAAGAGGTTGTAAAGCAATGCAGAGTTCTGAGGAAGGTTCGAGCTGCATTTTTATTAGCATCACAACAAACGCACACTTTGGATTGCACATGTCTTTTGGTGTGTTCCAGTTGTAGTCAGAAGTAGGAATTTTGAGTTCCGAGTAGAGACCTGCAACTGGATCACCTCCCGAAGTCGGAATATCATACTGGGAACTCTGTGAAACCTCGCCACCCCCGAGTTGACAATCGTAGATGGATGCCCCCAGTGTGAACAGTTATTTAGCTCCTGTAATAATCAATTTATTTGCACTTCTGACTGGGGTGTGTCGCTCTAGATCAGCTGTATACATAGTATTGTTAGACTTATATTTACAAAAATGCTGCCATAGTGATAATCACATTCTTCATGTGATATCTGTGAACAACAACGCAGGGTGTGCTAACAACAGCTAACAATAGCCTGGTAGGTCGGCATGTTTTCTGACTTCAACTGGAACGCCGATAACTCTGAGGTGATGTCACTCCCAGTTCCGAGGTTACTGGAACGCAGCATTACGACAGTCGCAGCGGGTGCTCATGGGTAGCAGTCTTTTCCTAGCCGGTAATAGATTCTCCTCACAGTCCCTTTAACAGAATGATGTTAGTTTTCATTGCAGTGCTGCCTGAGGGATTGAAGGTCACAGGCATTCAGTGTTTATTTTGGCTTATTTCTGCTTATGTGCTGAGATTTCTCAGGATTCTCTGAATCTTTTGATGACATTATGGACTGTCGATGATGAAATCTCTAAATTCCTTGTAACTTTACATTGAGAGATGTTGTTCTTAAATACTGGACTGTTTGCTCATGCAGTTGTTCACAAAGGGATGAACCTCACCTCCATCCCTGTTTGTGAATGACTGAGTCTTCATAAATGCTCCTTTTATTCAAATCTTTTATTATAAGTATAGTATTATAAATCACTTTGTAGTTTGAAGTTTTTGTGGTCAAGAGTATTTCTGCCTATTTTCTTGAACTTACAGCCTATATTCATTTTTTTACAACACAGTTTTGTTGTCAGAAAAGAATTTGGAGTCAAATAGTGTTTTGCATTTTCATCAAGCTCTTTTCATAAAAAAATCTCAAGTGATTTTGAAATAATCGTTTTTCATTTTATTTCTACACACTTCATGCTCCACTCTCTAAACGCCAACCAAAAGCTTTATTTCTCAGCTGCATGTGTTGTCTAAACAAAAGCCGTTATTACACCTCGCTCTTTTGAGTAGGAGGCTTTTAGCATCCCGGTGCTACACCGAGGAGCCATAAGGGCAGCACACGCCCCTGCAGTGGATGCAGACCACAAACAGGCAGCACAAACATCTCAGAGTCTGCCTCCTGTTTTATCTCCATGCCACCCACAGTTTACACCAGCGGGGAGCCGAAACCCTGCGCTGCTCCCAGTTCATCCTAAAGCCCCCCGGCTAATCAGCGTACCCAGGCCCATCACAGAGCACTGTAGAAGTGAACCGCCCTCTGGCTCCTGGTCAAATTATCACAACACAAACCGTAACTTTAAACTGTTGTTAGACTTTAGTTCAGTTTCCCAGCAGAGGAGTTCCGCTGCTGGCTGAAAGTCAAGCTTTCATTGTTCGTGATTTTCCAAATTTCCTACTTTGTTTGAAGAGAGCAGCTAATGTTCGGGCCGGCATGCTCATTTGGACATTCTTTGTGAGTGAGAAGAACAATGTTTGAGTTTTGAGTCACTGGTGAGTAACAGGAGGAAATGGAGTCATCTTGGACCAGAGATTCCCCTAATTTCCCCTCAAGGATGAGTCGCTTGACCTAGGCTTAACCATGCTTTTGAAATCAACCATATGCACCTCTACATCCAGAATATACATCACACTTGTTTTAGGAGTCTCTCTGAGGAGAGGCTGTTTGCTGCATGATGACTTCCATTGTGTTCTCTCTCCACAACCTGCCGTTTCCATGCAATGTGTTCAATTTAGAGGTCCACATATAACTATATTTTAGATAGTTTTTAAATCATGATATATGTTCATGGTCTGTCTACAAGCCCACCAACATGAGAGAAATCTCTCCACTCACTATCCTGCCAGCTCCACTTTTCAGAAAATACATGCTCAACCAGTCAATATGAAAAAAATAACACCTAAGGATGTATCGAGGGTTATGCCACATCCTCAGATGGGAGACACTAACTGAGCCTGGAGTTGATTCAGCCTACCACCGATGAAATGAATATGTCTCGTAATGTCTTTGCAGCCACAGTAAACATTACAGCACAGTGCTGGAAAGCTAAAACCAGCAGTCAGGTGCAGATATTAAAGGTTTACACCAAAAAGCTACCTTGGGGGCCATAAGAGGAAGACTATTCGGAAGCTGTAGTTTCATGTGGCAGGCTAGAGGAAGCTTATAACTGTGTGTGAATATACCTGTTTGAATAAACATCTTTACAGCCTGATTCAAAAATGCCTCTAGTTTAAAGCTCATCTTTGTGCTCTCACTGTGAGGGGGGGTTATTGTGAGCTTTTTTGTTTTATGGAGGATTTCTGGTTTTAGAAATAAGGTACATAATTTAAAGTAGGGTCAACATGGCATGTGCATTATAGCAGCGTCCACTGCAACTAAACTACAACATTTAAAAGCCTCTTTTGATCATCCTATGACTAACACAAAATGGCTTCATCCATTCCTTTTTACAGTCTATAGTTTAAACCAAAACAGCCTGTTCTGAGCAGGGCTAAAACTGTGGGGTTTATAGGCATGCCAAAATCCAGTCTGAGTGTATTATAAAATTCCTAATTGAGGAATTTTATAGTCTACTCCTGTGCCTTTTTAAATCCTCCATTGGGGATAAATAAAGTTGTTGAATTGAACTGATTTTAATTGCATATTTTTCTCACAATAAACCCTGAAAATATGTTCTGGGGACATCTAGGATCTGTACAAACTAGTTATAAACAAATAAAATATGGGATCAACAAGTGACGTCTGCATTCATTGTTGAGTTTGCACTTATTTACTTTGCACATTTGGACTTTAATTACTTACTTTTATTTAATCAATGGAGGACAGTGCACATTGCTGAATATTAACATGTCAATGTGCCAGATTTTAGCCACAGGCCTATTTCCATCTGCAGTCCCTGGCAGGTTGATCTATTGCATTTGTAAAAGTGTGGACAATCTTATAATAAATATAGTACATAAAGCATCAGTAACAGGCAGAGGCAAGATGACAAATACAGAAAACATTAACTCTACATTAATTTACAGGACACACATTTATCAATAAAGAACGTATGCTAAAGACAAACAATAATAAAGAGATAAAAGTGCATGAGCAGTTAATGTGCGATATGCAGTGCTTAAGTGCTGATATTTTGCACAGCATAATATAAAAGCTAATCATTGTTTGCACACTTGTCCACACTAGTTATACCACCCATGCTTCCTTCTGGTAGCTACATTACTGTGTTTATGCTTCTGCTTGCAACAGCTGTAATAAAAACAGACTTACAGCACTAAAGCTCTGCCACCCATCTTTGTCGACCTCTTTGTCTTTTCACAGAATTCAGTGCTAAATATGGTTATTTACCTCAAAATTTTATTTAGATACAGGATAAAGACAAGATGAGGGAGGAAAGCTGTTAAAAAGCAGAGCAAACCCCCTGCAGCCTGGTCTGAATCCTTGCAGATTTGTAGCAGTGAGTGAGAAAGAACAATTTTGTGTTTAATGTTTTGCCCTGGAACACTTTGATGAGTCACTGCAGGGTCATGAAACTCTGATATTCTGATTTTGGGATGACCAACAACCGCTTAGCCACAGCTGTTGATAGTAGTTAAATGAGTCCTTTATGCAGTAATACAACGAGACTCAAATGTTGCTAAAATTTACAAATCAGTTGTTCTTAAATGTAACACCGGGTAAAGAGACATATGGACTTTGGATTTTTACCTGTGACTTTAAATGACTTCAAATGTCTCTAGGTGTAAGACTGCATTATATAATTTGTTTCTGTTTGACTCTAATCAGGTCACACTAATCCTAAACAGCTTCAAAAACTTTAAATGCACAAGACCAAAGCTTTGCACCCCGAAGGTTTAATCAGGGACTTTACATACATTGACTCACAAAATTTGCATGCATTTCTAGTCTGGCTATTTAAGGATTACATCCAATTTAACTCACAAATACAACAAAATCTGTCTTTTTAATCCTATTTGTTTACCAAGCCTTAGCACCACAGCTAACAAGCTCCCCGCTGTGCGTTTGGTGTTTAGATCCTCTTACAGAATCTGCTTGTAAAAGCCCTGGATGTGTTATTTCAGCATTTGTCTTCTAGTTTGAGAAATATTTTGCTTGTCAACAAAGGTCCTCACCTGGGAAATGGCCAATAGATTCAGAGGAAAGAGGTCTGGCATGGTGGGTTTAAGGGGAGGGTCTACTCAGGCTAACCTGGGTAAACACAGCAGGGTCAATCAGGGTTCAACCAGGGTGGGCAATGCATGGTTTTTACAGATATATCAGGTTTACAACAAAATAAAGGATAAAATGTAAGGATTTCTATCAATACAGGTTTGTTGGTTTTAAAAAGTGCATTTTGTTTGACTTTATCTGGACATTGATGAGTGAAATGTTGAATAAAGCGATAAACAACAAGAGAGAGTTCAGTGTAAAAGAGGAACCATACTATGAGAGCTGTGGGAAATTTGTATAAGGCAGTGATCAAAAACTGTTTCCAGCCATAGATCACTAATTATGCTCATTCAAATGGCACAATCTACATGCCTAAATTAACCGAGAACCATAAACAACCATTTTCAAAACCATTAACCATAAACCATGAACCATAAACTAAACTTTAAATCTGAATGATCATCAGCGAGCTTCACAATCTAAGATGCAATCTTCAGTCCATAAATGTGATAAAGGACAGGAATTAAAAATAAAGATTCTGTGCATTTAAAATCACATTAGCACTTTACAATGTATGCAGCCTAATACAAAACAAAACTTGTCACTAAGAACTGGAACAATGTTAGCATAAAACACAATTTAGTTAATCTTAATGTCTTCTAATACTAAAAACTAAAGAGGTGAAGAGAAACCAGTCAGTTTATTTTGCATAGCAGTTGGATTCACCAGATATGCCATGGATATGCAAAAGGTCTATCCACCCAGATAAAGGGTGAAGCAACTAGTCTTAAAGATCTAATAAAATGGGGGTGCTGGTTTGGCGTAGTGGTTAGCACCCCATGTACATGCTTCTGCCGGTCCAGGTTCGAATCCCACCTGTGACCAGTTTGCAGAGTGTCTTCCCTGCTCTCTCTTCCCCTTTCACAAGCCTATCCACTGTCTCTCTCCTATCAATAAAGGCACAAAATGCCCAAAAATATACATTAAAAAAATGAATAAAAAAGATCTAATAAAATGGGAGTGCTGGTTTGCCGAAGTGGTTAGCAGCCATGCACGTCCCATGTACATGCTTCTGCCGGTCCGGGTTTGAATCCGGCCTGTGACCAGTTTGCAGTGTCTTCCCCTACTCTCTCACTCCCTTTCACAAGCCTATCCACTGTCTCTCTCCTGTCAATAAAGGCACAAAAATGTACAAAAAATTTAAAAAAATCTTCAGGTTGGTGACCCCTGGTATACGGGATGCACGATATTTGATTTTGGCTTATTTTTTCAAACTTATTAGTGCTGGAACTGATATCAATTTAATTATTTAAGAAATTAAGTTTATTAAAATCATTTCAGTCATAAAATGACAGACAGACAAACTCTCCCGAAAACATAACCTCCTTGGCGGAGGTAATTACCTCTGTCTGTGAACAAAATAACTCAAAAAGTTATGGATGGATTTTGATGAAATTTTCAGGAAATGTTTAGCATGGGAAAAGGAAGAATGGATTCGATTTTGGTGTTGATCTGGATCACCGTCTGGATCAGCCATGACGAAAAATGGGATTTACGTGAATAACTACTGAACTAAAATAGATATCATTATGAAACCAATGGCTAATGGTATGTTTTCTTGGTCAAGGAATCTAAATATTTATATCAAATAAAGGTAGGACTAATATTTCTGGTAAAAATCACAATATGTGAGAGGACTGTGGTGCTGGCCTAGGTCTGCACTCTCTGAGTGCACTTCTCGTGATGGAAAGTTTTAATTGCCAAATTACAACTGTAAATATCGGCAAACATCTTGATATCGGCCTGTACCTATAATCAAAGATCATGGTCGCAATCCTCCTCATCAAGATTTTTTGCCTGTGAATGCATTTAAGTGAGCACAATACAAAACAATGCTTTAAGGGATTTTATGTGCAATAGAGGGGAGACCACTGTATCTTGGTGCATTGTGTATCTTCAGTCTTAGCCTCAGTTCAAATTGTAGAAACATAAGCTAAAGTCTCATTCTAATTCTACTCTTGTCAATTCTATCTTTTGTACATTTCTGAAATTGCTTTGGCCTCCACATGAGCACAGACATCCTCCCTTATGTCATTCCTCCTCTCTTGTAATTTTCCATGGCACTGATACAGTCCTCTGCGGACTTATATCTGATAAATGTGCGCGTGCTTGTGTCATTGAAACCTCGGTGCCAGGTGAGATGCATCCGCAGAGGCGCTCCTGAAGAGAATGAATGGAATTCCTGAACCCATCTCTCTGTACAATATGGAGCTGGAAGATGATTTGTACCCTTGCAGCCTGAGCTTTATATCACCCAGAAGAAGAAGTCCTCTCTTCACTTCACTGTGCCCCCGGAGTTAAAGTTACATGATGAATGACGGGGTGATCAGATCGACTTTCCAATGCAGCCAGACACCGCCGCCCTTGAGACATCGCCAAAGGAAGAATTGTTTCAGAGTTGGGCCAAAAAGACATCTAGATAAAGCAGAAGCATAAAACTTCACAACAGATTGGAGCTGATTCATTTCTGTGAGGCTTCGTGCTTTAACTCTGCAGGATGAGCCCATTTTTATGACCTAATTACCACAAGATGAGTATGAAAAAGTGCAAGGAGGGGGTCCAGGGGTGGGTCGGGGTGACGGGGTTAGAGGGGATCGGGGTGTCACTGCACCTCCGAGCCTTCATTGAGCGCTTGATGGATGCTCTGTAACCAATGGAGATAGAGAGCCCCCCATAGCCGGAGCGAGCTCACCATCTTCTCAGCAGATTAACTTCCATTGATTTATAGAGATTTACCTCAGAAGAGCAAACAGCTGGCAAACAGACAAAATACCACGAGTGGAAGGAGATGAATGTAACAAGAGATTGGAGGCTTGTTTATCAATATGATTTTATCACTATAATGTAGACTGACAGAGGAATTACTAAACAGATGGTTTATCGAAAAAACGAGAGCATGCAAGAAAGAAAACTTTCAAAATGATTCAACTGATTTCTTATTTTAATTTGATCAACCTCGGGGGGCTCAGAACAAGAAGAAGACTTAAAATTTTGCAAAGGCATAAAAAGTAATGTTTTAAAATCCTGGAATATGACACGTGGACACTGGGCTTGAGTGCACTAAAGCAAAGGTCACGCACAGGAAAGATGATCCTTTATTGAATTTAAAAAAATGCTACAGCTAAACTACAGAGGCATCTCTTTTAGCTTAACTGAACATGCCCACCCTGCATATATACGAAACGACACAAACAGAAGCACTGATAGTTTTGTGCTCATACCAAATTTAGATTTACTTTTTTTGGTTTTGTTTTATTGTTTATGTGCACATAGTTAAAAGAGAAGTCAAAGAAAACAGTGAGTGTTACATGTGCAGGTGACGTAGAATTCAAATATGGGCTTATTTACAACCTCACCTAGGTAAGTAAATACGGATAAAACTAGAAAAGCACTAGGAGAGCGCAGACCTCTGCCAGCGCCACAGTCCTCACCCATATTGGGATTTTCACCATAAATATTAGTTCTACCTTTATTTCATCTAAATATTTAGATTCTTTAGCCATGAAGACATACCATCAGCAATTGGATTTGTAATGATATCTGTTTTAGTTTGGTAGTTTTTCACGAAAATCACATTTTTCATCATGGCTGTTTTACGCTGATCTGGATCACTCCCAAAATCTAATCATTTGTTCCTTGTCCCAATCAAAACATTTCCTGAAAATTTCATCGAAATCCGTCCTTAACTTTTTGATTTATGTTGCCAACAGAGAAACAAACATACAAGCATAAAACAGACGCTGGCAATAACATAACCCCCTTGGCCGAGGTAATTAGCTGAACTAAAGACATTAAAGGGACTGTGAGGAGAATCTATGACCGGCAACATTAAGACTCTGCTACCCATGAGCATGTGCGGTGACTGTCGTAATGCTGCGTTCCGGTAACCTCGGAACTGGGAGTGACATCATCTCCGACTTATCGGCGTTCCAGTTGAAGTCGGAAAAAAACATGCTGATCTACCAGGCTATTGTTAGCTGTTGTTAGCACACCCTGCATTGTTGTTCACAAATATCACATGAAGAATGTGATTATCACTATGGCAGCATTTTTGTAAATATAAGTCTAACAATACTATGTATACAGCTGATCTAGAGCGACACACCCCAGTCAGAAGTGCAAATAAATTGTTTATTACAGGAGCTAAATAACTGTTCACACTGGAGGCATCCATCTTCAATTGTCAACTCGGGGGTGGCGAGGTTTCACCGAGTTCCTAGTAGGAAATTCCGACTTCGGGGGATGTTCCAGTTGTAGTTTCCTACTCAGAACTCAAAATTCCTACTTCTGCCTACAACTGGAACGCACCAAAAGACGTGACCCAAGCCAAAGTGTGTGTTTGTTGTGATGCTAATAAAAATGCAGCTCGGACCTTCCTCAGAACTCTGCATTGCTTTACAACTTCTTTTTCAACAACTTACAGGATGCGACGAGGTAATGTATCTCTTTATAGTTACGTAGTGGTAGTTTTTGATGTTTGACAACAAGCAATTTTTGGAAAACTTAGTATTGTAGTTTTGTAGCCGGCTATATATCCCCACTTACAGCCCGGTGCTGTAAGACGTGTCCGAATAATATAAATTTGCTCTAGTTTTAATTGTCTTGTTCCTGAAGTTGAGTATCCAGGCCAGTCCAGCCCTGTCAGACCCGACCGGAAGGCTAAGGAATAGCATTTATAGATAACCTATGTTGATGCTATGAAAGTCATCTTAAAGTGTGTATTTCCATCAGGTACATATCTAAAAGTGAGACTTTTTTGTAATTACTTAGAAACTCCTCACAGCCCCTTTAAGTTCTAGTTTAGCCAAGTGAAAGAAAAGCTGTAGCATTCTGAATCGTGCTCTTAAGATTTAGCTCAGCCAAATCTATGCTGCGGCGTAGCCATATCTATCAGTTCTGTATCTCAGGTGCATTTTTCTCTGCTGTGTCTGTTCGTGTCATAACTCGTCGTACCTGATAGTGGCACAAATTAGCCACATCTGTGCCACAACCCAGCAGTGTGCACAGTGTAAGTGCCATTATCCAGATGTATCAGTCAGCAGTCCTCTGTGCCATAACTCAGCCATATCCATCAGTGCTCTAACTGAGCAGTAACTGTGCCACAACTCAGCCGTATATACAAGTGCCATTTCTCAGCTGTAACTCAGCGTAATCTATTTGTGCCATTACTTAGCCGTAGCTCTGCTGCACCTTTCTGTAAGCCCTAATGCAGCCCTGTTTATCTGTACTGATGCAAATAAAACAATTATTTATTAAAAAAAAAAAGCCCACGTTGTACTTTGAGTTTTATTTGCCCTTCATGATCTTCTCCATAACATCACTGTATAAGCACATAAGAAAGGAGTTTGTTCTTTACGTGTCATGTGGTGTTTTTTTGACATGAGTAGTTTCTGTCTGTGCCACCACTCAGCCTTACAGGACATTTCTCGGACTCAGATGTAACCATCAAGCATATTTTCATGAACTTAACTGAGGATATTTGTAAGCCCTAAAGCAGCTAATCTATCTGTACTGAAGCTTAGATTCATTATCATTGCCCTAACTCTGCTTTAACTATGGCACCATAACTTAGCTGTAACTATCAACTCTGTAATTCAGCCTGATCTGTATGAACCATAACTCAGACAAATATATATTTGATATACTGCAGCCATACTTATACGGACTGTAACTCAGTCCAGCTTATTCTACACTATGGCTAGACTACAGCTAATTCTGCTCGACTTGGGTTTATTTCAAACTGACTAAACTCATTTGATATGACACAATACAGTCGGACAGATGGACAAAGAATGTGTGAACAGCAATATTCGTAGTTGTGTGTATGTGTGTGTGTGTGTGTTTCCTAAGAATATGACTGGTGGTATTCAATAATTACAAAGATAATTAAGACATTAATGGTGGTTGAGGCAATAAAAATGACAGTAACAAGAAGGGGTGTCAGCTTTTTTACCTCCGATACAACACCAATATTGCAGCTTTGAGTACTGTCTGATACCGATATTGGTCTGATGCATCAAAAGCAGGAATCATACAGACTTTATTACTTGTTTTGTAGTATGGACTGAACGAAAGGCTTGATCAAGTGAGATTACTCAAACAGAGAACAGTAGTCAGCAATAAAATCTATCCTGAAACATAAGGATATAGTACAATTAAATAAAATAAACGACAAAAATTAAGACCCTGTTTTGTCTTACTATTTTTTCTTTCTATTCTTCTTTTGAATTTTTATTATTTTACTTCCATATTTATTTATCTATCATCATTATTCTATGTAAGTTTATGCCATGAAACGACATAAATGTTACTCCCCCACATACTCAAACAACAGTATTTTTTGTCATATGAAGACTTGTGATGCCCCCTATTCCTATCTTATTTGAGTCTTGTTACCTGTCCTTACCTTTGTCATTATTTCTATCACTGCCTTTTCCTCTTGTTAGTTTTTGTTTTTTATGGTTTGTATATTCGTTTTGTTTTATGTCTCTTGTATATGTCTTATCTTGTTTTCTTAAATTATTTTTTTTGTATTGTTCATGTTGCAGCTCTCTAACCCTTAGTATGTCTTGTTAAAAGTTTGAAAATGAAACTTAAAAAAAAAAATTAGAAGACCCTAAAAGGTAACCTGAAGACATCCAATAAAAACAAAAACATATATTTTAGAATTGCAAAATAACCACTGTGTTTGTCTTAAAAATAGGCAAATTCTACAACTGAATTAAATAAATAAAAAAATAAATTGTATCGGAGAGCTTAGATCAGATATTTTAGATGCAGGCCGATGTAATCCGATACTTGTTTTGTTTTTTTTGCTGATATTGGACTGATATCAGATATCGATATTGGATTGGGAAACCCCTCATAACAAGGCTTGCATAATAATAATGAGAATTAAAAATATATATATATATATTACAACTATTAGACAGCCAAAAGGAACGACAATAATAATAATAATAATAATAATAACAATAATAATAATAATAATAATAATAATAATAATTATTATTATTATTATTGTTATTATGATAATATTCTACAACTGAATTAAATAAATTGGAGTGCTTACATCAGATATTTTAGATACAGGCCTTTATAATCCGATATATATATATATATATATATATATATATATATATATATATATATATATATATATATATATATATATATAGATAGATAGATAGATAGATATATATATAGATATGTATATATATATATATAGATATAGATATATATATATACATATATACATATATATATATATATACACACATATATATGTATATGTCTATATATACATATATGTATATATATACACATACACACACACACATATATATATGTGTATATCTATATATATCTATATATATATATATATATATATATATATATATATACCTTACCATTTATTTGTTTATTTGTTTTGGTAGGGGGCATTATTTTGGAACACATGAGGTGCATTCAGATGTAGAGTTTGTGCGATGCTTAAACAGAAAAAAAATTCTTATATTTCTGAGAATTTGGCTGCAAACTTTCCCCCTTTAGATCTAGAAAAGTTTGACAGGCACCAATGGTATATCCAAAATATGTAGGTCAACACAGACATTCATATGGAGACATGTCAAGTTTTCTGGTCTATTTTAAGTTTCCTCGCTTTCCAGCTGATTTAGCTCAGGGAGATTTGTCTTTACCTGTTACAATTCTTCCAGTATCCAGCTTTTGTCTGCCTTTGCATGGAGCAGAGCATAAACTGATCTTAAAGTGGTACCAGAGGCATCGCTGCTATATGGAGCCAACACCTTATAATAGGCTTTATTCTTATCAAGTGTGAAATGGCCTCGCTGCCAGGAACTGATTTAACAATTTTATCTGGGACACTAATAAACCTGCCAGAGGTTGGAGACGTCTGTGAGAGCTGAATAATTCAGACTCAGAGAGGAAGCTATTAAGTATACATTATCTGAGAAGCTGGAGTCAGAGGAGCGGAGATAATGTTAAAGTCTGATGTTTGGGACTTCAGGGGAAGAAACCTATAAGGGTCTCCACTGAAAAGAGAGTGTGATTTGTTCAGCTAAATAACCTCTCCTTTCTCTGAGCCATGTTTCAACTACTTCCCCCTCCGCTATTAACACCCCTCCATTAAAGTGAAATATCAGATGTGGTCCAACATGAACATTAACACAGCTCCCATGACATCAGCGCAGGGCTTTGGCCAAAAAGCCGGAAACTTTGGCACAAAGCTTCAACTCAGCAAGTGTCTTATTTTGTGAGGTTAAAATGGGGAAGAGATGTAGCTGTGGGGAGCTGCTGGTATATCTAAGAGGGTTTTTATTGTGCTTTTACTTCCCCTGCCTGCAACATTTGACGGTGTGTAAAGTGTGTTTTATGTACAGTCAAGCTGAAGTGCTGTGCTTGTATCTAAAACTGCTTCCATTGTGGATTATAAAAGGTTTACAGGATTCTCTATTCACTGTCCAATAAATAACACAATGTTTTCTCCTTTAAAAAGAGAAAAAGCATCCTGGAATCCTTTTGATTTGAAAAACTAAACTAACTGTACACATCCTGGAAAACCTGGAAACTGATTGACCAATTTTCCAGCAAGGAAAACAAGTGAAAAAATGTCCTGGAAAACCTTGAATTGTCCTGAAAAATGATTAATCTTCCCTCTACTTTGTTAGTGGACAAACATAGGAAATGAATTAAAAAGCAGATAAAATAATGCAAGTAAAGGACTAAAATAAACAAATAACTCAAACAATGGTGACAGAAAGATATAATAAAAAATGGCAAAATAAATTTATGCCAGACTAAAAGATAGCTAGCGGACAATGTTCATGTCCAAGAGTTAGAGATATATACATTTTAAGTTCAATATGATGTGGTTAGTTTTTATTTGTTGCAGAAAATGACAGTTAATTTAGTTTTTGTCCATGTGCACTCTTTTTATTGGTTACTGTCTAGCTTTCGTCAAGGGAAAAAGGTTGTTCATGAAAACTATGACAAAAATAATTATTCAAAAAAAGGTGACACAGGATGAATTAATGATCTTAAACTTTTACCTCTTACCTTCTGTCATCATGATTCATGTGCAAATATACAGAACACTCCTGTAAGTATTTTACTTAACTTAAAGCATCATGAATCCATACCTCAACACCGCTGAAGGTCATTAGAAGACAGACTGAAACCATCTTTGACTCACAGCTTCTGTTGTTGTTTTTCAGCCTCTGCTGTCGAGTCAGGACAAGTCCAGACATGCTCTGTCCCTACAGGGGACGTGAACTGAGTCATGTTACCACATGTCACACTAGAAACATCATGGAGGATGTCTCATGCTATCAAGACGTATTAGCCTTATTGGTGCTGCATGAGAAACCTTGATGTTACATGTCACTGTTAAGTTAAATAAAATTATAGTCCTCACACCTAAAAATGTGATCTGTGTCGGAAATTTCTTTTCAATCATATTCATCTCAGAAGGCTCAGCTCTTCCTTCTTAAAGGAATACTCCGAAGATTTTGGACCCACGCCCTTTCCCTATCATTGACAAAGTGAGACAAGCTCAAAAATACCTTTTTTGTGTCTCTGCGTCCAGTGGCTGGCTCCCAGCTGTTAGCTTCGTAGGTAGCTTAGCTCAATAGCTGGAAGTGAACAGGAGTCAGAGCTGGACTGACGAAAGTGGACAAAATACTCCTTACAGTGGTCCAGGGGATGGCGTATTAGCACGTGAAATAAATCCGAATGGTTATAAAACATTTTAAAAGACGTGTTTTCTTTTCAACCCGTTAAAATAACGTTTTGATACACACAGACCTGCGCATGCGCAGTGCTCCGCGGAACAGCAGTAGCAGCCGGAAGAAGGCGACCCTCGGACGTAACCATGTTTATGTAGCCTCGCAACAGCTGCCAGAGCCACGATGGATGAGGAAGTTGAACGAGAGTTTACTGACACAGGCATGATGTTTTTCCTTTCACCAAAAAAGTCACTGGTTTACAAAACTCACCGGGCTTTGTAAACTGTGCGCCGGTATATCCTTCCGCGGAGCACTGCGCATGCACAGGTCTGTGTGTATCAAAATGTTATTTTAACGGGTTGAAAAGAAAACACGTCTTTTAAAATGTTTTATAACCATTCGGATTTACTTCACGTGCTAATACGCCATCCCCTGGACCACTGTAAGGAGTATTTTGTCCACTTTCGTCAGTCCGGCTCTGACTCCAAGTGACCTCCAGCCATTGAGCTAAGCTACCTACGAAGCTAACAGCTGGGAGCCAGCCACTGGACGCAGAGACACAAAAAAGGTATTTTTGAGCTTGTCTCACTTTGTCAATGATAGGGAAAGGGCGTGGGTCCAAAATCGTCAGAGTATTCCTTTAACTCTTTATGTTCTACAACAAGAAAACACTTTATTTATCCCATTCCATCTAAAGAAAAAAGAGAAAATTAATATATGTCACTAAGGATCTACCATATTCCTCTATTTTATTCTTTATTTTTAACGTGAACTAAAAAGATGGAGTAGGCCACATTATTGCAAGGGGAGTATACAGTATATCACTAAAGGCTCTGCTAGTTGACGATGACAAACCAGGAGTGCAGGTGGATCACAAGCATGAATGGATAAACCAGCTGCTGTGTAACTGTCTCTTAATTTTTTACTCCTTTAAATGACAAAGGAACAGATTACATCTGACCCACACGGTGACGCGCTTCGTGGCCTCTGATGCACATCCCGATGTTCTCCCAGTTGCTGAGCTGCTCTGACCGTCTCCGCTGCCGGGTCTTTCCAGCACACTATAAGCCCAGTGGTGGGGACCAATCAATGGCTGCGCCTCGGCGGCAGCGCATTTAAAGGCAAGGAGAGGCGGTCATTTGATTGGTGTTTTCATGGTCAAGGAATCTAAATATTTAGATGAAATAAATGTAGGATTAATATTTACGGTAAAAATCACAAAATGGGTGAGGACTGTGGCGCTGGTGGAGGTCTGCGCTCTCCGAGTGCTTTTCTACTTATACACTATATTTAAGCATTTACAACTTAATAATGGCAATACTTTCTAGAATGTTTTATTTTTGACTAAATAAAGGTCCAAAGTATTTAATCAAAGGTCATTTTCTGACACATTTATTGACAAAAAGGCATAAAAAAAAAAAAAAAAAAAAAAAGACCAGGCGGCCATTTAGCTACGCAAACGCAGCAGAGAAGTATTGCGCAATGGTATTTAAAGAGCAACAATGGAGGACTTCCGGCTCTCCAGTACTCATAGCTTTGTGCAGCTATGTTTTAAAACCACAGCAGTGAACAAAATGCTCTTTATGTTGAGGTATGGAAAGAGTTACCTTGGAAAAATATATGCTGAATTAGCAAATTTTCTGACAAATAATGCCAAGTCATATCTCGTGAAAAAAACAGAAAACCAAGAAATGTAAGAGTAATACAGGAAAATACAGGAACAGCAGTGTTAGTATGATCTGGACTCAAGTTGTAAAGGCTTTGTTCATGTCTGTCCTTCAGTAAAATGTGTGTTATTACCTCGGATCAGAACTCCAGGGGGACCAATGAGAGCTCAGAGTTTGTTTAAATCAGCTCCTACAGTAGTTCCCTCCTGTATTGGATGCAGCTGTAGCTGTGAT
The DNA here is from genome assembly GCA_036419115.1 of Scarus forsteni. NCBI lineage: Eukaryota > Metazoa > Chordata > Actinopteri > Labriformes > Labridae > Scarus > Scarus forsteni. Next base: position 6,596,259 of record JAZDUH010000341.1, read on the forward strand.
AAGGTGTGCCTCTCTGCCTTCTCTGTGTAATAATGTTACACGGCTACTGCTGGACAGATGTGCACCTCCCTCTCTCACAAACACACACTCATACAGATGTGCGCACAGCATAAGAGCAGCCTCCTCCCTTCTGAATATCCTTCCACACCTTGTTGATGGGACCGGATCTTTCCTGTGTTTCGCCGGGGTGGGCCCTGCTTTGACTCATGGGGCTGAATAAGAGGGGTCCTGACCCGGGCTATGAACTGCTTCCTGTTTCTGTTGAAGCGCTCTTCCGAGGCCTGCGGTGATCACAGGAGAGGCTGACGGGCAGCCGGAGCGCATCCAGGTTTGAGTTTGATGTAAAAAAAAGAAAACATACATCAGCGGAGCGGTAGCTGGAACAGGGGAGAGGGGAGATAGTGATGTGGGGTTATTTACTGCTATGAGGGCTACAGGGAGGAATATGTTCACTCTGTCAGACATGGGAGGGGAGGGAAAGCAAGAGTGGGGCTTCATGCTGTTAAAGGGGAGTTTCTATCTGTCTTTGGTGTAGCTGTTTTCAGTCCTTATCAATAAAAGCAGCACCACTCTCAAAGCAATAACTGCTGAAATCTAAAATATACAGCAATACTGTTCATGGGGACACAATCACGGTCTACAGCTGTTCAGTTACAAAGATGGCAGGTCGATCAAAAGACCCATCAACCCAACCAAAAAAAATGAATGACAAATTGCCAGAAATGTTGGTTAAGCCCTTGAGAATATTGTCTTTCCCCATATAGGTCCTGTTCATAGTTTGGTGTGAACTATTCGATCTTTACTCAAGTTGTGTCAGTGTTTCTTTAAGGCAGGCGTGTCCAAACTGTGGCCCAGGGGCCAAATGCGGCCCGCTGCCCATTTGAACTGGCCCCCGAAACAGTTAAGGAATCAAGACATTTTGATTACAGCAGCAAATACCATCAATCATGCACATTTTCTGCTGTATTTACTTTGCCACAAGGTCTCATTTGCAAAGTATACTGCAATATTCATCTTCAAGCACCAACATTCTTGCAGTTTACTCTTGTTTTGTGTCTGAAAGTGAAGATAAGATGTCAGTGTCTCCCATCTCTGCTGCTCAAAAGGTCTCGTCCGTACCAGGTGTAAATCTAGTAATGGCCCAGGGTGACGAAGGCCTCTTGACAGGTGATAACCCACCCATAGACCTTAAAACTTTAACTTCAATACACTGAAAGTGAGGCGCGGAAAGTGGCTCAGTTGTCCATGTATTCGTCTTTATGCGGCCCTCCATGTAAAAAGTTTGGACACCCCTGCTTTAAGGGCTCTGGTGAGCATCATTGGCTCTGTTAATGCTAGGCAACTTGACATCAAGCGGGTAACTGTGTATTCACATTCACATTACCATTCCTTCACAGGTTGGTAAAGTTTAAGTCTGTAATGGACAGTGGACTCTGTAAGGGACAAATGAAGTTAAATCCAGGTCTTGTGACTGAACAATCTTTGGACGTATGCTTGATGGCTGGTGTTGCTTATCTTTTGGACTCAATTAAAAAACTGGAATATCATTAATTTTTAGTTTTTTGAATAATGAAGTTATGGTGTGTTGCTCTTAAACATTCAAAATAAAAATCAGGTCAGGCAACAGTTTAAAAAAATAAGAAGCAAAAAAGCACTGTGACCATACATGCTCTTTTGCCCTGACATGTCCTCCTTTTTGACTGTGAAGTTATATCAGGGGATTTTATAAAATTGCCAACAATGTCCGTGTTTTGCTCAGATTGTTCTATGGACAACACTGTTGTGAATGCCAGAAAAAAGACATGCATGACTCAAGCTTCAAGTATCTGAGTTATCCAAATAATTCCAACAGATTCTAAAAGCTGAGAGGCAGAGCTTTCCAGTGATATACGGTAGATTACAGTAAAGGGTCGGAAGTGGGGGAGGTATGGGAAGTGAGCTGACCGAGCCAGAGAGCAGAGAGAGGATTCAGAGCCAAACATGTTTGTCATTTATCAGTGATTTATCTGTAGTTTATGTATGTAAATAATGTTAAGGCATTGTAAATAATGTCATTCGTACCAATCTGTGAGTGGGTTTTTTTTCTCCATTCTTTTGCTGTATTTTGGCTAGTTAATCTATTTTTCATCTTTTTCCATCATAGTTCGTGCTTTATGGATCTCATAAATAGTTAAATACTATAAATGATTGTATTAATATTAATATTTATAATTATAATAACAATAATACTAATAATATTACTTAGGTTGAGTTTTTGTTTTGTCTTCTCAAAGTGTTATCCATTTTCATTTAGGATTGTTTATAAAGAGGAACCTGTTCAAGATCAAATCAGTTTTTTCTTTTCTTGTAATTATACACTGTGATTTAAGCATTTACAACTTAATAATGACAAATGCTTTCTAGAATGTTTCATTTTCGACTTAATAAAGGTCCAAAGTCCTTAATCAAAGGCCATTTTCTGACACATTTATTGACAAAAAAGGAAAAAAAAAAAGACCAGACGGCCATGCAACTACGTAACCGCAACAATGAAGTATTGTGCAGTTGTACACAAAGAGCAACAATGGAGGACTTCCAGCTCTCCAGTACTCATAGCTTTGGTTTTTAGATATCCCTTCTCCTCATTTGACAGTGAAAACACCTGTAATTGTGTACCGTGCCAAGCTGATCATAACAGGACTACGAAATCACAATTTCAGAAAACGTAGTCATGTGATTGTCAAAGCTGCAGTTTTTACAGCACTCCTGACTGATCCAGGATCTATTGTGTCAACTATTTAAAAAATTTGCAGGCAATTTGCATTCACTGAGGAATTGGTCAGCAGGTCAACATGCAAAGCCTCTGTTTAGGAGTAGAAACTGGAACATCTCAAATAATATTAAAAGATTATCATCAATATTAGATGATAATGTGCGTTTGATCATTGATTTCTTTACTGTTGTGTATGCCGTAAACATAGTGAATATTGTACTAAAACTTGATTTTAACTGCTTGGTGATAGTGCAGCTTATACGAGTGGTTGGCGACACGTTCAGAGTGTGTGGCTTTTGTCAGCTGGGACAGGCTCTGACCCTGAATAGGATAAGATAATCATTATGGATGGATGGATAAATATTTCCAATAACACAGAGCTGTAACTGTCTTTAATTACAGCTAACCAACACTTTTAATGACCACTGACTGAAAGAACTAGTCAAAACCATGTGATGCCATATGTTAGATTATCAAAAGAGCCTTGAGAGAGTTGTTGATCTGCCATACTGTATGTGCCATCTCAACCAAACTTTTGTGTAGCCTACTCATAGAAGCAGAGGCCACGCTGAGGCAGGGTTTAAAGCTAGGGTAGGTAATTTTGGAAAACTAGCATGAATTTGAATGTAGCATCTTCTCAGGGTTCCACCTAGCCCCTCCCACCTCTTCCAAAATGACCCCCCCCCAAAACCCCTCCAAACCAGCCCCGAGCACAAGGTTTATGTTTTAAACTACACCAAGTCATGTCTCAGTCAGCAGTAAGAAAACACCAAACAAACATGTAAAGTTAGTTAGTGCTCACAGCCGATGTTGATCGGGGTATAGGTAGTTCCTCTGACATTCTCCACATAGCTGTCAAATCTCCTGTTTTGGCCATGAAACTACCGTATTTTCCGTATTTTATCCTCTTTCCTGACGTCCTCCTGTATCAGTATTCTCCTGTAAATCTCCCGTGTGACGATATAATAATAAAAGCATTCCTCTGCCTCTCCAAACTGAACTCTGTCACTAGCCTGAATGGGGCGGTAATGCTCCAAAATGGTGGATGCCAACCACCTTAAAACCAAAGAAGAAGAAAAAGCCTAATGAGAACTGCCACCTGCAGCAGCCTGGGTGGCAGCTGTTGCCAGATTAGAGCCAAAAGCAGAACAAACTTAGAAAAACAAAGAGTTTATTTTAGATTTCTTGTACATCTGTTTTAAAGTGTGAGGGACGCTGGAGCTTGGTTGGGGTTGTGGGACGGCTCGTAGCGGGCTTTGTAGCGTAGCCAAAACTTGACAGGTAAGCGTTCTCCCGCAGACTCTGATCCCTCTCAGCTCGGCTACACGCACTGAATCAGTCTGTGGACGCCGGCATACGCGCAGGAGGTGGGCAGAATGGCGATGGGATTTGATTGGTTTAAAAATATGGGCTCCAAAGCCATGATTGGTTGTTGTTTTCCCTGCTTTACTCCTGCTGTAGATAGCAGATATTTTTCACTCTATTTTAAGAACATATTTTGAGTTGATTGCCAGTGGGTCATAAAGATCATTTAACCAGTATTAGAAAAAGTGTATCTAAATCAGATTACCAACCCCAGCTTTAAGGTCACCTGACCAATGCAGTATGTGGACTTGTAGCCATGTCAATCACGCTTAATTTTCAAAACCAGAAATCACCAATGAAATACAAGAAAGCACTTGAGGTCATGAAGAATCACAAACACTTATCTTGAGTATGAGTCTAACTACAGAAAAACAAAGATGTTTTCGTTGTTCCTGGAAAGTTAGCTCTTTAAGGACCGGTCGTAAATCACAACTAGCAAGCTCTCGCTGCTTTAATACTTGTTTGTAAGTTGTAAGAAAATTGAACACAGAAGCTCAGATAATAAATATTATGGAAAATGTGTCACTCATCACTGTCTTCTTGGTTAAAAATGAGGCTTTTGAACAATCACAGTCTGGATTTTGAACTAAATGCCTTATCTTGTCCCCTTCTTCCCTTCATAGATGCCTCCTCTGACCTCCTCGTGCCCCACTGACAACTGTCACTCGCTGATTTAGGATTATTTTTAAATCAGGAGCTGTCGAGGTTTGACGAGGACGAGGATGGGGTACCCGGGGTCCCTGGAGGCCTTGTAAATCTGGACAGTTTACTACAGTGGGGAGGAGGGGGCAGGAGTGCTCTCCTCGGCGTAATCCCACCACTTCCTCTCGTCCGCTCGGCTCGCCGTAATGCATTTTCTGTAACTAACAGCCGTTGTTTCCCGATTGTCACGCTCCCATCCCTCTCTCCTGGAATGTGTGTGTAGCAGTAGGATAGGGTGTTGGGGTTTTAAAACTCTCTGCAGACTTGGAAAAAAAGGAGAAAAAGTGGTAGTCGAAGGTCTGGAATTGCAGTTAATATTAACACTACCCTCCTCCATTACCACCTCCTTCTCCAGCCCCATAATTCCTTGCTCTGCGGGCGCTGCAACCTAGGCCTCCTGCTTCCGTCACGCTTGCCCTCCTCTCTACCCTGAAACTAGAACACATGGACAAATCGTCGCTTTCTGCCAGCGTCCAGCCCCTTTCAACAGCTTTTACTCCTTTAATTAGCCATGTCCCCCACCTCATCCTGCGTATAGGAGGCATGACACACTGCAACACACACACACACTCGCACGCCGGATGGCACAGCGAGTGGCGTTTGGCAGCAGTCAGAGGGCAATCAATTCACACTTTTCTGTCTGGGTAACATTCTTCAGAACACCTCATGACAGGCCCGAGGCGATGAGCGCGGTGGAGCCGGTTAGGAGGTCAGAGTCTCCCCTGAAAATGTGAGCAACAGGTTTTTGGGAGATTCGCCAACTTTGCCCTGAAAGTGATGAGGGTGAAGACTGTAAAACTCACCTGCCGAGAGTGCTGAAGTTTAGGAGACACTTTATGAAGGGGAAGTGATAAAATATGACTCATTACAGGTCTCAAGCAACGTCAACAAAAGGTAAAATGCTCTTAGATTAGATTTTTTAATATCACTGTGGAACCTTTGCATGTCAAAAGCATTGGTAAAATCTGGGGTTCTACTACAATAATAATTGGTTTGGCTGATAGTTAGCTTTCAGCAGATTAACTGTATTGGCGGTTATTTGGCCCTTCACCAAAATCAGTTGATTTATAATCTCCTTGGCGGAGGCTATGTTTTCACCAGGGGCTGTCTGTTTGTTTGTTAGCAAGATAATGCAAAAATCACAGGATCGATTTAAATAAAAAAAATTTCCAGAGGTGTGGTTTGGACCACGGAAAAACCCCTTACATTTTGGTGGTGGTCCACATATATTTGTCTGGATGTAAAAAAATAGCCTTGCAGAGCAGATGGACCTGCCTGATTCTGAAATCCTGCAGGTCCGTCTCGCCAGCCTCCGTTGTCCAACAAATTCACTCGGCTGAATTCTTAACGGCCCAATCAGGGAAGAGAGGCGGGAGCTGCAGAATGCGGATGTGACGACAACCGGAAGTTGAGAACCGGATGTTGAGAACGGACATGCCGATTAGCCTATTGTCCTCATGGCTACTTGGTGAAACTTGGGGAAATCTGCCCTCCTCAGAAGTTTACTTGTAGGGATTGTGTTAAATGAAGCGTTAAATGAATCATCTGTGTGGTACAATTTAGTGTAAGACGATAGTAAAAGGCCGTTAGCTGTTAGCAGCTAAGTTAGCAGCTAACGGCTAACGGTCATTAACTGTTGTTAGCTGTTGGCGGCTAAGTTAGCCGCTATGGCTAACATCCATGAACTCTTGTTAACAGTTGTTAGCCATTAGCAGCTACATGAGCCACCATGTATGCTACAATATAGGGGGCAACCCTGCTTGATGCATGCTTGATGTGGGTTGGTCTGTGATGAATGTGACGAGCCAAACGATTGTCCAATCACAACCCTGGGTTTTTTTTAACGATCTGCCCTTGAAAACAAATTTAAAGGGCTCCTACCCAGATGGACTAGTGAAATATTTCTGTGGCAGATATATGGAGCTGTCCATCTGGCTTATCAGATTAGTAAAAAAACTCCCCAAAATTGCAAAAGATCCCATAACTTAACACTGGACCATACTTTAAAAAAATCCTATCTCTGACATTACTTGATGGACTCGCTCCAAAATATACAGGATAATTTTATAACATAGCTCTATCTTAATGGTCAATTTCATCAAGATCTGATCCAGATTCACGTCACAAAAAATATTTCAGTTTATAGCGGCAAATCCAATTCATTTCTCCTCTGGTGCTCTGAGGGTTCTGCCCCTGTTATATCATTATGGGAATTGTAGTTTATTTGCAAACTCACGTCAACGTTTTTCAAGCCTGTCACTACATTACCCAGCTTCTCTTGCAGTGCCAGGGCAGGAGTTCTCCTCATTGGCAGACACGAGGGGCCATTATATAAGAGTGCGGAGTGATCCTGTATTGTGTCTTTGTGGAGGTCTGTGCTCTCCGAGTGCTTTTTTAGTTTACAGTGTAATGCAGTACTGTAGTTAGCATGCATTCATGACTTGTTGACAAGGACAAACTTATTATTTTGGCACCAGATCAGTTTTAGCTCTTTTTTGGGGGGGTTAAGGGATTATACTCTTTTATAAAAAAGATTGTTGTGTATAGTACATTACAAATACTGACGAGTGCATACTTACTAGTACACAACAAGCACATACTAGCACATACAGGTATATATTAACTACAGCATGTTAGATTTGTGGTGTATTCAGTTGTAGTTGGAAGTTGGCTTCCTGTTGTTTACCTACTGAGGCTTCATTTAATAAATAAATTACATTGCACCTGTGTCCAGAATTGAAATGATTTGCTTTGGTTGATAAAGATTCAGACAGGAGGATTTTAACCTCCAAAGAGGTTCAAAGGCTAGTGGTGCTAACTCTGCTAACGTTGCATTATTTCACACATCACTCTCATTTCAAAAGCAAATACATATTTGTCTCAAACTTTAAAACTATCTATCTTATGTAGCCGGAGAGCTACGTAAGATTCTAATGCCTTTATTTAGCAGGCGTAATGGTCAAAAAGTAAGTTATGTTTTGGCCCTGCTTGTTTGTTTTTCTGTTTGTCTGTTAGCCAGATTGCGCAAAAACTACCAAATGGATTTTGCTGAAATTTTCAGGAGATGTTGGTTATGTCCGAACTTAAAAATGATTAGATTTTGGTGTTGATCCAGATAACCGCCTTTAGAAAATGATCCGTTTTGCTCAATAACTGTCAAACTAATAATGATGTCAACATGATTCTGAGTGCTGTTGGTTTTCATGGTCATGAATCATATTGTAACAGCAATATGTGAGCTTCTTTGGCAGACGTTTTTGCTTCCTGAGTGCTTTCTAGTAATTTGACCTCTATAAAATAGGAAGTAAACAACAAATACTGCTACTCTGAACATGCAGGAAAACTGGTGATTTATTGTTGCTAAACTTCTTTTCCAAAGGTACCACCACTGAGCACAGGAACCATTAATCTAACAGACAGACATCTTTTCCAGGTAAATTGACCAATCCTGACGCTTTAATCACAACGTTAAAAGAAACAACAACAAGCGTGGCAGGAGTGAAAGATAACCTCCATACTTCAAAGCTGTCTGCAGAGAGCTGTGAACTCCAGTAATCTGCTGCTCAGGAGGTGACGCTCCTCAGTATGAACTGTGTGTTTTCACTAAAATAGATCCCTGCTGACCCCTGAGGAGGGGGATCAGTGCAGGTCCTCTGCAGGTTGTCGCAGGGAAAAAGGAGCACCGCGGCCCGGGCTGAAGGGGAAAAGGTTGGAGGGTGGGTGAGGCAGCCTTTGACCTCTTGATTCGGCTCGGGCGTAAGAGTCAGGCTCTCAGGGGAGGAACCGCTGCATGACCCGGCTCACCCCGTGGGCAGGCCACGTCCAGTGCAACACCACCATGACTGCAGCTACAACTGGCCGCTCTGCTCAAACATGAATTTAATTACTGGTTTCTATGATACCATTATCATAACTCTCCCAATAACAAGGGCATCAGTCTTCATTGATCTGAGCTGTAGCTTCTGTGTTTGTGCTTGGATTAATTCCATCTTTGTCGACTTGTACTTTAAATGTATAAGGCGTGAGTCGATGCCGGCTGCAGGGAGTGTGACTAACAAACAGGGAGCTCATTTCTGTATGCTGCACTCAGACCAAAAACAGGCTGAGAGGAGAGTGAGCTGGGCCTCTTTGTGCAGAAACAGATGAGATGAATCCATCATCAGCTCAATATTCTCCCTCAACTTTCCTCGGTAACAAAGGGTACTTAAAGAGAGCGGGCTGGGGCTGGAGTAAAGTGGAGTGAAGTGTGGGACTGAGAATAAAGAGACCTGACTCTAAATCAGGCCTGACTGCGTAAATGTTTATTTCAAAGATTTAGGTGGCTGCACATTTGTTGTCCTTTATCAAGAGCGATTGAGCATTCTGCAGAAAAAACCTGACAGAAAAGTGCTGAGAAGAAAACAATCGATGAAACTGGAATTTGAGGGATGATCTTGGCATGACTCAGATAAAGCTTACAAACCAAACTTCTGCCTGCCTGACTAAAACAGATAATAGAGCTTTGAGCAAAAAGATGCACACATACTGACAGATGCAGTCAGGCTTCCAATCAACGCCCTACGTTATCAGATTATTTTCAAGCCTGAAGTAGCAAAATGCAGCTGCTTTTGCAGGTTATATTTGTCAGGTTTGTGCCTATAAGTGCACAACAAGTACAAGTACATTCAACCCAGTAAATACTATCAAGCAGACAATAACAAGTACATTCTAACCAGTACATACGTAGTTAATTAAGTGCATACTTATCCATGCTTTGTGAAGCTAAAAATTAATACAACTAGTGCATATTGATACAGTATAAACATACACACCAACTGATGCATAATGGATTGGGTGTATATGTATAAGTACATATCTACATGTGCACACTAAACTAAGTTCATACCTATAAATGCATACTTTTGTAGTTTTATATACTGTATGTGCACACCAACTAGTGCATACTTGAGTCAGTGCAAATGTACAAGGACAAACCAACTAAGGTGGGCTTTACACGAGTACGAATTTGTACGACTCCGGTAAAATAAATTATCGATCTGGTGATATTGACACACGGAGACGTGTATTTGTCCATGACTCCTCCTCCCCACCCCCCAACCCACATTGTCACACACACCAACAACAATGGCAGCAGCCGGGCTGATTCTGATCTTGTTCCAACAGCTACAAATATTGCTACGACTTTTATACCAACATTTGCTCACAGAACACCAACAACACCAGCTACGGCAACAACAGCAACAAGTGCTCATGCAGAGATGCAGCATGTTACGCGTGCATGAGCAATTATTGACCTGGAATCTGCCTCGGAGCAGAACCAGACGGGAAACCCGACAGGATTTTGCGTTGTCATGTAAATGCACAAGCCTATGTACAATACGAGGTGTAAACAGCGATACATGTTTTGATGCCGACACCAAGACAATACGGGGCCGTCCTCGTGTGAGGAGGGCCTTAAGCATACCTGATCAAGAGCACACTAATACTGCTTTCACACTAATTTAGCGGGTCAACACAGGTTTTTAGAATGCAGGTAAACCCGCTACCAACCGGCAAGTGACTCTTTTCCCACTGCCAGCAGACCCAGGTCCCCTCAGCAGCAGGGGTGCTGCATGGCTTTGTTTATACCTCTGGCAGATCAAGCTGATGTCATCAAATACTGCAACGTAGCCCCTCCATGTTAACAATGGAAAGGAGCATGGAGGCCGTGGACACGGTTTTCTCTGCTTTGTACTTTTGTCCCTCTTTAAAAATGTACAACTTCAGTGCTGATGATAGAAAGGTGGATGGAATTAGTTGCTGAGACAGCAAAAAGTCATGTAAGTTACAGACGGAGGGGACGGGCGTGATATTATGCCATGGAGCCGTAAATTATCGGGTCGACCTAGGTGTGATATTCCCACTGAAGCCGATCCAAGCCGATTAAAACCCACATCGCTTGCAGGGTCAGTCAACCTGGGTTGTAACCCCGATTAGACCCTTTCAAACTGCCGACAGGAGCTGATTGTTACCGGGTCTAAACTGTTTTTTTGGCCAGTCTGAAAGGGGTTTTAGGTGCATGACAACAAGTGCATTCTTTAATAAATGCATTCTCAGAAGGGATGGGAATCCAAAACCAATTCCAGTTGAGAATCGTTAACAGCTCCATCAAAGAATCGATATCATTAATTTTGTTGCTAATCAATTCCCTTATCAATTCCATTCAATTGACAGGGTTCAGAAGTGTCAGAATTGGGGCTTAACTTTAATTACACCTACTGCACAACCTTAAGTGAGTGGAAACACCAGCAACTTGCAGAAGCAGTTATCTATACTGTGATGTATGTTTGGCATTGTTGACACTGAAAATCAGACCATTTGCCCACATGCAAAATTTGCAGGAATCGATAAGGGAATCGTTAAAGAATTGGATCGATTAGCAGGATCGTTAACAGCATTGGTATTGATAAAATCTTATCAATTCCCATCCCTAATTCTCAGAGGTGTATGGACATTTTACTTACAATGACATACTGAAAAATACATACATAAAGTGTATACTTTGAATTAGTGCATATTTATAAATGTATGCTTACATGTGCATGCCAAGTAAAGCATAATTGATTGGGTGTATACTTATAAATGCATGACATCTAGTGCATACTTGATCAGTGGTGCATTCCAGTTGTACTGCAAAGTCTGGATTTCCAATTTCAGTTGTTAAGCTCCTGTAATATTCAGTACGTTAGCACTTCTGACTAGTGTGTGTAGCACTAAATCAGCCGTATACACAGTATTGTTCGATTTGTAGTTATAGAAATGCTGTCATTGTTTACATTCTTCATGTGGTATTTGTGAACTACAACACAGGTTGAGTTAACAACGACTAACACAACGGCTAACAATAGCCATGTAGATCGGCATGTTTTTCTCCTACTTTGGAACTGGAACACTGGTAACTCGGAGATGACGTCACTCCCACTTCCCAGTTCCAATGTTGATGGAAGACAACATATGGACACACCATCTTCAAACACCTAATGTCAAGAACATACTCACCAGTATGTACTCGACCGATTGATGCTTACTCACCTTTACAAAGTGCATACTTTATTGAGTAAGTACTTGCAAGTTCATACTGGACTAAATGTGTTACTTTTAAGCTACTGGGTAGATATTTTGCAATTTGTTAGTGGTTACTACATACCTGCTGTGACCGTTATTACTGAGGTAATTTCTGTGACAGTAAGTTTTTGCTTGCTGGCAGTTATTTGGTAGATATAGAGCACACTTAATTGCAGCTTGACAGTTACTGCCTACATATTTGGTAGCTAATTATGGAACACTGTAGTCACTTATGACTTATTTAGAGGTAACCTTAGCTCTTAGGTAGTACTTTTGAAGTGTTCATCACATATTTGGTAGTAATGTGGTAGCTACTTGATAGTTCCACTCCTTGTTATTACTATTTAATTATCTGGTATGGTTTATTACACATTGGTAGTTACACAGTATTGACTTGATATCGCTTTACACTAACACACTATAATAAATGTCTTGTAATTTATAATTAAATATATCCAGTATAGCCTGATTAGCAGTAGGGATGGGATGAAATATCGTTTGGCAATATATCGCGATACAGTACGTGACGAAATGCATCGACTTTGAAAAAAATGGATGGCGAAATAAAGACGGCACGTCCAGTAACAGCGCATGTGACCAGAAGTGACGACAACAAACATTATCACCAACATTAGCACCAAAAAGCCAAATGATGGAGTCGAATGAGGTCGAAATTGAGGACACTCCGCCTGGATACAAGTCATCTGTCTGGCAGTATTTTGGCTTTCTCCATAAAAAAGACGAAGAAAATGAGCCTACCGCTCGTTAGCATACACTCTCTCTAACCTCTCTAGGGTTAGAGAGAGTGTTATTGTTTGTGTTTGGCCTGTTAGGCCTTGTGTTTTCCTGTGTGCAACTCAAACAAAAACAAATAAGTTGTAATTACACAGTAATATTTTTTCTTTTTTACTTTTTTGATATTGTATCGTGCCCGGGCATATCGAGGTGCAGCGTATCGTGAGTTTAAGTGAATCGTCCCATCCCTAATTAACAAAATGGATATTTCCTGCTGATCTGTTTGATTGCAACTGAACTGAATTTGTGAAATATTTTATGTTTTATAAAAATAAAAATGCCTTTGTAGTCGCACAGAAAATATGAGGCTTGCACTTATGATTACAGACCCCTAATATTTGAGGTGTAAGTCCAGTTTTTAATGTTTTAAAAGCAAAAGCAGAGCAGAGGTGGGTTAAGAGGAGTTTTTCTGTGGTGGTCTAAAGTGAATTCTTGATCACGCCCCTGCTCGTGGATGGACAGTACAGCAGATAAGCAGCTACTGTAGCCCCTCATTATCACACTCACCCCAAACAGCAGCGTGTCGCCTGGCTGAGCCGCGTTTCCTCTTCACTGGAGGAACATTTGCTACTGTCCCCTGATCCCCGTCCACTGTCACCTTCAGCCAATTGTTCTTTACTTATTCAAGGCAATGAGGCTCGACAAGGGGTTTCACCTCTGCAGGAAAGGGGAGGAGGAGAGGGAAGTCAATACACGATAAGAGACGTTCCACCTTTTTTACTTTCTATCCGCAGAGGAGGCAAGGACATTAAATAACAAACTCTTTATGGTGCTCGAGGCCTAATTTGCAGTGCTTTCGGATGCTCTCATGTGTTAACTGCGTTGTGTTTTAGTGAGCTGAAGTGTCGAGTGGAGAGGTGGGGACGAAGTGCAAGTGATGACAAAATGCATCCTGGCCTAACACCTCAGTGCTTGTGTGATTTGGAGACCCAGAGAGGCAGAGGTGTTAACAGAGGAAAGGCAGGTGTTAGCTTCAGTGTGTGTGTGTGTGTGTGTGTGTGTGTGTGTGTATACTGAGCCATAAATGAATAAATCCTGCTCTCTAAATGACAAGATTCAAACACCCGAGGATTGACACCACTTGTTGCACCCGCATGAGTCTGGAGCCTTTATTGTTCTGAATTAAATGAAGTTAAGTAAAGTTTATTTCTTTAAGCTTTAGATCTCCTGGAGGGGGGGGACTGAATCAGAGTGGTAGTTTAAAGGAGAGGAAGCAGGTGTCAGAATGTTTACTGCATCCTCGAGTATTCCTATAAGTAACATTTAATCTACACCTGCAACAAAAATGTTGGTTTAATTGACTTTCTGCAGACTTTCTGGATTATTTGACACAACTGTGCAGATGCCAATGAGTCAGTCAATCCTAATTTGTATTAAAGCAGCTGATAGCTCAAGTCCACAGCAAATTTTAGGAGAATAAAATGTACAAAATTTAAATGTAACCATTTGGAAAATAATTTTGTGGAAATAAGGGGAGAGGAATGTTCACTTGGGACTTTTTGGGTGGTTTGTGAAAGATTTATTGAGCTTTTTGCACTAAGTTCATAGCAATATCTGGGAATTTATTGTGTTGTTTCTTATAACTTTCACCCTTATAATCATTTTCATGTACCTGTTTATTTTGCCCTGTGATTGGCTGACAGCTCAGTCCAGGGTGTGGCCTTCCTCTTGCCTGATGTCAGCAGAGAAAGGCTCCAGCATCAAAAGTAGATCGGTTCAGACCACTTTGTTTCACACCAGTGAAACCGCACCAAATGTAGGGTGATGGAGCGGATCGAGACCACCCCTTCATGGAGGTCTCGGACCGGCTGATTTGGTGCGCACCAAAGTGCGGTGGTTGCATTCACATTGATACTAACGTACCAAACCCTGGGACAAAACTTCTTTGGTGCGCACTAAATGTGGTCGGTGTGAAAACACCCTAAGCATCCTGAGTTGGGCCAGTTTTCCAAGGCTTTTATATTAACTCTATGGAGCAGTGGTGTCAAGGATCCAGTAAAGTCCAGTAAAGGACCACTGGACTTTCTTTACACAGTTGATTTGTTGGATCAGGTGTGTTCTTACTTGGTTTGAATGAAAACCTGCAGCCACAGTGGTCCTTTACTGGATCAGTTTGACACCTGTGCTAAAGAGTATGTGAGAAATTCCTTAATGAAGCTTTGTGCTCTCAGAGCATTTGTAGTTATTACTTTAATTTACAACAAATCTCAAAGCCAATGTCAATCTTGAGTCTATTGACATTTTTTGATGATAAAATGTAAAATGAAAACATGTCAATTCAAACATTTGCAAAACAGATTCTAAGGAGTTTTATGTTTGTGTTGAAGGGGTATTTTGGATTTCTTCTTAAAGATTTGAGAAATTTTCATATGAAGTGACTGAAACTGGTACATTTTGGCATTGTTTCTTTCAAAAACCATTACTTTTTTTTTATAATACGTTGATTTATTAATTTCTTAATTTTGGGTTTTCTCGTGCAATTTCAGGGAAGATTTTTTTTTATTTGGGGGTATGTCTTTAAGATAAGAATTTTCTAACATTTTCAGTGATTGCAGCTGCAGAATAACTTTTTATTACATACTTGCTCATAGTTTTACACATAAACATACATGAAAAATACTTTGTTATTCTTCTAACAAAATAACTCATAGCTTATTGGTTGCCACGTCGTACTTTGCAGTTGCCCAGTATATAAACTGCTGTTAAACATTTACAACAACAAATTAGTTATGATTTATTATTCATATTATTACTATTATTATTCTTGTACATACTTTTTTCTTTTTTTTGGTTTTACAATGTTTGTGTTGAGTTGGTATTCTTTTTTAGTTCTGTACTCATTCAACTTGTTAATGCCATCAATCCATTTTCTTTTTATTCTCTACACAATAATGACTTTTTTCTTATAAAAACTACACTGATACATTTTGAATAAACATTTTGCTCAGGTATGTGTCATATTGTGGTTAGTTTATTTATGTTTTTCTCTTTCTGTCAGTGATATTTGTACATTTAGCATAGCAGAGTTAGAAAATGAACTCTGAAGTAAATCTACAGCCAGACTAGAGAGGAGGAAAATATTTTGTGATTTTACTGAAGTAATTATCATTACAAGAGCTGAACAGAAACTTTTATCCTCAGAAAATTGAGATGGATTGTACGTAATGTTTGAAAGTTTATGCTGCAGTTTTCAGACTTTGAAGAATGTATTTCTGAGAGTGTAAACAAACCTCTCTTCTGTTCTGACATTTGTTTGTTACATTCCTGTCTTACTTAGGCAGTGATAAAAACAAATATTATGCCGGGAAAAAAGAAGCAGGGACCAATTTTCCACAGAAAAACAGCCATGGACATCAATTTTGACAGCTTTGTGCTCCGTCCGCCTCTTTTCCCGGTAGCCTGCTGCATTATCAACATTAGTTTCCTTTCTGTTGTCAGCTCTTATTGCTCCGGCACAGAAAAGTGCCATTTCCAGTGGCACTGAATGTCACCGGTGCTGCGTTATACGGCCTTTAGAGGTGAGCCAGTCGGCAGGAGCAGAAAATAAACAGCAGTAAACAGC
The DNA here is from genome assembly GCA_036419115.1 of Scarus forsteni. Taxonomy (NCBI): domain Eukaryota; kingdom Metazoa; phylum Chordata; class Actinopteri; order Labriformes; family Labridae; genus Scarus; species Scarus forsteni. Next base: position 6,612,539 of record JAZDUH010000341.1, read on the forward strand.
AGTAGCAGTGGGGGAGTGGGCTTCCCTGCTGTGTTGATTATTGGAGGGCTGTACACAGACCCGATCCCCCCCAGGGAGCTCACCGAGCGGGAACGGCTGCTGCTGGCTGCCCACGGAGAGGCCAACAACATCTGGGCCTCAGCTCAGCTAAGTGAGTGCGCCTCATTATGGAGCTGCTGCTGCTGCTGCTGTGGTGGAGCAGAGTGTTTATGTGCAATGAAACTGGAGAGAGAAGAAAACAGCAGAAAGTTAGAAACAGCACAGAGATAATGTACGAGCTGGATCCAGGGCTAATTAAGAATCAGGGGGAAATAGCTGCTTATAAACGGAAAGTACATCCTCTTAGTTTAGTTTAGTTTAGTTTAGTTTAGTTTATTCACACATCATCATCCAGAAGATACAATACTCGGAGTATACAACAAGTATCTATTTTTTTTTTTTCAACAAGGTGTGTGAAAAGGGTCACCCCAAGGAAGCTATTTAAAGCTTTTAATAGGGGGCCCGGTTTTCCATGAATATAGGATATTGGCCAGATATCCTCATGACATGGACAACATACAAATATATAATAGACTTACAATAAACAATAGACAATCTCAGTATTCTGGTTACATTGAATTGATGTGAAGTATGGTAACAGTGTTAGCCAAGAAAGATGAATAGATGCAAAAGAGACGGGTATTCTTATAACATATTGATCAGCACATTAAATACTAAACATACTTTGCTAGAAGGTGGATTTTTAGTTTTTTCTTGAAGGTGGATATGGAATGTAACATTTTTAGTGTTTCATCAAGCTCGTTCCAAATCTGTGCTCCTTTACATACAATGCTAAAGCTTGTGCATTTTAGCCTTCGTTTTTTCCAGCAATTAGATTCTTATTTATGGTGGCATAGGTGTGCCGAAGAGCACAGATTGGGATAAGGTCACATAGTTTATGGTTTAATTTGTGGACAGTCTGGTACATTACACAGGCATTCTGAAGGTAGTTGTACTCAGTAAGCCTCAGAAGGTTGTAGCGGTGGAAAATCTGTTCAGTGGGAGCATTAAATTCAGACCATGTTAAGGCACGCATGACTTTTTTTTGGAGTATCTCAAGCTTTTTTAAAGGAGACATATGCTGATGCATGATTTAATACTTACATATAATATAATAAATTTGAAAACAAGACCTTACACCCCCTTAATTTTCAAAAAATGAGATATTGTATTTTTTCTGATATCCTAGAACCAGATTTGATGCCTCTGAAAATAGGTCATTGCGAGATGTCCGCGAGATTTCAATCGTCGTGACGACACGAGGTACCTTTCTTTTTATTGGAGTAATCTGTTAAAACACTTCCTCCTCTGTGATGTCCGTTAGCCACAAAACCCTCACCGAGGAACACATCCACCAGCAGGGGTATATAGATCCCTAGCTCACATTCACTCATTACCAGCTCTGGCCTGTAGGGGGACTCAATACGCGGTCGCTGCTTTGAGCCTGCCGGAAAATACAGTAGAAGAAGAAAGACAGGCTGGCTCAACCCCGATAGAACTGACCAATCAGAGCACAAAGGACTGTGACGTTGCGAGGTAACTTTAGTTATCTTCAGATCTAAGTGTTTCAACGAGAGCTTCATAATGGCTTAAAATGAGGATTTTGAGAACGCTATTGTGGGGCAATGAAGGAACTAAATGACTTGTACTGAGGGCAGAAATGCTTTACAGGCATCCTAGTCTGACATAGTGAAAAGGAGAAACAAGCATGATATGTCCTCTTTAAGTGAGTTGGAAATGTATTACACCATATAATATTGCAGTACTGTAAATAAGGTTCGAATAAAGATTTGTACAGAATGAGAAGTGCGGAGAGAGGGAGATAATGTCTCAACTTAAAAAACAGGGCAGCATATTTGGACAGTTTGTTTGTGAGATCGTCGATATGTTTTTTGAAATTAAGAAACTCATCAATGTGGATCCCCAGGAATTTTGTAGAGCTGACCCTTACAATGTTTTGTCCATTTATTTTAAGGGAAATTTGTTTAATGTCCTCTTTTTTATGGGAGTGGAATACAATGTAGTTTGTTTTTTTGATATTTAGAGAGAGTTTATTGCATTTAAACCATGTGTCTATTTTCACTAATTCACTATTTATGATTTGTTCCAGTGTGTTTGGATTTTTGTGGGAAACTCTTAGCAAAAGTCTCTTACTAACATAGAAGGCAAAAATGAAACTTTTGCTTCATCAATCAGGCCACAATCAATAAAGCTGATTGAAAATGTTCCACCTAATGATGTCATTGAGGGACATGCCACTCCACCACATGGAGACCCCCCCTGAACCAGGTCTTTGTTCAGCCCATGAAGTTCCAGTAGAAGGAACAGGACATGTCAAGACGTGTCTGTACAGCCGCAGTTAACATTAGAGCAAGCCCAACCACTGGACCACAGACTGGTACCGGACCAATAGGATCAATAGGACTGGGCCTTGTAGAAATGCATAGCATTATGGTCAATCCCAATTGTACTTAGCCCACCTTCGTCTTACCCATTTGTCTTTCCCCTTCCTCTTGGCCCTCAGTTCATAGGGAAGGGATGAAAAAGTGCCCCTAAGAAATGTGAGACCACTCGATTCCCTCAGCGTCATCACTTAGAGCTGTTGTAGGCAGATGTTACAATAGCTAGAGTTAAAGCAGAGAAAGCTAGCTCATTATAACAAGCAATTTTAAAATATGACCAACAATTCAAAACATGATTTATACACTGCCTGGATTTAACTAAGCAAATAGGTACGCGCCTCCTATTGGATAATTACTGCACGGAGGATTATATTTCAGCTAGCAACAAGTTCTTTAACATCAGCTGATGCAATGAGTAGCTTCTTATTGTTTAAACAACCATGTCAAAGACACATCCTGTGGTCGTGGAAAAGATGTTAGTCTGTTTAAGAAGGGTCAAATCATTGGCATCAAGCAGAGAAAACATCTAAGGAGATTGCAGAAACTACTAAAATTGGGTTAAGAACTGTCCAACGCATTATTAAAAACTCCGGCGAACTCTGATACGTATGAGCCCGGCTACGCGCACCGAGTCTGTGCACGCCAGGAAAATGCCCGCGCAGTAGGCGGGCAGAATGGCGACGGGATTTGATTGGTTTAAAAACAGGTGTCCTGGCATGATTATTGGTTGGGGTTTTCCCTGTTTTACTCCTGCTGTAGATAGCGGATATTTTTCGCTCTGTTTTAAGAACACATTATGAGTTGATTACCATCGGGTCATCAAGACCATTTTAACCAGTATTACAAAAAAGTGTATCTAAATCAAATCGCCAACCCCAGCTTTAAGAAAACCACTAATTAATAAGGCTAACCAGAAAAAAGGCTTCAGTTTGCTCGGGAGCATAAAGATTGGACTCTGGAGGACTGGAGGGAGGTCATGTGGTCTGATGAGTCCAGATTGACCCTGTTCCAGAGTGACGGGCGCATCAGGGTAAGAAGAGAGGCAGGTGAAGTGATGCGCCCATCATGCCTAGTGCCTACTCTATAAGCCTGTGGGGGCAGTGCTGTGATCTGGGACAAATCTTGTGACGTTGCAGAAGCTTATCGAAACAATTTATTTGGTGGCGGCTTTTTTAGGCCAGGCAGTGTGTTTACTGAACAATTTAATAATTGTTTATATGTATGTGCTTCCTTCAGTCTCTGCTCTACCATCTTGGCAGCAGGCGCAATTTAGGCCTATGGGAAATTTCTCATAATCCTCCCTCCAGACAAGGTCCAAACAGAGGTTTGCCTTCGTTTCAAGAGCCATGTAGACCTTCATCTTACCCTTACAGAGAATTGTGACACCCCTACACTGTAGATATAAACACACAAAACCAACAGCTAAAGGGTAAGACAAGGGCTGAACTGTACACTTGGAACTGACCCTTAAATTCATTACCCTTCGTTGACCGATTAAGATTACGAAATGTATCTGGATCCTTGCATGTTCGCCCATGTGACTTGACGCAGCTTTGAAAAACTAAGGCCAGCAATAAAGTTGCTGTTAAACTATGTGTTCAAAAGTATTTGTAAATATATTTGACTCTTAATGACGTCCAAGGCACACGAGAGCGCTCAGGCTGTGTACAACTTCCTGAAGTGGAGGGGGACAGTGAAGGAGTTACCCCTGAAGCTATACCTGTTTGCTCCCAGTGCTTGAGCTAAGCTAACTAGCCGTGGGCTTGCCAGGGATTCCACTCTTTTCTGTAAATCATTTTCTAGAACTTTTCCAGGACGTTTTAAGTCCCTGAAGGTGTGTTTATTTCTAACTCTCGGACATGAACACTGTCTGCCAGCCATCTTTTTAGTCTGGCTTTAATGTAGTGTCTTACTATAACCAATCGATGGTTTATACTTTTTTTTGTTTTTATCTTTATTTACTTTGCTTTCATTAAACAGATTTGTTTATTTACAGCTAAAGCAACCTTAATTTATCTTGCCATTTTTTATCATTTCTTTTTGTCACCATTATTTTGAGTTTTTCTTTTATGTTGCTTAACTTGGCTTTATTTTATAAATTCATATTTTGTATATCGTATTTTAATTTTTGTTCACTAACATGGTAGAAGGGAGATAATTTTCCAGGACATTTACTTTTTCCCTTATTTTCCATGTTTCCATGACTGGAAAACTGCTCAATTATTTTCCAGGTTTTCCAGGACGTGTGGGAACCCTGCTAGCTGTGCCCTTTGCTTCCTTGTTAATGCACGCACAGTTGAAATAATGGTGTCTATCTGCTCGTCATGGTCTCAGGAGTGAGGCAAGACATGAAAAGATAAAAAAAGAAAGTTGGAAGTTTTCTAGCTGTGATCATAAATGCCATTTTGTATATTACTATGTTATCATATTATCCAGCAGCTGTTATAAATAGAGGCTGTCTTTGAGAATGCCTCTACGTTAATATACGGTATTAAGTGTGCTAAGACAAAACTAATGAGTGGCAACACCACATCAGCCTGTTCTTAACAGGGCTGAAACCTAGGGGTTTATGGATGGGCCAAAATCCAGTATCTAAGTTAAATAATGGGTCAGCAGCTTTAAAAATATGATGTGCAGGTATTTGAGGCTAACATGAGTTTATCCAAAAAGAGTAAAATCTTTGACCTTCAGTTTGAATTGATCCATCAAACAGCCAGCCAGACTCTGTGCTGATAATTTAAATGTCAAATTCAGCCCACAGTGCCCTGAATTGGGAAAGAAGGCTTTTAGGCTCTCTGCACCTTCTGCATGGAATAATCTGCAGACTGAATTTAAGCTGCAGAGCTTGGTGTCTCTGAATGTTCTTAAATCTGCAATGAAAGCTCTGGAATACAAAAGTTCTGAATGTCACTGTTTTAACTGATGGCTTTTATTGTTTTCCTCACTCCTTTGTTCTGTATCGAGTCTGTGTGACTGTTGAAACTGTGTTTTTTTGCCATTCTCGGTCAGGTCTCCCTTGGAAAAGAGATCTGCTGATCTCAATGGGACTAACCTGGTTAAATAAATAAATAAAATAACGACTGTGCACGTTCAAGTTATGCTTTCAATGTGTTGTTTACGGCCATGTTAAACTGACAGCAGCTTGCTTTATGTTGCTTGCAGACTGTTTCAGTAATAATCGAGACAAGGACTTACCGTAAAGCTGCTTAGAGGCATTTGATGTGACTAATATAGTGTAAAACGCGATGATGAATGTGTTCATTAATCATATTTATGATGCTTTTTAGTGGCTGAGAAAAGGTAAAGGCACTAGACATGGATCCTGGTTGGTGATGGGGAGTTGATTCTCCAGTATTTGGCTCCCTCTGCTGGTCTAAAGTTTAATTTGTCCAGACGAGAAAAGAGATGAGGCTTTAACCCTATAAAGCCAATTGTATCATAATTGATACATACTTTTATAATACCTCCGTCTACTCAATATGATCAACAAATTACAAAAAAAAACATGTGAATACAATCAGATAATTGATCAAAAAAAATGTCCTCAAATGGATTATCAGTTGCCAAAAACCGCTAATGTATCAAATGAGACATGAAAAATCTATATGTTGAATTATATGGACTTTAGCAGAAAGTGAAACAAACATTTCAGCTCCAAAAAAAAAAAAAAAGAATTTTCTGGCTATAATCTATGATCTTGGGCCTTACAGGGCTAACTCATCAAAATCTCTAAATGCTTACTAAATTAATTTATATCTATGAAGTTTTGAAATTTAACTTAGAGATACTTCATTTGAAGATAAATCCCATAAGAAAAATTCACATGGTTTTCTACTTTGATTTAACAAATGATACATTTTGTTGTTAAATGGATTTTGTGCCAAGGAGAAACAATACAATTCATCAGTTTGGTTTGAAAACCAGGATGATTACCTGAAGATGATCAGTGGAGTAGTTGAGTTTGGTTTGATGTTTGTCATCAGCATAGCCATGAAGTCATTAAATACACTAAAGATAGGGCTATTAAGTAAATAAAGAACACAAGGGGACTAAGAAAAATACTTTGGGGAACACCTGAAAGGATTGGATTTTGTTATTTGGATCAGCTGGCATGAAGCCCAGCTTTTCACTTTCAGTGATTGTTTTAGAGCCGCTGCAGGGAAGCGTGTTCACCTGTGGATTAAACCTTTAAAAACCAGGGCCCTTATTCCTAAAGATTTTTAGCGCAAAGAGTTGCTCCTAGTGGCCAAATTCTAAGAAAATTCTTAGAATCTTGGTGTTTTCTTAGAATTTCTCTTAAAAATTAAGAGTAGACCCTAGTAAAGATAAAAGCTATTCCAAAAGAATCCTAGCTCCTAAGAGTGCTCCTAAGGTGAGGTCTATTAGGAGCAGGGAAGAGGACTTTTAAGCAGCTTAGGAGTTCCCTAAGCAGAAGAAAAAACAGCGAAGGGAGAGATATTCTTCACGTTTTTGTGCCGCAATCTCCTCTTTTGCTTTTGACGGTAACACATACCACCACTTCTCGCAATCCTCACTTGTGCGCAAAACCAACGGAAAGGAGGCATTTACCTGTTGTGCTATAGTGTCCCAGGCTTGCTTCTTGGCTTGCTCTGTGACACTGGGGCTAAATTTACCCCTCAAAACACTTTTATGCTGATTGTTTAATTGAGCCAAAAGCAAACACTGTTCCTCGGTCCAGTTGGGTTTTCTTGTCCTTTTTTTCTCCATTGTTGTTCACTAGTTTGTAGCAGATGTAAAAGCCAGATAAGCCTACTTCTTATACACCTGTCAGCAATCAAGGACATTGATGAAAGCCGTGCTGTTACACTCGTTAATTTATCATTAATGGGTTACATCAGTGTTTTTTACTACTATGGCCCCCGCTTATGGAACAGCCTACCTGAAGACCTGAGGGCTGCACCTAATGTAAAGGTCTAAAAACAAACTCAAAACCTACCTTTTCAGTGGAGCTTTTGCCTGAATTACCTTTTAGTGTTTGTATTTATTCTAATTACAGGCCACTTTTTATTTTTTCATCTTTTCTATTTTCCCTTATTTTACTTTCTAGTTTTCCTATTTTATTCTTTATTATGATATATATGTATATTTTAACTTAATTGAGTTTATTCTTTTTTAAAATTCATGTTATTTTATTTCATGATATATTTCATTTTATACCTTGAACTTAACCTCCAGTGTTCTCATTTTTAAACCTTCAAGATGGTGTTTCCTCAGTACGTACTGGGTACAGCTGTGAGCTTTATTGTCTTTTATTTATGATGCTTTTTATCAACTGTATGGATTGCTGTGTGGGTGGGTTCATGGGCTGGGTGGAGTGGGTTTGGGTTATAAATCCTTCATTTAATTCATTTGTCTGTTTGTAAAGCACCTTGTGCTACATTTTTTTTGTATGAAAAGTGCTATATGAGTAAATTTTGATTGATTGATAACCTAAGGAGAGTGCCCGCATACTACAAATTTAACAATTTAGCTCCTAAACAAAATGTTATTTTAAAAAATATTTTCTAGACAATCCTCTGTGGCCATTCAACTTTAAATTTATACTTTTAACTTAACTTTAGAAACCTTTGTAGCTAACTGTCCTGGACTTTTTCAGAGTTAAAATAATTATGTTACATTAATAAGCTTCTACTTTTAGTCTTTATACTAAACAAGGTGAAGTACATTATGTACTACGCTTCTCTCAGTGATCCCAAGTTGGCAGAAAAACCTTGACAGCACATCAGCAGCACTTCGTTTTTTACAGATACCAAAAAACTTCTGTTCATACTCTCAGCATTTAAACCTAAAAGATCAAAAATACACAGACATATCTTTACCATTTATGCAAATAACTATTACTGACAAACCCCGTCTTTGTTCCTCCAATTTATTAAGAAAATGTACAGGGGGATTAACGGTAGGACTTCTGGTAGCGGGCACGGGCTCCAGGTCCACCGAACTTCTTGGACTCGCAGCGACGTGGGTCGGCAACCAGCAGGGTCCTGTCGTACTGGATCAGGATGTCCTTGATCTCTTTCTTGGAGGCCTCGTCCACATCTGCAGAGGAATCAGAAGGTTAGTCTTAATTCTCTATTCTTAATTGGATTAGAATATTTCATGAGCAGTAGTTTGCAGTTTTCTGTGATTTAACACTAAATCCTGGGAGACCCTTTGTGCACACAAGTCTTATTCACTAATATAACACTAATGACAATAATGTCAAATAGGGCTGGGTATTTCCAGCAACTTCACGATACGATACGTATCCCGATACGCGTAAATTGTTAACATTGACTATGCTTTAAGCAAAATTCTTGACAAGTTTAGTTTTTTCTTATAAGAAGAAAAAGAACAAGGATGAGTTTTAAGCAGTTCTACAACTTGAGAGACATAAATTCAGATCCTCAGAGATGGTAGACCTAAGTTCAAATTTAGAACATATGCTTCATTATGTAGCTCGTCTTCTACCTTGAACTCTGACACTGTTAACATTACCCAAAGCGTATTTACAACAACTGTCAAAATATTTAGGCCGTATCGATTCCGTAGAATCCGTATCGATACACGTATCCCGAAGGAGTGCGATACGATATTTTGCCGCATCGATATTTTGAGCACAGGCCTAGTGTCAAATGGCTGCTCCATAGAGCAATGCTTCACTCTTCTGATGTCTCCTAACAAGCAGACCTTTAACGTGCATTATGTGGTCTAAAATGTTGAACGTTGTGCTAAAAGTCCAGCAGAAATCAGGATGGTGTTCATCTTGACTTTAGGCATGAGAAGTTTGATCCTGATCAACATCATTTTGAGGAATAAATTAGACATTTGATAAGACTGCTCAACAAGCATGAGCCAAGCACAGTTCATATGAAAAATAAACACAGGATCTTGAAGTTCTGACTGAATCAACACTCACACTTCTGGTAGTAGGCAACCAAGGATTTGGAGATAGCCTGACGGATGGCTGAAAGACAAAACAAGGCAAGTAAAGTGCAAACTGTAAAGAAAAAATAATCAGATGAAAATATATAATAAACAAAAATGTACCTTACCATAGACCTGCGCTACGTGTCCACCACCCTTCACTCTGACTCTGATGTCGACTCCAGCAAAACGCTCCTTACCCAGCAGAAGCACGGGCTCCAGGAGCTTCAGAGAAAAGGTTTACACGTCAACAGACAGTTTACAAAAAAGAAACAAAGAGAGCTGATCACGTGATTCACTGACTGAACACTCTCAGATGAGATGGAAATATTCTAGTCCTGAAACAACTGACATGTACACGCACTTCTGCATCAGCAGAAAGAACCGCAAACAAGTTCAATGTTCTATCTTAACATCACAATCAATTCTGATACATTGACATAACATACAGATGTCACAGACAGTACTCTGCCAGATATGTCCAATCATCTACTTTTAAAAATCACTGACATTTAACAAAGAGCTGCAGCTGCTGGAAAACTGAAATTTAGACTAAACAGCAAGTTTAGGGCAAAACTCATGAAAGGCGTTCAATCTGCAGGGTTCCCAATCTTTTCTAGAAATCATTTTCCAGGTCATTTTCCCGTGTCACATAACCAACTGAAGTTACATTGTTGCCGTGGGCAGTTTTCAATTCTAGTTAGCCTTTTAAAGAACAAGATTAGAGGTTGATGAACAATGTCTCTAACTATTGATCATATTGATCTTAGAATTTCTTTGTTTCTAACTCTCCAGCACGAACACTGTCTGTTAGCTCTCCATTTAGTCTGGCTTTTATGTGTCTTATTATTATAAATTTATGGTTATGCGTATTTTTTAATCTATATTTACTCTGCTTTTTTACAAATAGATTTTGTTAATTTAGCCTAAATTTTGTTTTGTCATTTTTTTTATTATTTCTTTTTGTCCCCATTGTTCTGAGTTTTTATATTTTATGCCTTAACTTTTATTTTTACCTAATCACATTTTCTGGCCACGTGTACATTAGTTACCAAGTACATTTTTACTTCATTTCCTATGTTTCAAGCTGGAAGGAAGACAAATACTTTTGCAGGACAATTTAAGCTTTTCCAGGACATGTCACTTTTTTCCTCATTTTCCATATGTTTTCCATGACTGGAAAATTGGGCAATCATTTTCCAGGCTTTCCAGGTTTCCAGGACGCGTGGGAACCCTGATCTGATAGATGGTGCTGTCAGGACATTGGCATTAGGTATGCATGTAGAAGACATCACTTAAAGTGCAAAATGAATCTGGCATACATTTGATCATGTTTTTCCTCAAATATAAAGTCTGATGGTTGCTGTAGATTCTGTCATTGTAAGATTACATAAATGTATTGTATATTAAAGACAAAAGCGCACAAAAACACTGAAAAGCTAAACAAAGCGTTATTTTTACTGATATTAGCCAATCGCAATAAGTACATATATTTCATGAAGAACATACTATTTTCTTTTGACAATCATTCTGTGTTTTAAACTTGACATAATTAAAGAAAAACGGTGATTGGTTTAAAAACAAGTGGTCCTATGATTATTTTTAAAGACAACAAAGTGAAGCATTATGGTACATGTGTCCATGCTGCAATTATAAGCAGATTTATATGTATATTTGGTTTGACCGATTTGAGTCTGAAATAAAGACTGATGGATTGATAGGGCCAATCTCTCTTAAAATGTACAGCATCGGGTGATGGTTTGGCGGAGTGGTTAGCACCCCATGTACTTGCTTCTGCCGGTCCAGGTTCGAATCCCACCTGTGACCAGTTTGCAGAGTGTCTTCCCCTACTCTCTCTCCCCCTTTCACAAGCCTATCCACTGTCTCTCTCCTATCAATAAAGGCACAAAATGCCCAAAAATATACATTTAAAAAAAAACAAAATGTACAGCATCTAGCTGAAAACATAGGCAGAAATTTGGTTTCAGGCAATACAAGCAAGTACCCTTCCAGGTTATCAACGACCAACATCAATACTGTTATTACAGTGCATTCTTAGTCACGGCAGGGGAAGATAATTAAAAAAGGAAAAACACTAATTAAGACAAAAACAGGCACAAAAATTGACCACACCTCTCATGCTAAGTTAAAAGCAAATGCATAACAAGTTAAGTCAGAAAAATGTTTCCTAATTCCTGTTAAGGCAACTCAAGAGCTGCTAAACTCAAAAACAGCTTCTTCTCCAGATTAAAAAAGCCGAATCATAAGAACTAGGGATGCAAATTATCGAGTAATTCATTAATCGATAGTTGTTTTATCTTATCGATCGATGATCGATTAATTGATAAGCGGCAATTTTTCTGCGAAGCTGAATTCCCCTCTGAATCAAAAGGTTCCTTTCTATGAAAATGCTATCTTTCTTATGAAAGACAAAATGCAAATCATATTCCTTAATAAAAGATTTATTCCTAACAGAATGTGACATATTGAGGTGATAATTTAGCAAAGTTGTGGAGGAGTTGTACTTTAAAATACTTCCACAGATGGTGCATTTGGCGCCTTTGTCGTCATTAACCAACTTAAAGTGCTTCCATACCAAACTCCATCTTGTACTCTTCATCCTGCCAGCTTACCACTTCTCATTTGTCTTGTTGTTGTCGTCGTCTTCTTCGATTAATTGCAATTAATTTACTTTAATCGAGTAATTTCTTATCAACGATTAATCGATAATTGATTAATTGTTTGCATCCCTAATAAGAGCCAATGATCAGCAGAGAGCACACATTTACAAGAGTTGTACTTAAAGAGCTCTAAAGTGTACACGTTTGCTGATGCTCATCCCCTCCCTCTTACCTTGTACTGAAGAGTTGCGGGCTCCACCATCTCCAGGGGTCTGCCATTCACCTTGATCAGGCCATTCCCCCTCTTGCAGTGGGCAACTGCTGTGGCGGTTTTCTATGACAGAAACATTCGGGAGGTTAACAGCAACATCCAACAAATATTTGGACATTTTCACACTATTTCAAATGGCTGTTAAAATCATTGATGCCTCAAGGTTCTTGAATATCCTGAAGTTTCACTAAACAACTTCTGCTAAGCCCAAAACTTAATGCACTAAATACATAAAATAATCCAGGTAAATCAGGCAGACTTTAATCATACAATATGCTGAGCAACTAGCTGAATTTACATTCTGTCAATATGCTCATTTTATTGACGCAATTCGACACTGCAAGCGTTGAAGTTACATCTTTCATACTCAATTTTCAACACTGAGGTACTAAAAGTTTCACAAACGTTCATACAAATATTACACCATGACATCCCATTAACTCAGGAGACACTGCAGCCCTTTCATTTGAGATTATAACTCCACGAAGCAGCGCGAGGTCCTCCATCAAATCTGATTTTCTGACATTTAAAACAAATGTTATCTTGAAGCAGGAGGATCATCCACACAGCTATCTACCGGGTTAGCATAGCACAACACTAGCCGTCCCTTGACTGCCCTGTAACACGCTCACGGGTGACACATATAACCCATCAACAGTAATGTAGCTTAAGATACACACATGTGTGGCTTATATTGGCACAAACCACCATTTTAGTCTCAATCCTGACATTAACATCCCCACAGCGCCATTAGCCTTCTGAGCTAACGTGCGCTAGCAGGACATGGCAGCCACAACACCGCACGTGGAATAAATGCTGTCAATTTACTCACTTTACGTCCAAAAACCTGGACAGACTGCAGAGGACCTTTAGCTGGCATGTTTCTGGAACACACAGAGGACAATACTGGCATTAAAACATATTAAAACAGGTTTATTTTCAGTATTTTGTCGCGTCAGAGTAAGGAACATACCGTCTTCAGCTTGGGTGCCGTACGGAGAGACCGACGGGGTTTCACGCGCCGAACATCAGGGGCGACAGCACGACACCTCACACTCGCTTTGTGGCAGGTTTTACGACAGTTAATCCCACTCTACCTCCATTTTACATTCGCCCTACTTATTGGGTGGATCCGAGTAGTCCTTCCTAAGTCCTTTCCTATCCACTTTACCTTAACCCCGATAAAACACGTCACAGGGTCAACGGAAGCAGGGAAAAGGACGAGAGGAAAGGAGAACTGCGGCCGAAGAGGAATTCGACTGCATTTTCACTTTGATGTCAGACTTTTGTGACGACAATTTCTTGTGACGTAGGTAAGCCATGACGTCACCGGTTATAATCAGAGGGTTTACCATTATTTAAATTGTTTCTGATTGAAATGGAATATTATTTCAAGTCTCTTAAAATAATTACCAATAAGAAATGTATGAAAATGTTTGATATTTATACAGAGGTATTCAAAACATAAACTGTCACAAATATTTTTTATTTTGCACAAATATTAACATGTAGTCTACCTTTAAAGATTGGTTTTGTTATGCTTTATTTATTTTCTTTTATGTATTCATCTATTGTTATGGTCAATAATGATTTATATATAATCATACAGTTGTAAACACATGCATTGATATTACTGTTCATGAACTGGAATGACTGACTGTGATGTTTGTATTTTGCAGACTTTCATTAAAGAAAATCAATCAATCAATCAATCTTTATTTGTATAGCGCCAATTCATAACAAGTGTTATCTCAAGACACTTTACAATAGAGCATAAAGCTCTTCATTTTATGGATACACATATATGCATAGATACATATATACATATAAAATACACATATACATATATATACAAATATATACATCCAACACCCAGCATGAATCCATATAGCCAATCATGGATCCTTCCATCATGGCGGCACAAAAAAACCTTCTGTTAAGCAGCAGGAAATCTTGAATGTGGATCCCAGTCTCATGATGAACAGTAAATCCACACGATGCTGTGATGGGTATGAGGGCAAAAGAAGGAAGGTAAGAGGAGACAAGTGGACTAGAATAAGAACTAAAGTTAGGGACAGGTTCATGGACCATCGACCTGTCATCTGATAGAGGTTAGCCTCTTGATATCAATGATATTCTTGCTGAAAATTAGAATTTATGATCGTGACAAACTCATGGGTGCCCAGACCACAAGGTCATCCCAACCATATTTGTCTCCATTAAATATTAATGTGTTAAAGGCCTCTTGAGATGTGACATCCCATTTTCAAGAGGGACCTCATGCCTATGTGGTAATGAAAAATAAATACTGTAGATGTATTGATCATGGATATGGAGATCATGCTAGTATCTACATTAAAAGCTACAGTGATAATGGGAATGGAGTGTTCCTAATAAAATGGCCAACTATGTGTCATGTTTATAATTGTAGTTTTGAGGCTTCGTGACTCCACACCAGCAGGCAGTCTCCACCAAGGATCCCAGGCCACCTACAACACAAGAGCCAGAGACGAGTACAGGAGCAAACAAATGGGGCAAAAGCAAATGTGGAGAGAGAGTGAGAGTGATAAAGCCCAATGTGCCCCCCGGCAGTCTAGGCCTATTGCATCTAGACTATGAGTGTAATTTATGAACTAATTTCTAAACTATAAGCTGGTCCCTAATTGAAAGCTTTATCAAAGAGGAATGTTTTAAGTCTAACCTTAAAGGTGGAGAGAGTGTCAGCCTCCCGAACTGTGGTTGGTCAAATCAGCCCTAAAATCCTGTTACATGAGCATAGAAAGACCTTTAGAGATAAAGGTTTTAATTATGGCTCCTACTTTGCCATCTAAACTTTGTCATAGCTGCACAGGGGGACCCAAACAGCCCTCGCAGAGGACCAGTCGGGCACACCGGTGACGGAAACCTGGTCGGCTCTCAGAGGTTGGCTGTGCTCTTGGCTGCAAGAGCCTGGGTAAATTGTGATATCTGCATCTTCTTCATTTCTTCACCTAGGGTGCTGATCCTGACTCCATTTCCTGTCAACCATAGCCAAGCCACACTCCCAACACTAGAAAACTCCGCCCTCAGGTCTACACTTCCTATTTTCTCCAATGGAGAAATTGGAGCGTAGGAGCGTTAGAACAAGAAACAAGAACACAAGAAATCCCACATTCTGCTGACACCTCTTGTGTCTGTCCACGGCTCCGTCGCTCACAGCAGAATGTGGGATTTCATGCTCTACGCTCCTAGTTATTGCAGAGTGCGCATTCGTTTGTTTTGGTCAGCCGCGGCTCCCGTAGTCACCCGTAAGTGTATCATAGAAATGCCATGTAGTGCTGTTTAGGCTATAAACATGTGCTAAATGATGTCGTTTCGAGTAAATGGTGGACGTTACCCGCTCAGGACACTTGGATTACAGCGCACGAGCAGTATGGAGGAATATTGCCGACTTTTTGTGGACTTTTAAGGACACTGTTCGTTCGGGCTCTTATCTAAGTCATGATATCAATATCAGTGGACAGCGAGGATCCCCCCAGATCTCCGGCTGCATCCTAGATGTTCCAAAACTACTCCACAGTGTTGTTCAGCATGAGGGTGAGTAGAAAATAAGGCCAAATCGTTGTTTGGGTGTAGTGTTCCTTTAAGGAGAGGTACTTAGCTGCCAGGAGAGGTGAAGCGCACTTCCACCTCTCCGCGTGTTCACAGAGCCTCCTCTCCTGTCGCTCTGTGTCCATGTCCTCCTCTGAGGCACCGTGTCTGCTGGTCCCGCTGCTGGCACCACCGTGCCTCGGTCTGCGGTCCCACGCTGGTGCCGCGCCGCTTTGGTCTGCCGGTCCCGCCGAAGCACGTCGTCTCAGGTCTGCTGGTCCCGCTGCTGGTGCTGCCGAAGCACGTCGTCTCGGGTCTGCTGGTCCCGCTGCTGCCGAAACACCATCGTCTCGCTCTGCTGCTCTGCTCCTCACACTCGGCCACTGTGGCGTCTCCTGCTCCCACTGCGCACCTGCACTCACTCACCCCAATCACACCTGAAGGAAAGCCCACGCCTCTTATAACTGCTCCGTTCGGCGCCACCAGGTGTTTTTAATCATGCATTCTGCTGTGCAGCAGGAGAGTGAACGGTCACACACACACACACACACACCCTGTGACAGATATCTGAGTTTTTCTCATATTTACAACTGCTGGTTTTTGGGAATGAATGGTGGGCCACATTTAGTGACGTGGAGGGCCACATTTGGCCCCCGGGCCGCCGCTTGCCCACCCCGGTCTACAGCATCATGTAGTACACCACAACCACCTAAAATCTTTATATAATAAACATATATAAATTAAAAAGTATAATGCAGGGTTTTTTTTAGATTATTATTCCTTTTGTGCATAATTTTACATTATTATTGTCAATATATCGATTAAAGCAGCAAAAAAATCTGAAGAGCTGTTTGGGAGCTGAAAGAACCGGCTCTTTTTAGTGCGCCAAGCCAAAAGAGCTGGTTCTCTAAAGAGAGCCAGAAATCCCATCACTAGTCACTAGGTCTTCCAACAATTCCTAAAGCACATTTTGGATGATTTCTTCACTTAGGGTGTTCATCCTGACTCCATTTCCTGTCAATCATGGCCAAGCCACACCCCCAACACCATAAAAGTCTGCCTGCAGGTCTGAACTTCCTCATTCCTGCACTTCATCAACACATTGGTCAGACTGTCTGTTATGCCCTGTCTAGGGGAGGCCAGAACACAACATGATCACCCATTTCCCCCAAAACCCAAGCAGCCACGAGAAACAAAATGGGTTTAGGCAAAACAGCTATGATGATTTATTTACAAAAAAAAACAACCCAAAAATATCTCCAATAAAAAAATTGCCTCGTGGTGACAACGAAATTAACTCAGAAACAACTCGAAGAATGACATAAGATAATTAAAGAAATAAGGGAAACCAAGCTACAAATGAACTTAGGTAAAGTTACCAGAAAATTAGAT
The DNA here is from genome assembly GCA_036419115.1 of Scarus forsteni. Classification (NCBI taxonomy): domain Eukaryota; kingdom Metazoa; phylum Chordata; class Actinopteri; order Labriformes; family Labridae; genus Scarus; species Scarus forsteni. Next base: position 6,629,761 of record JAZDUH010000341.1, read on the forward strand.
TAATCAAACTAAGATGACGCCCCTACTTCATACCAACAGAATAACTTAACTAAACTACAATCTTGACACAAAAGAACATGTGGCGTGGCACAGCGTGGCGTGGTGGCTGGGAGAAGAGGGAGACGGGGTTCCCCCTGCAGCTCGCTGACGTCATCGGTCGCCTTTTATACCGCCCAGCCTCTGCCACAGTCAATCCGACAACGATGACCAACCAATCCCCATTCAGAAAAAAAGGTACCTGTAGGCATTCACACCAGGTACACTTCAATACACACACACATACACACTACAGCCACGCTGGATAACACAAGCGAAACAAAAAAAAACTAAACACAATACGACCTCAGTCGTAACACTGTCATAGAAAAAGCCTTTGAATGGATCGTCAGTGATAAATTAAAGGATTTTTTTTATTCAAATATTATTTCATCATTGTTTCAATCTGGTCTTAGAAAACAGCACGGCACTGCCACAGCTGCTCTTCAAGATTTTTTTCATTTTATTGAGGCTCTGGACAGTAAAAAATAATCTGTTGCTCTCTTTATTCCTTTGTCAAAGGCCTTGGCTGGATCCACCTCCGCTGTTCTGGATGTCACCCCAAGACTTAGTTCTGAGACCCATTTTATTTTCAATATATATCAACAGTCTGTGTGCTAATGTGTCAAATGCATTTTATCATTTGTATACAGATGATCCCATTATTTATTGCCGCTTAACCTCGCTCACTCAGGCTTTTGAGTTTTTACAAGCTGCTTTTAAAGTTGTTCAGTATCATCTGAGAACTTTGAAGCTGGTTTCAACTCGGACAAGACTAAGCTCATAGTCTTCTCAAATTCTAATGAGTTACCAGTGAATATCCCAACTGGTGTAACTCAACAAGGAAACCCAATTGAGTTGGTCTCCAGTTATAAATACCTTGGTTTTCATGCTGGATGGTGAGTTCTCTTTTAATGCACACATTTCAGGGTTAGTTATTACAGAAGGTTCTATTACAGAAATCAATCCTGTTCCTCACTCAGGGTTCAGAAACTGCTTGTGTCAGCAACATTTCTTCTGTTAACTGATTATGGAGACGTGCTGTATATGGGTGCTTCTCTTAAATGTATGCAATCCTTAAACACTGCTTACCACTGTTTGCCTTGAGCTTTGTCACTGGTGATGGCCACCTCACGCATTGTTGTGACTTGTACATTAAACCTGGTCTGCCTTCCTTAAGTGCACAAAGGTAAACACACTGGCTGACCTTGGTCTATCAGGCCCTTCTATGCTTACTTCTAACTTATTCATGTCATGATTATTTATGATGATATGATGATGACATGCAGCTGCAAAGCCCGTCCATAGTTTCTTAATCTCACAAAGGCTTCTGCCAAAGTCTGGGTATCAAGGACAAAAATCAAGAATATGAATATGAAGCCCACACAGGTGTGGGCTACTCCATAGGCCACTTCAAGAAATTAAAAACATAATGAAAGCTCAGAATATGTATATTGGAGTCACTTACAGAGATAAAAATAATAATAATGAAAACTCATGATTGTTGCAAGAGATGTGGCCTCAAGGCCACCAGTTGATGATCACTGATGTGATAAAAGATTTGTCAATCAAAAGTTATCCTCCTTAATGGCCCCCAGAATACAATCAATTAAAAAATGTAAGTTATAGTTTGAAAAGTATATTTTTTTCATTTACTCTGGATTGCTGTAAAGGCAACCCCTGAAACTACTGGTTCTGCTTTACAGAAGTCCACCTGTCAGCCAACATTAGCCAACATTCAACCAAGAAAACAAACATATTTAAGTCAAACTCAGCGATGGACACATGATAGACCAGAGAGGTGCAGCCAAGATAGACTCAAAAAAGGCTCAAAAGGACTTGAAACTCCAACTGTAAGACTTAGGTGACTTGAGACTTGTTGGTCTTGACTTAGGAGTTGAGGGCAATGACTTGAGACTTACTTGTTACTAGCATACCAATGACTTGGTCCTACCTCTGGCTACGGTAAATATTTATCACCAGAAGAATTAAAGCTTGCTGAAAAAGGCAGCTAACACAGCAGGAGAAATAACGCAGCCATCTTAACAAGACAAATTAACAGTTAACGCATTTCATGACAGAAGTTGTCAGTCTTATTTCTTATCAAGCAGAATGTGACAATGTATATAGATAGATACTTTATAATACATTCATACTGTCCTGTAATTCTGCTTCATGCTTCTCTCAAAATGCATTAGATTGATGCTTCTAAATATGAAATACTCCAAATTTTCTTCCGGGGGAGCATGGCCCCGGACCCCCTGAAGGGGTCATGGCCTCCTCACCTTTTTCAATCCCGACCCATTTTTATGCCTGATATCTTCTCCTTGTGTTAGCCTATGTATTTAGTTTCACTTTGCTTGTTTCCTCCTGCCTTACTTAATCTCCTCATGTGTTTCACTCCCCTGTGTGTCTATATAGGTGTGGTTTTCACTCAGGGACGCACCTGTCTGAGTGTCTGTGTCAGGCTGTTAGTTTGTTGTGTTTCTCTGTGTTAGTTAGCAATGTTAGATTGGTAACTGTGTGTTTTGCCTGTTAATGCAGCCTGTATTTTTCTGTTGACAGTATAGATACAGTTTTTTGCAATAATGCAGCAACACCATATTTTAGGGCTCCCCCACCTATCAAGTCCCACTTTAACCACTGGTCATAACAAAACTCTGAAAATGATGAAATAAATGCAACATTTGAAAAAAACAAATGACCTTTTTTTTCTCTGTATTGCTGGAAAGATAAAGTGCACTTTACAAAGGAGGAGAAGTATCTGTCTAAACAACAGAAAGCAGAAGAAGCAGCAGAACTGTGCAGCTGCCAACTGGAGGGGAAGGGTCACGGAGACACAAGCCAAAATGAAAAATAAAGATCTTGGATCAGTTACTCGGACTGAGCCAGAAATCGATGTCACAAATTTTAACTTAAAAGGTTAACAAGGCAACATTTAGCTTCTTCAACAAGATCTACCAGAGCCAAATAAGCTGCAGATTTATGAACTTCAGTTATTTATAGACTGTAATCTACACTGAAGGTGGACTTTATCTGGAGGGAACATTATCCGTCATGGGGCTGCACGGTGGTGCAGCAGGTAGTGCTGGGGCTTCACAGAAAGAAGGTTGCTGGCTTGACTTCCTAAGTCGGTCAGAGCTTTTCTTTTTGGAGTTTGGATGTTCTCTCTGTGCCTGTGTGAATTTTCTCCAAATTTCCTAAAGCATGCTTATATGGTTAACTGGTGACTCTTGATCAGGGGTGGACATTAATGAAGTAGATTTACTTCAGTACTGTACTTAAATACATTTTTTGAGTATCTGTACATCACTTGAGTATTACTTTATCATCTTATTTCGTGAGGATGTAATATTTGGTCCCCTCACACCAATATTTGCCTTTGACATTACCTCTGGAGGGAACATAAATATTACAGCTTGAAATGGCAGTGTGAGTGGGGCTTGCGTTGGTCTGCATTTGGAGATGATCATCACTAGCCCCTGTTTAGTGTTCATCATATTTGCCCTCAGCAAAAAGTAGTATACTTGAAGTTCTTTTTATAAAGACTGCTTGAGTAGAATTATAGCAGTTATACTACAGACCATGTACTTGTAGTGCACTAAAGCAGCCATTCTCAACTTTGGGGTCCTGACCCCAATTGGGGTCGCGAGATGATTTCTGGGGGTCACCAAATCATTTAGGAAAAATATAAATGCGCAAAATTAATGTAGCATCTGACCGGACGTTAAAGGACAACAAATGATTGGTCTCAAACAGGCATTTTATTACTCAAAATCAATTACTGATTTGTATATCCGACATACGTTTTATTGATCGGGTGTTGTTTCAGCACTGCGGACAGCGAATTTTGATTGCGTTCCGGGGGGAGGGGGGACGCGGACAGTACTGAACGTTAAATTGGGGGTCGCGACTTTGAAAGGTTGAGAACCACTGCACTAAAGTATATTAATTCAGTAATTCTTTGGACTAAAGTGGAACATTTTTAATCGAAAAGTATTTGTTACTTTTAGAACACTTTATAAGGTCACATTTAAGTTTACTAAAGTACAGTTTTGAATACACAACAAGTACATGTATCTTTATACTACTACACTGTAAAAAAGGCTAGTTGTTTTTACTTAAACAAGTTAGTGTCAGGGCTACCTTAAAATTTTAAGTTTTCTTTATTTAGAAATTTAAGTTCAGTTGAATTTAGAACGATTCAGATCAAGTGAACTTCTTAAGTTCAATAAACTTGCTATTAAGTCAGCTCTACTTGAATTGTTTAGTTTAACCAGCTTCTAAAAGTAATCCAATTCAAATTCATTCATTCAAAATATTTTTTATGCCAACACAGTAATTAAACTTCTTTAAACTACAGTTTTAAAGGTAAAACAACTTGATCTAAAGTTCAGGTCATTGATGATTTTGAGCTAAATTGACTTATTTCATTTGGATTTAACTTAATATTTCTCTTTAACTTTTACTCATTTTGTTCTGCTTTGACACAAGTTTATAAAATAAAGTTAATATTGCTTTAAGAAAAACAATCTTAAAAGCAGAAACAAAGGTCGAGTATTTAAAGGGTATTATTGCCAGACAAACCAAAACAACTTCTGTTCTTCATGCTTTAATAACACAACTGGTAATTTTTATCACATGTTCAATGTGGAGAGCAAAACAGCTCTGAACAGATTCAAGATACATTTGACACAGAAAAGTGCTTGCTCTGAGAAAAATGCATCCTCATCCACAAATGTTCTTTAACTATTACTAAAATTCGTCTGGCTTGCATGACGGTTCGTTTGGTTGAAAACGAGCTTATAGCTCACATCTTTACTGTTTTATTTCTTTTTTCACATTTGTTGATGAGGATCAGTGACCTGAACTTCAGATCAAGCTGTTTTACCTTTAAAACTGTAGTTTAAATAAGTTATTACTTTATTGGCATAAAAAATAGTTTGAATATTTGAATTTGAATTGGATTACTTTTAGAAGTTGGTTAAACTAAACAATTCAAGTAGAGGTGTCTTAATAGCAAGTTTATTGAACTTAAGAAGTTCACTTGAACTGAATCATTCTAAATTCAACTGAACTTAAATTTCTAAATTCAGATAACTTAAAATTCTAAGGCAGCCCTGACTCTAACTTTTTTAAGCTAAAAAAACTAGCCTTTTTTACAGTGTAGAGAAATAGGAATATTTCTAGTCCACATTTTAGTTGATTGAAGTACATTTAAGGTATACCCCAAACCCTTATGAAAGAGACTAAACTTGATCAATGAAGTTAAGTCAAATGTTTCCATGTTTATGTTTTAGATACACAAATATAATGTAGTTGAGCACACATATTATTTACCATAAACTTTTAAACTCCAGTACTTCATAATCTTGAACATTAAATTTTGTCCACAGGGATGATACCTCAAAGCAAATATGTCTAGTGAAAAACTTTTTTTACTAAATAAAATAGAAGCAGAAATGACTTGACCTTATTCTGTACCTGGATTAAGATATGCTAAGTATTAGTAGTTTGTGGACTGGGAGAATTAGAAAGTATCTAAAGAGCAAGTATAAGTTCAAGTATTAAAGTAGAAGTGTAAGGCCTCATCCACACAAAGACAAAACGCTAAACAGTTTCCAAAACAATCATCATAAAGACAAAGGCGTCTCAGAAAATGTGTGCGTCCACATGAATGCACTCGATACACATCAAAACGCTGTAAAACACATGCCAGATCTCTCGGGGCGCTGTAACGATAAGACGGAAACAAGCGGAAACAGACGATAAAACAGTGGGCATGCGCACTTGCATCAAAAGTTGTAAACAGAGATTGTGATAAAGTGATCATAAAGTGCCGTAATGTGTCCTCGATAATTGTTTGTTCAACTCGGTGGTGATTGAGAAGAAAGAGATTTTGCTGCAACAGTGATAGGAGGGTCACTAGCTTCATCAGCACATATGCTTCACGTACACCGCCATCGTCGTTGTTGCCGCGTTGGCACATGCGTGTCAATGACGATATGAAACTATGACGTAAGCGTATCAGAAAAGTTACGGAAAGCCAGTAATCACGGAGCTGCGTATACGGCATTTCAAAATCTTTCCACTCTGGAACCTGGTTTCAAAAATGATCGTTTACAGACCCCCGAAACGCCGTCTTCGTATGGATGATACGCAGATTCAGCAAAAAATGTATGCATTTAGACCTCGGTTTGGCTTCGTGTGGATGGGGCCTAAGTCTCAGTAAATGATATACTTAGTCTGAGACTTTTCTTTATGCTTTTCAGTATGAGCCAAGTACAATTCACTATAATATTCTAAATTATATTAAATATAGTATATAATAAGTAAGTTTCAATTATACTGCCTCAGCTTTAGTATAAATAAGTACACTTGTAGTAAACTTGAATAAAGTTCTTCTTGCTAAGAGTGACTGGTCCTATGATATCCCTGACTTTGTGCAGGTGTACCTCGAAGTATTAATTCTGGTTTGAAAGCAAAGGGTGATCAGATCACACTAGATATTGATTATAGGACAGAATTACTTGTCCATCCCTGTTGGGATCATCTTCCATAAACTGTGATTCATCAGGAACATTTTATGCCAGTTTGTGTCCTAAAGCGTCCCACCTTCATCTTTTTCCTGCACAACAGCGTCCTCTGGTGCTGGAAAAAGGAAAGTAGAAGTAAAAGTGTGACATCATTGGCTTCCCAGCTGAGGGCAGGACTGAATCATCAACAGAGACACTGTCTGCCTGTGATGCTGTGCTGAAAGTTCATTTCTACTGAATAACAGGCAGACAGTATGCTGAAAATGCACACATGCTTTCATCTGGTTCTGATCTGGTTTTATTTTTAGCTTTCAGACCGCAGAAGTCACATAGAGCTGTGGGTCAGGGTCTTGGAGTGGGACATGACATGGGAAAAAGGAAGTGGTTTTTCTGTTTGGACATCAAATATCTGATGGCAGCCTTACACAAGAGACGGACTTTGATCTGACCACAGTGCTGGACCGTATTTCCCCCTCTCTGCCTCTGGGATTCAACATGGATGTGCTTTTGACCAGGGCTGAACGATTTGAGAAAATAATCTAAATGCGATATCTTTCCCCAATATTGCAACTGTGATTTACTCTGCGATTGTTTTAATGTTCCTCATCTTATGTATTCTTAAACAAACATAAGCAGTGGATCTTTTTTATAGTATAAACAATAGGACATTAAATCAATCTAAGGATAAAAGATTTGAGAAAAGTGGAGAATAGAAGCAAAATAGGTCTGAAATTGTAAAAACTGGGTTAAAAAAATGGTACGAAAGTGGAAAAACTACAATTATAGACATGATACATAGTTGGCCATTTTATTAGGAACACTCCATTCCCATTATCATTATAGCTGTTCATGTAGATATTAGCATGATCTCCATATCCATGATCAATACATCTACAGTATCTATTTTTTATTACCACATAGGCATGAGGTCCCTCTGAAAATGGGATGTCACATCTCAAGAGGCCTTTAACACATTTATACTTAACAGAGACAAATATAGTTGGGATGCACTTGTGGTCTGGGCACCCATGAGTTCGTGACTACCATAAATTCTTATTTTCAGTAAGAATATCATTGGTTATACTTCTATAAAATGATCACCACAACCATTCAGACATGAGGACCCTCCTGAAAACCAGATGTAGCATCTCAAGAGGCTAACCTCTAATAAATCAGATGACAGGTCTATGGTTCATGGATCTGTCCCTAACTTTAGTTCTTACTTTAGTCCACTTGTCTCCTCTTACCTCCCTTCCTTTGCCCTCACACCAACACAGCATCGTGTGGATTTGCTGTTCATCATGAGACTGGGATCCACATTCAAGATTTCCTGCTGCTTAACAGAAGGTTTTTTTTTTGCCGCCATGATGGAGGGATTCATGATTGGCTGTATGGATTCTTGTTGGGTGTTGGATGTATATATTTGTATATATATGTAGATGTGTATCTTTATATGTATATATGTATCTATGCATATATGTGTATCCACAAAATTAAGAGCTTTTGCCCTATTGTAAAGTATCTTGAGATAACACTTGTTATGAATTTGCGCTATACAAATAAAGATTGATTGATTGATTGATTGATGAAAAAGAGTTAATAGGTGCAAAATAGACATGAAATTGCAAAAAAAAGGCAAAAAATTCAAAAGTGACAAAAGAAAATTGATTATAGCAGCAAAATGGGATTAAATTTCAAAAACCATGTAAAAATTCCAAACATGGTCTGACAGTGGCCAAAAAAAAAAAAAAAAAAAAAGATGAATGGGACCAACATAGGCATAAAGTTGTAAAAAACTGGGTTAAAAAAGGTTAAAATAGGCATGAAATTACAAGAAACTACATCACAATGCCAAAATGTTCAACACATTTTGGGTTTAAAATGTTGCACTGTCTGCAGTTTAATCTAATATGCAATTAACTGTTCAGCCCTACTGATGACACAAACAAAAACAGCCTTTGTGCAGATAAAACAGATTTATTTGAAGGAGTGAAGCTGAACTTAAACACCTTCAGGGGGACACTCATCAAGCAGCAACACAGTCCAGGTCTTACCCTGAAAGGAGGGAAGCAGCAGCAGCGGGGCCGGTCCTGGTTCAAAGAAGGACTGGAGATAGATTACATCTTGAGAATTTGTATACAGTGGCGTGAGTCATGTGTGCGGTGTACAATGCCTACCTATGCCTGACATTTACTACAGCCAGGCTGCTGTTTACAGTGAGGGTCACGAGTGAGCAGGCACCTGGCTTCTTTTATTGTCAGGGGGAGTTATGTAGTCCTGGACCCCTCCAGGGCCAAAAATCACTGTTGTGTGCATCGTGCTTCATTTATTGAGAGAGTTGATTAGAAGGTTTGGATGTATTCTTTCACAATGGTGTTACATCCCTTTTTTTTAAAACACAGACTATAAATATGTTCAAACAGAAGTCTACTTTTGAAGAACCAGAAGTTCCATTTTTGGTCACTTGGGGGCAGTAGAACAAATTTTAGGGACATCATGGACATGACGTTTGATCCCTAGAAAGTTGTCTTGAAATAGTTTTCATGATGGCTTTCTAGGATCATACATGAATTTATGGATAATAAGCGGATAATGATATTATATAAAGCAATTAAAATAAAATTAACAAGGAAGAAGGACAGGAAATCTGATTTACTTTTATTTATTTACTTTTGTGTGTGTGTGTGTGTGTGTGTGTGTGTGTGTGTGTGTGTGTGTGTGTGTGTGTGTGTGTGTGTGTGTTTGTTTCTGGTCACAAAATGAAATACTTAACAACACTAGCAACTCAAATTGTTTTATCTTTACCAACCCACAGAACAAATATTTACCTGATTATCTGCAACAATGTTCACAAGTAATGATCGGTGTAGTGTCTGGCACACACGTGTATGCGTAAGGTTAGTGTGTGAGCGGTAGTGAAGTGAGTAAAGAGCATGGTGATGACTGTCCCAGCAAAGTATGTTTGTTAATGTTAAAAAGAAGTTAAAAACAATCGGAATATAGAATAATTATATGGCGATTATGGTTGTCCTCCCTCTCATGATATGATTTTCGAAATGCCTGAGATAAATTAACAGTATTTTGATTAATAAAATATGACAATCTAAACTTCAGAAACTACCATCTGAAGAAGAGAAAGTTAACAGATATCAGTGATATATCCAAAGTTTGAGATACACATTGGCTGCTAAGACATTGAAGGGACAGACAAAATCGATTATTGTGGCATATAATTACATTATTTCCTTTCCAATATATCATGAGACTGGGATCCACATTCAAGATTTGCTGCTGCTGAACAGAAGGTTTTTTCTTGCCGCCATGATGGAGGGATTCATGATTGGCTATATGGATTCATGTTGGGTGTTGGATGTATATAATTGTCTATACAAACCCAAAATCAGTGAAGTTGGCACGTTGTGTAAATTGTAAATAAAAACAGAATACAATGATTTGCAAATCCTTTTCAACTTATATTCAATTGAATACACAGCAAAGACAAGATACTTAATGTTCGAACTGAGAAACTTTATTTTCTTTTGCAAATAATCATCAACTTAGAATTTAATGGCAGCAACACATTGCAAAAAAGTTGGCACAGGGGCATTTTTACCACTGTGTTACATCGCCTTTCCTTTTAACAACACACAGTAAACGTTTGGGAACTGAGGAGACCAATTTTTGAAGCTTTCCAGGTAGAATTCTTTCCCATTCTTGCTTGATGTACAGCTTAAGTTGTTCAACAGTCCGGGGTCTCTAGGTTGTATCTTGCACTTCATAATGCACCACACATTTTCAATGGGGGACAGGTCTGGACTACAGGCAGGCCAGTCTAGTACCCGCACTCTTTTACTACGAAGCCACGCTGTTGTAACACGTGCAGAATGTGGCTTGGCATTGTCTTGCTGAAATAAGCAGGGGCGTCCATGAAAAAGACGTTGCTTGGATGGCAACATATGTTGCTCCAAAACCTGTATGTACCTTTCAGCATTAATGGTGCCTTCACAGATGTGTAAGTTACCCATGCCTTGGGCACTAATACACCCCCATACCATCACAGATGCTGGCTTTTGAACTTTGTGCCTATAACAGTCCGGATGGTTCTTTTCCTCTTTGGTCCGGAGGACACGACGACCACAGTTTCCAAAAACAATTTGTAAATGTGGACTGGTCAGACCACAGAACACTTTTTCCACTTTGCATCAGTCCATCTTAGATGAGCTCGGCCCAGCGAAGCCGGGCGGTGTTTCTGGGTGTTGTTGATAAATGGCTTTGGCTTTGCATAGTAGAGTTTTAACTTGCACTTACAGATGTAGACGAACTGTAGTTACTGACAGTGGTTTTCTGAAGTGTTCCTGAGCCCATGTGGTGATATCCTTTACACAGTGATGCCGGTTTTTGATGCAGTACCACCTGAGGGATCAAGGTCATGGGCATTCAATGTTGGTTTTCGGCCTTGCTGCTTACGCAGTAATTTCTCCAGATTCTCTGAACCTTTTGATGATATTACGGACCGTAGATGATGAAATCCCTAAATTCCTTGCAATAGCTGGTTGAGAAATGTTGTTCTTAAACTGTTGGACAATTTGCTCACACATTTGTTCACAAAGTGGTGACCTCGCCCATCCTTGTTTAGAATGACTGAGCATTTCAGGGAAGCTGCTTTTATACCCAATCATGGCACCCACCTGTTCCCAATTAGCCTGTTCACCTGTGGATGTTCCAAATAAGTGTTTGATGAGCATTCCTCAACTTTCTCAGTCTTTTTTGCCACTTGTGCCAGCTTTTTTGAAACATGTTGCAGGCATCAAATTCCAAATGAGCTAATATTTGCAAAAAATAACAAAGTTTACCAGTTTGAACGTTAAATATCTTGTCTTTGCTGTGTATTCAATTGAATATAGGTTGAAAGGGATTTGCAAATCATTGTATTCTGTTTTTATTTACGATTTACACAACGTGCCAACTTCACTGGTTTTGGGTTTGTATATATGTATATGTGTATTTTATATATGTGTATCCATAAAATGAAGAGCTTTATGCTCTATTGCAAAGTGTCTTGAGATAACACTTGTTATGAATTGGTGCTATGCAAATAAAGATTGATTGATTGATTAATATATCGACTATCGCAGAATCGCTGCATCTGGATTATATTGTTATCGTGGATCATGTATCGTATCGTACCATTTTATGAGGCACCCCGTTATTCCCATCCCTTGTCACAAGCAAAGCTGATGTATAATTGGACTTTATAGTTTCTCTGCATTTGTTATGTTGGAAAAAAATATATTTTCCTGAAAATAGCTTTAAAGTGTCAAAAATAGTGACAAGACATTTCCCACATTGCTGGAAACAGCAGTTCTGCTTAATCCAGCTGGATGGGAGACCTGATGATTTCTGTCATTTTTGGTTTGTAGCAGCATTTGAACAATGAGGATTATTTGATGCTTATAAGGTCATTAGGCCCTCAGACATGAACAAGTACAGTAGATGCAGCATTTACCGTGTATGCCCACTACTGCACATTGTTGCTGTTTGTGCCATATAAGGATGTGGCAACTCTCTGTTAATGAACGAGATAGATAGATAGATAGATAGATAGATAGATAGATAGATAGATAGATAGATAGATAGATAGATAGATAGATAGATAGATAGATAGATAGATAGATAGATAGATAGATAGATAGATAGATAGATAGATAGATAGATAGATAGATAGATAGATAGATATAGAGCTCTACTAAACTTCTTTATGATTGATTGTTTGTGAATATTCCTTTGTTATTACATCAAATTGTGATTCTACTTAAATATAAGCAAAAAAAAAAAAACAGTCAATACCAGTATATTCAGGTTTTGTTTTCTGTGTTTGGAAAAGGTTGATAGTTCACAATTATCATTCACAAAGTTTCTCTAAATGTCAGTATTTGTGTTGAGAGCTGTGACTGTAGGTGTTTGCATGTGATGCAAAGTCGTTACAGACTGAAAAAAATGTATTTGACCAAGGCTACTTTTACTAATAATGTCTTAAAATAATTAAAGAAAAACAAAAAGAAAATGGTCCTTCAGGACAGTTTCCCCCAGTCAGCATACAACCAACATGTCAGTGCAGCATTTCTCTAAGTTAATGTTTAGGCCTCTGTCTCATACCACTTTCACACCAACATTAGCGGGCCAAGCAGTGTTTTTTCAATGCGGGTTAAATCGCTTACAATCGGCAAGTGACTCCAGCAGAGCCTGGTCTAATCAGCAGCGGACGAGCTGTGTGGCTGTTTCTTTTCCTCTGGTGCGTCAAGCTGATGTCATAACGTTGATGACATCATCAGAGCACCATAAAACGAACATGTAACCAATGGAAATGAGCATGGAAGCCGTGGACATGTTGGCCAGCTGTTTTCTGTACTTTGTGAGTTTGTCCCTCTTTAAAAATACAAAAAATCAGCGCAGAATGAACGACATTTTGAGCTCTGAATATACAAAGGCTGATGGAATTTGTTGGAATTTATTGCTGAGATGCCAAAGAGTAATGTAAGTAACAGACAGAGGGGACTGGCGCAATGTTATGCCTTTGGCACGTTACGCTGATGCCATGATGTAAATTACCTGGGTGACCCGGGTGTGATGTTCCCACTGACCTGATCAGAGACGAGCCATTAAAAGACGTGTCACTTGCAGGGTCAGTCGACCCGGGTTAAAATACTGATTAGACCCTTTCAAACTGCTGACAGGAGCTGATTGTTACCGGGTTGAAACAGGTTTTTTGGACAATCTGAAAGGGGTATTACAGTGTGTCTATCTAACTCCTGCTCAAGTGTTCTTAGCCCGTGTCAAAAGTTCTGGTTATAAAAAAGTTAGCACACAGAGGCTCTTGTTTATTCCTGCTTTTTGTTGTTGAGCATACAAAAATGTCTCAATAGAAAAACCTGATCCTGTGACTTTGTTCTGTCTCACATAAAACCTGCATCCATCCATCACCTGCACTGCTTATCCCTTTTGAGGTCACAGGGGGCTTGAGCCTATCCCAGCTGATCTCAGGCCAGAGGCAGGGCTCCCCATGAACCAGTCACCAGCCAATCACAGGGCCACATAGAGAGACAGACAATCCTTCATGCTCACACTCATACCTAAGGGCAATTTAGAGTTAGCAATTGACCCAGTGAGCATGCGTTAGGTCTGTGGGAGGAGGTAAATCATGCATGCACAAGGAGAACATGCAGACACTACACAGAAAGGCCCTGACTGCCACAGGGATTGAATTTAACAACCTTTTTTCTGTGAGGTGGTGGCTTCACCATGCAGCCCAAAAAACCTGCAAGGCTGGAATTTATTTAAATGATACTTTATAGGTGCATAAACTAGGGCTGTCACTTTAGTGCATTAATTAGATTAATTAATTACACCCCAAATTAATGTGTTATAAAAATAAATCGCAAGATTAATCATAGCACACAAACATTTTAATATTGTCCAGCTGGAGGACCCGTACATGGCAGTGGCACGTCACTTCACACATGCATCTCCAGTCAAACCAAACAAAGCCCAGATGACAACAGGAATGGCATATTAAAGACATAGTCTTATTTTATTTTTGAATTTATTTATCTATACTTGTACTACATTCTTTAATAATGCATCAGGCCTAATTGGTTTGCTGGATGTCCTCGACCTTTTTCTTATTTTGAATTTGATTTATGAAACACACTTAAAGTGTAATTTAAGTTGCCTGATTGAGCTTAGAATTTTCTGGACAAGTTGCCCTGACTTTGGTTTTATTTAGTCACCAATAAAAATGTGGATTTACAAACCTTCTCTTCTTAGAGTATTCATTTGATTAGTCATGCACTACAACTTTATAATATCCTACAACTCAAATTCTTTATTTGGGTACTTTAAGCAGATATGAGATTAAAATGTGATTAATTAGATTAATTAATTATTAATCTGGTAATTAATTAGATTAATTTTTTTAATCGTCTGACAGCACTAGCATAAACAGAGGTGAAAGTAAGCTGGAACGCACCGGAACGCTGTGCCGGTAAAAAATATACAGACCTCTTCTACCAGGACACACCGGAGCGCCTCTGAAAAGCAGCTTTAACTCATGCTTACAATGAGAGCCCTTTCTTTTTTCAAGCGAATTTAACCGAAATAAATGTAAAATTAATTAATACATAAAAATCAGCTGCAGAATATGCCATCTGTGACGTGTTAAACAAGGTTTTAATGCACTTGATGAACACTTGGCTATAATTTGTAGGCTACGTTACTTGCTTACGGTGATTGGTTGCAACTTGTAGTAGGCAGTCACTCGCTGTGGCGTGACCAGGGGTTTAATTGGCCTCCCGGAGCCCAGCTCCGCCACCCTGATGCTGAGCTCCGTCACCTTGGAGCTGGGCCCCGGCTAAATAAATCAACCAATTCAAAGTGGCAGTAGCGCCGCGGATGACAGACCGTTTTCCTAAGAACAGCCTGAGGGTCTCTCATAAGCACAGAGATGTGATGTGTTTATTGTAACTCAAACGGGGTGTCATTTGCTCATATATGCTCGGTTGTGAAGTGAACAGAGCAATTTATAAAAAATGACGAGGCAATCTTGTGGTTAAGTAAAACTTAACTTTCCTGAGCAGTCCAGCTCTTGTGTTCACCTTTTTTAAATGATAAATTCATCCTGAGGTTTCCTGCGTCACTTATTCTCCATGATATCAGAGCAATCTGAAGGATAATAACAATAATAATAATAATAATACTTTTTATTTATACAGCGCTTTTCTAAAACTCTAAGATGCTTTACAAGGATAAAAGGATAAATTGAAAACAATATACAGAGAAAACAAGGTGACAAGAAAATACAGAGCCAACAAGAGGGCCTTCAACAAAAAAAATAAAAAAGTATATATTGTTTATGAGATAAAACTGGAGAAATTATAAATTAAAGGCGGTGCGAAGCAGGTGTATTTTTAATTTAAACTTGAAGGCAGTAAGGTCTGTGGAGTCCCGGATGTGTTGTGGGAGTGAGTTCCAAAGAGAGGGTGCAGCAACAGAGAAGGTTCTGTCCCTCCAGGTTCGATGCTTGGTCCGAGGGACAGTCAGGAGGTTTGCGGAGCGGATCAAGCTCCAAATGCAGTCTAGTATCAATCAATCAATCAATCAATCAATCTTTACTTATAAAGCATTTTTCATTCATAAAATGTAGCACAAAGTGGTGAATATTCAAATACTAGTGCCGTGGTTCTCAACCTGTGGGTTGAGGCCCAAAAGTGGGTCTCAGAGCTATTTTCAGTACACCACATAAGTCATGAGTCAGGTAAAATTTTTACCTCCCCCTAAAGAAAATAAATGTTCTGCCATTTATTACAATATGTGTCTGAAATCTTGCATTATGCACTCAAGGATGTGCACAGTAGTCAGAAAAGAGCAGGCTTTATAACCAATCAATCAATCAATCAATCTTTATTTGTATAACGCCAATTCACAACAAGTGTTATCTCAAGACACTTTACAATAGAGCATTTGCTCTTCATTTTGTAAATACACATATATGCATAGATACATATATACATATAAAGATACACATATACAAATATATACATCCAACACCAACAAGAATCCATATGGCCAATCATGGATCCCTCCATCATGGCGGCAAGAAAAACCTTCTGTTAAGCAGCAGGAAATCTTGAATGTGGATCCCAGTCTCATGATGAACAGCAAATCCACATGATGCTGTGTTGGTGTGAGGGTGAAGGAAGGGAGGTAAGAGGAGACAAGTGGACTAAAGTAAGAACTAAAGTTAGGGACAGGTTCATGAACACAGACCTGTCATCTGATTTATTAGAGGTTAGCCTCTTGAGATGCTACATCTCGTTTTCAGAAGGGTCCTCATGTCTGAATAGTTGTGGTGATCACATCTGTTGTATGATGCTTGCGCAAAGCGTGCAAGCTAAAACAAAATCTGAGTTGCACAGTTCCTGCAAGAATCTTATCTTACTTTCACCCCTGTGCATAAAACATTAAAGTTGTCCAACTTAAACTGGAACAGCTGTTCTATGGATGCTGGTATATTCCAGAAGGTTTTGGAAGACTGTTGATAGCTTAATACAAAAAACTTTTGTTGCAGCTTACAGTGTTCTGGTAACTTCCTTTAAACTCCTTTCACAAATTAGCCAGTTGGGTTTTTGTTTCTTTGTCTTTTGTAGAAGTTAATAGAGTTTAAGGTATGATCTGCTCTATTCTGTGAGGCTCTCTGTCTGTGCATTGCTCTTCCCTTTAAGGATTTGCGTGACAGTCTGAGTAGTTTATTGGCCAACAGATAAATCGGAGGGGATGTAGCTATGGGCCGACAGCGTCAGTATCTACAACAGAGGGATGCAGACAGAGGAAGCTCTGTGCAGGGACACCAGGCAGGGGGATAAGCTTTTTTAGATAAATCTGTGTTTGTGTTTTGGGTCACTGAGGGCGCTCCGTCAACGTCTGCAAAGGAAGCATGTTTAGGCCCAGAATCCTCCCTGATTTCCTGGTTTGGTTGAAAGCCCGCTAAAGCTAACAATCCTTCTCTGATGCTTACTGTCAAGTTCACAAAACATAGTCCAGACCGCTCAACCATGTGGAGCCAGATAGTCACAGATATGTAGTATAAGTGCACTCTCAGAGGAATTAGAGCATTTTCTGTCACTTTTCATGAAGTTTTTATGATCCAAAAGTCTCACTGTCATGTTTTTCCCAGTGGCAGACACCAAGATCCAGCGCTTCAGCAGAGGTGCACAGCTTACAGAAGGAGCAGAGTCTGCAGCCATCCAGTAAAAGAGCTGGCAATAAATAAAGACCGCTCCATATATGTGCATTTCCTCTCCACGGCCTTATGGAAACACATCACCTGGAGGCGTGACCCCTCGACCTTGTCTTGTCACAGCACCCTGAGCATGAGACAACACTCTCAGATTTACAGGGGAGGAGATGCCGTTCCCGGCCGGCCGTAGCGTCTCATTTGACCATAATAGGCCTTGCGGTGGTTGAAAAAGTGTTGCGGGTAATTGAAGTTTCCCTGAGCAGAAGGAGAAGATCTGCTAAACCCCGGTGGGCGGAGAGGGCCGAGAGGGGCGCGAAAAGGTTTTGTGAGGTATACAGAAGCCCGGTTGCCACAGAAACCGGAGAAAACTCTCAGGAGCTCATGAGGCAGAAAAAAAAGTGTGTTTGCCGGGAAGAAGATATGAAGGGCCATGAATCTGCAAGTCAAGAGAAATAAGATTCAAGGGAACAAGTCTTACCTTTTATATCCCTGTGCATGGCCCTTAAACAGTTCTTATCTCATCTTTTTGCTGACTAATGCACAAATGCTGCATTAATTCCCTTTTCCACTACAAATCAGAGATGGTTTGGTCAAGATGGAAATTATTGTATTAATGTACTAGTGAATTTTCCTGTTTAAAATCTGCAGCTCAACCAGCAGACGGGATGCAGATGGTTGCAGCAGACGACTACATCAACCTGTCGGGTGCTTTTTGAGTTTTATTGCTTAATAAAAGAAAGTTTTTGTGTCCTGCTGTTGCCAGGTGTTTTTACATGGTGCGTTGATACTGGAAAGCTCGGAAGTTACATAACAGCCTAGCTCTGCTTCTATGCTTAGATTCATGATATATATACATACACAATAACGTCATCGCAGTACTAATGCATGGCCTCCACAAGGTGAGCAACAGCCAGGCAGCCAAAGTAAACTGTCAGGTCAAGAAGAAAGGCTAAGAAGTTTTTGTGCAAAGGTTAATGACACTGCTGTAGTGAAATAGAAGACCCCCCCTCTTTTCTCTCTCCTCTCTTTTAATTTGTATCTATCCTAATTACTACTGTGAGTTCTCGTTCCATATTAAATAATTTACTTAGACCCAACTTAAACCCGTTTACACTAACTGCCATTATACCCTGTAATGCTCCTACAGTATTCTGTTTGTATTAAAGGTGTAGTCAGCGATGTGGGAGAAAACGAGTGGAGAGGTTGTTTATAAATGAATTTAGACCTGCCTCTCCCTTCATACCTCACCCCTGGTTCCACCCCCGAAAGCTGATGGACGTACATCGTCATGGAAATGGCTGTAGAAACTGCGTAGCTGACCAACGTAGCTAAGGTTACCCCTATTCGTCAGACAACTCGACTGTCGTTATTGATAACATCACGACAGCAGTACATTCTGGCAGATTAGACAATAAGATGAATGTCCGACGGCTGTTACTGTTATGTGAAGCACCACAAAGCTAATGTTGCTAACCTATGCAGCACGAAGATGGCGACATCCACGTCCGTTTTCAGGTCTTTAAATTCGTGGAGTTCCCTCCACCGTCAGAAAGCAACACCAATGTTGACCCGGGTCTTCGCTCGTTCATGGTCATAGCCCTTCTTTTTCACTTTTCACTCCTCAGACCTTTTTCTTTTGGGCTTTTTTTCAGCCATTGCTACTGCACCTATTGTATCTCTCTCTTACACTAACTGCGCACACTACGCAACCTACGACTCCCCCTCCCCCGTCTGTCTGATCTGCGCATGAGTATGACCCTGGATGTGGGGGGGTGTACCCTATTTTGGTGACTCGGCCCGAGCCACAGTATTTACCTGCTGAAATTCAGAGCCAAGGCTGTGTATTAAACCGGACTTTTTTTTTCAACATGCTGTCAGTGGGGACATCTTGTGGATGGAGAGGAGAAACACAGTTATTTTGACAAATACTGCATTAGATTAGAAAATTAGAATATGGCTGATTACACCTTTAAATCCGATGGTGCCACTATTGTAACCTCTGGGCTTCAGGGGATGTTCAGGTGGTGGGATGGTTGGGATGAGCTAGGGTGGGACGGGTACTGGGAAAATTCTTTCATACTGTCACGATGCAGCCAAGGATATGCCTATGTAAATGTGTTCTCATGATGTGTGTTGCAACAACATATAATTACTTTATAAACCAAAATCTAATAAAAAAAGATGTTTTTGAGGCAGTGTTACACACAGAAATCTTATTTATTTATTTATTTGTTGTTGGGCAGTGATCCTCAATTACTTTCTTTTGTCTCATGAGCTGGGGTTGCTGGAGACTAATCGCACTGATAAATATGAGTACCAATAAAGGCAGTAAATACATGATTAACAAAGTTTGTCCCTGGATGGAGATATCCCAGGCACTAATGGTTGCCTCTTCGTAGCAGTACATAGTGCCACCAAAAACCTCATAACTAACCCACTTATAGGTTAAAACTTCATAAAACTACATTGGCTTGATTACATTATGCTGTAAGAGCCTTTACAATGTTTAACTTTTCCTCAACTATCCCTTGAAACCTCAAATTTTAATCTCAAAATGATAAAAACAAGTAAATAATAACATTTGTTTTTCTTATTTTATTTTTCCTTTTATTTGTGGTTGTAGACACACGAGATAAAACAGACATGATGGGACAAGACTAATAACACCAGATTTGAAAAGGCAGAACAGGACAAAAGCAGAATATTTTGGATGATAAGACAAATTGCACATTGGGACTTTTTATGACTTGTGAAATCAAATAGAAAAAAAGAAATTTGAAAGAAAAATGAATACAGTAAGAGTGATGAATTCACAGTCAAATATAACAAAATAAATTTAAAAAAAACCATTAATTACAAAAAACGATGAAAAAATTAAACACAAATGCGAACCTTTATACCTGTTTCTTTTATGGCCCATGGAAAAGTCCAGTAATGAATAAACAATTCCACAATCACAAGCACGGGACTAACATCCAAGAGTCACCTTCAGTATTTGTGAAAATTTTGAAGAAAATCCTTAAAAGATCTTTTGAAAAATTCCACTGAAAAATTAGGAAGGAGCTCAAGGCCCTTCCTAACAACAATCTCTCCAGTGTGCGGGGTACACACTACAAGGCAATCGGCCGTAGTTTTGGCTCAGATCTTCATGTCTGACCAAAGTCAGCTAAAGCCTGATCATTGACCTGATTATCGTTCCGTTTCACGTGTGTTAAAAGAGTTATTTTGTCATCCTTGAAGAGTAATGGGTATGGCTTTTTGAAATTGCAAATATTAAACATGTTCAATATCTAAAACCCAAAATCGTGATGTGTGCAAGATTGATAGACAAGCACATCCTGTAGGTACCATCACTTGAAATGAGACACAGCCAATCAGGGAGCAAGGTGTCTAAAGCAGGAAGCAAACTTAGTCCTGGCAACAAGAGTTCAGGCGAAGCATCAAGCTAGATGGACAACAGGAACAAACTTGGTGATTTGCGGTAAAATGGTCTGTGTTTATACACAACAAACAGATAAGAGAGGAAGCAACAGTACCAGTCGAGCTGAGGCGACTTTTCCAACCTGACAAACAACATCTTTGTTTGGATTTGTCTGAAGTTTCTTGTCTTTGTGAGCATCGTGCTTACAACAAACTTTCAGTAAACAATCCTCATTTGAAGATCCTTTTGTCCCTCTCTGTATCTCATTTCCTAGCATCTCTCTCAGAAACAAAACCCCAAAGTTGATGCACCATTACGCCACAAAACAAGACACGTCTGGCACAAAGTAACCCTGGAAGTCAGAGCTTCCAAAACAGCCACTGCACCCCTGTTTCTGGCCTGTCTCTGTGCCATGGCAGCAGTAAATATTGACGTCTGCTGGACTGGGTGACAGCACACAGCACTAAAATGTAGCCTGGTATTGAACCCTGGTTTGGACTTGAGCCTCTTCCATTAATTTGGCTATTTCAGCTCGCATTTACCACATAGCAACGGGCCGTGCAGCTGTCTCATGCTTTGTCAGCTTCCATCTGGCCTTGAAAGTCGGGGCCTCGAGATAGAACAGCAGAGAGGGGTGCAGTGGACGGACCAGGACGCAGTTCTCTGTTCAGACAGCTCAGGCACATTCAGATCACTTGAGCTTGAATTTCTTCCTTCCTGTAGTTGCTATAGAAACTTAATTCCCTTGTGATGGAGATGTAAGATGTAGTGATTTGTGTTTTGACCATTAAAGAGGCAATATTTAATTTTAAATAAAACAGTTGCGCGAGAGCTTTTCTTATTGTAAAAGGACTTAAAACAAAGGAAATGGTCTCCACCCACTCCTTCACAGCACCCCAGCTGTAATAGTTCTTTATTAAGGGGTGTGAAAATGTTTCTGTGAATGAATGAATGAATGAATTTTTTTCAGTTACATAAATTTTAATAACATATCAAGAATAATTTATTTTTATATGTCTCCCCACATGGTGCTTACTTGACACAGCAGATGGACTGTTCTGTATATCTGCCACTGAAATATTTCACTAATCCATCTAGGAAAGAGCCATTTGAAAATGTTTTCAGAGGCAGAACCTACATAAACAACTGCAGCGTGTGATTGGACAACCGTTTGGCTCGTCACACTTCATATCCATATCAAACAATGGCGCTACAGATGACGTAGCGGCGTTGCGTAGCGGATAACTACCTTAGATCATCGTCTTACATTAAATTATACCACACAGACATATGTTTTAAAGGAAAAGTTCGGTTCCTGCAGCTTTTACATTGTTTATAGAATGAAGAACAACAATCTACTCACCCAGAAGGCTTTCCTGATGCAAACGGTGCTTCGGGAGATATTTAGATCCAAAATCGAGCAGCGGACACCGATATAATGGTAGCCTGTAGGGCATGTTAGCACCGCTCCTAAAACTGCATTAATCATCCAAAAACTCCTGTTTTTCACCAATATTCCTAGATGATTTGCTCCGAATGGACCGCCATTGCAGCCTGTGTCTCTCCACACAGCGCTGTGTGGCTGAACTAACCTCTGAACTGACGAAGAAGACCGGGTACCTCTTCGCATGCGCAGTACTCTCCGGAGCGTTGCGATCGCTTCTTCATTTCTAAGAGCTCCTTATCTGTATACTGTGGCTCCAAACTGTAAGGACACCCATAATATTCAAAGTCCTCCTCCACAACATCTTCATCCCATAGATATTCGTCCATTTTGCACAAAACTGGAAGAAGAAAGTTGATTTGTAGCTGCCGGTCTTCCCCTGAAGCAATGAGCCGCACTGCGCATGCGCAAAGGGCACGTAAACAAACTCATCAGTTCAGCCACACAGTGCTATGTGGAGAGACACAGGCTGCAATGGCGGTCCATTCGGAGCAAATCATGATGGAATATTGGTGAAAAACAGGAGTTTTTGGATGATTAATGCAGTTTTAGGAGCGGTGCTAACATGCCCTACAGGCTACCATTATATCGGTGTCCGCTGCTCGATTTTGGATCTAAATATCTCCCGAAGCACCGTTTGCATCAGGAAAGCCTTCTGGGTGAGTAGATTGTTGTTCTTCATTCTATAAACAATGTAAAAGCTGCAGGAACCGAACTTTTCCTTTAACACTTGTTTGTGACATGAACCTTGTCAAAGACAATCCCTACCATGCTTTCCTGATAATCTTCTGAGGAGAGCAGATTTCGGCAAGTATCACTGAGTAACCATGATGACCACAGACTAATGTCCGTTTGTCCATCTGTGAAGGATTTCTGCATTCTCTCCCAGTTTCCCAGCAACGATTCAGGAGAAGAGCAAAAACATGGTTTCTCATAAGACAAGCTTCATGGGATGTTCTTTCCTCTTTTAAAGAAAAACTTGAGTCTATTTCTGATGAAAACAAACAAAAAGCAGATATTGAGACAACTTCAGAAGCCATCATTGTTTTCAAAGATGCAGTCTCTTCCTGTTGTCTTCATGTCTGGGTAGTATTTTGAAGGTCTCAGCAGCACAGAACTCCAGACAGCAGTGTTTCTGTGTCACAGAAGCCTATGTCAGCCACCCAGCACACACTTCCGTTTTCTTGATCAACACTCTGCAGACACACCACAAAACACCGCTTGCGTGTCTCAAATGCAGCGGAAAGTGGATAATGCCAACGCCGAAGAGACTCAGTTGTGGGAGTTGCAGAGCCAGAGCTGCAGCTCTGGCTCTCGGCGGAGGCAGTACGTATTTTCCTGCTCCTACTGCTATTTCGTCTGGAATCAAGGCCATGTTTTTGTGTGAAAGTAACGCCACAAATTTCTCCAAATAGAGCGTGAATGCAGACCGCATTCAGACTTTAGTACATTTTCGAGCCTAAACAGTGCTATATGTGTTTGTGCAGTCTGATCAAGCGCTCCTGAACTATGGCCCCGTGGTTTCTGGTTTCGCAGCTTTCACAGCCACGAGAACTCAGCTGGAGCAGCAGACCGCCGAGGTAGGAAGACTTGGCTCCGTAGAGTTAATCCAAGCGCTCAGTTCCAAGTTTCTGGTTTCTTCTCCACATAAACACTGCTGTAGAGGTAATTTCTGCCCTAACCCTTGTGATAGGACCCAACTTGTTCAATCCCGGAATATCACTTTAAGCATTTAGCCGAGTAAAGTCGTTAGACAATGGAAGTTGGCAAGACGGATGTGCTTGATTTCAAAATCAGGCAGATCTGTCATATGATGCTGTGGTTTGAAGACTTCACCTTCACTACGATTGATATATTTCCTAGATTATTGTGAGCACTGAGTCGGACTCAAATGTTCAGTCCTCAAGATACAGTACTTCTCACCTTTTTATTGAAAATAGTTCACAACTTTCCAGCTGTTGTTTGATTCGCCACATTGATCCTGCTGTTTCAAGCCACAATATTAACACATGTTGGATGTTTCACCTCCAACTTTGAATTTCACAACGATGGTTTGGGGGAAGAAGGGAAGATCACTTGTTTCATCTCTTGAGATAGAACCATGGATGTAATACTAGTGAGAGATGGACATTCAAATTAGCAGCAAACAGGATTGTTGTGAATGAGTGAGTATACAGAGCATGCACCAGGTTTCTTTCAACCCAACCGATGACCTTACACAAAAATAACATCCTCATAGAACTGAGGTGAATGTCAAAATCATGGCAGAGCTCTGTTTGGGAGCTTTAATGCTCCGTAAAAAGGGCAAGGGATAAAACCTGTCCCCCCAGGGATAAAAAAAACTTTTCTCAGACCCCTATCCCCTTTGGAAATCACACCTTGACAATAAGAAGTATCTATGGAGTAGTTAGAATACCAAATGACAAAAATAAATGTATATAAGAAAAAAGTAAAAGTATAAAGACATATAAAATAAAAAAAATCAGCAATATAAAGCATAAGTAATCAAAAAATGAATTCATTAAATAAAGGATCTTATAGGTTGAAATATGAAGACAAAGTGCTAAAATAATTTATTATTTATCAGCACATTTTTACTAAGGTTTTTTATTATTCTGTCAATTTCTACTATTATCAGCCTTTTCTTGTATTTTTTAATAAAACGGCTTGCTATAGCCACAATATTAATTTTTTCTCATTTTTTAAATTATATTATTAATTTGCCTTTATTTTTCAACTTTAAGATCCTTTTAATTTCTGGATTAATTTTCTGATTAATATTGTTTGCATAGCTACATTATTTATTCATTTTATTTAGTTTTTTTTATATTTTTCCATTTTATATTGTTCTTCTTTTACACATTTATTTTTATAATTTGGTACGCTCACTTCCTCAAGTGGTTTCAAGGAATTCAGGAGATGTTTTGTTATCAGATTCCTCAGGTGTTCACCTTGGATGATGCTACCGTGGTTTAAAAAGTCAAACTTTAGTTATTACATATTGTTACATATTTTCCACTGATGAGGTCATGTTTTGCCAGGATTTTTTTGTTTGTCTGTTAGAAAAATAACTAAAAAAGTGAGGAATGATATTAATTAAATTTTAGGGCATGATGGTCATGGCACAGGGCAGAAACTGTTTGATTCTGGTATTGATCTGAACCCGGATGCGTATCCAGGAATCTTTAAAGAAATTCTCACCAATTGGACATTTTTTCTACATTTTCCTTAATAAGCTGGCTTTGAATGTCAGAAATTCCTCGGTGGAGGGTTGTGCTCTACAAAAAGGATGTAAGAAAATCAGCATTTAAGACACTTTGTTGATTATGATTGATTTATTAAAAACTGAAAAAGAAAATCCTTGCTTTTGGTGCCTTTACTTAAGCTAACTGAGTTGCAACATACCATCACATTCAAGAGAACAAAAACTTATCATCTAACATTTTAATTATACTCCATCAAGCCGTATTGTTTGTCAAGCAGGATGAAGGAGCTCAAAGCTGCACTTGAAACGTTAAATTCATGGCGCTTATTTGGCAGCGGAGCAGAGCCAAACCTGCCAACACAACAACCTTTCATTCGCCATTAGTCTGCATGTGCTGTCACACATGCGCTGGTACTTCCCCTCGATCAATCTCACTCACACTCTTAGCTCGCCCACACAATCTGCTCCATCACCCTCTGTCTTCGCTCTCCCCCTTTTCTGTTCATGAGTCGAATCTGGTGTGGAGGCAGTGGCAGTGGGGTGAGAGGGAGGCCATGTGGGGTCTGGCAGACTCGGACAGTGATAAAGCCTGTTGAGAGAAGGTCACAGCTACAGCAAAGCCCTCTTTATTCCTCACAGTGCGTCTATCTGATTGACTCGGGAACACAGAGCTCCAGCCCAGCTCCGGCCCTCTGACAACATCTGGGAATACAATGATGAATACCATGAAGCAGCATCGCCTCATTTCTCTCCTTGTCTTTGCTTGAGCCTGCACATGAATTAAAGTGTGCAGAGGATGATGGAGTGCAGCTTGTTGAGTGCACGTCATGACTTGTGGAGCATTTCAGACATAAGTGCAGTTGGAACTGGAAGCACTGCCCTAAAGATTTTATGCCTCGAGAAATGAGCAAGGCAGAAGATGAACCTTCACCTCCGGAGTCTAATCAATTCATCTTTGTGTCATAATGAACGTTTGTGCAAATATAGAAAATTCCTCAAATGACAGACCTAGAATCAGGGGTGGAGCTACCATGGTGGCTCAGGGGGGCACCTGCCCTTCTGAATAACTGATCGTCTCCCCCAGCTGTACCTTGCCCTTACTTATTTCAATGATTGGCCACGGTTACACGATTTTTTTAAAAATTTTGCTGGCCTACTTGTGGTACCATCAATCTCCAAAAGTAGTATGGGAGGTAGAGCCTTCAGTTATCTGGCTCCTCTTCTCTGGAACGATTTACCGACCACAGTTCGGGAGTCAGACTCCCTCTCTACCTTTAAGGTTAGACCTAAAACATTCCTCTTTGATAAAGCTTTCAGTTAGGGACCAGCTCATAGTTTATAAATTAGTTCATAAATTAGACTCATAGTTAAGATGCAATAGGCCTAGACTGCCGAGGGGGATCTGGCACATTGGGCTCTATCTCTCTCTCTCACTCTCTCTCCACATCTGCTTTTTCCCCTTTTGTTTGCTCCTGTACTCGTCTCTGGCTCTTGTCTTGTAGGTGGCCTGGGATCCTTGGTGGAGACTGCCTGCTGCTGTGGAGTCATGAAGCCTCAAAAACTTCAATTATAGACATGACACCTAGTTGGACATTTTATTAGGAACACTCCACTCCCATTATCATTATAGCTGTTCATGTAGATATTAGCATGATCTCCATATCCATGATCAATACATCTACAGTATCTATTTTTTATTTCCACATAGGCATGAGGTCCCTCTGAAAATGGGATGTCACATCTCAAGAGGCCTTTAACACATTTATACTTAACAGAGACAAATATGGTAGGGATGCACTTGTGGTCTGGGCACCCATGAGTTCGTCACTACCATAAATTCTTATTTTCAGTAAGAATATCATTGATTATACTTCTCTAAAATGATCACCACAACCATTCAGATATGAGGACCCTCCTGAAAACCAGATATAGCATCTCAAGAGGCTAACCTCTAATAAATCAGATGACAGGTCTGTGTTCATGAACCTGTCCCTAACTTTACTTCTTACTTTAGTCCACTTGTCTCCTCTTACCTCCATCGTGTTGATTTGCTGTTCATCATGAGACTGGGATCCACATTCAAGATTTCCTGCTGCTTAACAGAAGGTTTTTCTTGCCGCCATGATGGAGGGATTCATGATTGACTATATGGATTCGTGTTGGGTGTTGGATGTATATATTTGTATATATATGTATATGTGTATTTTATAAGTATATATGTATCTATGCATATATGTGTATCCATAAAATGAAGAGCTTTATGCTCTATTGTAAAGTGTCTTGAGATAACACTTGTTATGAATTGGCGCTATACAAATAAAGATTGATTGATTGATTGAAAACTTAGAATTAATCATTCCGAATTAAATCATTCGGGATTACTGTTTTCTTCTCAGTGTTTACATGGAAATAGCAATTCTGAATTGAGGTTTACATAGAAAATACGTTTATTTGCCTTTATTCCAAGTCTGAGGGTTGGGAATGGTTCTGATTCGGCAGGGGGTGGATGTGACATAATGAAGTATTAATGTCTACCGGAAGAAAAACTCCAGTTCAGTGTCTCCCACATCTCCATCAGGCAAACCTCGTTCAACTTGGATGGTCCCGTGGTAACTGCAACAGAACAAGAGAACGAGCATGCATAGAATGACCAGAATTAGTTTAAGCAGAATGAACATAAGCATAATTAAGGAATTATTTTATTTGAATTAAAAAAATCTGAATAAACCAGCAACTTACTTTGGAATTATGTTTTATTTTGAATTATCAATATCATTTGGAACTAGAAAAGCACTCGGAGAGCGCAGACCTCTGCCAGCACCACAGTCCTCTCCCATATTGTGTTTTTTACCATAAATATTAGTCCTTCCTTTATTTCATGTAAATATTTAGATTCCTTGACCATGAAAACATACCACTAACGATTGGTTTCATAATGATATCTATTTTAGTTCAGTAGTTATTCACAGAAATCTCATTTTTCGTCCTGGCGGATTCAGACAGTGATCCGGAGCAACACCAAAATCGAATCACTTCTTCCTTTTCCCATGCTGAACATTTCCTGAAAATTTCATCAAAATCCATCCATAACTTTTTGAGTTATTTTGTTCACAGACAGACAGACAAACTCTCCTGAAAACATAACCTCCTTGGCGGAGGTAATAAGGTGTCATTTTTAATCTTTTGAAAGAGGATTTGAGTTTTATTTGGAGTTAAAGTTCCATATAAACGTGATAATTGTGTAAAGTCTCCATCCACAACATTTTCATTAAACAGAAACAAAACAAAAATCAAGAAGTTAAACACTGGGAATTGCAAATGACACTCTGTGACAGGTTTTATTTTGAAATGGATGCACAGGAAGTGGTTCTAAATACCATTAAATAACTATTTTTTTTCCACTTAAGTTTTTATTTGGTGCATGACAGTTAATAAAATGCCACAGAATTATATCAGGCAGCACTTTCATACATAAGTGAATAAAAGTGTCAATAGTATAATATTATATAAACGCTATACAAGTAGGGAAAAGTTTGTAGATAAGTTCATGAATGAAAATGGTACTAATAATAAATAACTAGCTCAGACAAATAACTGAAATAGTGTGGATATACATGTTAAATTATCATATTAGATAAGTCAACTGTCATCCTGTTGATTGATAGTAATATAGGACCAGAATGGTTCCCAAATTATGCTGTAGTACCATCCCTGTTGTTTACCTAATAAAGCACACATTCATACGAAACAGTCTTTATCAGCAAATTTACCCATTCTTTAAACTTTGGGGTTCTGTGGGTTTTCCAGTTATTTTGAATAACCCTTAAATTCAGTAAGAGATGTGTTGACTCCAGATGTGTTCAGTGTAACTGCAGCAACAGCACAGTCAAATTTTTATGCCCTCCCTAACTAAACCATGTTATCCCTTCGGATCCCCCCAAAAGTTTGGCTTAGCCCCGGCCCAGTGTGGGCTGAATTTCAAAATAAAATAAAATAAAAATTACTTTTTATTCTAAAGAGGCTAACTCTTTAGGGCTAAAGGTGTAATATACCCCTTTTAGAAAGATTTTAATCCTGCCATGAAGTACAAAATTATATATGTTTTTAATTTTGAATTGGTGTATCCACAGTGATAAATCTGAATTCATTATTTTTTCTTATCACGTTTTCAGTGTTTGTATTAGGCTTAAATTTTGATCCATGAAGAACTGAAACTTCCTGCCAAACCATTGACCGGTAGGATGTGCCCAATTTCCTCCTCATTTGTCTTGATGTAATCCTCCTTTCGGGAGCAGGCAAAAGAATTCAAGAGTGTCAGTTAACAAAGTGAGTAAATGAGATGTGAGTAATGTGATGCAGCCTTTTCTAACATCTAAAAATTCTACAAAGAATGTCTCATGCGGCTAAGTGCTGCAGTAGCAGAAAAAAGATCTGGAGGAAGAGGAATAAACATGTAAAAAGATTTTAAACATTGTTATTTTGTACTACTAATAGTCAAGGCTCAGAGGAACCATGTAAAGATCTGTTAAAGTTTGTTCCTCTCTGATCTGTGTGTGTTTTGTACAAATGTCTGTGAAATTCTAATTTTGTGTTAGGTTGTAATATGTCTCTGGTCATACTAGTTTAAAACATTAATCCGACATCATTGCGGCATAAATATTATGATAGTTTAGGCTGTCTGAAAAAAATGATGTTTTCATCTTGATTGTGCTTGAAAAGGATAAAATTTGATTTAGTTTAATTTGATTTAATTTAATTTAATAAAACATATGAATGCAAACTGAAGATAGAGAAAATGGCTTGAAATTGTGAAATGAATAGCTGCAGGAAATAATAAAAGAAAAATGCCCTCAAAACTCAAATTATATCACAGCTGATATTAGACAAGAGGCGGGGAACACCCCAAATCTGTTGCCAGCCAATTCCAGGGCCAAATAGAGAGACAGACAACACAGAAAGGTCCTGACTGACCTCATGATTGTACCGGCATCCTTCTTGCTATGAGGCACACGCAAGACCTGCTGCACCACTGTGTCACCCTCCTTTAAAGGGACTGTGAGGAGAATCTGTTTCCACCGACGTTAAGACTCTGCTACCCATGAGCACGCGCTGTGACTGTCGTAATGCTGCGTTCCAGTAACCTCGGAACTGGGAGTGACATCATCTCCAACTTACCGGCGTTCCAGTTGAAGTCGGAAAAAAACATGCCGATCTTCCAGGCTATTGTTAGCTGTTGTTAGCACACCCTGTGTTGTTGTATGAAGAATGTGATTATCACTATGGCAGCATTTTTGTAAATATAAGTCTAACAATACTATGTATACAGCTGATCTAGAGCGACACACCCCAGTCAGAAGTGCAAATAAACTGATTATTACAGGAGCTAAATAACTGTTCACACTGGGGGCATCCATCTTCGATTATCAACTCGGGGTTGGCGAGGTTTCATCGAGTTCCCAGTGGGAAATTCAGACTTTAAGGGACATTCCAGTTTTAGTTTCCTACTTGGAACTCGGAAATTCCTGCTTCAGACTACAACTTGAACGCACCACAAGCCAAAGCGTGCGTCCGTGTGATGCAAATGAATGCAGCTCGGTCCTTCCTCAGAACTCTGCATTGCTTTACAACTTCTTTTTTCAACAACTTACAGGATGCAAAGCGACGAGGTAATGTATCTCTTTCTAGTTACGTAGCGGTAGTTTTTGATGTGTGACAACAAGCAGTTTTTGGAAAACTTCGTATCGTTGTTTTGTAGCTGGCTATATATCCCTACTTACAGCCCGGTGCTCTAAGATGTGTCCGAATAATATGAATTTACTCTCTGTTTAATTGTCTTGCTCCCAAAGTTGAGTATCCAGGCCAGTCCAGCCCTGTCCAACCCGACCTGAAGGCTAAGGAATAGCATTTATAGATAACCTATTTTGATGCTATAAAACTCATCTTAAAGTGTGTATTTCAATCAGGCATATATCTAAAAGTGAGACTTTTCTGTAATTACTTAGAAACTCCTCACAGTCCCTTTAAATTGAGTGAGGCTGTGTTTACATGGGGCCAAATACGGTCAGATCTGATAAGTTTTCATTGCGTTTTGGCCTTGCGTTTATATTGAAGCGCTTTGCCTTTTGTCTGAAAACTGTAACTTTTTTGCCATTGTTGTTGTTTGTGAAGAATTTTTCTTCTTTTTACATGTATTGTACTAGTGCTGACTCTCTGCAAACCTACACCACCATCTACTGAACTGGCAGGCGTACTACAGTGGCTTCATTTGTCTCCAGCGTCTCGTCAAAAGGAAGATCGACTTTGAAAACGCAAAGGAAAAATCTTTGCGTTTTTAAGTTAGGAGTCTCCGTGTAAACGTAGCCTGAATTTGACTATTCTTTAGGGGCCACTTGAGAAGCCTTGGGGGGCCTAATGTGGCCCAGGGACCTCCAGTTGATGGTATTTGACCTCAACTTTTGAGAGAAAACCTCCAAACTTTGACAGAATGGACTTTGACTGAAGTTGATATCAAAGCAAACTTTGAAGGTTTATTATTGTAGTCTTAACTTTTTACACTTTAAAGCACTGGATGAGCATGTCCTTGATCTTTGGCCTAAAATATCTGATCATTTTATTCTTCAACTAGAGGGGATATTGAGCAAAGATTCAAGCAAATCTCTGAAAGAGTTTAGATGTTGCCTTTACAAGCAAGTGAAGTATAGGTGAGTGTCCATGACCTTTAAACCAACACTATGTAGCTTTTCAAACATAATATAATCCTTCGATATTCATTTTGATGGTCCACCACTTTACAATGAGTTCAATGACACCTCTGTCGTGGTCTGGAGTGGTCTGTTTCCCTTTAACTGGCGCTATGTAACTTCAAGGTGGATGGTGGGAACCCTGCCACACTAAAAAACTACACGTTTGGACTGCTTTATGGCATACGTCACTTCCCCCGATTCCTGATTCGTTTAAAACACGGAAGTCTCAGCAAAAGCCAATCGCGGAGCTTTAACCATGGCAGAGGCAACAACGTCAGGAAGAGAAAAGTTTTGTCGGAGGATACAAAACAAAGAAAGCGAGAGAAAAACAAGCTGAATGCTCAGACCAGAATAATCATCGGTTCTGCGTTCACTCGCTGGTGACGAGGGGGGATGTCCGACTACTATCAGGTATGTTGGGCCACTAATTTATGACGAAGTTACTCAAAAAACTTGACAGGAAAAAAGTACAGCACAACAAATCCAGAACGTACCAGTATGTAGTTTGTTTTAGACCTATTTCAAGCGTGTGATATCACCAGCTCGTCGTTGACTTTACTTTTATTCACTTTATCGCTTCAACAGGACGGGGGCGACTTCACGGTAATAAAACCAAGCTGAACTTTTGATTTTTAACATCGTCTTTTAGTCAAAAATAAATACACTACCTCGTCACTATCCATCCTGCAAACAGCTGCCGAAGACAGAGTACTTTTAGCGAAGTCCTGGCTTCTGTGATTCACCTACAAAATAAATGCACGCGACCGGCAGATCTGTATCCTTACGACAGTATGCGCGTGCTAGAGCTCATGGGTAGTTGAGTTCCCTATCCGGTCAAGCGAAGATCTACTATAGTGCTGCTTTAACATAACACCTTCAAACCCCAGCAAGGCCATCCTGAAGTTTGTAACGACAGTTGTTTTAAGTTTCAAGAAAATTCCTCAAAGTGATTTTAATTCCTCAAAAACTGGCCTGATAGATTGAAGTACTTACAGACTGACGGACAGATAAACCAAAAGCCAAAGTCCCTCGGCCTTGGCAGTCACCGGTGCGGAGGTATTAGAGTGACGGCATGTCAAGCTGCCTCTAATGCTTCATTTCTCCCTGCCTCTGAGCATATTTAGTCATTTAATAAAGCATATTGGTATGTTTTCAAAGCATAAAATCTCCATATTGTGTTTCCTCGCCGTGTCTGTGCTCAGTCACTCAGTGTTCGAGGCTCCCAGGGGGAGAAGAGACAAGGCTGGGAAGCTCTGATGGGAAAGTGGGCCAGCGCTCTCAGCCCTCCACTGGAGAGCTCCTTAAAAGGCCTGGAGAGATGATGTCGTGGACTCTTTCCTTCACGGCCCCCCCTCCATGCTTTCTCTCCATCCCTCCCTCCTGTAGCCGTGGAGAAGCCCAGGCAGCAGGAGCAGAGCCAGGCTTTGGCCGGACTCGTCATGCACATCAGAGAAACACACGACACTTATGACTTCATTGAGCCGAAATAAGGCTCACATCTATCAAAAGCTGGGAAGGCCTGTTATGAAAGATAGGATTTCCTGCAATGGGAATTATTGTGCTCTGTTGTACCCCCTGACCCTGCTGACAGTAAGGTGATATTAACGCATTAGAGCGAAACAACGTGTTGATTTAGTCGACAAAAAATGTGACCACAAGTGTTTGGCTGCAACCTTTATCCATCACAAAAACAAGGCAATATCCAGCAAAAACCCCTGTTGCAGTGAGTGAAACAAAGATAAAAAAAGAGTACAATGGCTTTTTGAATTTGATGCCTGTAGCATGTTCCAAAAGAGCTGGGACAGGGGCAACAAAAGACTGGAAAGTTGGGAAATTCTAAAAAAAACTTCTGTTTACAACATTCTAAAGGTACACAGGTTAATTATACAAGGTGAGTGTCATGATTGGGTATAAAAGGAGCATCCACAAGCAAGTATGGGGTGAGGTTCACCAGCTCGTAAACAACTACAGGAGTATAGTCTAACTGATCAAGAATGTTTCCCATAATACAGTTGCAAGGAATTTAGAGATTTCACCTTCTGCAATCGGAAATATCATCAAAACATTCAGAGAATCCTGAGAAATCTCAGCACAAAGTCAACACTGAATGCCCATGACCTCCACCCCCTCAGGCAACACTGTAGTAAAAACCAGCATTATTCAGGGACGGATATTACCACACGTGACTTATAGACATGACACATATTTGGCCATTTCATTAGGACCATTTCACTCTCATTATCATTATAGCTGTTAATGTAGACATTAGCATGATCTTCCTATCCATGGTCCGTACATCTATAGTATCTATTTTTATCACTATATAGGCATGAGATCCCTCTGAAAATGGGATGTCACATCTCAAGAGACCTTTAATACATTTATACTTAATGGAGACAAATACGGTTGGGATGCACTTGTGGTCCGGGCACCCATGAGTTCGTCACTACCATAAATTCTTATTTTCTGTAAGAACATCATCGATTATACTTCTCTAAAATGATCACCACAACCATTCAGACATGAGGACCCTCCTGAAAACCAGATGTAGCATCTCAAGAGGCTAACCTCTAATAAATCAGACGATAGGTCTGTGGTTCATGGATCTGTCACTAACTTTAGTTCCTACTTTAGTCCACTTGTCTCCTCTCACTTCCCTTCCTTTGTCCGCAAACCCAACACAGCATCGTGTGGATTTGCTGTTCATCATGAGACTGGGATCCACATTCAAGATTTCCTGCTGCTTAACAGAAGGTTTTTTCTTGCCGCTATGATGGAGGGATTCATGATTGACTATATGGATTCATGTTGGATGTTGGATGTATATATTTGTGTGTATATATATATTTTTATGTAAATACATATTTTTATATGTATCTATGCATATATGTGTATCCATAAAATGAAGAGCTCTATTGTAAAGTGTCTTGAGATAACACTTGTGATGAAATGGCACAAAGATTGTTGATTGATTGATTTACTCTTTTTATGTACTCTCAATGCCATTGGAAATGAGAACACGCTCTCAATGGAATTTTGAGATTAAATAAAGAAATGAAAGACTAAACACAGCTATTGCCACTTTTAAACGTGCAAGTTAAAGCTCTTGACACAAGTTAAAACAGACATAAAATAGAAAAGACTGCTGCGGTCTGACGAGTCCACATTTTAGACTGTTTCTGGGAATTACTGATGCCGTGTCCTCCGGGCTAAAGAGAAAAAGGACCATCCACATTACTTTAAAGCACAATTCAAAAGCTAAAATCTATAAGGGTATCTGGGTTTGCTTGTGCCCATGCCATGGGTAACTTGCATGTCCTTGAAGGTACAGTTAATGCTAAAAGGTACGTATAGGTTTTGGAGAGGCATATGTTGCCATCTTTGTTTTTTCAGGGATGTCTCTGTTTGTTTCAGCAAAATAATGCCAAGCTACACTCTGTATACAACAGCCTGGCTTCGGAGTGAAAGAGGGTCTGTGGGAAAATCATAAATCAAGTAAGAACAGGAAAAAATTACCTACAACCATGAACAATAAGGTGATGTGACAGAGGTAGACATGACCCTGTCACAGCTTTTTTAGAGCATGTAGCAGGCATCAAATTCAAAATAAGTAAATATATGCAAAAAACAATTAAGTTCTCTCAGTTTGAACATTAAATATCTTGGTGTGAAATCCAATGGCATATAGGCTGATAAGGGTTCTCATGGCATTATATTCAATATGTTTTACACATCATCTTAAAGGTGCCATGAGGAGAATCTGTTTCTGCTACCCATGAGCACGCGCGGCGACTGTCGTAATGCTGCATTCCAGTAACCTCGGAACTGGGAGTGACATCATCTCCGATTTGTCGGCGTTCCAGTTGAAGTCAGAATAAAACATGCCAACCTACCAGGCTATTGTTAGCTGTTGTTAGCACGCCCTGCTTTGTTGTATGACGAATGTGATTATCACTATGGCAGCATTTTTGTAAATATAAGTCTAACAACACTATGTATACAGCTGATCTAGAGCGACACACCCCAATCAGAAGTGCAAATAAATTGATTATTGCAGGAGCTAAATAACTGTTCACACTGGGGGAATCCATCTTCGATTATCAACTCAGGGGGTGGCGAGGTTCCACTGAGTTCCCAGTAGGAAATTCCGACTTCAGGGGACGTTCCAGTTCCAGTTTTGTACTCGGAACTCGGAAATTCCTACTTCTGCTCCAACTGGAACGCACCAAAAGATGTGACTCAAGGTACGTAGCGGTAGTTTTTGATGTGTGACAACAAGCAATTGTTGGGAAACTTCGTATCGTCGTTTTGTAGCTGGCTATATATCCCTACTTACAGCCCGGTGCTCTAAGATGTGTCTGAATAATATAAATTTGCTCTAGTTTTAATTGTCTTGTTCCCGAAGTTGAGTATCCAGGCCAGTCCAGCCCTGTCTGACCTGACCAGGAAGCTAAGGAATAGCATTTATAGATAACCTATTTTGATGCTATAAAACTCATCTTAAAGTGTGTATTTCGATCAGGCATATATCTAAAAGTGAGACTTTTTTGTCATTACTTAGAAACTCCTCATAGCATCTTTAACTAAAACTAAAGAGGGTTAAACTGATTACAATGTGTTTAAAACTCATGTGTCTTCAAAACTATACAGAATCCATAGCTGTCCAAACTATCACTGTATGCAAAAATTGAGGAACTGCTGCACAGTTCCCTTCATGTGCAAAGCAAAAGCAGAAACAAGGAGGAAATGCAATATCACGGCAGCAACCAAATATGCAGAAGTACTCTTTTGCAAGTTGTGTTTTGCTCAAAGTGAACCTTCTCTGTTTAGATACTTTACACACAAACTGTCAGACTTCCTTATAACCCCGTCTAATCCCAGCATCTAAAACATGTTAAGTAGCGAACATCTTCACACGCAGCTCAGTCTCTGCAGGCTTGACTCATTTTTTCCATCACAGCCTCCATGCTAGAGGTCAAGAACCACTTAATGTCCACGGTGCAGCTGAAGCAGATCCCTTTGCCCCCTCTAACCCCACTCAATAATCATTTTGGAGATCTTGTGTTGGTGTTCCCCAGGTAAGCTCTCACGTAAGATGTACCGAGCGCCCTTTCTTTCTCCTCACTAGGCTACAATCTCCGAGCCATCTGCCATTATCTGGGGAATGTTCTCCACACACTTCATGGACATATATGTACCACAGCTTTGACATCTTTTGCTATTTTTAGCGCCAGGCTGCCACTGGAGGTTGTTATAGTGATGTCACGCAGGCTTTCAAAATAGATCAGATTGTTTATCTTTGGTTACACTTCCTGCACATTTTTCTTGTCATGTTTGTTTGTGTGGATTCATGTCAAACTGGATTATTTTTAGATCATCGTTGAAGCCTGTTTGGTTTGAATAATATCTTGTTTTTTTGTCATGGAGTAATAACAACTTCCAAGTAAGAGCTCAACCGTCTTGATTTTGCTCATGAATTCTACTCTTGTATCAGCTTGATAAACAAATCTGGGCAGGCTTTTAGCTAAAAGGCTAAGTATTAACCTGCACGTGTCGGATGGATAGTTCATTAATTTGTGGTGGTGCTATATGATATTTTCATTAACAGTAAATACATCAGCCACAGTGGGTTTGATCAGCTCTGCTCCTGTAAGGAGAGATTCAGCACAGGATGTAGGTTATATACTACTGCAGATGGAGCCAAGTGCTCTGCATTTTTCACTGAATTTTAGGCGAAAACAAACTTCAAAAACAGCATTTGGGTGATACATACACTAACCTAAAGACATTAACAGTCCCTTACTTTTTCTTTGGCAAGTCTCCTTGTTTTAGGACAACTTTTTGCACATGAACAGTATCGTGTCATTCCAGCTAGAGTAAAATCGAACCAAACAAAGGGATTTGTTGAAAACAAAAACAAGTATTGACATTACATCCAGTCACAACAAACAGTAATCCCAACTCTATTTCTATGGTTTTCTCCAAAATAAAATTCAGCAAATTATGCAGAGCTCTTGGCCCCATCTGCAGCAATGTATAGCCTAACTTTTGTTCTAGGTCTTTCCTCACAGGGGCAGAGCTGATCAAACTCAGTGTCACATGCAGTTACTATTGCAATGAACCCCTTACAAACCCACTTCTAAAATACTGAACTATCCCCTCAAGTTCCAACATACTGCGGAGATCCCAGTTTATCTTGTTTATGATGCTCATGCCAGGAGCAAAGTGGTTTAGTAGTGTAGGTGGACTCAATAACTAGTTAGCTTAGATCAACTGTATTAATACACAGAGCCTTTGGCCCCATCTGCAGCAATGTATAACCTAACTTTTGTGCTTGGTCTTTCCTCACAGGGGCAGAGCTGATCAAACTCACAGTGTCCAAAGCATTCATAATTGCTATGAACCCCTTACAAACCCACTTTAAAAATACTGAACTATCCTTTCAAGTTTTAACATACTGCGGAGGTCCCAGTTTATCTTGTTTATGATGCTCAGTAGCAAAGTGGTTTTTATATTTCCTAGACAGATCTAACTTGAAGTTGCCTTCCTCTCAGCTGCTCGCATACAGACAGGAGCGTGTTGCTGTTTGCTCAAGAGTAAGCGCTCTAAAGGCTTAAAATCTTGTGAGTCACGGGTCAGAGGCCGGTTTTTGGCTTGTTTCTCGTATCTGAAGTTGTTTTTGGGGCTCTTAGGTCTGTGTGTAAATTCCCTGATTATCTTCTCCACAGCTCCTAACATAAAGGAAAACACTCCACTGCGGTAGGCAGTTGTCCAATTTCCTTGTTTCCTGGTTATATACACGCCCAAACACACTCTCACGCACATGGCACATGCTCCAGGAGCCAAAGTTGCCCGGTCTGTTTAGTGAAAGTTATAAGAGACATTATTTTCTTTGAATAGATATTTCTTAGCACTGTGACATTGAAACAATGTAGACGTAAAATTAACACACTTTATGTAGACTTCTTTCTTTTAAAAAGTAGCATATCACATTAGAAAGGAAATAGCTGGAAGTTGCTTATTTTGGGCTTATTTTTATTGACCTATGTTTATTTGCATAAAATGTGGTACTGACAGGAGCCTCATTCCACAGGGTGTGTGACATTTTGTAAAATAAAAAGAGCACAAAACTGTTATGTTCTCTGTAGTAGAACTTTTGTAGGCCTTCATGATGAAAGAACAGATATGGGTTCTGGGTCTAAATACCTACAATGTAAAAGTAACGGCACCGGAGGTTACTCTTCATAGAGGGTAACTACAAAGTAAAGAGTTACTTTTTTCAGATGTAACGAGTAACGAGCAAACACTACTTTTTAATAGTGTAGCTGGACCCAATAACAAGTCAATTTAGATCTACTTTATTATTATGCAAACCTTTTGGCCCCATTTGCAGCTTTGTGTAGCCTAACTTCTGTGATAGGTCTTTCCTCACAAGGGCAGAGTTGGTCAGACTCATTGTAGCCAATGCTTTTACCATTAAAGTTAATCTTATACTTGACTGAGAAAGGCACCTTAATTCATTGTGTATGGGAATGTCCCAAACTGGTGACTTTTTGGAAAATGGTTCTTCGTACACTAAGTATAA
This sequence comes from Scarus forsteni, assembly GCA_036419115.1. NCBI lineage: Eukaryota > Metazoa > Chordata > Actinopteri > Labriformes > Labridae > Scarus > Scarus forsteni. The sequence goes on from JAZDUH010000341.1 coordinate 6,669,523, forward strand.
TCACTGGTACTCAGATACCTTATCTAGCAAAACTTTGCATCCTGGGTCTGTTTCCGTCCGACTTTGTGGTTCGCTCTAAAAATAAGACTCTGATCAACTTTGGCCTCCTGCAGGCCAGGAGGATGATCGCTTTATCTTGGAAAGAGACTGAAGTTTCTTCTATACAGTCCTGGATAAGGGAAATGATACTATGTGTTAAAATGGAAAAAATAACTTATGTTATGAGAGGTAGAGCACAAGAATTTGAAGAGGTATGGACACCCCTAATTAGCTTTCTTGGTCGACAATAATGACAATGAACTTTAGAGTGTGACAGCCACATTATTATTATTATTATTATTACTATTTTATGTATTTATTAATTTATTGTATATGATTACTATTATCATTTTGAACTTTTTTATTATTTTGTCTATATATATTTTGCTATTATTTATTTATGTATTATCTTTTATTATTGTTTTTAGTTTGTTTTTTTATATTCATGTTTATGTTGTTTAAGAGAAAATGTTTGTTCTTTTATTTAAAGTATTAATCCTGTTTTTCTGTTGAAAACTAATAAAACATTATTAAAAAAAAGAAGTTCATCTGACACAAACCCACTTCAAAAATATTGAACTATCCCTTTAACTATCCCAGGTTAGCTTGTTTATGACGCTTGTGCCTGTAGCGGGGTGGATTAATACTGCAGCCGGATCTAATAACTAGTTAGCTTAGATCTACTTTGTTTTTATTAAAGGCATTTATCCCAGTCCACAAAACAAAAAGACAAGATGAGTAAGCTCCCAACCGCCGAGAAGAAGCCTCCCAGGAGTAAAGAGATGATCCACCGTCCCTCACCCAGGCTGGAATCCAGAGCATGTAGCTTAAATATGTAGCACAAGCCAGTATTCCATTAGAGTGTATTTCTAGAGCCTTTTGCTGGTTAGCTTAAATCATGATCCAGGAGACATGTGGTTATGAAATGCAGCCAGAGCCGTTATTTGGATTGCTCAAATATCTCTCATATAATTCTCAGCTTACCAGCTCGTAGCATCATTCCCAAAATGTCAAACTATTCCTGTTAACATGATCAGACTGACTCACAGTGAGCAGAAAGGTTACTGCAAGAGTCCAGACATGAGAACAAGAAGTCAGTCTACCTCTGGGCTATCAACGGGCCTTGAACTCAAAATGAAACTGGTTTGCGCTGGTGCAGGCAGATCCTAAGTGACAGGTGAATTGTGCTCTTTTCTGTCTGAGTATGAAGCTCAAACATGGGAAAGGGTAAGTGACCCTTGAGGCAGTTTGAGGGGTAAAGGAGACTCTGCTAACACCAAGATACTTTCATGCTGCCTCTTCAATCGCATCAGTCTCAGCTCTTCAATCATCCATAACTCAAGTTCAGGTAAACCAGCTTTAGGCTGCTGATCGGTACCAATGAAGAGTGAGTGGTCACCAAGTTTTGGCGGCCCATTTCTCACAGGTAATGAAGCCTGAGTCATGGTTCAAAATATCTTTATATTCATTTATGCTCCTCCCATTGAGCTGAGGAAAAAGTAAGTAGTGATTTTTTCATAAAAATGGCATTAAAGGTACAGTGTGCATTATTAAAGCAGCACTACGGAAGACTCTCGCTTGACCGGAGAGAGAACTTAACTACCCATGAGCCCTATACTGCCGTAAGGACACAGATCTGCCGGTCGCATGCATTTGTTTTGTAGGCGAATCACAGAAGCCAGAACTTCACTCAAAAGTATTCTTCTGTCTTCAGCGGCTGTTTGCAGGATGGATAGCGACCAGGTAATGTATTTATTTTTTACTAAATGACGATGATGAAAATCGCTAAGTTCAACTTGGTTTTATTACCGTGAAGTCGCCCCCGCCCTGTTGAAGCGATAAAGTGAATAAAAGTAAAGACAACCACGAGCTGGCGATATCACACACTTGAAATAGGTCTAAACAAAACTACATACTAGTACGTTCTCACGAATACTGTAAACGGATGGTAAACAATTAACAAGTACTTACAAGTCCAGCAATAACAGGGCCAAGTCGGCATCGGTCGGATGTCCCTCCTCGTCTTTTATTTCACGCCAGCGAGTGTGAAATAAACCGAACCGATGTTTATTCTGGTCCGAGCATTCAGCTTGTTTTTCTCTAGCTTTCTTTGTTTTGTATCCTCAAAATAAACTTTTCTTTTTCTTGCGTTCTTAGCTGCCTTCGCCATGACTACAGCTCCGCGTTTGGCTTTCGCCGACACTCCATGTTTTAAACAAATCAGGAATCGGGGGAAGTGACGTAGCCTATGCCGTAAAGCAGTCCAAACTTGTAGTTTTTAGTGTGGCAGGGTTCCCACCATCCACCTCGAAGTTACATAGCGCTAGTGAAAGCGATACAGACCACTTCAGAGCACGACAGAGGTGTCATTCAACACATTGTAAAGTGGTGGACCATGACAATGAATATCTAAGGACTATATTATGTTTGAAAAACTACATAGTGTTGGTTTAAATGCTATCTAAAATAACAGACTTGGTAAAAATGGAATAGATTACTTAAAAATTATATTTAAATTAGTTTCTAGTAGGCCTTAAATAATTAATGTTTTGTTTTCGTTACCTTAGAATAAGTCATTTATATCTACATAGGAGCGGGTCCTCTCTTATGGTGGCTTCCACCTTGCGTCGCCATCTTTTCTACCGTAACTCAGAACGGACAAACTAAACGCTTTCGCGTTTTTTTGTTGACGCCTACCGGAAATGCACAGTTGTGAAATAGACGAAGAAGAGAGTGATTACCAAGCAGCTGTGCTAATACAAACAAACATGGAGGACCACACATACAATTTGCCATCAGTGGAGCGTGAATCTTTGTCAAAGAAACGAAAACGCGATGAAGCCAAACGCAATCAGGACAGGCTATGACAAAAAAACAGGGTCAACATTGGCGCTGCCTTTCCCAGATGGAAGTCCCTGAAGGATAAGTTTGCAGACAGACGCCGAAGTTGCCTGTTTTTTGCTGGACAGGTAAGACTAAGTGTCGAATTGTACTCTTATATGGAGCCGAATTTTTAATATAAATCCATGAAGACCGGGTGCTGATCTCCAGCAGAGCGGCTCTCGCAGCTTGGGGCGGCGCGCGGGAAGGAGAAAGAGAGAGTGGAGCCGAGGAGACGCAGTACAGTTGCCGTGGTGATGGGCTAGCATGCATTATGTTGCTAATGTTAGCATGTATTACCAAAACAATAAAACACCTACAATTGCTCTGTAACTTGTAAGCTGTAACCCTAACCAAGTAAAAAAATACATCTGCACCTCATCACTTGAGTTTTGCGATACGCTGGAAGCACTTGTTGACGACGCCATGTTGAAAAAACACTTTTTGTCCTTGGAAGGCCACCGTAGCTCCGGAGGTTCTCCGACAGGGAGAGAAGGGTCTGTCTGCGGCCCGCAAGACGGAGGCGTGTCATGTAGTGGGCGTGTCGCGTAATGACGTAATGACTACACGACACGCCCACAAATAAAACCTAACGTCACCCATCTGCTAACCCTTAACCTAACCATCACTCTTTTAGTGCCTAAATCTAAGTTTCCCCTTTTAATGTTATAATAACTTACACAAATAAAACCTAACGTCACCCATCTGCTAAGTCTTAACCTACACGACACGCCCACTACGCGACAGAACCCACTACAGGACACGCTTCCGTCTTGCAAGCCGCAGACAGATACACTTGGACAGGGAGGGGGGAGCGCCGGAGTGCTGCAATCTCAAACCTCACCTTTAGATGCCGCTAAAAACTACACACTGTACCTTTAAGCCTCCAAAATGTAATTAGTTCATTCATGAATGAGAGTGGACATGTGTGCAGTTAACAAAAAAGTGTGTTCCTTCATATATATTTTAATGAGCAAAAGATTATAATGACCCAGTGCCCTTGACCTTTAAACTGTTCTTTATTCCTCCTTCATATTTTTTCAGTTGTTCCTTTTTATTTCATTTATCTATTGAGGGACTGCATGCAATTTCAATAATCATACACACAAATGATTTATTTTCACTTAATGGCCACAATTTGTATTTTAATTGCTTATTTGTTTTATTTCTTTTCCAATTCGTGGTAATTAAAATACATGGTGCTTTCTTAATGAAAAAGCACATATATATTTTAAACACTGTGACTAAAAAAAAATAGTCTTTCATTTGAACACAGGGTCCAATAAAGTGGTATGAAATATCTGTTTGAAATGTAAATTAATTATTTTGGGTGACTTTTCTTTGCAATAATTTGTTAATTCAAACAAATGTGACAATTACTGATGCTGACCCTGGTTCCTCAAAATCCAACGAGCCGTTCACATGACAATGAAAACGGCCAAAAATTGAGAGTTTTTGTTGCTTTGTGCCCTCCATGTACACGAGATCGGTGCCCAGAGTGCCTGAATCTGCAAACTTTCAAAACCAGAGTCCAATGTTAACATTTTTGGAAACCTTTTCTTAGTTGTCTCTGTGTGAACAGGAATCAACCTTGTCATGGAATACAGTGACGCAGGCGTTGGCCTGGGCATGGGAGTGGGCGCAGGTGCAGGCACATGCGCTGCACAGTACTCTTTTCGATAAAGGCTGTGCGCACACCCAAGAACAACAAAAACAACAACAGCTACGGCCAACTACCGAGCAGCACGTGTGCTGTAATAAAGAAGATAAAGATTCCACTTGCCATCGCTTGGCATAAAATGTCCTTATTCTATGTCCCAAAGTCTCTGAGTAGCCACAGAGGCTGTGTAACATGAGCGCCCCTTGCTGGCACCCCTGCAAACTTGAGCGGTGCAACCTGTGTATTTCTGCCCAACTGGACCAAGCTTCCCTGTGCAATGTTGGAGCTAATTTCTAGATGAGTGGCTGTTAGAAACCTTATATGCTTCTATTTTAAACAGACTTAATGGTGTGTCGGTGCCAAACGCTAAAGATCTTTGCCTGAGTCATCACACAATGCAAGAGAGCGTACGCAACCGCTACACTGCTTACTGTGTTCAGTTTGTTATCCTTGAAAATATACAGATTTGTTGTTCAGACAAAAACAAATCCTGCTTTTTTGTGTTATTGTATTATTATTTAAGAAAATTTTGTCTTCACCAGAAAGCATGAATGCCCTGCTGATGTTGTGACTCCGCAGTTTCACTAAAAACCTACATTGCCGACTATGCTGCTGCTGCATCTTCACTTTTTCTCACAGATCCGTGTGAATGTGCATCATTTTCAGCGAGAACCTTTCCATCTCTGGTGACTATGTTGTGGAAAAGGGCTCTAATAGTTTTTTCTTGATTTAGAGGGGACATTTGTTCAAAGTTTGATGGAAATAAAAGCTTCTATCCTTGAAATACAGTGGGAGTTACAGTAAAAATCCCTCAAAGGGTTCTTGATAAATTTCATTCACAAGCAACAGATAAACATTTGATCATAACCTTTGATTTATCACCCCTCAAATTTCAACAATTAATATTTTAGCTGCAGCAGACACTTTTACAAAGTTTAAGGAAAATTTGTCGAAGCATTTTAGAGATATCACGGTCTCAAGCTAGAGATAACTAGCCTGACATGCCAGATGGACAGTTCCATATTGGGAACATTTCACTAATCCATCTGGGGAGGAGCCCTGGGAAAATGTTTTCAAGGGCAGAACCTTCAAAAACAACAGCAGCTTGTGATTGGACCATTGTTTGGCTCATCACACTTAACACAGACCAATCCATATCAACCAGTGCTGCTATGACATAGCATATGTAGCGACTAAATGTCACGGCTAAAGGCTAACCGTTAGCCACTACATCTAACGGCTTACATGGACAAACAACAGTACATTAGCCGTAGCAGCTAACTGTTTTTGGCGGATAATGACGAATGGCTGTTAACCGTTGCTTGCCCTTGTTAGCCGTTAGCCGTAGTGGCTAATGGTCATTAGCCAATAGCTTAACTACCTTAACACTATCGTTTTACATTAAATCATACCACACAGATGTATCATTTAACACTTATATGTGACATGAACCTCATCAAAGATAATCTCTACAAAGTAAACTCATGAGGAGAGCAAACCTCCTGACTGTCCCTCGGACCAAGCATCGAACCTGGGGGGACAGAGCCTTCTCTGTTGCTGCCCCCTCTCTTTGGAACTCACTCCCACAACACATCCGGGACTCCACAGACCTTACTGCCTTCAAGTCTAAATTAAAATCACACCTGTTTTGCACCGCCTTTAACTTATAATTTCTCCAGTTTTATCTCATGAACAACATATACTTTTTTTTTCTTTTTTTTTAACTGTTTTTCTGTCTGCTGAAGGCCCTCTTGTTGGCTCTGTATTTTCTTGTTACCTTGTTTTTTTCTGCATATTGTTTTAATTTGTTTTTAATTTGTACTTTTATTCTTTTATCCTTGTAAAGCGTCTTTGAGTTTTTGAAAAGCGCTGTATAAATAAAATGTATTATTATTATTATTATTATATTTCGCCAAGTATAACTGAGTAACCATGATGACCACAGGCTAACCGACCATTATTTGTACAACAGGAAGTGACTTCACTCCCCATTAAGTCACTTCCTGTTGCCATGTTGCCCGCAGCTCCCGCTGCTCCCACCTCTCTTCCCTGATTGGGCCGTTAAGCATTTAGCCAAGTGAAACTGTTGGACAATGGAGGCTGGCAAGATGGAGATGCATGATTTCAGAATCAGTAGCTTCCGTCTGCTCTGCAAGGCTAAGAGATAACTATGGAATGCAATGACCTTGACCTTTGACATATTGCCATTAAAAAACCTAATTAGGTCATCCTTCATTCAGAGTGGATAACTGTGTGAAGTTTCCATAAAGTCTTTCAATGTGTTTTTCAGATTTTGCACTTACAGGCAAAGGATGAATATAGGAATGTGAAAGGTTCATCCATTGGAGTGGACATGTTTGCAAGGTTTATAAAAATCCCTTAAAGTGTCCTTGAGGTATAACATTCACAAGTCAGGGGTGAACACAGGGCCTAAAAGTGTTGACCCATGACTCTTATAATTTGAGAAATGTATCCTTGAATTGCAGGGGACAGTTTGTCAAGGTTTTATGAAATGAACTCTTGACATATCAAAGCAAGTAAGTGATGAAGAAACCGCCATCATCTGAAAAAGTTTTGCTTGCATAGGCGCAGACATTTCAGCACAGTTTAATCCTTCTTGGGTTTTTAGATATTGTACAAGCAAGGGGTTGACCTTTGACCTGTTGACCTAAAGTCAGAGTGGTTATTTATGCAAAGTTTGAGGAAGATCTCTTTAAGAGCTCATTGACTCTGTTTGTCATTAAAGTAGAGACATAAAACAGGATTTTGCATTAGATAGCATCAGACCTACAAGGACAAATGTGCAGTTGAGGAAAATTTAGGATGATTTCAGACGTGTTTAGCCTCAAAGATCATGACAGTTTTTTCTCTTTTTTTATTTTCTGCCACTTCACACCCACAGAAAAGTGTAGCCGAGGTGTTAACTCGCAAAAATACACATCACATTGGTGTTACATAACTGACCATCATGCATAACAGCCGGTCAGACGTACAGCCCGACTGTAAAATGACATTTCCTGGTTCTTCACCTCTTCTGGGAGGTAATTGATTGTCCCTGTATATATTTACTCTTGATATAATCTTGCCTGCAGGCTCCACACTGCAGCACTAGTGCTGATATTACTGTCAGCTGGCTACATACACAGTAATAATCATATGTGGGTGGCTTCACTGCAAGTGGGAGAGCAGCACAAGTAACACTTATCTATTTTTACGCTTCTGCTTGAGGGCTTCCTTTGTGAAGTGTGTGGATGGAGCTCAGCTGAAAGTCATTTATGCATAATGGAGGGAAGTTATTGCTGGGTTTCAATGCCGGACACCATTAATGTGTATGTGATTTAGGACTGGGGTTGACGTCCTTTGCCAAATTAAGAGTCTGCTTAAGTCAAATAGGATTTTATGGGTTTAAAAATCCCTAAAGCTGTGGACTCTAAAGAATACTGTTAGCCCTTCTTTTAAAGGTCCCATGTCTTGGTGTGTCTGACACTTTGCAACATGTCCCATTTACCCAGGATTTGATTTAAGTCAAATCAAAAATGGAGGATCAGATGTGGCTCTTTTTCCCTCCTCTTTGGAAATTCTTCGATCTGTGGGGGCAAGAGGGATCACAGGCTGTTGACTGGACTTTCAAAACAGTCATTCAGTCTGCCTGTGGAAAACAGAAAACATGCATGCAGGTGAAGGTTGTACAGCTTTTACAGGATACCATTGACCATGATGTTATTTAAAAAAGATCTGGTAGTTTTCAATTTCATGTGGTGTCCCACAAGGCTCCATTTTAGGTCCCTTTCTCCATTGTACTAAGAATATAAAAAATTTCAATGTTGGGAAAGCGGATTGACCAAATTTGGGACTACTGCAACTTTTTACAAGATTTTTTTTTAAATTCGGCAGTCATTGATTTCTTAAAAACTTTTTTGTCATGCCTCTGCAACAGGACTGTAAATAATAATCTCCACCTTGGTAATGCATTTACAGTTAAGCAATTATGATGCTCTGGACAAAGGCCGGCTCATATAGGGTTTTCTTCTGAGACATACACTTTAAAAAATCCTTTGGTGGTAGAGTGCAGTGTGTTGTTGATGGCCTGTCATCTGCTTATTTGGTATTGACAATGGTGTCCACAAGTGTCCATATTGGGTCCCATTATTTCTAAACATTTTGATTATTTCCCTCAAGTGGGATCTAGACAAACGATAAGAAATTATGTTATTACTTTTATTTGTCATAATAGTTATCTTATTTTGCAATTCTTAAAGCATATGCATTTAAGTTTACAACAGTGAAAAACAAAATCAACCTTTGTAGTTTCACATTGCATCTCCATTTTCTGCATGTGCAATCCTGGGTTCTTTTCCAGAGGTGTTATGATAAAATATTGTCTTTAAAGGAGACATATCATGCTGATGCATGATTTAATACTTACATATAATATGATACATATGAAAACAAGACCTTACACCCCCTTAATTTTCAAAAAATGAGATATTGTATTTTTTCTGATATCCTAGAACGAGACTTGATGCCTCTGAAAATAGGTCATTGCGAGATGTCTGTGAGATTTCAAACGTCGTGACGACACGAGGTATCTTTCTTTTTCTTGGAGTAATCTGATAAAACACTTCCTCCTCTGTGATGGCCGTTAGCCACAAAACCGTCACCAAGGAACACATCCACCAGCAGGGGTATATAGGTCCTTAGCTCACATTTACTCATTACCAGCTCTGGCCTGTAGGGGGACTCAATACGCGGTCGCTGCATTGAGCCTGCCGGAAAATACAGTAGAAGAAGAAGGACAGGCTGGCTCAACCCGCGATAGAATTGACCAATCAGAGCACAAAGGGCTGTGACGTTGCGAGATAACTTTAGGTCATCCTCAGATCCGATTGTTTCAACAAGAGCTTCATAATGGCCTAAAATGAGGATTTTGAGAACGCAATTGTGGGGCAATAAAGGAACTAAATGACTTGTACTGAGGGCAGAAATGTTTTACAGGCATCCTAGTCTGGCATAGTGAAAGGGAGAAACAAGCATGATATGTCCTCTTGAAAGACCTTATGATTTTAAAATGACTTGAGAAGTAAAGAGAAATATTTTAAGGTCGGGGATGGGGAACTAGCAGCCAGGTGGCCACATGTAGCTTTTTGGCTTATTCCATCAGTCAGCCAGTCAGTCCAAAAAATCTTAAAAATACATATCAATTAAGAAAATGTGTCATGTTTCACCATGAAAACATTAAAATAGTATTATTTCTAAGAAACTTGAGTTGCTGTAATTGTTTCTGTTGAACTCACTTTTGTGCATTACTAAAATGCGTTTGTTGAAGTAAAGTTTTTTTTTGGATCAAGTTTTTTGTATTCTTGAATAACTCGAAACTCATAACCTAACTCTGGCGTTGCCTTTCCCTGGTCTGTTGAGTTTGTTTGTTTGTTTGTTGAATTTTAATAATGGTGTCCCACAAGGCTCTGTATTAGGTCTAATTCAATTTCCTTTAGTAAACTTTAATGCTTCTCACTTGCATTATATGCTGATGATATGATTATTAACTTTATATTTTGCTTTCATGAGAAAGCGTAACTAAAAATGTTTATCATCATGTATGACCTGGGAAACTTTTGTGCATTTAGATGTGTTCTTAATGCAACAAAGTCTAAAATGTTAATCTTGTTGAACTTGTTGTACTGTTTTATGGTCCAGGACTCCAGGAGAGATTTCTGTAAATCACTGTGGGTACCCTTGTTTAAATCAAGTCTAAACATAAAGTAAATGCTGAAAGGGGACATCTTTTTTAAATGTGGAGGTTTTAACCTCTGGCAGAAGCAAACTGAGGATGGTGGATGTTAGCAATAGGAAACACTGTCCCCATTGTAACTTGCTGTGGATTTTAGGATTACTCAGGTCATGGGAGATGTAAGCATTGGTACACGAGATATATGACACCTGTTAATTGAAACGTGAACCTGTCTACATGTGAAGTTAAGGACCTTGAAGTGCAGCCAATGACAAATGTGATGGTCTTTGACCCTTGACTTCAGAGAATGCACCCGCTGGGCTCCCACTCCCTGAAAATCCATGAGGTTGAGTTCAGTTCACAATGTATAAGTGGTATTTAAACCTGATAGGTTCCAGGCTTTAAGGCGTGAACAAGGCTCTGATTTTCCACTCATGTTTATTTTTAACAAGGTGAATGGAAATAATGGGGGCACAAGGTTTCAACGGCTAAAGCAAGAAATCTAAAAACAGGACAAACAAAGCTTTAAAGCAAGCTGTAATACGTATAAAGTTCCCGTGTAAGTGCCAGGCATATTTTTCAGCTCTTATGTAAATCACTGACACGCTGTTCTTTTATAATTAAAGTGGTCCTTTGTAAAATTAATAGAGTAGAAGAGAATAGAAGTATTAAAAGTTATTCTGCCTTGCTCTGCAGAAAGCAAATAGGCCTTTTTTTTGCAGGATGTCTTATCTTAGGCCTTGGTTTTGTATCAGCTTAAATATCCTCTAAACTGGAGTTAACAACTTCTCTGTGATGTTATATCGGTGTAAATAGAAAAAAAAACTATGTCACAACCAAAATGATTCTCTTTTAATTATGTACATGCGACCTTGTGAGCTATTAGCCAGATGTGAAAGTATATGTATCTACCCTTTAATTTTGTTGTGTCTGGTTACAGTCTTGTCATTTTATCAACTAATAATCTTGTTTATTGGTATAAAGACATAAGACAGGCTCACCTTTATCTGGCTTTTGCTCTGTTTTTATTTACGACAGCAAAAGAATTGATGATCCTTTTTTCCATGGCTTTCTTCACTGAAATGATTCATCGTAGTTTTTAGCACTAACCCATTACAGGCTTCACTGCAGCTCCAGATTTTGGCCTATTATTAGCCTCTTTTCTCCAGGAAACAAGGTCACTCCAATAGCCTTGGCTTATTAAGGCTGTCACTACTCATACAGCCTTAAAGATACACGCAACCAAAAATGAGGCCCACAGCTCTGACATAACCCCGTCAGCATATGCCTGGACAAAGTTAGCTCAATCAAATGTCTATTGTTATCATGACAGCATAATGGGCAGGGATTGGGAGAGTAACGTCGAATGATGCTCCAGCTGTACGGCCCCTCGCTAAGTGAGAGCGACTGCCCTATTTCTGTCTGGGGTTAGAGCTCAGCTGTTGTCTGGGGAGTGGATAACCTTGTGAACACTCCCCAGACCCTTTACTATCCCCTCATGGCATGCCCTGAACCCCATTTTGGGTGCTCCTAGTAAAATGTCACAGGACATTCAGACTGAAAGGGATTATTTTGGAAAAATAGTTTTTCTTGATGGCTTATGAGAGGTTTCTGGTTGCGCGTAGTGGTATATCTATAGAATATGTGAGACATAGCTGTTAGTCTGCCAAAACTGTAGTTAAGATGATTAGTTGCAGACTTGAAAATGCATTTTATGTACGTGTAATATAGACTTGTATCGTCTGTTCAACAAAATACATTAGATGTGGCCTATTTGTACAGACGGACATTGCATACGACATGGCAGTGAAGAGACACACAAAGACAGCTCAGTACATGAACACACAACACAGTAGTGATGGAAAGTTAAGGACATTGGATAAGTTAATTGACTGACAGCTACACCATTTATGCCTTCACTTTGTCAATAACCAGGGCTAAAGGATTAAGTCTAGGTTGCTCAATCAACTCTCTGTCCATCCAGGTTATACCTTCAGAGAGCAAAATCTCAAGAACATGTATAGATTTTTAACCTTTGCACAAATGTCCATGCTAACTCAAGGGTGAAAAAATTGCATTTTGAACCTGAAAAGTCGAGGTAATGGGACCTGGTGTTAATCTCTTATTTGCGAATGCCATATCTCAAGAAGTTTTTAAAGGAGTAAGCCATTTTTTTTCTTTCTTTTCATGTCATGCCTCATTCCCAAGTCTATGAGAAGCAGATAGACACTATTCTTTCGACTGTGTGTGGAGTAATGGGTAGAGCTAGCCCACTGCTAATTAGCTTAGCTCAAACACTGGGAGTCAGTGGGTAGTATTAGCCTGAATCTCCCTAAAGTCATCATATGAACTCTTCAACAACTCTGAATGGTCCTTTGTGCTTGTTGTGACTCTTTTTTTTTTTTACAGCTCTATGCTACATTACCTATTTTTAGAGTAAGATTAGCAATTTATGTAACTACAAAAGAAATTCATACCAAACTAAACCACAGGGCGCATGCGCAAACCACCACAGGGGTGCTTGTTGACCTACTTACAAGTCTGTCTCTATCTTGTTACTGCAAGCACAGTTGAAAGAATGGTGTCTATCTGCTTGACATGGACTTGGGACTGAGGCAAGACACAAAAAAAATAGAAAGTTGGTGGATCCCTTCATGGAATTTTCCTTAAGCTTAGCAAAAATGTTCACTTATGACCCAACAATGCACTGATTGGACTTGAAAGATCACAGCTATGGGGCCTGATGGCCATCTCCTGTTTGTGAATATCATCTTAAAAGACCTATATTATGCTTTTGGGGGTTTTATACACCTTTGGTTGGTTTAACATGTCTCCTTCTATGAACAAGACAAAGAGTGGTATCAGTTTTTTTCACACTCCTTCTGGTTATGGTGCCAGTAGCTGCCTATAAAGTCTTGTTCTTACCCACAACACCATATCTCCATCTCCACTTCGACTTAAGGTTTATAGATTGGAATAATTGAGTCTCATGTCATCCCTTGCTTATTGTAATAATATCTCAGGATTAGTTAAAGGGTGTTTTGCTTAATTTTCCAAAATGCACTCTGACTGTGATCAGTATTCCTCACTGAGTCATTTAACAGCCACAAATTAATTTCTTTTTATCACCTTGTGCAACCTTATAGCCATAGAGCTCCACAGTAAATATTTTTGTCATTGTGAAAGGATAATATATCAACTTATGTGAGTTATCTCAACCTGAAAATGAACCTAAAAATGGACTTGACAGAAACACTGATCTTACATTGAATTTTAGTCTGTAACTAATGGGTAATTTCACCATCTCTAGACTTTTTTCTGTATTTTGTGGAATGGACTCTTGCTCCACCAACCCATTTCCATCACTATCAGGTGAGTTGTTGTGAAAAAATGTGGGAAAACTGCCATATCTTCCACTGTTATAAAATTCTCGTGAAATTCCTGGATCTGCATCCAGATTCTGATAACTTCTTCTTTGCGCCATGACCAAAATTCCCAAAAACTTTCATCAAAATCAGTTCACAACTTTTCTAGATGTCCTGTTCACAATCTAACAAACAAACCAAAAACATAAGAAGTAGAAGCAGAAGTAATTCAGCTCAGAACAAAGTGGAGTTCAGATAAATACTCTGAGACTATTGCGTAAGTGATTCTGTCTTTGCTGAAGCCAAAAGTCTACAAATGCTCAAAGAAAGACGCAATCATCATCCATTACTGCTGCACAAAAAAGTGCTAAAAATTTGTATAACTGGAGCACAGTTCTACAAAAAATATGGTACTATGATTTCCCTGAACTTCTGGTTTTGTGATTCATGAATCCAGTATAAAGGTTACCCTGCTAAAGTTTTATGCTGATGATATCATTATGAGCATTTGAAACATATCAAATCTCCCTGCAACATGTGTGTAAACTTGACAGACATATGAGCCACCATTAGCTTGATCACCAATGGATCTGTCACCATACAGGTCTCTATTTCAGCACAGACACAAACACATCAAGCAGCATCCACAGCTGAGGAAGAGGCCTCAACATTTGACCAGCAGCCAGATCACGATGCTATTAATATCCGTCTTGATGAGAATGGCCTTTCTCCTTTCCTCACCTAACCTGCTGCCCATTTTATCAACAGCCTCCCCCCTGTTTGTGTCTCCTCATCCTCTTCACTACCTGGAAGTGCTTGGCCTTGGACTGAGTCCACTCTGCCCAGAAATACTTTGACAGTTGAAGCCCTTGGGGACACAGGACGGGGAAGTCCTGCTTATGACACATCCAGCAATATGTAGGCCAGTTTATCAGTCAGTTTGTCCACATGCACAGTCAGGTCAAGCCAAGGTTATAACTTGATAAGGTCATTTGATGGCACTTGTCATTGTCCAAGCTTACAGGAGAATTAGTTTATTGTTGTTGGTGAGTCTGACTGTTACCATCAGTGGTGATATGCCCCTTTTAGGCATCTGCTAGACATCAGTACTAACAAATAAGTCAGCAGGTGACCAATGGCCAAATGGTCAAATTATGAAAATACAGACAACTTAACTGTGCTGTACATGTTATACTTACCCTAAGTTTAGCTAGCACAACAAAGCATGCACTTAGTCCAAGTCATATCTATACTGTGTCTTGGTTTCTTCTTGGTTTTTACCATCACATATATGTTAGTTAATATCAAAAGTCCCTCTCAGACATTTTGGACATGGACAGGCCAGTTTGAGAGCGGTTTTTGATACTAACAAACATATATGTGAAATCAAGACAAAATATGTGACATGGACTAGTGCAGGCTTTTTTGTGCTACCTAAACTTAGGGTATGTGTAACATGTACAGCACAGAAGAAATCAGACAAAATATGTTGCATAGTGTTCTTTTACACCAAAATATGCATCCAAAACTTGACTACAAACCCCAAACAGCATCAAGAAATATCTTTTCTCCCTCTTTTGTTTTCACCCCTTTAAAATGATAATAATAGTTAGTCCGAGAAAGTTCAAAGTAAAAGTAAAAGCGTGGATAATATGCTTATACTTTCTTTTTTGACAGACAAGTAAGGTTTTTTAAAGTATACCTTTACATGTTTCGACGGAGCTCTTCTGCCTTTGTCAGAAGTGTCATCTGATGTTAGTGTGACGTGTAATATCAGCTGAAAAGGACATGTCACACATACTTGTCTGCTGTAAAAGAAAGTATAAGCATATATTAATAATAGTTTGTCTGAAATTCCCCTTTGTGATGACACCAGAGAATATGCCACCTACTTCACATGGAAGACCCCTCCCCAGCCAGGTGTTTCTCAAGCCAAAAATGGTCACATTGGAAGGAACATACAGTATCTTGGCATTTTTGTGTGGCACGGTAAACATTATTGCACAGACAGGGGAATGGAAAACTAAAGCTACATCCACTCCAAAGACACAGCTCATGTTTATTTACAGAAAACAACCTGTTTGAAACAGGGAGGTTCAAAGTTATGCCAAAATCTAGACAGGAATAACCATCTGGGACTGATGTAAAACTGTCAAATAACAGAATTACTGATAAACTGATAAACTGATTTCTTGCCAATAGACTTTATGAACAAGCCCTGCTAGTGATTTGAATTGTTTCAAACTTTATGTTAAGATTTATTACTTTGGGCAAGCAAATTCAAAAGATATTCTGAACATATCTGAGACCTGAGTGAACTTGTTTGAAGTTATTTAAAAATGGAACCTTCAACGTTTCATTTGACAACACAGCCATAACCAGAATTTACCAGATTGTATTGTCACGGCCTATCATCAAACATCATGATAGGATATTATTTTGAATTCGAGGAGCAAAAAACACTCTTGGATATGATCTAATCATCAGCTAATACAGGGGTGGGCATCACTAAATGTGGCCCGCCATTCATTCCCAACCAGCAGTTGTAAATATGAAGAAAACTCAGATATCCAATAGAAATAATTCTATAAAATATAGACTGATATTTTTATTGGCTTATATAAGTTGTTTGTGACCTTACTTTGCTATAATAGTGTCTCCAAATCTCTTTAATGAAGCCTTTGAACATTGTATCACATATTACTCAATACTATATTTAAAAAATGACAGAAGCAAAACATTTGAGCTTTAAAAATTTGAATAGCACATCATTTTATTGATTTGAAAATAGCTTTATTGGCTTTAATTCCATGTATGTTTGCTAAATTTGCTTGAATTCTATGTCAAGTTCATTTGATTATGCATTATAACTTGTATATAATATATAAATATTGGTATTCTAATTTTATGACAAATTTATGATCTCATATGTCGTTTATCCAACATTCTTTTTCCACATCGAGAGTTTCTGAAAATTTGTAACAATGTCGCCTTCAGGCTAGGAAAAATGGTTTTATGTGGCCCTCTTGGTAATTAAAGTTGCTCACCCCTGAGCTAAGACAACAATAGAAGTTAAAATCACTTGTAATGACCTCACAGCACAGGAAATGAAGTAAACCATCTTTGGAAGGGGGGATTTGGGACAGAAATCAGACCTTTTATCCTGATGTGTGCTGCCCAGGCTAAGTTTGGGCTGATTTTCTTGATAAGTTATCACACTTGTACCTTACCTCCATGCCTTATTGTCTTCTTCTTTATGTGAAGGGTTAAGTGACCTTGCTTGACTCTTTACAACCTATGAACTAACCCAGTCACAGATGACAGATAACGTCATGATTACAACAAACAGTTGATTGGTTGGGATCACTCCTGCAGTGTTGCTCGTCTGCCAACCAAGATGGGACAGGATTTCAGTTAAGAAGTCTGACAAAGTGCTTCATAAAAGAGAAAACAAGTCTGAAAGAATAAAGGACTTGTTCTTAGCAGCATGTAAACATACTGAGTGACTGATGAGGACTGCCTTGTCAAACACGTGTCACCTTGAGGCTGACAGTCCATGGATGAACTGTTCTAGGAATAATATTGTAATGTTCTAGCTGAATCTGTCTTCCTGTTGTTTGTAGACCTGCTGACTGTCGCCTGATACCACAGGCCAGGGCGAGCTTTTAAAACCTCCAGTGTCTAATTGAAAGGGTCTAAAGCCAGCAGTATCAGGGTGAGTCTAAATCACTTCTAAGACATCCCCCGATAACATCAAAGCATGACTATTTCTATCCGCACGATTGCGACGCTGTCTGGATCTGTGAGCTGGAGAAGGAGATGAGTGTGTTGCCGTCCCGGGCGCCAATAACAGGCACTGGGTGACATGAGAGCATGGGAGCGCTGGGTCTGGCTTACCTCAGATGCGACTCAGTTGTCCACACTTCAGCAGTCACCACTTGGTGAGTGCTGCATGTCTGGGTCACCTGCACTGACATGTCAGTGGGTATGACCGGTACAGTTACAGTACTGTAACGGTAAAGAGGTATTTTCTCTGTCTGATCTTACGGTTAAGGGCTTTGGAGCGATAAAATCAGCACTAGTGCACTGTTTTGTTGACTAGCGATTTTGCCCTATATGAGCTTCAGCGCTGAACATAATCTCTGCAAAAATCGCCTCATTCGACTATATTTTTTCATCCATCGCCAGTAAGCACAAGTAAAGTCAGCTCATCTACCTCTTCTTCAGGTGGGCTGTCAGCTGACCTGGTAAAATAAACTTTTGATGACGCCATAGCCGCTGCATAATAAAGGTACAGCTGACCTACTTTAGTCAGGCAGTGCTGGAGCAAATATGGCAGAATATTTATCTGATGTCAAGAGTCAGACCACGAATACCTGTTTGAGTCTGAGCACACGGACGAGGAGCTCCATGAGAGAAGAATGGAGAGGGAGAGAGACTAACAGCTGGCTCGTGAA
This sequence comes from Scarus forsteni, assembly GCA_036419115.1. Taxonomy (NCBI): domain Eukaryota; kingdom Metazoa; phylum Chordata; class Actinopteri; order Labriformes; family Labridae; genus Scarus; species Scarus forsteni. Next base: position 6,687,655 of record JAZDUH010000341.1, read on the forward strand.
CAACAACAGGAGCACGTCCACGACTCATCGCTAACTGGCGGTGGCGCTAGGACAGTGTTCGGGCCATATAAACAGAAGAGGAGTGTGTTAGGCTGCTCAGAGTGGACTTGAAACCGGCTGACACGCTGGGCGGATCTATCCAGGAATATATGTCTGACTACTTCTGAGGATTTTCTGCAATGACAAGCCGGGCTGTGGTAGAGACGAAACATTTTAGAGATTACGCTCCCCGCGCTGAAGTTCGCGTTGCGGGCTCCTCGCTAAGGGCGGCTACATCGGTTGGATCTAAATAACTTCTGAAGGACTCCGAGCTGCACGATGTTTGTCTGAGTGAGTATATGAGCATGCACAAACCTAAAAATAAGGTCCAGGTGTCAAAATACCGGAGTTTCCCTTTAATTGACAATTTTCCAACAAATAAAAACTAGATGAAAATGTTTGACAGAGACTTAAACCAACCAGACCTTATTTGGTCATTCAGAAGGAAGGGACAAGTTTGGAAATATCCAATCACAGCTACTTTGATAGTGTGGAAAGTTGGATGAGTTAAGAGGCACATCCAATCGCAACTGTCATAGCTTTGTGGTGGTGGTATAGGTTGGGGAGCGATCCAATCAGAGCTGCTCTCTTTATGAATTGATATATCCATGTAGAGCAGGTTCACTGTTTGTTGTCAGTTCTGGTATTGTAGCTGAGATGCTCTGCCAGGTAGTCTAAATAAAGGAGACTGCATTTCCCACAAAAGTTTAATTTATTTCTGTTACTTTATGCAGTCAAACTTTTCTAGCATTCAGTAAGGGGTTATGAGATGTTTTTTATATCCAAGTGTAAAACAAGACGAAAGAAAATTCAAGGAAACATAAAAAAATGCCTTGCCCTTTACACTTCATATTTTAGTCGACTAAATTTACAGATTTTGTCAACTAAAATGTTGTGAAATTTCATCAACTGAAATTAGACTGATATCAAAACAATTTAGATGACTAAATTATGACTAAACTGCACCAGTGTATGGCCAGCTAACACAATTGAATAATTAGCAGGTGGTACAAAATGGTTACTGTTTCCTCAAATGTGTCCATTTGATTAATATTAGCTTAGCCCAATAATGATAAACAGTGGACGTAGCAAGAATGTGGCTGATAATTTGTTAGCTGAATGACAGCTATTCAAATTCAGCAACTAACAGAGTAAACTGAACAAGGTAACCTAATCCAACTGTTGCAAAGATGTCAAAACGTAATCCCCCAAATTACAACTACTTGATCTTGACTGTGCCCAAATTATTACCAAGCTAAATTATCTCCAATTGTGGTAACACATAAACCAAGTGTCTCTAAAATTTGTAATTTTATCTCACTCTGATTACCAGTATTTTTGACTAATATTTGATGATACCTTTTCTTCTTATTTGACAGTGGAAACGTCTGCAATTGCATACTTTACCAAGCTGAACTGAACCAGGCTCTTTGGTGGAAACGAGGCAAAACACACAAAGGCAGACTCACACACTCACAGTACTGCACTCCCATAATGGCTACTTTGCAGTCTTTTTCAATCTATATGCTAAGATAAGTTAAATAACTTCTGTTTGTAGACATATATCAATATTGCATATTTGAGAACCATATTTGAAATACATTTTTGTTACAAAAAGTATGAATATTTCCAAACCTGACAACATTTTCTCCCCTTATTTCCTCTATCTTTAGCATGCAATTAGCTCAGTTTAGTTTGGTACAAGCAAAGATAGTAGGGTTAGAAGTCCAATATTGCACAAAATCAAAGTATTTTAAATGGTTTCTTTCCCAAAAATCTGTTTCAATACTCTGTCCATAAAACTCTCACAGCATGAGAAAAATCTGGCCTCTGCCTCCGCTGTTTCCCCACCTTCCAAGAAAAAGTTCTCCAGGTGTTTGTTCTGCCCACTGTCAACTTTGGTGTCTAACATGAGTAGCCACAGTAAACATTAGAGTACAGAGCTTAGAATTTTGAAGCCAGGTCCACTTCCTGATTGAGGCATGACCAGACACAGCTAATAGTGATTTTCTTGAAACAGCCTGTTTTAAGCAGTGCTGGAACATTGGGGTTTATATGCATGTTTATATGCAAGAGTCAAATATCTGAGTGGGGTTTTTTAGGCAGGAGTTCTCGAAACGTGAACTTGGTGAGGAGGAATATAATATGAGGCTTGTAAATAGGGTCTTGCAAATAGGCTTAGCTACCAAACCATGACGGCTGTTCGAAACTGTTTTCTACTAGGTCCTCTGTTTGTGGACTTACACAAATGTATGAGTGTCAAAAACAGAAAAATCTTTCAATTTTAGTTTAAACAATTATTACGCTTATTTTGCAAATGTCATTTCTCTACAAACAAGTGGGATGCTGCCTTGACTGTAATTTTTGGAACGGTTTTCATCGATCTGGGCTAGCTGTAAAGGTCGATCCTAGTTGGCATGCTTAGCTGAGCCAACTGACTACAGAAAGATTGTCATTATACAAAATATACAAGCCTTTTGTTTTGATTTCCTTGTGCTGTAGTTTTTGTGCTTGATTGTCTGTTGTTCCTGATCATTTGTCAAAGCACTTTGTGAACTTCTGTTTTAAAAAGTGCAATACAAATAAAGTTATTACTATTATATTATTATTTACAAGACTGGAAAACTCTTTTCCCGTGCAAACATACAGTATAATTAATTAGAAACTGAAGCAAAGTATATAGTAGACATAAGTACAAAATGTATACAAGATAAAATCCCACAGGACAGTGGAATTAAAAAATGTCTTCATAAAACTAAGATAAGAAAGGATAAATATTATGAATATTTTTTAAAAATTGTGGCACAGGATATAGAAATGAGCCTAAAACACTATTAAAACTACATGAAATAAGTGGAGCCAAAGCATTCTGGGGTAAAAGCAGTAATGTCTGACTTGGATGATTAATGATCCAACAGGAGTGTATGAAGAGTTCTTTTCCAAAATGCTATAAAAGCCAAAATAAAAATATATATATATCTTAGTGCTATTCTTTTGTATACCGATTGTACTACCTGCCCTATCAGTATTTAATGGCAGAAAGCTATACATCCCTGTTTAAACTATACTTCAATTTTAAGTTCCCCAGCCAACCCAATGGTGTGTCTGAGTAAATAATGTAATTTTCCTAAATGAAAATGGATTTATAGCATTTTGGAAAAGAGCTCTTCATATATTTAGTCGATCTTTCCTGTGTCTCACCATTAAAACAGCTTTACCATCCATGAAAACAAAGGCCAGATTCCTCCCACTTCAAGTTTTTTTTCCACAACACTTGACTTAAACACCTCATATTGTTTCACACACCACAGCAGAGAGCAGTCCCTTTGGAAACACTTAATTAAAGCTGTAAACACCGGCTTCCTCTCGGGAATCAGTCATAGGCCCTGATGGCCCTGATAGTGATGTCACACTCCTGAAAACACGCCCACGGTGTCATGACTTCTGGGTCTATCTGCTCGCTCATGCATGTCCCAGCAGTTGAAGACAAACATTGAGAGTGTGCCAGTGCAATTTTGCGGTATTGATACACTTGACTAACAAGCAGACTGCAGGAACAGGAACAAAAGCAAACAGACAGAGGGGTAATAAAAGAAAGTTTGTCGTGGAGTCTCATGACAAATGTACTGACAAGGCGTCACTCGTTGTCACAGATCAGAGGTTATGCTGACAAATTACTTTTCTGACATCTCGTCTTTATAACAAATACTGAATACTTCTGGTCAATTAAAAAGACAACATCGTAACAAACCTGAACTACCTCCTGGCAGCTGTATACCTTTCAAACTGTGCGCTATTTCTGGAGGGTTCATGTACAATACAAACCCCACAGCAGTTGGATCCACCTGGTTCAATGTCTGTACTCAGGCAGATCCTTCTTGTCAAGCTCCAAACTACAACGATTGTGAGCAACTCAGAGTGGCACTTACTTGACACACCAGAAGGAACATTCATTATTTTCTCTAGTCTGTCAGGGAAAAGTGTTTGGGAGTGGGCAGAGCCTTTCAGAAGCGACAGGTGATTGGATGATTGTTCCATCATTCACATCCATTAGTTCGATCAGATAATGTAGTAGGCAGGTGGTGCAGATGCTGCGGTGTAAAGGACAAAGCGTGAGTTAAAAGCGAAGCAAACATTGAAGTTCTTTTTAAAAGAACATTGCAACCTTTAACCTCCTTCTTCTCTTCTCCAACGCTTGACAGAGACCATCCCAGCATGTTAGCTTAGCCTAGCTTAAAGCTTAGCTTATTGATTAACCAAATCATGAAAAGCTTTAAAAATAAATGAATGCATGACTTTATTTTATGACTTAAAGGAAAAGTTCGGTTCCTGCAGCTTTCACATTGTTTATAGAATGAAGTAGAACAATATACTCACCCAGAAGGCTTTCCTAATGCAAACAGTGCTTCGGGAGATATTTAGATCCAAAATCAAGCAGCGGACATCTGTATAATGGTTGCACACAGGGCATACAGCGCCGCTCCTAAAACTGCATTAATTGTCCAAAAACTCATTAGTTTCCCCAATATTCCATTATGGTCCGTTCGGGCTACTCCTCCAAGAGAGCCTGTGCCACTCACGATATGTTGTGTGGCTGTGCTGACCTCTGAACTGAAGAAGAAGAGCGCTTGCTCCGCGCCTGCGCAGTACTCTCTGATGCGCTGCCTCCGCGTCCTCCTTTCGATGAGCTCCCCATCTGTAAACTCTGGCTCGAAACTGTAAGGACACCCATCATATTCAAAGTTCTCCTCCACAACATCTTCACCCGATAGATATTCGGCCATTTTGCACAAAACTGGAAGAAGAAAGTTGTTCAGTAACCGGCGGTCGCCCCTAAAACAATGAGCCATACTGCGCATGTGCGGAGCAAGCGCTCTTCTTCTTCAGTTCAGAGGTCAGCACAGCCACACAACATGTCGTGAGTGACACAGGCTCTCTTGGAGGAGTAGCCCGAACAGACCATAAAGGAATATTGGGGAAACTAATGAGTTTTTGGACGATTAATGCAGTTTTAGGAGCGGTGCTGTATGCCCTATGTGCTACCATTATACGGATGTCCGCCGCTCCTTTTTGGATCTAAATATCTCCTGAAGCACTGTTTAGATCAGGAAAGCCTTCTGGGTGAGTATATTGTTCTACTTCATTCTATAAACAATGTGAAAGCTGTAAAAACCAAACTTTTCCTTTAAGTCGGCCATATTTCTTTTAAGATTATTTAATCTCTATATTTACTTTCTTCTATCTATTCAATCATGAACTGAAGTTTGTTCTCACTCTATAGACCGGCAAGGATGTCAGATCAGAGACTCACTAAAAATATTTTTAATTGGGATGTGTCTGCCCCTCATTGTCATGGGCCAAAGAATTTAAATCTGTCTTCATAACTACTAATATGTTGTTCATTTTTCAAAAATATGTTAGTATGTTACATCCAGGACATTAAGCATTATATGTTCTGAAAACAGACAAAAATGGTCAGTGTATATATGGTGTAAACCAAAACTAAGAACATATTGTCTTATCAAGAAAAGTTATGAGGTAGAGTCTTACATGAAGTGTTATCTCACCAGGAGACAGAGATCATAATGTGCACAGCTGTGCTCGGGAACTTTCTCCTGAGCCATAGACTGGTAGGTTTGATGCTATTCCAGAGGGAGACAGAGTGTGTTTGTTGTGTAATGTTTGGGAAACTTAGAATGAGATTCATTTTATGTTTCACAGTCCAATTTATGATGAACTAAGGGATTTATTTTTCAGAAAAATGTCTTTGATAAATGTTGGCTTTTCTTGGTTAGATGACAATGAAAAACGTAAGTTCTGTTTCAAAAAGGAACTTCAGCTTTAGCAGATATTGCTTGGGAGAAAAGGCAGAGGTGAGCTGAGAAAAGATCGTGCAACTTGGTAATTGTTGTGAATTTATATCTTGGTAACACTGCAACTGTATTTCTGGTGTCTTGTAAACCCATGAGGGTTGGGTACTTTATGTGTAAGACACGTAAATAAAAAAAACAATATCTATCTGTAGAAAAGCTTGTAATGCTGTCTGTTGAAAAAGGAAAATAAAATAATTTTAAATAAAAAATTTTGATTAAAAAAAAGAAAAACAAATAACATTGTATAGAGACAGTATATCCATTTTAGTTTTACAGAATATATGAAACAACAACAACAAATAAAATAAATCAAACCAACAAAAAAACAACAAATAATTAAAATGAATAATGATACAATAAAATAAGACACACACAAGGCCTGTGGTGTATTTGTAACCATCAGTATCAAACAGGTTCATTTTGACAATATACTAACTCGGATTTTACACGCAAACTCATCCTGGGCTGCTTCAATGAGGATTGGATGAGGATTGCAAACATGAAGCAACATCTTTAAACACCTGAGGCTTCTACGTTGTTGTGAAGTAGGGTCATTTAGGTTGTTTTTGAGATACAGAGGAAGAACTCCAGCAGATGGAGTCACGGTAGACAAATAACAAGCCGAATTTAATGCACTGTGACCTCCTGGAAGAAAAAGTGGTCCTTTGTTGCATCACAAAATAAATCTTAACACAGGGGCCAGCATAGTTTTTAGAGCAAAGATAATTTTGTTGACTAACTGTACTCATCATAGCCTTCATCCACAACCCCCCTTCTTCCCCTGACCAAAGCCAGCCAGCAACCAACAAAAACAAGTGCACATGAATAAAAACCCAGACCCAATCAACCGACACCCTCATCAACAAACAATAAACCAGACCCATTTGTTTTTCATTCAGTAAAAAACGCGCTCCGGACCTGATAAAACTGCTTTAACTGTTAGCATCTATGCTAATCTCTAAACAAGCAGTCACTTCCGGGTGTCATCTCGCTCTCATCTTCCATTTCTTTCTGCTTTAAAAGACGCTGATTGCCTCTCATAACCTTGGTAGGTTGGGGCTTGGCAAGATGGACATGCATATTTACAGACATTGAATCAGGTGGATCCAGCTCTGTGCAAGATTAACCTCCACCTTTTTAATGTATTTTTTGGGGCATTTTGTGCCTTTGTTGATAGGAGAGAATGAAAGTGGATAGGCATGTGAAAGGGGAGTCGGGGAAGACACTCTGCAAACTGACCACAGGCTGGATTTGAACGCGGGCCGGCAGATGTATGTATATGGGACGTGCCTGGCCGCCAACTAAACCAGCATCCCTAACCTCCACCTTTGATGACGAAAACTTCTCATAGACTTATCCTTGAGAAAGAGTGTACATACAGTATGTGCATATGTGATAAAACAGTCAAACTCTTGGATTTATCACTAAAAGAAATCAAACAAGCAGTTCTTCACCCCTGACATCGTAGGTAAATACAGCTGCAGAGGGGGTACAGCAGGATGCATAAACAGGATGTATTCCTGTGCCTCTAAGATGTTTGTATGTTAGCGGAGTGTGCAGACATACAATGTAGAGTTTCCATGCCTTCAGTGCTACAAGAGGCCCCTCTTACATAACTAAACTGCTGACATAGATTTAAAGATAACTAACCGAGAGAGTTACAAGATTAAAAATGCACAACACCTTTTAAAACACTGAGCATTTACCCTTACTTGGACTTTTAGGAGAGTTACGTTTGATTTTATTTGTATTTTAGCCCTTAAGCAACACAAAAACCTTGAATTTTCAAAGTATTTTGCTGCATCAAATCATGTTTTAATCTTGAATTTCTGGGGATATGCTGCAGAGGTTTTTTTTTAATATATATATTATTGCGATGGTTTAATGGTTAAGAAGTTTTGGGACATACTCACCTCTGCATGTCAGTGCTGTCTCATGTGATATGGTTTCCAGAGATAATAAAACAGAACAAATTAAAAAAGGAGGAAAGAAACTCTTGTCCTTTCAAGGAAATATAAGCAATTAAAAAAAATTCATGTGGTAAAGGCTTTTGGAAAAGAGTAAATCATTTATTTCTTTGTATATGTGGGCTCCATTTAAATGAATGAATGAAATGAATTCCAAAACTCTCCTATTTGTTGTGCTGGAAGTTACTAACTAAACAGATACATCCTCTAAGTGCAGAGTAAAATGCTGCAAAAACAGTGCACGTTGATAGTGATAGTGTGTGTTTTATCAAACTGTCATCAGTCTAGGCTGATCAGAACTTCCTGTTGATTACTGATAGGCAATTTACCAGCTCTTACCTCTGAATTGTCTTCCTCTACTTCAGGAAGTTGAATGCCCACATGATCTTTCGCTGTCTTCCAGTACACACATTGTGCAACTCCGATTAAAGTTAGAGAACGGGTGGACAACTGCTTGAGCACAAGGTTTAACAGTGAGTTTATCTCCGATTGTACTTTTCTGATCATCAATCATGTCTATAAAGTTACAGACTGGATCATACTTTCAAAACACACTTCCGTCTCAGTCATTCAAAAAAGGATGATGAAATTTATCAGTTTTGTTTCTCTATAGTTGTTTGTCTGCTCTATTAAATCAACATGGCTGTTCATGTATCCACTATTTAACACACAACCAGTGCGTTTTCAGAGAACTCGATTGTAGAAAATCTGAGGAGGGTCCAGTAACTGCTGAGCTTCAAGGGCTCCGATCACAATCATAGTGTAGCCACCACTCTGTATCCTGTTGACTGCTTGATTATTTATTCAACCACCAAATAACCACTTCTGTTAGATCACAGGATTTATTTTACCATAGTAGGAAGGGTGAAGGGCACATGTTGCTAATGTGGCTACCTTAACTGTTGGAGTGCCTTTCCATTTTGATATCCGCTCAACTTGGCTCAACTCTATTTCAGTGGAACTGTAATAGCATAGCAAACTATGATTGCATCTCTACAAGAAAGACAATAGAGCTGATGGCCCTTTATGGCTTTTTGTAACAGTAAGAAGATGATTTTCTTACAAAGATGGTTGCACCCAGAAAAACAACATTCTATACAAGCAAAGAAGAGTCTGATAAGTCATGTAGCATCCAGGAGCTGACAACAGTCAAAGCAGCATGCCCCCAACTTGTTGTGGCAATGCTCTGACCATTCATCTGTCAGCAGTGACTTTAATTTACATGTAGTCTCAGCTCTCTTGGAGATGATTCACAACTGTGCCAGGTATTCGATCCCTGATGAAAAACCAGAGCAACTGAACTAAGCTGAGCTGAGTCTAGCTGATAGCATGTGGTGCAAATTCCCCAATAGACAGAGGAGTACTGATGCTTTGGTCCTGTTTCACTCATATGTTTCTTAATTGTAACAGAAGTTCCTCATGTAATAATTAAGGGATGTTGCTGCTAGATCTCCACAAAGTCCTCCAGAGTGTCTTCCCCTGCTCTCTGTCCTCACCCTTCACAAGCCTATCCACTACCAGTCTCTCTCCTGTTGCCTCCATTTGCCATTTGGTTTGTTTACACCTGGACTGCACATGTAAATGGGTTGACGGTCTAATAAGTCAGTCTCTGATGCTACAGAAGTAATTGTAAATGGAATACTTAATTATAAAGACTTTCTGGAGGTTCTGGGGCATCTTAGATTGAGTCAAAACCTACAGCCATCCTGTCAATAAATCAATCAAACTTTATTTGTATAGCACTTCATACAAAGTCTTGTAGCACAAATTGCTTTACATAAAAAGAAAAGCAATAAAACAAAATAAAATAAAAAGTAGAAAATCGAGTACAGGGAAAATGCAAAACCCAACCCGCCCTCACTATCCACACACACACACACAGATGCACAAAGGGAATAATACTTCTTTCATACCGGCCAAAAATCCTGTTTAAGCCCGGCAACAATCGGCTCCTGTCGGCAGTTTGAAAGGGTTTAATCAGCATTTCAACCCAGGTCGACTGACCCTGCAAGTGACATGGGTTTTTATCGGCTCGCCTCCGATCAACTTCAGTGTGAACATCACACCCGGGTCAACCCGCTAATTTATGCCATGGCATCGGCGTAATGTGCCCACGGCATAATATGGCACCCGTCTCCTCTGTCTGTAATTTACGTGACTCTTTGCTGTCTCAGCAACAAATTCTATCCATCTGTGCTCAAAAGTTGTAGAGTCTGGGCCGAGTTTGTACATTTTTAAAGAGGGACAGAAGTACAAAGTACAGAAAACAGCTGACCACCGTGTCCACGGCTTCCATGTTCATTTCCATTGATTACATGGTCGTGTTTTGGTGAGCTAATGATGCCAACGAACGTGGGGTGTAGGGGTTTTTGTTGGAGCCTCAGCTGCTCGCCTTCTAAGGGACATGGGATGCAAAGGCGTTGCACATCGTAGAGCCATCAAAGAACTGTCCGAGGAGGCAGAGAAGGGCAGTTTCTGGCTGTGGCTAAGGAGGATGCACAGGAGTTGGGGGCCAGGCAACAGCTAGGGCATTAGCAGGGGGTGGTGGGGAGAGATCCCCGCCATCGCTCCGCCACTAGGAGATGTACTGGGGTTAAAGGAGCAAAACATCGATGACTGTTGGTCCCTAGCTGATGACCCACATAGGCCCATAGGTTCACACCTGCAAGAAAGGCACTGGTGGAGGTGCATCAGGCAGAAATGCCCAGCAGGCAGACCATCAGCCTGTGTCAAGTAAAGTCATCAACATGATGACATCAGCTTTATGCACCAGAGGAAAAAAAACAGCTATGCAGCTCATCTGCTGCTTTTGTTGCCTTTTGTTAGTAGATTAACCTGTGTTGAAAAAACCTGCGTTGACCTGCAAATTTTACTGTGAAAGTGGTTTAAGAACAGATTCTAACAGAGAACAGAGTTAGAGGACTGAGGAAACACTATCTTGAATTTAAATAAGAAAACACAGGATCTAAGACTAAAACGACAATAAAAAATCATAAGAAATTAGATTTTAAAAAATACTTTAGGAAAAAAATTGATAAAATAGTATAGTAAAATGAGATAGTCAAACACCAAATACGTAATAAAATCTAATACAGCAGGATAATGGAAAGACAATCAACAAAGAGAGAATGCATTTCAGTACTATTAATCTGAATCTGAATGGAGAAATAAAACATATTAAGTGGGTTAAAATAAATAAATTATAATAAACATAAGCCAGACTGAAAAGGTAGGTTTTAAGTGCTTATAAAAATATGAACAGTAGGTAAACTGTGCTTTAAACACGCAGTCTGACCTCAGCATCAGTGTAGCATCATGACACGCTTGATATGGTGCATTAAAAGCCAAATGACTTGAACTGTTGTAACAGGTGTGCCAGTTGTTACCTGTATAATGATGTCACCCACAGGTACTTTAGTCTATGCAATCATGCCCAACCTTTATACTGATATGCTATTAGACTGATATGTTATTTATTTAAACCAACCTTCTGCACAGCTGTTTCTACAACAGGTTTACACACATCGTGCAACCATAAAACTCCTCGTATAATACACTCCCATAATACTGTGAACGCAGCCCACGCAGCTCTACTTGTGCTGTCGCTCACCATAAGGTCACCCCTCCGCTGAACAGCAGCTTGCACATCACTTTCACATTAAAAACCTCTGGCCAGCAACTTCCTGACACCGACGCTGTTGGTGTTCCACCATCCTCATGAGTCAGTACAACCACAGAAATTTCCCATGACATTTCTTCAACATTCAGGATAAGTATCACCAGAACTGCTTCTTCTCTCTGGGGTTTGACCTCAGTCTCTGTGCTGCAGCCTGAGTTTAATTTACAGCATTATAAGGCAGTAAATTTAGTTAATCTGCCCACATTTAGTGTCTTTGACAGTAAAATGAGACTAATAGGGCTGGCGTGACTCATGGTCAGCGTTGTGTAAATGTTTTGGGTCATGATTCTGCTTGAACAGCTTGTTATTCAGGATGTCAACCCCAAGTTCAGTAGGTGGGTGGTATCTAATCAAGCCCCGGCAGCATTTACTCCATTTTTAAAAACTTCTTTAAGCCCAAGAATAACAGCACTATCACTTGTAATGACACCTGAAAGTAAAACAAAAAAGTGGCCGCACGCTTCACGCCTACAACCTGCGTACGAGGAGGCAACACCGCACCCCCCTCTGAGTACACATGGGCGTCTGCCAACAATAACACACACACACCGCTGCCAAAATAAAAACACACTTTGTGCTTGGCCACCTTTTTTTTTTCCTCCAGGTTTGAACCGGACCACCCCGAAGTCTTCATCCACGAGACGTTCCCAGCACTTCAAGTGTAACCCATCAAATCAGTACAGGTACTTTGTGGTTTGGAGGCTTTTATTTCCCCCCAGTGAGCGAGCTGTTTTTGTTGCATGTAAACTAAATATGTCACACATGACATGGCAGGAATAGACGCTGCATGCCGAGGCGTTCATGTGTGCAGGGAAGGGGAAATACCTTGAGATTAAAGTTTGTTCAAGGCATCTGAGTCAATGTCAGCTACTAAAATAAGAATCGAAAATCGGTCACCTGACATGAGAGAAGGAAATACGACCTGCCAAAAACAGCAGAACTCCTTTCTTGATGAAAGGACTTCATGGAAACAGTTACCCCGCCCTGACCTAACTCTGCAAACATTTGATCACATTTATCATCAGACTGTTTTCTTACTTCATATCAATATTGAAGCAAAACAAAGTGATCCAGCAACATATTCTTGTGACTCTTGTGGGATACTAATGTCTTTCCAGGCCAGAAGAAATGCACAATCCCTCTGAGCTTTGGATCTAGGGAAGGGTTAAGTTAGCAGTAGGGCTAATTTCAGTTTTCTTCCCTACATGATATTTCTTTTGCTTTTGTTTCTTTTGTAGCTTATGGTCGCTTCCAATCCCATAATTATCAAGACAAACCGTTTTTACTTCATAAATGTTACAATTTGCTTAATGTACTTGATTTTAGTTCCAACCGTGTTGCCGAACATGATATACTAGGGCTGAACGATTTATCATTTTCAGATAAATGGTAAATGGACTTGAGCTTACATAGCGCTTTTCTAGTCTTGGACTACTCAAAGCTGCTTTACACTGCAGGTCACACCTACCCATTCACACCCATTTGCTCTCACATTCACTCACTGATGGTTCAGAGTTTCTATGTTAGTTATCCATCAGTATCTCTAACACATTCACACCCTTTCATGCCCATTTACACACCACTGATGCAGCAGTGGGAGCAACTTGGGGTTAAGTGTCTTGCCCAAGGACACATCGCCATGTGTCGCCCGGAGCTGGGCTTGAACCTGCAACCTCCCGATCACTGACCAAGCGCACTATCCAACTGCGCCACTGATGCAAATCGCAATTTCAGCGGCCGTTTACATGGAAACTCCTGACTTGAAGACGCAAAGATTCTTCCTTTGCGTTATCGAATTTTTCTGCGTTTAGATGACAACGCTCGGAGACGAGTTAATCCCCTGTAATTCCGCTGTAGTGTGCATGCCGGTTCAGTAGATGGCGGTGTAGGTCTGCAGAGATGCAGCGCTGCTACAACACACGAACGAAGAAGAAAACCTTTCACAAACAACAATGGCGAATAGACACACAGAGAAGCAGGAGTTTCTTTTTTGGACAACAAATCAGTTCAGACAACAAGTCTGTCTGGATAGTTCTTTCTGGATAACAAACCGAGCATGGTAAGATGCTCACACGTTACTCGGCGGACGGCTGAAGCTGCTGTGTTTCCTGGTATGCGCACGCAGCCTCCATGTGAAAGAGTACTGAGCATGCGGTGACGTCAGCATTTCCCCCTGAAACACTCTGCTGTGTGTTTGCACGAGGCTGGATGGAGGGGCGGATTCAAATCTTTCTGCTCTGGGGAGCGTTTTCAAAAGTTTGCGTTTTAGGTGGAAACGCAAGGTGGTCTCATCTAAACGGAAGGCCAAAACGCAACGAAATGTTTGCGGAATTGACCGTTTTCTGCGACATGTAAACGGCCCCGCAGATAACGCTATCATGTGATCACCAAAGCTGCAATTTTCTGCAGCACTTCTGACCGACCCAGGATCTGTTGTGTCAACTATTTTACACAAACTATTTATATTTTTATAAATTTGCAGGCAATTTGCATTTACAGAAGCGCTGGTAAGCAGGTCAACAACACAAAGCCTCTGTTTAGGAGTAGAAGTTGAGCTATCCCTTGAACAATTAAAACATATTATTTGTCATAAATATCAGAGGATGAACAATGTGTTATGTGCTTTTGATAATCAATTTCCTTACTGTTGTCTATATACTGTAAACATAACAAATATTGAAGGATATTGCACAGCTGCAAGAGAAATCGCAATTAGATTTTTGCCTGAAATCGTTCAGCCCTACTGTATACAGTGAGAAATAATTAATAAGAAATGTACCGTCTTTCAAGCAGCACAGCACTGTTGTATCTCTTCTTAGTCTGTCAGTTTTGACTGTGATACCAAACTTTTTTGTTTAATCTGTGCATGAAGGGGAATAACAAGAAAGTACAATTACAAGTACACTTAAAATATAACAACTGGTAAAGTAGCAAAAACATTTTTTAGTTCATAAAAGTATTGCTAAAGTATACTTCAATAAACTAAAATGTGGACCTACACTAGTAGTACATAGATACATGTACTTGTTGTTTACTTGAAAGTGTACTTTTGTAAACTTGAAAATGTTCCAATTTTGTCTGAAGAAGTATTAAATAAGTATACTTTCTAGTGCACTACAAATACAGGGTCTGTAGTATACTTGTGTATAAGTACACTACTTATTGCTAAGGGTGAGCTGGCCAAGTAAAGAGACAGAAGCTCAAACTGAGCATCTCAGACAGAATGGGAGCAGAGTTTAATCAAATTAATTATAATGTAAATCTGGCAGATTATATGAACGTTAATGACTGTAAGAAAACTCAAGCGGTCGTCAAAGCAGAGTGTGTAATCCTAAATTAAGGCAAAATATGAACACTTTGTTGTCACAGAATTGCTTTATTTTTCTTACCTGGGAAATTTGGCAAAAACATGATAAATGTAATATAACAATTATACATTTTAAATTAAATGAAAACCTAAAGTGTTGTTTTTGAAGCTGTTTTAAATAAATGATTGTTTATTTTTACATATGCTCTGATTATGTTTATTTATAAACCATGCTATTTATTTGCCATTTTATGTAATTGTGACATAGAGACTTTGATTTCTACACCTAACGTTATCAAGTAAATTGAGTTAAAATATATGTTCTACTCAATTCCAGTCTAGGTCTCTGAAGCACTATTTTGGAACTTTTTTTGTATTAATTATTTTTTTAATGCATTATCTAATTTAACCAGTCTTGGTAAGGGTCTCCTTTAAAAAGGGATCTCTGATGTTCCATCGGGAGAACCAAAATGCCCCGATGGAACATTCCTAGCTGGAACGCGGACACACCACCCTAACATCACAAACCGGGACTAACAACAAAAAAAGAGAGTCATGAATTAGGCCTTACGTAGAACAAAGGATTGGTCATAATATGTCAAATACGGACACTAAAGGACAGTCAAGAATTATGTCATGCTTCTGTAAATTGAATAAAAATGTATAACAATTTGATGATATGTGGAAAAGAGGAGACTAAATACTAAGAAAATGGGGACGGGACTAGATAAGCTCTGCTTCTCCCGTCTTCCCTTTCGGATATGTACATTTGATCAACTATTGACAATGTGATTTCAGTGTGACTAACCTTGCTGAATAAAGTTTAAATAAAAATATAATTAAAAATAAAATACATACAATTACCTGAGGCAATGTGGGAAAGGTGGTCAAAAGGACCTGATATATTTTAGATACTTTGAGGGGTAAAAGACATTTTAATTATGTAGATGCCCCTAAATGGTATTACAATTGTGGGGGTATTTTTAACAGTTCAAGTCATAATAACATTGATTGGAAAAGGTCACAGAGGTTAAAAAAAACTTTTTTTTTATGCATGCACTTTTTGTGTTTCATAAATGTACTTAAAACAGGGTGCATGTGAAAAAGTGTCATAATTGCCCCCAGTCTCCCCTATGTAAAGTGTATTGTCCTGGTGCAGTTGACCTCTGCATCAGCACTCATGGAATTAATCTGGTCCAATAAAATATCCTGGCTGGGACAAAGTGTTGTATATACCACAAGAAACAACAGCCTATTAAATATCAAATGGAGCTGTGAAGAGAAATACTTGCTCCTGCATGTAACAGTGCCTCTCTCCCGGTGAAATGTTATGTAATACTTCAAGTGCTCTTGTCTTATTTGGTGTACACAGCCTATAAGGGATTACCCAGCTCACTCTCTCCCCTCATAATCTGCTGATGATGACGTTATACTGCAGCTCCTGAGCTCCACATCTCGCGAGATTTGGGACAACAATCCAGACGCCATCTCTCGCTCTCTCGCTCTCTCTCTCTCTCGGTTCCCCCTCCTCCCCAGCCCTCCCTTCCCACGCCCCAGTGCGTTGTGGGATAGTGGCACTATAAAGTATATCCTCTCTCGGAGAAAGATAAGAAGCCCGAGACAGGAGGGGGATGAAGATGGCGGACGCCAAGCAGAAGAGGAATGAGCAGTTGAAGCGATGGCTGGGCTCGGAAACGGACCTGGAGCCTCCTATTCTGAAAAAGAAGAAGACGAAGGTGAAGTTCGATGATGGCGCCGTGTTTCTGGCCGCTTGTTCGAGCGGCGACACCGAGGAAGTGCTCCGGCTGCTCGACCGAGGAGCTGACATCAACTACGCCAATGTAGACGGTCTCACCGCCCTCCACCAGGTCTGTGTCCGACGTCCGGCACCGGTGTTTCGGTGCGAAGCGCGACCGTGCTACCTAGTGTCTGCTAGCCAAATGCGTCTGAAGTTGTTGTAGCTTTAACATATGTTTAAAAACGTGGTGTACCGACGAATGCCCCTTTGTGTAGGCCAGGCAACTTTATTTATTGAGCACCATTCATACACAGCAATGCACAGTGCTTTACAGGGTTAAAAACAAAGGTACTCTGGTGATTAGAGCATTAAAAGTTACCAAAATAAAGTGCTAAAATGTAAATTAGGATGCAATTTAACAGTAAAAGAAGTGAAAACACACTCAATTACTTTTAAGATATAGTATACTTTCCAGAACATGAAGAGGAAAAATTGAGCTCAACATATCGGGGATATATGATATTGGATTTTTGCTGATATCATTTTAGCTTTTATTTTTGCAAAAAGCACATAGCCTCCCCTCAACTAATATCAACCTGTTCCTGTCATAGTTACAATTTGTGAAAAAAAAACCTATGTAAAACTAGAAAAACTACTTTTCATTCTTTAATAAGATATAGTTTTGTTTTTTAAAAGAGGATAATCTGTTAGGATGAGGTTAACCATTTATATTCTACCACTATTACAGACAATATATAAGGGATACATATATATGGTCAAGTTATACTACCATGATATTGCAAAAAAGGTCAAATATACAGATTTGTGAGCAATAAATTGCTTCAATATTGCACATCCCTCATCAAAACAAGCATCATGTCAATTGAGTTAGTAAAGATATGAAAATAAGCCAGAATAATATGTCAAATTGTAAGGTGGAACAAGCACAATTGGAGAAATTAACAAAATAATTTGATTTGATCTGAATTATTCAAATCTTAAAATATTTTTAGATAGCTAGCAATGGAATTTGCAAACTACCTGAAGTTGTCAGGTTAAGAAATCAGCAAACATTGAAAATTAATCAATGAATCAAACTTTATTATAGACTCCTGGTCCAGTTAAAAACAAGACAACACATGTATAAAAGACAAGTTTATTCTGCCATAATATTAGCTGAAAATACTAGCACAGAAGTTGTAGAAATTAACCAAATTTTTTGATAAAATAACATTTACACAAATCATAAAATAGGCTAAGAATGCAAGAAAGTGTCACTTGCAAACTGCTTTGGTTTTTAGGATCAAAAAATCAGCAAACTTAGAAAATCAATCAGTCAAATTTGATATAAAACCTGAGGACTTGCAATATGCCACTGCACCAGTGTCTCCATAACTGTGTCTGATGTTAACCAGGGACATAATTAATTGAAGTTTAATAGAAATTAAAACACAGCTGACAATATTACTGTCTTCTGTAACTACAACAACCACTGACGCATTCAGCAAAAAGGCACTATTCACCACGGTCACTCTTTAAACCATAACACTGCCAAGTCTGCTTGCATTTTTGCACACAAATGTGGATTTTCTGCTTGCTTCTGCTCACCTGTCAAATGGAGGCCATTCTCATCCCGTTGTTTACCTACTCTCTGTAGCACACCCGTCCCCTTCTAGTCAATTTTATGTATCCTGGCTTTTGTATGTGCTTTATTGATGAGTATTTCACATTATAAACAGTGCGGTGTGTGCATGAATTCTTAGCAGTGCAGTAAACAAGAAGAAACAAAGTTAAAAGTTTTGTTTTTTTCGCCCTTGCAAGCTAACATGAGCCTGTAATGTGTTGCCAGATCTCACGAGAGAAACAAGCAGTCAATGGAAATAAGGCTAAAATTTGCAACCTTGTCATCAGAGTTAAAGCAGGAAAATAAGTGTTAAGACAAGTGACACTGCTGCTATAATGTTTTAGAGAGATTTCGCTAAACTTCCTCTCACATCCTACGAAAATTTGCCTGAAATGAGGGGGTGTTTTACTGTAGCCCTCTTAATTTCTGACAGGCCCAGGGCAACAATTCTTTAAGCAGGGCAAACACAGACAAGCAATTTGTCAAAATACACAGTAACACGCGATTGGTAATATTTATAAATGACTTAATAGAAACACAAGCCTTATTTCGTCTTTCAGTAGCGAACTTGGCAACATTAGCCGTAGTTGGTGATGGGCTCTGTCTAATTGCTGGGCTGCTCCATTCTAGAGTGTGTTTTTATCGATGACTTGCAATGTTTGACGCAATTGTTTTCCCGTTCTTTGAGTGTTATATGAAATAAGTATTGATGTAGACACTTATCATAGATGCCTGTGACATATTTAGGTGATAAAATCAGGCTAAGTCGTTTGTTGATAAATCCTCCTCCGCGTCTGCGACTACTCTCTGGATGTGTAGCAGAAGCTAACAGGCTAGCAGTACAACGTCATTTGGTTCAAGGCTAATGTTGTCATTGCCAGGCCTTAACCGTAAATAAAAGAGGGTTGTTTGCTGTGTCAAGTGTCGTGGTTTTGGAGATTGAGTTGTGAAGTGTGAAATTGGAAAGGTTTTGATGATATTTCGGACCCTTGTCCACTCAACGGAATGTATGCTAAGGCTACATTAGCAGTCGGAGCTAGCTCTCTTTAGCTGTTTTGAGGGTTTAGCCTGGGTTAATTCATTCGCTAGCCAGCTTGTGAAACGACGTCAGCTTAAACCATTCGGTGTCAAAACTAGGCGTTTGACTCATGCCATGTCTTTTTCAGAGCCAGACACAGATATGTGGCTGTTATTTTGCTATTTTGAAGGAATGTCAGCGGTAATAAGTCGGCTGTTTTGCCCGCTAACGACAGATGCTACGTCTCCTAGCCTCGGTACTTAGAAAGCCAAATAATGAAAATGGCAGCCCGGTTTGGCTGTCGTCAGTCAGTAACCCCAGGTGCTACGGAATGAAAGAGGCCTTTGAAAGAGCTGTGCAAAATGTCTGTCTCTCAAGGTTCATAATACAGCATTACAGACACTGAGATACTTTGGAGTAAATAGGCTCAGATACAGAAAGTGGATCCTTGAAACATCCTGACTGCTTTCAGATATGAGGTGGACTATTCCTTCTCATCCAGCACTCTCCCATTTAAGAACAAACTAAAAAAATAAAGTATTATGTAGTTTAAATCGTTCATTTGCCCAGTGTTTTAGCACTGGTGTTATCCAATGATGGTTGATGCTTTTCTAAGCTTCTTTTTGACCTTATCTCTCTGGCATTTACTTTGACGGAATATACATATACAACATATTTTAAAGAAACAATTGAATTCACTTTATTTGTCCCAACTTAAAAAGAGCATAGTCTCATCTGCTTTCATCTGCTTTGCACTAATGCAGAGCTTCTGTCCTCAATTGTCTTGAAAGTTACGACAATGCATTAATTTGTTATTGATATTCTCTGACATGTTCCCAGTTTATATACACTGGTAAGTACTATGGCATGAATAGATGCCAATAACTTTAGTCTGATGCTGGCAAATGCCACACCTAAAAGCCTAATCAAAGAGTGATATAAATGTTTGACAAAATATGATCTGATTTCATGTCATTTCATTTAATGAGTATTACATTACAGGAAGAAATAAGAAAAACTTTGTCCATAGTCGATGTTACTTCCTACCCAGTGAAAACAGGCTTTGTCATGGCTTTGCTTGTGCCAGCAGCCCAACTCGGAAACTTTTTCCTCATAGAGCATATGTGTTTTCAACTGTAACCATGTTTTAATCTTTGGCAGGAAAGCCAAATTGGAAAAGGAATTCGTTGTACATGTCATAATGATGAATTGAGTGGATTTATGATCTTGAAAGGATAACTCGATCACATGGACGTATAGCCTAAAATATTACAAAAGCTTGAATCGAGAGCTTTACTCATGCATTCAACAGCAACATAGCTGACTCAGTGTCAAACTTGCAGCCACTTGTTTCTTTAAACTATGACCAATGAGTCAACTTCTAGTTTGGCTTCTTGCAAGGTCCGTCTTCCTTTTTTACTTTCTAGCGTCATCTGCCACCACCTTTCATCCCCGAGGAAAACTACTACTCCCATTGGGTAATGGCGTCCTGTAGCTGACTGTAAACTTGTGCAGTAAAGCAGTACGCAACTCTTGCAAGATCAAAGTAGCTTGCTGCCAAACTTACATAGTGCTATATGCAGCTAACCTGGGCGTTACAGAGGATGTGGGATGGAAGCCATTGTCCCTGTTTACCGCCCCCCTACTGTTAAATATGCTTTGAAACTACTATTTTATAATGAAAGGGCCTGTTAATTTAAAGATTTGTGGATTTGTGTCTGGCAATATGATTTATAGGTAGTCAAATCTTCTAGTTATGTCTGTGTAGAATCTTGGTGCGACTCAACACAAAAAAGTTAACAGAAAGGTCCTGGTTATTTCTGGTGGAAATAAGTATATGCACTGCTTCTTATTAGATCTATTTTCTGACTGTGAGGAAATAAATATTGCAAGGCATCTGACATTCTGTTTTATCCACAAGACATTCATCACTTTGGTTATTTATAGTTTTACTAGTGCACAAGTCTTTTCAACTGTCAAGAGACACAGCAGAAAGAAGACTCAAGCAGTATAAACCACTTTTACAAATTTCCGTCTCTTGGTTATATCATCTATTCATCAGCCATATGGTGAAGTCTGTGTTTTCAGCCCCTTTATCACTTTAGAGAGCTTTGGCCAGTTATCAGCTGTGGGTGGTTTGGTCTGTAAAAAAACAAGAATGTTCAGTTAAATGTATTGCATAAGTGAAGTTGCTTTATCCACCTGTTTGTTTGGCCGACAAGTGTTTATATAATCTTAGGATTAATGAAAAAGTTCTTACATTAAATGTTTATGCCGGCATAGATTTCCAATGATGTCATCGTATTACTCATGCCCACATGTCTAGTCTTAGGAGGCCTAAGTGCACCACCTTGCAACATGAAATGTTTGTTGTCCAAGACTGTGCTATTAAAAGTTTTAAAGGCGAGTTTTCTGAGATAGGTCATTAGCTGTACCTTCAGACGATGAATTCATTTCGTTGGTGAGCATATTTCTCTGCACGTTTATTAATGGTCTTGTTAAATCAGCCGTTTCTCTGCGCTCAGAGTCGGCTATAATTAAATCTGGAATTAGTGTGGCCCCCTGTGCAAACTCATTGGGTGGAAACGTTGCCTTTTTTTGGGCCGATGTCCAGGGATGAGCTAGAGTGAGGAAAGAATTTGATTTGCAGTGCCGCTCTCCAGTCCTAACCATCTCTGGAGACGAGAGGCCTGCTGTGTGCGAGTGTGTTTGTGTGTGCGAGAGTGCTGTAGGCCAGCATGTGATCCGGGGGGTTTTGGGGTCTTATAAAGGAGTCGAAGAAGGCGGTACAGGGATTCATGTTTAAAGTGCTAATCCCAGAGGTGAAACTGATGTTAGTCTCCTTTGATGAGGTGAAGACATGATGGACAGCAGCAGTCATTTGATGTCTTCTTGGTGTCTCTGTTATGGTTTTCTTGATGGGCTTGGACATCAAACTTTAAACAGTATTGGTAGGACTGGGAAATATGGACCAAAAATATGACGCAGTTATATACCAAAATATTATTTATATTTTCCTGTAGAGAAATAAAAGAAATATCATCACAAAAACAGAGGTCCTTGACACACAATATGGGGTAATATTGCAGTTTTAATGATCAAATATGTGTAAAAAATGAGGTTAGCAGAAATGTTTACTCTTAAACCTGTTTGTTTCAAAATCATATCCATCAAATACATTATTTAAATGATTGGTGATATTGATTGGCTGGCGAGTAATTGGATAAATCTAATAATTTCAAGTTTATTTACAAGTGTGAACAGAGTTTTATAGTCATGAATCTGTTAGGAGGATTTGAAGCTGGCAGTGCTAGCATTCCCAGCAGTATCTTCACTTTGTTAAATATTGACAGTGACACTGTTTGATTGATTACTGTTGTGATATTTCAAGCCTCAATTCACCACTTGTTGGTCTGCTTGGCTCGTTTGTTCCTTGTTCCTTGTTGGATTCAAATATACGAAAGTGGACCAGAGAGTCTGGTTCTTTGGTCCACACCAGAGTTAGTGCAAGGTTTCACACCTCCCCAAATGAACCGAACTTTCTAAAAAAGCAAACATGGCGTCCTGGACAAAAAATGCCTCGCTCTTCACTATGGAGAAGTTATTTTGGTCCTGGTTGTCATTTAATTTGTTATAAGCATATTTTATTTAGTTCAGTTTCTTATTATTGCATGAATGAAATGTTATTTTTTAATAAAAACTGAGAAAAGAAGCCATCCAAAGTGCCTAAAACTTTCTTTTCAAGTTAATATCTCTGTTTTTCTGTTGCTGTCATTGGGCATAAGAGATGGACATTTTTAAAGCCAGTGCAGCAGCTCCACATAGTGTCCCTCTAAGTTCACTTTCCCTGATAGACCTCAGCCCCTGTCACATGACTCAAAACATAATTTGTTGTCATATTTTTGTCTGTTTTTGATCATTAAAATTGCAGGTAACTCCTTTATGTTGTTTGAATTTTCAAAAGCATTGGCAACATTTCACAATAGTGAGGTTGTAAAATTGTCTTTATTATCAAATATTTACAAAAGAAGAAAAATCTAATTTATTATCATGGTTGGCTGTACATAAAGGCAGAGACATTTATTATTTTAAGCCATATTATCACAGATTTGTTGGTAGTATTTGGGAAAAGTGGGTGAGGCAGAGAAACTTGCACTCATACCCCTTTTCCACCAAGCTGGTTCCAGGGCTGGTGCTAGTGCTGGTGCTAGAGCCGGTTCACAATTGGTTTAAGTGCAAACCGGTTAAGAACCATTTGCTTTTCCACAAACGGGTGCCGGCCATAGAGCTACGTCAGCACGTCAATGTACACGTCTCCATACGTCACGCCAGTTTCCCATAACAAGTAGCGAACAACAATAAACAAAACAATAAACTTACCAGGCTCTGTGGAGGTTTGCTCCGTGGTTGTGTCCTCCTGCATAGACTCCAGCATGGCTGTGGCCGCATTCAATGCCCCGGTAGCGCTGCATGCCGGTCGGTCCCCAAGAACAGCATCGAGCATTTTGTAATGCGGGCTGTTAAAACGTGGCCGACCATTGTCACTACGGCCCAGCTCGGTCTTCTGGTCCCTATATTCTTTCTTTATATATTCTTCACATATATATATATATTCTTTTCAATCAGTTTTTCGCTTACTCCAACCTCGTCTTTTTAAAAATGGCTCTCTTCCGTGTTTTTACTCTGCTAATCCCGCCCCCACCCCCTGATGTAAGCGCGTAGCCCCCGACGTAACGTGGTTCTTTCTGCTGGCCCAGCAAAGAGTTGGTACTTGGCAAGCACCGGTTTTGAGAGCCAGCAACCGGTGCTTGGTCTGTGGAAAACCAAAGAACTGGTGCTAAGTCTAGCTCTAGCTCCGAACCAGCCCTGGAACCAGCTTGGTGGAAAAGGGGTATCGGTGACCTTAAATAATGAAGAAGAACTAAGAAACCCAGCCTTTCCCTGTGTGTATCACGGTATTGATATATCTTAAAGGATTATAAAACCGTAATCACAGTTTTACACCCAAAAAGCCTCAAACTTTCCACCCTCCACTGATTGACTGACCTCTGGCTTTGTTGTCAAGTATGTCATGTTGTTACACGAGGACTCACTCCTCACCCCTATCTCTCCCCACTGGTGACCGATGCCAGGTTAAAAATACCCCCCCGCCACAAGTTCTCCTAACTGGGTTTCAGGAGATGATACTAAGTTTGGGTATGACTCAGAGTCTGTGGCTCTACTTTGTAGTGCAGCTCTGGCATAATCTCACATTTCGGCTGCAGGTCGTGTCTTCGTATGAGTCACCGACCTGTCACTTCAGAAATGAGCTGTCGTGGAAAGACCTGTAAACATGTTCTCTCTGTTTGTTTTGGTACACGATCAAGCCCATTACAGGCCCGCTTGAGTTGATGCACATTGTAGGGGATGAGTTTCTGGATGTATACCAATGAAAGTATGCGACTGCTTTAGTTTTTGGTGCATGCAAAAGCACCAAAAGGATGAGGTTGTGATTGTTAGTGGTGACGGCTTCTTCCTTAATGAACCAGTACTCTAGACCAAGATAACACTGATTAATATCGATGCAGGAAGAAGCAGCTTCAAATTCTGTTTAGGAGCGTAGTTGCTTTTGTTTGTTTGGGTGCATTTACATATGTGGTACTATTTTCAGTCCTTGGCACAGCTTTCTTTCATCACAGTTCAGTACATCCTCATAACAGGAGAAATTGTGATAGCGTGGCTGTGCTAAACTTCCTTGACATTCAACAAAACAAGGAGAAAGCGTGGCAGTTTGTGGCTTTTTGCCATTTTTGTGACTACACTTAAATACAAGCTAATACTTCCTTAAAAATACTTTCCACACAAAACTAAATATTTCACCCAAATGATCACAAATAATCCAGAAAGCCTGTGTGTGTGTGGTGATTCTGATTTTGGAATTTTCTGATTTTCTTGAATCTGGAAAATTCAATTCAGTGTTTTAAAGTGATGGGGTGCTGTCATGACAGGACTTAAAGCTGCAGTATGTCATTTATTTTTTGTGTTAATAGCTTAAAAAAAGCACCTGTCAACATCATACTACTGAAGCCACCTGGAAGACCATTAGACATCTGTCCCCCCTCCTTACTCTGGCTGAAAAAGTGGGTGTCCCTTGCTAGTTTCTCTAAAAGTTTAATACAATCAGGCCTCAACTTTTTATGGTTAAAAACTAGTACAATTCAGAGATATTGTTGAACTGCACGGCCAAGAATATTTCATTGTTACCTACAATCCAAAAACTTTTTAGTGATGAAGATGAGGATTATAATTTAAGGGGAAATTATCATTTTAAAATGAATCGGTTAATGAAAAACGTAAGTGTTGTCAGCATTATAGACGGGATTACAACAAGATCTAAAGCAATGCCCTGGTGAAATTAAAATAATGTATAAAAATATTATTTTCAGTAGATAAATGGGAACAACAGGAGGTTTTGGTGGTTGTTTGTTATTGTTTTGTCTTTTGTTTTATTTCTTGTTTTGATATATCACTAAAATATTGAAACTGTTATTGTTTTGAGAAATATGGAAGCATTTATGTTAACTGACGGCAAAGGGGTGGGACTTAATAAGACTTACTTCCTCCCACTCCTTTTTGAATATATTGTATATTATGACAACACTATATTTTTTCTTCTATTTCTCATTTTATTTCTCTTTTGAATATATTTGAAATAAATAACGTTCAATTCAGTGCAGTTCTCAGTGGATATGTAGTGAAATCTAAAAATGTTACAAAGGGACTTGTGGTTTGTTGCTGCTAATACATCACATAATGCTAATGGAAGCTAAAGGCAAACAAACCTGTGGACTAATGCACAATTAGTCCCTTTGCTAATTGTGCATTAGCGAAGGGACACAGCGAGGAGAAGGGAGAGTAGAGTAAAAATGATTCAACTGTCGTCTCATCCAATTTGCACACCCCGGATTGAAAGAAAAACCTGGTGGTGACATGATTGTCTCCTCTAGCTCTCAGTCTGTAATGGACACCAATGTTACAAATGCATTATGAGGAAATGTTAAAGGAACCTGGTGAAACATACCCAGCGATTGTTGATCAAACAGGAAGTATAGGGCACATGCTCAGCCACAGCAGACAGGAAGGAACACAGCCCTATATGTTGTGTGAACGTTGGCATGTTTTTAAGCTCTGTGAAATCTAACATGTCTGTGAAATGATCACTTTCTGTCTCTCTACATCGCCCTATGCTGCCTCTCTCTCTCCTCTCAGACAGTCCATCATCCAGTAATTCTCTAGGCCTCTTATCCATTTCAGTGTCGGTAGGGCTGGTGCCTACCTTAGCTGTGTGAGCAAGAGGCGGGATACATCTTGGCCAGTTACAAGGCTGACGTATAGAGACAAGAGGCCGTGCATGCACAGGCGATTTGGAGTCACCAGTTAACCTTGAAAGCAGTTTTTTGTCTTGTTAGAAAACCCACAGCAAGAGACCTCACTGCACAAAACTTGTTATGCTAGCATTACCAACTAGGGATTGGTATGATAAAGATATGTGCAGATTATTGCTGCAAAAGCTAAATCTCAGTATTTGCAGATATGACAATTTCTTCTAATATTATCTTTACATATTTACATTATGATCATGATTTTGTTCGCTTAGTAATCCTAAATTGAGAGTAAAAGCTAGGTGGGTTTTCTGTCAGCAGGAAAGTTAACAAAGTGTTTTAACCTTTAAAGGGGCAGATGAAGCTTGATTTTGCTGTCACTAGCAAAATTCGTCACATATGATATAGGCATAATCTAAAAAGACCTACATTCAGTTATTTCTGTATATTGGTATCAATTTTGGTATTGACCAAAGTAAGTTTTGAAATTTTGGCATACTTGATACAGGCAAAAATCCAACATCATGCATCCCTATTGCTATCATTAGCATTAGCCATACTTCACTATGCAAAGCAGTTTCACATTGTTTCACCTCAGCACTGTCGTCCAGTGAAAAAGACTATTAAATTTAAGTTTTTGCTAATTTGGAGCATCCCTACTGACCAATATTTAATGAATTTGGGAGGACTGCTACCTGTATGGTGCTAAAATAAGCTGTCCTAAAGGAAGGTTTTGAGATTTTGATTCTTCAGGATCTGTGTGACAGTGGTTGAAGGTTTGAATCCTGACCCTGACTCATATCATCCCCCTCTCTATTGGTCCCCACATTCCTGTCCCTCTACTGCTTTCCTTCAAATAAAGGCCAAAAAGCCTCAAACTATCCTCTTGAAGACTTTATTTAGGGACAGAGTCAAGGTTTTGTAATCCAAAAACCCAATTTCCCTTTCCAGGATGAGCCTTACGGAGTCAGAGGAGTTCACCCAAACACAGACAGCATGGCTTCAGGTTGCAGTAAAAAGAGCGTACGGGCGAGCGAGCGGGCTCCGCAGACAAGTGGAGATTCCTGATCTCGTCGGCTAAACTCGTCTCATAGGGTAGCATTCCAAGTCCCGTCGTCCCGGCCTGTGCATTCCTCACATGACAGTCGCTGGAAACCATGGCAAAGCTAGAGAGAGAGCCGAGCAGGCATTCCTCAGCTGTCACCTAAACCCCTCCCTCCAGTCGTTCTCTCTCTCTCTCTCTCTCTCTCTCTCTCTCTCTCTCTCTGGCTCTCCTGTCCCCACAAAACGCCAAGACCCCGGCTGACTGTTGCCCCACCGAGCTCCATCAAGGCAATTAGCGTGGAGGTAACCAGGGCTTGTCGCCTCGCTCTGAGAAATCTCCACACTGACCCACACCTGAACTTTTGTCTCCAGCGTCCATGATCCTGAGGAGCGAGGTGACAGCCCGGCTTAACGTGTCCGACTCGAGTATTACAATGCCCCCTCTCTTGTTGACATTACACACCCTCATTATGGCCCTGAAGTCCATGAACATTATCTCGCTCTGTCTCCATGACTCCGGCAAGGGTTGCTAGTCTCTTGTGTTGTTGGATTTGCATGTACAGAGTGGGAGTTGCATAACATGGCGAACACAGAGGGAAAGAGAGCGTCTGGCAGCGCCGCACAGCTAGAAACGAGAATCAAACTTCCATGAATCTTGTAATGGAACAATTACCAAGCATGTGATGGGAGGAAGATGAAGAGATGGCTGTTTCTTCTCATCTGCAGCAGCATCAGTCATTTTAACACATTATATAATTACAGCCCTGAGGATGAGGCTCTCAGCTGTGGGGAAAAATGCCTTTAACATGTCCCTGTCCTCCTGATGAAGATGTCTTATACACCTGAAGCTCCATGTCTTTCTACCTGTAGGATACAATCATGCTGTCTCATGTTAAGACCGAGACAGGCAGAGCATCACTGTGCATTTGATGATGGCTTACATAACAGAAATGTGGGTTATTTACCTCATCCAGCATGGACATTTTGAGTAAAATAACCCAAAGATTTGATGAATATTCCACAGATGTTACATATTTTGAAGCAGAGAAGCAATGCTGTGTGTTGTTTTTAGTTTTCTTCAGCTCATGAGCAGTGTTTAATAGCACTTTTGCCTAAAATATCTATTGCTTTTAGTTGTAATTTAGTCTTCTAAATTGTTTTTAGTTGATTAAATTTCGCATTGTAGTTGATGAAATCTACTGTAAATTTAGTCGACTAAAATATGAATATGTGTAAAGTCATCTTTATTTAGGCTACCTGGCAGAGCATCTCAGTTACAATACCAGAGTTGACAGCAAACAGTGAACCTACTGTACATGAGTATAACAGTTCTTAAAGAGCAGATCTGATTGGATACCTCCCCAGCTTATCACCATTTGTAGCTTACATTAATGGACTATTTTAAATGATGATTCAGTTGTCAGTAATGCGGTAAAAGACGTCAAGTCAACAGTTTACGATGTGTGTTGTCTTGCTGCCTCTGCGTTGGGATATGCATCACCCAGCTCTACAGTACGAGCTGATTTGACGGCGTAAAGTGTCCTGAAGATGTTGATTGTTTAGATATTCTTTTAAGACAATGGCCAAACAGCAGTCATTATTTAATATGCTTACTACAAGCTGCAAGCTGTAACACAGTACCTTGCTCTTGTTAGAAATAGTCACTGTTACAAAAGTGCTTTCCAAGCTGTTTTATTATTTTGCCAATAAACCTGAAATGTCTAAATTCCATATCCAAAGATGGGTGAAAACAATATCTAAGATGTCTGTGTGTACAGCAATATTTACTCATCTTACTCCCTTTATTGACTGTTTAATTCTTTGTCATTTATGTATTTATAATCTCTCTTTACCCGTCAATGTAATGAACTAATGTTACATGCCTATTCCTCACTCACCAGTAATTCTATTTTTAAATTAGTGTTTCATCATGGTGATTAAACATTGGATCCTCTGTGAGCTGGAGTGTCCATTGTTTGTGTACCTTGTCTTTTTTCAGTTGTTTAAATTTTATTTTAATTTATATTCCATTCCCATTCTTGCCTTGTTTTGTAAATCTGACATGGTCCCAGCCAAAAAGCATTAAAAATAAATGAATAAATAGTCAAGGAAAGAAGCAACCTTATGGTTATTGCTTCTATAAAACAGCACACTAATAGCAAAAAAGAGTGGCTTCCACTTTTTCTATGACTGTTCTCTTCAGTTTTTGCAGCCAATGGCCTAAACTTCCAGGTGACAGTGGACATAACCAATCACCAGGGCTCAATGATTCTAGGAAAATATGTAATTGTTATTTTTCTGGCAGCTATTGCGCTTTCAATTTGATTCATGATTTTCTTCAAATTGAGCATCAGAGCAAAATTCACTGTTTACAGTATAGACACGGTAAGGAGATCATGATCGAACAACTCATTATTCATCATCTAATATTGATGATAATCTGTTTTTATTATTTAAGGGAAACTACAACTTCTGCTCGACTCTTTTGAACAGGTGTATTAACTGAACTGAAGTGTTCATTTGTCAGCCATTCTTTATGCACATTACTTGCAAATGTGTAAAAATAGTTGAAATAACAGATCATGGGTCAGTCAGGAGCACTGCAGAAAATGGCAGCTTTGACCATCACATGACTGTGTTGTCTGAAATTGCAATTTGGATCCAAAAATGATAAATATCTCAGCCTAAACAATCAGAGACATCCAGAATGACACTTACGCAAGCGAAGAGGGCATGAAGGGGCGAGTGGGCACATCTTTGCCCTCCAGTGATGCTTCTATTAAATGTGTGTACTTCACAGTTGTGGTGGGAAAATTATTAATTGTTTGGCCCTACTTTGCTGTGAACAGGTTGTTTTTGAGTAACTTTTTTAAAAGAGCTGGTTGGAATCCTGTGGAACTCTTTGTTAAGCTTTTAGGCTTTTGTCATTAAGACAAAGCTTAGGTTTGCTTTATAGAGCCGCTTCTCATTCATACGTCTGTTTTAAATGTGCTTCTTCATCTTAACCTGTTGAGCTGGATCGCTGTCTATATTCTGTTGCATATTACGCTAGTCAAAACCAGCTTGCCTAATTCCTTTGTTGGACTTTTGCTCAACTTAGGACAACAAGCTTAGATGTTTACAGGTAGGAAGGCTTTACATTAACACAGCAGAGGTAAACTACTTTAGTGAGCTTCTCTAATAAAGTGGACACGTATCCTGTTGTTTTTATGGTATGTTAGCTTAATAAGTAATCTGTGACAAATTCTCTGTCCTCATACTGCCTCCAGTTATTCCACATACCCATTTTCAAAGAAGAAGTCAGCTTTCACATCACATTTCCTGCAAGAGGTTGCACAAGGCTCCCAGCTTCTTTGTTTTGGCTTCAGGCTGTCGTACAGTAGCAGCTACTCACTCATGCATTTCTAACATATTGCAGAATACATTAAAATAAACTTAATAATTCATGGAGGGGAATCTAGACAGCCTAGATTTTATTGTTCTTTGTCTAGCTCCGTTGACCAATCCTCTCAGAATGTGGTTACTCTCATGTTTTGTTGCGGCTCATGTTAAGGCTTAAGCATTGCTCACTGATTAAGTTATGATCACATGTAATTGTTTGATATTTCAAAACATGATCCAAATTTGTAGCCCTGCTCTGACTCACAGATTTGCCTCATGCCCACGAGGGACTGATCATAATTTAATTTCATTCCTTGATGTCGTGAGTCATAACGTTGATGGATGATCTCTTTCCAAAGGGTACAGCAGGGGAAATATTATTGTTGTTAAACGATGAACCACATGAAACAAAACAGGTCTTGCAGAAATAAACGGTAACCTATCTGCTGAGTTCAAACAGATGGCTGGAGCAACATTGGGGATACAGGGAAGGAAGCATGTCTGGGTCAATATGGAGCAACGCCAAAGAGCAGAAACAATAGGGAAGGGACACTGAGGCTAGATTAAGGAATGTTTCACTCAATTTTCCACAGATTCCCCCCTGTTTTTATTTAAATAATCAATACAAAGTAGGGCTGGGAGATAATGAACCACACAATAGTGTCCATGGTTGGCCCTGCACATTGTGGTCCCTGAAACAAAAATAAGTCCTGCACACCAAATATTGAGAAGTTTTCTCTTAAATTATCAAAAAAAAAAGTGCAACCAAGCTCCCACACACTGGTTGAGCAAATGCAGCATACACATGTTCATATATTTAGGTTACCTGGACCTTTTATGCAGTTTTTCTGCATTTAGTATGTTTGAAAATGGTCAAATCAGTCATTTATTCGTAATGGACAATTTTATTTAAGGTTAACACAAATAATACAGACAGGCAGAGATCATTCACTCAATCAGGAGCCACCAGGGTCAGATATTTACTCCCTAACGTTTTAGTAAATGGGTTAATAACAAAAGCAAAAATAAAAGAAATGGGGAAAAAAACAAACTACCACCCTGATACTTCACAATGGACAAGCATACTCAGACTTTGACAGCACTGCTTTATCATTTAACCCTTAACTCACAGTCAGTCAGTAAAATGGCTCAAAGTAAACTTATATTGATCCAGCCTGTCCTGTGGGGAGTATGTCACCCTCTCGTATCTGTGCCATTGTTGTAGCCCGTTCTTCATAAAGAAGTGTCTCCTCCAATGTCTTGAAAGTACCTTTACAAACATGGCAGGAAATTACATCACACCATCACACATTAAAAGCTATTACTGGAAGGTTAAAGCTGGGGTTGGTGATCTGATTTAGATACACTTTTTGAAATACTGGTTAAAATGGTCTTTATGACCCGATGGTAATCAACTCATTATGTGTTCTTAAAACAGAGCGAAAAATATCCGCTATCTACAGCAGGAGTAAAACAGGGAAAACCCCAACCAATAGTCTTGCCGGGATACCTTCTTTTACACCAATCAAATCCCGTCGCCATTCTGCGTGCCTGCTGCGCGTGCATTTTCCCGGCGTGCACCGACAGTGCGTGTAGCATGTAGCATGTAGCGTGTAGGGAACAGACTCCGCTGGAGAATGCTTACCTTTCAAGTTTTGTCTTTGAAAACAAGGGAAGTCCGCTGTGAGCTGTCCCACAACACCAACCAAGCTCCAGTATCCCTCACATTTAAGACAGATGTACAAGAAATCTAAAATAAACTCTGTTTTTCTAACTTTGTTCCGCTGTTGGCTCTAATCTCGCGAGAACTGCCGTCCATGCTACTGCAGGTGGCAGTTCTCGCGAGACTTCTTCTTCTTCGGTGGTTGGCATCCATCATTTTGGAGCATTACCGCCCCCTTCAGGCTAGAGACAGACAACTAGTTCTCCAGAATCGCCAACCCCAGCTTTAAGATAAAAACAAAAGGTAAAAACCGCTTTCCAAATGTATTTATTAACAAGAAATATGCACTTGCACTCTTTAAAGTCCTTGACCAATGGCTGTTACCACAACTGAAGAACTAAAAAGAGCATCTTTGACCATCTTAACTTAAAAAATGTTGTACAAA
This sequence comes from Scarus forsteni, assembly GCA_036419115.1. Classification (NCBI taxonomy): domain Eukaryota; kingdom Metazoa; phylum Chordata; class Actinopteri; order Labriformes; family Labridae; genus Scarus; species Scarus forsteni. The sequence goes on from JAZDUH010000341.1 coordinate 6,720,794, forward strand.
AGATGCTTAATTATGTTAAGTTAAAGAAAAGTTTAATAAAATGCAAAAAAAGGAAATAAGAAAAATTAATAAGTTAAAATAAGAATAACAAAATTCAACAATTCCTGTAAAGGAAAAAACTCAGCCATGCCAAACCAGTATGTCATCCTTTATGATTTTGGACATGAGCACTGACAAGTGACAAGATTGCCACTAGCATAAGGTTGACAGATTATTGGTTGGTCAGGAGCAAAAAAATTGTAAATTTGGCGATCACAAGATCATGGTGTCTGAAATTGTGATTTCGGTCAAAAAGCGATGAATCCTTCAGCCTTAAATTAGCTGTTTTGTGCAGGAATTCGAATATAATCTGCTGAATGTTGTTCCATGTTAGTCCAGAGTACATGTAGTATATAGGCTCCACTCCCATCATATCTCCAGGAAGAGTATACTGATATTAATTTCTACTTATTAAGTTGTTGTGACGGTCTCTGCCATTTATGTATTGCTTTCGTTTGAATAAACCTGTTACACATTCCTTTGTATCATATATTGATGTTATTTAAACATGACTTCCAATCCAATCTTTCATTTTTATAAGAAATGTTATAAAGAAAGTTGCTGAAAAATGTCAGACAAGTTCTGTTTTAGGACCAAAAAAGTGAGGAATTGTGGGAGAATTATAACAGAAGAAGTGAAATAGTGACATTGGTATGGCTTAATTGTTGTTTAATGATTGGTATTGATATCAGTTCTGATATTGACACTCAGTGCATCTTCAGCTATCTTTTTTTTAACTTTATTTTTATTGCAAAACTGGCAGCACTCATAAAACTTACATTTTGACATTTTTCTTTTCTTTTACACTTTTTTACATTTTCCAGCTGCATCCAGGCGGTTTAGTGACATGCTTAATGGAATATACATAGAATAGTAATTAAATGAATCAGTTATTTAATATAATTAGAAGAAAGACAATGAATTAAAATATAATAATAATAATATTCAATTATCTTTTTAAAGAAAAATCAAAGAGTATAATCCCTGAAACACTGACGCCAACTAAAATTGGGAATAGATTTGAACTACACATCTGCACATTAGAAATGGCACAACGTTTGAAGATATTGTCTTACCTTAAATCTCATTTCAGAACCTGTAGGTGCTTCAAAACTCTTTTACTGCATTACTAACAACTCGCCCAGATTTTTTCATAGGTGGTTTAAGTGGAGTATATTACCTCTTGAATCAGCTAGGTTGTATTTAAAGTGCCCTTTAGTGACATAAACAACACACCTTTACTTTACCTTCATACATTAAAGTATAGGTCAATGCATGCGCCGCTGAATTCCTGTCTGTTGTGAATCATTGCTGCAGAATTCTAACCTCAGCATGCTTGGGGGTTAATTTTAGAAATGGAGCCCCTGAACATGTCTATTTCACCTGCGTGTAATTGTCAGGTCTCTCCTTGTCTAGCTGGCTCTGCTTTCTGTTCCATTCAGCCTTTTCTACCAACCCCATAATCAAGTGCAGGAAGTCCTCGCTGAGGTGTTTGTGCGCCAATGCTTCGCAGCAGAGCCAGGTCATCTGCTGATTGTGACACGTCAATGTTGTTTCCTTGCGCGGAGTGTCACGGTAACATGTGTGACTTTGGAGGTATGTGGTCAGTGTGTAGGTAAAAGGCCCTATTCAACTATAATAGAAAATATTTATCAGTGGAGAGCCTTTAAAAGCTTTTTAGGCTTATTAAAATCTTAATTTATCAGACCAGACAGCCACATGTGGCAGCCAAATGTATCATATATTGGTTGATGGATTCTGGGTGTGAAATGATCAGAGTAGAGCTAAGTGATAGAACTCCACTTTGTCATCATTAATGGTGTCAATATTACAAAACTGAAAATGATCTGTCATTTGAATACATGTTCTGTGTATTTTTTTAAGAAGGAAAATGCAAAACCGATTTGCCTTTAACAAATGAACCTGGTGGTAGAGTTTTCCTAAAGCACAGTCCTGCTCTTGTCTTGATGATTCTCTACAGCCTAACTCTGTCTAAGGTGTGTTAGTGTATCAGGGCTGAAATGCCAGAGGCGTCCCTGCTGGTGGATGTGGAGCGATGGGGGCCCTCTGAAGTACTTCAGATGAGTGTCGCTGCTGCAGGTTGGAACTGGTTCACATGGGGTCGTAAGGAGAATTCCTCAGAGAGTAAACCTGCTGCCACGTATACTGTAGGACTGACACCGACTTGACCTTGCCTGGAAGCTTGTTCTCGAGGGTCAGTTGAAATATTTTGGTTTATGTTATTTTTAGCTCTGAGTTGGGAGTTGATTTTGAAGAGAGCTGCTATTTTTTAGTCTTTCCCTTTGAGCAGAATGTTTTAGGGCTGGCCAGTATCACCTAGATATCAAGGTTTTCTTTGGCTCAGTATGCTAACAGTGTATATTACAGTATAACAGGGCGATAATGCATTTTTTGACATTTCCAAGCACTACAACATGTCTAAAACAGGCATGTGGTGTGATAAACAATGATGCCCACCAAAACCTTGAATGTTGTTTTTTCATTAGTAGTTTCTGTCACTCCAGATCTGTCTTTGCACTGAAAGAACAACATTTTCTACTTTGGTTGTTCAAAACTAAACGCACTTTGCCATAATAATTAACAATTAAGGACTCTTATTGGGGAAAAACTTGCCAGAAGCCCTGTATAAATCATTTACAGTGCTGTATATGCTGAGGTTAGATGTTTGTATGATCTGCCCGCAGCCTATCCCAAATTCGTAGACACATTTTGGTCCACAAACAGGTATTAAAGCAGCTTTATCTGCCATAAGAGAGACCAAATTGTGCACTGCTGGATGAAAGGAACTGCAGAGATCAGTTTCATGCCATAACCAGCCACAGAAAGAATCGCTGGTGTCACTTGACAGACCAGCAGAAGAGTAACAGCCCTGTTGACCACATTGCTGTGCCGTAACTTATGTTCATTGCAAACACACACTACACTACACAAGGTGTGCATGAGGTGAGGTTGGATTAGGGAGAGCAGTCGTTGCTTCCTTATATACAAATGAGGACTGACCAGGCAGGAAAGTGAGCAGTTGTTCAGTCCAATACTGTTGACAGTCTTCACAATAATTAACCCCGCACTAGAGGTCAATGTGCATGGATATGATGGAGGCTTGGCAACATACAAAGTGTTCATGGTATGTCGAAACATTTCTTAAGAGTGTAAATTGATAAATTGATTTAGATTATTGATATTGACTTTAGAAAAAGTGGTGTTAATCCTAATGTTAGGAAAAGATTTGTTGCTGTATGAACCACTCAACAGTATTAAGCTTAATTTCCACATGATAACCCATTGGAAATGTTAACTGCAATGTGGATTTTTAATTTAGTATATATTTTTAATATAGCTATGAAAATAATAGTCTAAGAAACGCAGAGTACACTGGCACAAAGCAACCAGTACACTGACAGCATTTGGTTAATCAGAATCAGAATCAGAATCAGAATCGGGTTTTATTGCCAAGTATGCAACACATACAAGGAATTTGACTCCGGCAGTTGTTTTCTCTAGTACAAGGAGGTAGACACAAACATGACATATAAACATGACACAATAAAAGTAAGATAAATAAAATAGAGTAGGTGTAAAAAAGGGCTGGGATAAAATATGCATCAGGAATATTTACACCATACTGGGATATTTACATTTGAAGGTAGGAAAACGCAACTTAAGTGGATGTAACTGGCAAAAAGCAGCCTTTGCTTCTGTCCACTTTTACTTTTTTCAAATATTGCCAGGGCATTTAGACAGTATGGTAGTTTTTTCTCTATTTTGATGCATTAATCAACCAATTTCAATTGTTGGTGCTTTGTGATGCTGCCTACATTGAAATAGTCGAGGTCATATCATTCACAAAAACACATGGTATTGAAGGTGATGGAAAAATAATCTAAATTTGTGGGCATGATGCCATTGTTTGGGCATTTTAGTCTGTGTGTAGGAGTTTGTTTACAATTGTTGTAAAAGATGATTGATTGGCATGAAGGTATTTTAATTTTCGTGTTGTGGCATCAAGCTGATATCAATATGGTTTGAAATCTTTGTGTTGTGACTTTTATTTGTTATTTCTTAAAGGAATACCATATCTATATTTTGTCTGTTGCCATTCAGCTAAAACATCAGTGTATTGATCTTTAATGTATCATTATGTAATGGATTCTTGCAGTGCTTTGACTGAATGAAGAGACTAGAGAAATCATGCTAACGTAAAACTTTACAGATCACCAAATTGGTCCCAGCACATGAATGCCCATTGTTATCTCCTGCCTGTGCCCCCTGTTCAGGCCCTGCATAGTATTGAGCTGCTGTGAAATGTTTCTGTGATGACTTCAGCTTGTTCCCCCCCCTCAGCCCGTGGCGTATAGTGCCTGTCTTTAACTTAAGCCGGGTCTTCTCGTAGTCGCCCCGCTGTTTGTTTGCTTGGCGGCAGTCACATGCCTCACGCTGGGTGTTTTTTATGAGCTGCTTTTGAACTGAAAACACCTGGACCCGGAGACTCTGTGAATTCCTCATTGTCTTACAGAGCCGTGAGTACAATTAAGGCAGAGCGAGGGAGAGAGAGTACATGTCCATTTGTTGTCTGTACGAGGGTGAGGTTACATTCTTTCCATTTATTCTTAAAATGGCTGCATCTTTGGATGATGTAATGAGGGGTAGAGGTGAACATAGTGAGCTGTTATTAGATGCAGAACGCGAGATCCCTCATTTGGAAAGTTCTTACCCATTGTTTAAAAAAATACTCTGAATACTATTTTGAATAGGATCCCTGATTAAATTGTCTCATGTTAATTGGAACACAGCAAGCAATTAATGACACACTTGATTGCACAGTGCAGTAAAAATGGTATTAAACTGCAAAACACTGACTTAATAGCTAATGTCTTTCTGTCATTCTCTTAATTGGCATTGATTTATTTCAGCTCCCATCCATGAGTGACTATCAGATTAAATGAACCTGCTGTTAGCAGTGGTGCCTCTCCATTAGCTTCTCCATAAGGGATTCTGTTCCTGCAGATAAATAGAAGTGCCAGGAAATGATAGCCCAAGTGCCCTGGTTTGAGAGTTAGATATACTTCCATGTTTTCTTTGTGCACAACATTGCCATATTTAAGTCTGGTAATGGTTCATTTTGTTTGGCTATTGATGATGCCAAGAGCTTAGATAGATTAGGTTGCTATTAAGATGACATTTTTAAACCTATCATCTGACAAGATTTATGCAGTATTCTCTCGATGTCAACAGATCATAGCTTGAAAAGTTGGTTACTGTATCAATATGAATGAACATTTCTGCTGCTATATCTGCTGTATGGCCCAAATATCGTCTGCAATGCAAGTTGATTGTACCAGTCAACTATAGTGCTGGCATGCCAGATTGATAGTTTATTGTGTACTATTCAGGATATATTTCACAAGTTCATTGGGGCAACAGCCCATCAAACACAAAACACAAGCCAGTTTGTAAGTCAAACTCTTCCTAAAACCTGTCAGGAAAGAAAAAAAATCTTTTCCACTTAGTGTCTTTTACTTTTGTTCTTTGTTTGATGAAGAAAAATTGTCATCTTCTATTAAAGCTGCTACTACAGCAGGTAGCTTACATGTCAATCTCTCTTGGTGCAGCCTTTATAAACAGGCTTGCAGTCCCTTCTTGCTGTCATCGTAGCTCCCTGATATTTCTCCTCAAAGGAATAGAGCTGAGCTCAATTGCCCCAGCTTTAAACTTTGCCACACTGACCTGATGACAGGTATGGAATCAGGTTGATTCAGCTGCACCTGAATGAGAGAAAAATTGGACCTGGAGTATGTCTTTAGACATTCCTATTCATTCCTCAATGTCGAGATATTAGGACCCTATCTGTTCATTTGTAATGTGTTACTCTGTTGCCAAAGTGCAAGAGAGCACAGCGCAGCACAGCAAAAGCTCCACACACACACACCTTTACTGGCTTTACAGCTCACACTTCACCTCTGTTATGACTTGGTTTACAACCTCTGAATCCAGCAGAGAGCAGGGATCACATTGTGCCAATTTATGCCCCATGACAATTTTTTAGAATAGGAAATGTCACAGGGAGTGTGTATCCTGACTCTGTGAATACACAGGGGGTAAGGCCGTGCGTATTTGTTTATATTTCCATTATGTTCGGAGTTATTATTACATCCCAAATGCATGACATGTTATTGCACCAAGTAATTCAATTTTAATAATATACCCAATTCCAAATTAATCAGACTCAGTGAAATGAATTCATTACATCGTCCACAAATTGAATTTATCTTCATGTTTTATGGGGCATGAGTGTCCGGTCACTGAGTCCAATCAGGCTGAGATTGTAGAGGACTATTTAATGAATATTTAATTAACCACAGCCCCTCATCCAGCTGACTACAGGATGGAAAAGTCATTATAATGCAGCTCTCAGACAAGGTTGACATTTGATAGATTCTATGGTGTGAAGATGACGTGTCGTTGTTGACATGTTTTGTGTGTGATACATGCTGTCAGCTGCTGATACCATGTATTAATCATAAATGTGATTAAGCCTTAAATAACACATCAGCTTATTTGTTAATGTGTGCCTGTTTAAAGTACCATCCTCTTTGTGCTTTCTGGTGTGTGTAAAAGTGGAGTTAAAGCAGATTCGTGCTGTGTGGTGTCAGGGTCAGATCTTGAGGTAGAACGTGGGTAATACCCTTCTTTACTCGCTGAGGTGGTGATGGTAGGAGGGATCAGGGTGTTGGAGATTTCAGGCCAGAGAGGAACAGGAAGTGGCTGTTTATTTTTCTCATTTCCTCTTTGAGGCTCCACTTGTGAGCCTGCTCCTTCCACTCCCTCCTCTTTATTTCTGACGTAAGGCTTGCTTTGACATGTGTACACACATGTAAGGAGCTCACAGAGCCAGTTGTACAGCAATGACGTCTCAGCTCATATTTACGTCTCCTCCTTGTTGAATTAGCCTGAAGAATTAATGGTGATGACTGATGGTTGTGTGTAGTATCTTCAATTTGTTGCATTGAATTTCATGTTAGTTTGCTGCGTATCGTGGATTAAAGTTTTGTTTCATGAAGAGCTGCATAACAATGTAAAACCTCTGTGTGTGTATTTACAATCTAACGTTTATGTTCTGGTTTCGTGTTCCCTGTGTTTACACTGAAGTTCCTCATTCAGATTAAGATGTGCATAAAGCCCTTTTCATGTGGCATTACTTTAAATATAGGTAATTAAGACATAATCAATCAGCTTGTCATTCTTGAGCTGCATATTTGTTACATTAAAAGCAGCAATACAAAAGCTTTGTGACACCTGCTGCAACTGCACTGTTGTCAATCACAGGCTGTTGCCAGACAATATGCTTTTTTGTCATACATAGTCTCGTAAAGACAATCTAGTGAGCTATCTTGATTGATGACAAACATTATTTTAAATGTAAACAGACTGTTTCTTTCTAACTGTTTGAATGAAAAATACGTCTTTTTAACTGTTACTATTATATCTGTTGTTGTGGCTAAAAACCCCTTCAAGAGGTGCTAATTCATGACATACGTGTTGATAGGTTGAATAAGCTGACATAGTAAAAATAGCAACTTGATGACATGATGGCAAATCCAAGAAATAGGCCAAAAAGCTTAAAAATGCTGCTGTACTCCTCTATCAAATGGCAGCATTACCAACCCAGTGTCAGACTTTCTGTCTGTTGTTTCTTGAAACTCTTGCTAAGGTTTATAAACCTTTCCAGCACTTATTCTCGGCCAGCTTCTTGCTCTGTCTCCCTAATTCTTTTCCTAACCTCATCTGTCACCGTCCTCTTTCATCTTTTAGCCATAGCCATTGTTGAACACAGTGAGGAGACGGATAAAATAACTAATCTCTTGTCTTTTAGATTTTCTGTAGATGCATGTTTACCTCAAGGTTGTTGCACAGTTTTGGGAAGATGACCAAAGCTTGCTGCCAAACTTACATAGTGCTATATGCAGTCATACACAGCCAAATAACACAGTATACAGTATTGTGCATTTATTAAGAAGACAAGAAGGTTTGATATGAGGCACTTAGAATAATGGTGATGCAAAAAAGTAAATTAATCATGTATGGGTTGTCACAATGCACACAAAATTTAAATTATATCGTTTGGGGAGGTGCATCTGTAACAGTCTCATGATTAAATCTAATTATAATATTTAGTAACTGAAGTGAATTCAGTGCATCACAATGTAAAAAAATAGGTTGCATCCTTGATCTGTTAACTTGCTGCACCAGCCTTGATGTTTAATCAGTGAATACAACAGTTATATGAAAATCAGCTCCTTTTATAGATTGGAAAGTGTTTTTGAATCAGTTAGAAGCACAAGCATCTCTGCTTGCAAGGCAGTTCTGCCTGGTACACCTCCGCCAGTACCCTTAAAAAACGTTTTAAATCTGTTAAAAATACATTTATTCCCTCTTTAAAAACACGCTACCTTCTTGATTGGAGACTATACTTTCTCTGTATCTATGCAAAAACATCTACATCTGCATCATGATTTTTATTTTTTTGGAAACAGCCTTGGTTTCAGTATTTATTTTGATATTATAGAAAAGATGAAACAAGTCAAAGGCAGTAAACATTTGGTACCTGCTTGTTTTTAGTTCACAAGTATTGCAGGCATACTTCAGAGCAGTGTCTTCTTTGCAGAAATACTTGGACATTTTGTTGATATACCATTGTTTTGGGGACATTTAGATGGTGCTTGTATCTTTTGTGTTTTTTACCATCAATTATGGCCATAGTTTGGAGTTCTCAATCACTCAAAAATAATAAAAACAAGCCTCACAATGAAAAATTCTCAATCAGCGATGTAATAGTTCACATTCCCACCAACGATACGCAGCTAGTTAATTGAATGAACCCTTAATTAAGACTATAACCCCCTTTTTAAGCCCCTTTTCAACTACTAAATTAGACTTGGCCTTTGCGTGACACTTTGATAGCTGGCCATGCTGCATTGTACCGCTGTGATACTCTGCTGTGGATCCATATTTGTGCTCTAATGGCTATAAAATGGGAGAATGCCTGCTGGGTAGACCCTGGCACCCACACTATCCATTTAACCTCCCGGGTGCAGCGCTTGTTGGCGTGAGTAGGGACTCAGTGCCAGGGCGCTGGAGAAAAAGAGTGGAGGGAGGGTGGTGGGGGGGCGATACTCAATGCCCCTTTAGACGGCTGACTGTCACAGAGTGCTGACTGAGCTTTCTACTGTCCTCCATATAGCTGCCAGCCTCCACATAAGGCTTCTATTATATGGAAATATCAACAGAGGTTGTATTCTGCCATCTCTCCGTGGCTGCACGACCCCTCTGCCTCCACCCCCCTCATCGCCTTTGGACCCCTCGCATGGAAACTAATTTGGCTGTCAAGTAAAACTATTGTTTTGGCTGCAGAGCGAGAAATGCCAAGTGAAACATACAGTTACAGTCTCCATGACATTTCTCCTCCTTTGTCTTTTCCCTAGTGCTGGGCGGCATATGGAGGTTTAAAGTGGTCGTATTTTGTCTTAACTGGGGGTCTGGGGGAATCAGCCGCTTCAGGCAGCTACTGGCATCGTTCGCAGCAGGACAGGAAGAATAGAATAGAATAGCCTTTATTGTCATTGTACTGTGGGGGGTGCAACGAAATTTAGTTTTTGTTGTTTTTCCCAGAAGAAGTCCTGATGCCACTGACAACATTGCTTTGCACATGGAAGTATTTTTATCATGTAAAAAAATGATTAACACACAAAAGAGCATATCAAGGTTAAAAAATGCATATTATGATGTCTTTGATAGTACCAACACTTGATGGTTCTCAATCATGTGCTCAGCTGTAGGAGAAAGAAACTGAGCCTTTTCTTCAGAATTGGGAAAAGAAGCAAGGAAACTCCTCACCCCTTGTTCCACACAAACGGGTTCTCCTTAGCCCAGTGTTAGGCAGTTTTTTGTATTTTAAACAAACACTGAGGCATTACCTCAACACACTATCTAAATTATGCAAAACAGTGGTAGCATATCTTTGTAGTGAAGTTATCAAAGTGTCTCTGCTGTCATACACATTAAGAAATTATATTTTCAGACCTCTTGGCACTGTGACTGAATTTACCAGCCAGTCATTTTTTATTTAGTAGACCCATTTTTAAAGTTTATTATGTTGTAAACCTCCATTTCCTGGTGTGGTTGATTCATAATCAAAGCAATGGAACGACATAGAGGCTAGGTGCTTTATTTTTACCAGAAAAGTGCTGATGAAACTGGTTTTCTTGTTACTGTTAAGCTTGCATATTATGGGGATGCAATCCGCAAAACCAGATTTTCATGTTTTTCCACATGTATCAATATTGTCAGATAAGAACCAGAATATGATTAGTGGTGTCAGCAGATCTGAAAATTTTTACTGATTCTGACAATATTTTGACTGGTAGATACTGGCAATATAATTATAATAAAATTAACAATAGTAATAGTACATTTTATTTGGAGGCGCCTTTCAAGTCACCCAAGGCCACCTCACAGAAAAAAAGATCACATAAAATTGTCCGATTGTGAAAAAAAAATGAACAAATTTGTTTCTTGCTTCACACCTCTTCTAACAGAAATAGACTGTCAACATTGAAAAACCTATTTAAGTAGGATGGTTTCGGTTTTGTTTTCTTTTGGTATCAGCACTAATGAAATACAACATATCTGCATATTGGATATAATCTAAAATCCAGAATCATGCATCTCAAGTATCCATGACTGTATGGGCTTGTTTCAAGTATTGGCATATTGGATTTTGGCAAAAAGAGAAATAAGAAATCCAATATTATGCACCCCTATTTTGATACCACAAAACTAGGGAAATTGAGCTATGTTACATTATGAAATGCACAGTTTTTAGGAGTATAGAAACATTACAATACATGGAAATATCAATAATGTTTTTGTATAATATATAAAAGTATAATTAGGACTTTCATTTTTTCTTCTGTTGCTACCAATATGCATCATAGTCTGTCTTTACCTCCGCCAAAGAGGTTATGTTAATGCCAGCGTTTGTTTGTTTGTTTCTCGATGAGCAACATAACTCATAAAGTTATGGATGAATTTCAATGAAATTTTCAGGAAATGTCAGGACTGGGACAAGGAACAAAAGTTTAGATTTCGGGAGTGATTGGGATTAGCATAAAACCGCCATGACAAAAAATGTGATGTTTTTGAATAACTACTGAACTAAAATAGGTATTATGAATCCAATTGCTAATGGTCAAGGAATCTAAATATTTATATAAAGGTAGGACTAATATTTATGGTGAAAATCATAATATAGGTAAGGGCTGTGGCGCTTGCGGAGGTCTGCACTCTCCAAGTACTTTTCTAGCTTCATGTTGTCTTTTTGGGCAGGACAGTCGATTACAGTCGGACAGTTGGGAGAGTCAGTCGGAAATGACAGCAAAGGAGCCACAGGACTTGAAATCACCTGCTGTATTGAAAACACCCTCTGAACATGGGACATGCCGTCATAAATTCTCAGTAACAAGCACCTTGTCCTTTAATTTTTAACTAAATTCATATCGAAGTATACACTTCTGGTATTGTGACCACCATAACAGGAAAAATAAGAAAGATCAGATTTTGTATCAACATATATGTTTTTTTGGTCCACATTGTCCATCCCTACTTCTTCCCCCTCCTTTTCTCCTCAATCCTGGTCGTCTTTTTCCATGGGAATCCCAGGGCCATATATGGTCGTCCTCGGTAGCTGGAGCAGCAGCTAGAGCGCTGAAGGCAGAGGCTATGTGTGTGTATGCTTGTGTGTTAATGTGTGTGTGTAGTCTGGTTACAGCTCCCTACAGAGCTCATCTAGTGGAGGGACCCAGCTGGTCGCCCTGCAGCGCTCTAACCCTCCCCCTCGTACCCTCTGGCCTCATGAACCCTGCCAATAGCACGGTAGCTGCGAGCTCTTTGTCTCTGCTGTAAACACACACAAAAATACCACTTTACAGAATGAAAACACACACACTCACAGCTCCCTGTCACACATACATCCCCTCGTCTTCATCCGTTTTTGTTCATGTATTGATCATTGTTTGGGGTGTTATTTAAATTCCCCCCTCTCATTGTCTGAGCTGATCCGACTCCAGCACACAAACGCAGACACATAACGCACTCATACTTACATGCAGGCGGTAAGAAGGAATTCCTTTTGTGGAAGTGGCTGCGCGCCTCTGAGCCAATGACGTAGCCCCCGCGAGGAGTGGCCTGAGCGCTGATGCCTGAAGCCCCAAGGCTAGGAGTATTACTTATCTGGGAATTTCTCCACTGGTATGCTAGTCCAGGGCCTCTGCTGCTTACTGGCGAGGTGGTTGCAGAGAGGATTGTGTACTTCTGGAGGGTGAAGGGGGGGAGAAAAAGCTGATTTGTTGTTGCTCTGTGTGGGAGAAAATATAAAGCAAGTTCAAGTGTTGTGAGGATTTGCTGCAGATGCCCTTAGCTCAAACTCTTACAAGCCTTTTAGCATAACACCTGGAAAAATGACTTTTTAGCTGATTTTATGGGGCAAATTTGGTGCTATGGGACTGTTGATTCCATAGGTTAAAATGTTACAGTCCCCCTTGTTTTAGTTTCAAATTGTATCCAAAAGTAAAGAAAGAAAATAGGTTTTAATGAGGCAGGTAGGGAGGAGTTAAATAAGTCCATCTCTAATTCTTGGCTGTCCTCAGAAACAGCACAACAACACTGGCAAGATACCAAAATGCTGCAAGAAACTGCAACAAATGCAGAATAATGGACTTATTATGCATTGGGTTGATGTGTCTGTATGCATTTTAACACCCTTTGAAATGTATGCATGCTCAGTGAACTGTGCACATACTGTTTTTTTTAATAATTAATTTTAATTTTAATTTATTTTAATTACAGTAGACAGTGTTTCCCCTAGGTTCATTGCCTTGGGGCGGCGGGGGGCCTCAAAAATGCTCCATAATATTATAATTAAAGACCATTTAGATCTGAATAAATAGTGAGCACTGTGGGCACACAACTACAACATTCTCAAAAAATTTTTTTTAAATAAACTGCATAAAGTATAAAAGTATTAAAAAAAACATGAAGAATGTAACATTTCATGTAATCATGTAAGGTCAGCAGGTGGAGAGAAGATGAATGCTTAATAGAGTTATAGCAAGTTTTTTTACCGTTATGGTCGCTCCTTCATCCGCCGCCTGAGTGTGAGTGTGTGTATGTCTGTATGTGTAGTGTGTGTGTGTCTTTGTCATCCCCTTCACACAACGCACCGCTTCCAGTCATTTCAATGAGGGACAGGCGGCAGACAGCACGCGGTTTGGACCGCCGCGGTAGGAGCAGTTGCCGCCAAAGAGCACATGCACAGATTTTGCCCTGCTGCTCAGAGTCCCCCGTGTCGAACTTTCTGGCTGTAGTCGCCTGGCAGCAGCCAATCATAGGGAGTGTCATAGTAGTATGTCAGAGTGAGCATCTTCAGAGTAGACGATCTTTGTAGTGTTAACACTGCTAAGGGGGAGCCTGGGGATTGGCTGAGGGTTACGGAAGTGTAGACTGAGATAGAACTGCTCACTGTATGACACGCTGTTTGAGTCTGTTAATAATGAGAATTAACGATTCAGAAGTTATCGGCTCGTTCTATGCCAGGCAGTGTTGTGAGACACTTTTATACACCGTACTTTTAGGTGGCCTCTGCTCTGACGTTCGCTGAATCACCGCTATGTCTCGGCCTGCGGTGGCAGCAGCCTCAATAAAGACTGCATGTGGGGGGACTCTCTCTGCAGAGAGACGGGTTGGTTGCCACGCGGCTGCATGAGAGGAGCGGGGGGAGGAGGCGTTTGTCAGAGCAGAGAGGAAAAATGCATTTTATTGAATGTAAGCAAACCATAGCAACACAACTATGGGCAAGATAGTTATCTGCCTCAGCATCCGCGACACCCGATTTAATGCAGGGCTGTGATGTGAAGGCGGCGACATGATGCTGCAGTGGTGTATTTACAGTTAAAAAAAAAAAAATTGCAGGAGCGCCGGGTAGGATTTAGGAGCGGCGGGCCGCCACTCCTAAATGAATGTAGAGGAAACACTGGTAGATCTTGTTGAGAGTGGGAGGAGGGTGGGCTAAAAGGGTCTTTGTTGTTGTTTTTGAGGGTTATTTGTGTTGTGTTCAAGAATGTATGTTTATTAAAGTGGAAGATTAATAAACAAGTTTAAAAGGAAACTGGCGCAAATAGGTATTAATAATAAATTGATCTACCCTAGAATAGTCTTTAATTTGAATATTATGGGATTGTGGTTCAGTGGTGCTCCTGCAGCTTGGTAAGACAAGACAAGACAAGGCAAGGCAAATTTATTTATAGAGCGGCATTCATACATGAAGCAATTTATAGTGCTTCCCAGAGTTAAAACAAAGACAGTATGACATTAAAAACACAGCAAATGACAGACAGTTTGACAGGATTCCTGGGTAAAAAAGAGAAATAAAATACATCAAAAAACAATTTATCAAAAAAGCAGAGGTGATAAAAGTAGAAGAAAAATAAAAGAACATATGAGAAGGCTGTTGTAAAAAAAAAAAACTGTTCAGACCTGTTTAAAGAGTTCACAGATGTAGAGAGTCTCAGGTTCTCCGATGGTTTGTTCCACAGATGAGGATCATAAAAACTAAAATCTGCCTTTCTCTTTTTAGTCCTGACCCTGGGAACAGTGAGTAACCTCATTGGTGCATACAAGTCCTTACTTTCTCCTCACTTAAGCTTAGGAGAAAAATTAAGATCTGATGTATAAAAATGTTATTTATTGCTGCAGTACAGCTATTTTCTGCCCAAGTATATCTGCACTGTTGGGTGATTCAATTTAAGGAAAATGCCAGATATTAGGGATCTAGGTCTTCCTCTTTTTTGGCTCTGGCCCGTCATCACAGCATTAGTTTCATTCAGGATTCGCTCTTGCCCATATTGACTTTTTGCCAAATTATTAAGTCTACACCCCTTTGCAAAGGCTGTTTCTTTGTGTTCAGAACCCTGGTTGAAATCCAATGGTTTATTTCACCGTTTCTCTTTCTCCCAGTTTCTGACTTTATCTACCGGCTGATTTTTAGAAAAGCATAAACACCCCAAAATAAATCTAAAGAAGAAAGTCATCTGGTATTATGCAAAGGGATGGACCCAGCTCCATGAGGTATTTTTCCAGTTTTATCTGAGATTAGAAAAACTGCTATCAAGACTTGTGGATCCTGTCAAGCATGATTTATACTCCTGCATCAGTGCTATGCTACGCTGTTGTGAGCATTTATACTTGTGCATTATGTGTCCATGCTGCTTGCCAAAATGCTAGCCAACAGTGCTGTTTGTATTCTGTTCTTGTTTGTTCTCTGTCCTATTTGTGGTAACAGAAATTGAGCTTTTAATGTCAGAGGAAGGAGCAGTTATTGTAAACACGAAATAATAATTTAGGTATGTGAGAAGTGTAAATTTCAGATAAAGTCAGTAGAGGAGGGAAGGGTCTTTTAGCTCTTATTGGCCTCTTAGTAAGACAAAAACCTGCATATCTGATATTGTTAAGTTAATCCAATATGTTGTTTCATCTTGTCATCCATTCTGTGACATTATAACACTAAAAATCATGTTTGAGATGTAATCTGAACCTGGAAGTCACCTGGTGCTGTGCATCAGACCGGTCATACCCCTTTTCCACCAAGCTGGTTCCCGGGCTCGTGCTAGTGCTGGTGCTAGAGCCGGTTCACAATTGGTTCAAGTGCTAACCGGTTAAGAACCGTTTGCTTTTCCACAAACGGGTGCCGGCCAGAGAGCTACGTCAGCACGTCAATGTATACGTCTGTATACGTCACGCCAGTTTCCCATAACAACTAGCGAACAACAATAAACAAAACAATAAACTTACCAGGCTCTGTGGAGGTTTGCTCCATGGTTGTGTCCACCTGCATAGACTCCAGCATGGCTGTGGCCGAATTCAATGCCCCGGTAGCGCTGCACGCCGGTCGGTCCCCGAGAACAGCATCGAGCATTTTATAATGCAGGCTGTTAAAACATGGCCGACCATTGCCACTACGGCCCAGCTCGGTCTTCTGGTCCCTATATTCTTTATATATATATATTCTTTTCAATCTGTTTTTCGCTTACTCCACTCTCGTCTTTTTAAAAATGGCTCTCTTCCGTGTTTTTACTCTGCTTATCCCGCCCCCACCCCCTGATGTAAGCGCGTAGCCCCCGACGTAACCTGGTTCGTTCTGCTGGCCCAGCAAAGAGTTGGTGCTTGCCAAGCACCGGTTTTGAGAGCCAGCAACCGGTGCTTAGTCTGTGGAAAACCAAAAAACTGGTGCTAAGCTGGCTCTAGCTCCGAACCAGCCCTGGAACCAGCTTGGTGGAAAAGGGGTATCACAGAGCTAGAGGTCTGACTAATTTGGACGAACAGTCACATTTCTGGGGATGTGCAAGCCAGGATAAAAACATAGCTCTCTTGGTCAGATCTGAGCTAAGCAAAGCTAAAGAAGTAGTAGTTTGTAGTTTTGATACAGAAGTATGAATCAGCCTTTCCATCTTAAGTTGAGTTATTTAAGTCAAATTAGAAGTGCCAAAGAGGTTTTTTAAAATGTTGTAAACTGGGATGGGAATATTAACTAGCTTAAGAAATTTATATCATTTGATATTGAACAATTCTTTTTCCAGTTCCTTCTGCCTTGCAATTAAATGGGTCGCTATTTCATCAGTAGGCCTGCGCTCAAAATACCAATACGGCAAAATATCGTCACGCACTCCTTGGAGATTATTGTATCGCTACGCATTCTACAGAACTGATGTTGCCAAAATGTTTTGGCAGTTGTTGTCAGTACTTTTTGGGTAATGTTAACACAGTTCAAAGTAGAAGCCAGCTACATGAGACACATGTTCCAACTTTGAATTTAGGTCTACCATCTTTGAGGACCTGAATTTAAGTTTCTTAAGTTGTAAAACCATTTAAACTCATCCTTGATCTTTCTCTTTTTGTACGAAAAAACATAGCTTGCTGCTTCTGCTGCTGTAGGTTAGCCATGCACCTCCTCCATCCAAAGCAGCCGTGGTAAAATCCTCCAGAGCTGCATGAGTAAGGAGTAGTGGTGCATCGATAAGAGCGCAATTGTCATAAATTAAATAAAACCCAAATTTCAGCAACTTTTGGCCACTGGCTTGATTAAAAGTACTGTCAATTGGTTTGCCGCTGATGTGGGTAAGTTATCCTCCTCCACTTAAAGCAGCTGTGGTAAGATTACCCATAGTTTTCTGAGTCCTATAAGTTAAGTTAATATAGCGGTCTAGTATTGAAAACTAGCATGTGCTGAAACCTGCAGGTTAATAACAATTTTTAATTAAATATATTGCATAATTACATCATATTCTGTCACAGTTAGGCCATAATTTCACCAAAGGATGTTAAGAAATCATCATAGTTTTTTGAATTGTGACTTTAAAAAGAGGGTTTTTTGCTAATCTGCCAATCAAAAACAAGTATTATAGTGGTAAAAGTGGCGTCGATGAAGACTCTGATTGCTGAGGAGTGTGGATACGGGGTATAAATGTATTAATACCTCTCCACTCCAGTGTGAAGGAACCTTGTGCTGCCTGTTTAATGTGTTTGATAAAGTTTCCCTCAGAGGAATGGCAGTAACGCTGCCTTTTCTCTGTATAACAGGGTTTTTCATGGTTGTTTCTGTGCTTTCATCCCATCTACAGTCTCCATCACAGTCATTTGAACAGCTGCTCCAGACAATCCCAGCCATAATCTCCGGGTTTGATGCTGTTTTGGTTTTACATTTAGTGACTGTTGCATAATCCCTCGAAGGCTCCTAGCAGAGTTTTCATTGAGGATGTTTATTCAGTTGAAAGTTCAGTTGTCTTTTATGACAACTGTTGACAGTGTGGTCTGCGGATTATCATGAAAGAATCTGGACATAGTTTGTGAAAAGACACGTCTCTGGTGGATGACAGTATTCAATGATTGAGCACCACAAAGGAAATTCCATTCACCACCATTGACAAATAAAGCTCAGTGCTGAACTGTGCACATGCCCGGATGATACCAAAGGCAAAAGTGCTGGACCTCACTGATAATGAAATGTGTGGTTTATTCATTTTGACACCCACAAATAGGGTTATGTGGGTTAATTTTTTTAAGCTTGGTGACCAAAAACCTTTATGTTTACCGTCACACGCGTTGAATGAAACCTGAATGAACCTGGATCATCCAAGGTCATCGAAAGTAGCTTAAAATAGCAGAAGTTAAGACATTTCTGTGTCCATTTATGTTTCAGGTCATGCATGTGTTGTTTTTTTTATAACTTCCACCAAAAGCTTTTTGTTTTAGCCGGTGTGTGTATGTTTGTTTGCTTGTTTGTCAGCAAGATTATGCAAAAAACACAAGGTGGATTTACATGCAAATTCTAACAGAGGTGTGGTTTCGTCCAAGGAAAAAGCCAATTAATGATGGTGGTGATGCGTATATTATTCTGGATGCAAAAAATTCCCCAAATTTCAGAAGTGCCATAGATTAAAATTGGGCGGAAATAACCACAAAAAAAAAACATACCTCTGCCTTTTTAATGGATTTGCTTCCAATTTCACAGGATGATATGGGGTCCATGTCTCTATCAGTAAGTTCATCTGGATCTGATTTGGGGCGACGTCACAAATAAAACATTCAGCTTTATAATGGAAGATCCTATCAACAACATTTAATGATTCATATAAAATCAAACTTTAAGTTATGTTCCTTAAACCTGTTGAACCAGCTACACAAATGTCAACAAGCAAAGAAGAGTCAGCAGGTCAGCCCCATTAGGCTGGAACGTCTTCCAAAGTTGGACAACCTGCAAGTGCCCCAAGTTAAGGGTGGGCAATATGGCAAAAATATCATATCACGATTTTTTAAAAATAAAATCACGATCCCGATTTTATCACGATTCTTTTTTACGTTGATTTTTCTAGACTAATTTGCATGTTTGACCATTTTTTTGAACAACAATATCAACGTTATCTCTCAAAGTGCAACAATTTAGAACAAATGTTATCTAACTGCAATGTCTGTAATCTGAGTGAAAAATACAGCTGCTTTAGAACAGATTTTTGTTCAGACATCTTCAAGCTTTTATCTCCTTTTCTCCTTCCGCCATGGCTTTACGCTACATAACCAAACAGGAGATCCCACCATGCACTGCGCGTAATGTGCTACGATTGGCTAGTTGGGTGCGCGTCAAAGTCTCTGCGCCCACACAGACAATCTGACGATCTCAATCTTTCTGCTTTATGAGATCATCCCCACGTTATAATCCTTAACGATTTAATATCCTCCTATCACACACCCCTACCCCAAGTCTACCAACTCGTTCCTGGAATGTGCTTTAATGGGATGTGGTGTAATTCCCAGGTCCTACATAGAAATTCTGAGGTAAATGGAAGCACCATATGCCCCCACTAATGCATGGGATCTCCAATTTTTTTAGCTTTCACCCTCAAAACAATGGCAATACCAGGAATGAGGGAGCCCTACTGAGTGTCTGGAAAGGCATGAAGACCTGAATGTTGATGCTAACTTAGATTTTAACTGTTTTTTATGCTTTTTCCTAACTGAATCATAAAACTTTCATGCTATGTAAGGCATTTTATGTAGTTGTTTTAACTTTTTTTTTTAAACAAAGATGCAAGTTTAAATAATTTTGACATCTTTTTTTCTCTTGTGACCCTCCTCTCAGCTGCTTGTCACTGTGTTTGTTCTTGTATAGATAGTACGATCTGAAGCAGTAAGCGCTGATCTCTCTTGCATTTCTACTGGCAGTAGAAAAGACACTCACTCGGATCCACGGGTCACTTTAAGCATGGCAGGACATGTTCTTTTTGTTTGAGCTGTTGTTGCACCGGGCAGGACAACTCTTGTGACCAATCAACAGAGCCTATCATTTATAAATCCATCCTTTGGGGTCTGAACAGAAGGGTGCCTAAAAAGTGGGACGGCTTGGATCAGTTATGAATTTCTTGTCCTATATTTGACACTGAGTAGTGGAAACACAGCTGAAGAAGTCAGAGATAGGGCTGCAAACTCTGATTTAATGCAGAGTTTCTGTTTAACCCATGAAAATATGCAGATTAAAGCAGTATGAGCAGCTAATGGCATGCTCAAACTGTTGTAAAGCTGTGCTATATTCAGTGCTTTCTGCTTATCATATATTTTCTTGTTATAAACTCACAAACTGCTCCCTGCAGAGCCTCTCAGTCATTTACCATTATTCCTCATTTGTGTTTTATTTCTGCTGAGGGATTTAAGCCGTTGAGTGTATGTTAATTAGCGTTTTTGCAAGTATAATCAACCTTACAAATTAATTCAGGACCTTAGTGAAAAGAGAATAATTATTACTATTGCAAAGAAAGTGCTTAAAAGAAGTGGCCACTCTGGTTAAGGGTCCATTGTGGCATTTCAGAAGCGCTAACAAGTTTGTCATTAAAGCAGCTTTTTTTGTATTAAGGTATTATATGTTGCTATTACTGTTGTGTACACGCGAAGGGTTTAATATGTCTGATAATCAGTTTACACAAAGACCTTAATCTCCAGCTACATCTTATTATGACATCATCTAACGGTCATTATATCCCCTGTCGATACTAACAAGCTAGCTGACAATGCCACCCTCAGCAGTATGATGTGTAGGAGACAAAACAGCAGCTTTCTGAAGAGAGCTGGAGTCGGCCATCTGAGGGTGCTACTAAAGGAAGTCAAGGAGGGGAGGAGTGTTCAAGTGTCTCCTTCATGTGGAGTGCTGCTAAATTCAGCTCTGAGCTTTCTGCATGATGGGACAGAAGATAATAAACTTGATCTTTGTGTACACACACAGTAGCTTTAACTCTTTCCTGCAGTGGCAGAGTCGTCTATCTGAGGTGAAACACATGTTGGAAGAGTTCACTGTATTATGGTACTGTCTCCTGTGTTTATTAGAGTTGGTGAAGGTTTTTTCCTATTTCCTGAAGGCCTGCATGTATTTTTATCTTCAAATTTACTGCTCAGTTTCAGTATTTGTTGAGTTCAGCTCAAGTTTGGATGTAGCACTGTTCTTTGTAACGGCAAAGTCGTTTAAACACATTTATCTTTATAAACAAATGCTTTAGGAGAACCTTTAAGATTTGTTTACCATTAAATGAATCAGACTTTAAAATTACTCTAGCAGGGACTTTTATTCATCTAGACATTCATTTTTACTTCTGCTTTATAATGTTGAACTATTTTGGACATTTTTTACATTTCTTGTTTTGCCAAAGAGGCAACACATAGGTGACTTTGGTCGTTAGAGGTCAGTTTTCTTTGGGTCAATTTACACGACAACGTTGTTACTGGAAACAGAAATGTTTTTCATTTGGCATTTTCAAAAGTGCTCCGCATTCGCACAGTCCAAGAATGACTGAAAATGCAGTCATGTGCATGCCAGGCCAGTAGTTGGCTATTTAAGTTTGTCTTGTCCTTGGTGAATTAAAAAAAAAGTTTTTCAGCTGGTATTCCACAATCCACATTTTGTTGGAGGAGCAGTAACAAACTGAGCAAAGTTAGCAGCACACATGTTGCTCGGTAGCTGACCATAGCTGTTGTTGTTCCTTGGTGCGCATGCTACCTTTTATCTGAAAGAGAACTGCACATGTGTCGTGCACCGCCATATTCCCTGATCACTTCGAGAACCATTCTCATGCAAACGGAAGGCGCAAACATAACAAAAAATCTGTTTTTGATCATTTTAATTGTCGTCTACCGGGGTCCTTAAGTTCAAGGAGATACCCTGACATAACTGATGGACTGTTTTACATATCCTTAGATGTATGTATCTCAAGTCCATCCGATAGAAAGTGATTAGAATTGGAAGAGCCTTTTTTGGAAACCTTTTATCCGTCACATTCAGTGCTCATCAGGAGGTTGTTGCATTTACATGGCGCCGAAAACTGTCAAATCCGATAAGTTTTCATTGTGTTTTGGCCTTGCATCTACATTTACACTCGTTGAAAACGGAAAGTTTTGAAAACAGGCTCCAGAGTGGAAAGAATTTAATCCGCTCTCCATTCAGCTCCGTGTAAACCCGTATCAGAGCGTTTCAGGGTGAAACACTGATGTCACCGTATGCGCAGTACTCTTTCAGAAGAAGGCTGCGTGCGCAGGAACAGCAGCAGCTTTGGCCGTCCGCCGGGTAGCGTGTGAGCCTCTTACCATGCTCGGTTTGTTATCCAGTCAAAACCATCCAGACAGATTTGTTGTCCGAACTGATGTGTTGTCCAGGAAAGAAACTCCTGCATCTCTGTGCGTCCATTCGCCATTGTTGTTTGTGAAAGCTTTTCTTCTTTGTTTGTGTGTTGTAGCAGCGCTGCCTCTCTGCAGACCTACAGCGCCATTTACTTAACCGGCATGCACATGTACAGCAGATTAACTCGTCTCCGAGCGTTGTCGTCTGAATGCAGAAGAATTCTAAAACGCAAAGGAAACATCTTTGCGTCTTCAAGTCAGGAGTTTCCATGTAAATGTAGCCTTAGTCTACAGAATCTTTGTCCTTAAAATGACACTGAGTAGCCTTGTCATTTTTTGACTGTGAATAGCTGCTTCAGTCTGAAGCTTTTTGTGGGGATCTGCCAAATGACTAACATGGAATCAGGCAAATCCAGCTAGGTTTACTAGTAAGTTTATCAGTAAAGCTGATGTCTCTTTCCATCACAATCAGCCATTGTTTACTATTTATTAGCTCTTTGATCTGACATTAGATGCTCTTTTTCAGTTGCCATAATTTATGGTAGAGAGATAAGCAGGGAGTGTATCAGGCCCAGAACAGAAGTCACACTTTTCAGTTTCTGCTGCGAGTGTTTTTGGTAAGTACAGACAGAAAAATGTTATGCTCAAGACTGTTTGGCTATTACAACAAACGTACAATGTAGATTTGACATAGAAGTATGAATAGGCTTTTGTCTGCAGGTGTTAAACTGTGCATTTGTCAAGGAAACCATTAAGCTCTGTTGTGACCTTAATGCAACATTGAGGTATTATGTTTTCCTTTATGTGGTAGAGGCATTATACTGTAGCTCCTGGTCAGTCTATGCATTTAAGTTGAAGTTAAAGATTTACAACACCCTTACTTTCCAATAAGCAAACCAGTGAAGCTATTCTTAACTCTTGCTTGGGTAAAAGATATGCTTTAATAAGTCTCTTTGGTCTCACTGGGTAGTTGATTCTGACTGAGTTTCTCTCTTCTACGTTGTGTTAAGTTTTCACAGAAAACAGGCCATTTCTTGGGCATGTTCATTGTAGAGAATTTGTCAGAAATATCATGCTTATTTTTCTCATCGTAACTTGTAAAGGAGCTTTTCAAGCAGCCATTGTTTACAGCTACTACTATGACAATGATCACTGTCTCAGCTTACTACTTTATTGATCCTGGCTTTAGACAAGGGAGTTATGATTGCATGATCAATGTTACCTTTACATGCAAGAGAAAGACCTAAAAAAGAGAGAAAACACATTCACCTGATAGTTGTGCCATAATTCACTTTTGTTGTGAATATTACAAACTTGGACGCCCACCCATATTTAAGGTCAGTGCTAAAGAAATAATGATTATCATTTACAGTACCATGGAGCACTTTTTAAGGGGTTGCTTATTTTTTCTAGCTATATGTATATGTATGTAGGTAAAAAGGGGAAAATATTAGGAACGCCTTCAGTGTGCCTTTCCAACCAATATAAGCTGATCATTTAAAGATTTAATGTTGTAGATCTGTTGTGTTGAGCTTCATTAGCCTGCATTCGTGGTCATAATGTTAACGTTGTGAATGAAGCTCTATTCTATTGCAGGTCTTTTCTCTATAATGTCAAGTCGGCATTGCATCTACACAAACATCACCGGGTCCAAAAAATTAAAAGCTGCTGTTTTGAATGATTGGTGTAATATCTCTCTATTTAGAGTCTTGTGGTCTTTACGTCGTCATTAGTGTATTTTGAATGTTGTATGTATTAAACTATAATTAGTAGCAGTGGCCCCCATGTATTAGCACCAGAGGACATGTCTATTTTTACCATAAAAGGTCATGAGAATGGCGGGATTACAGTCAAAAGTCATCCCCGTGTGAGGTTAAAAAAAGAGAGATGGCACCTGGAGACGCTCCATTCAGCGTGAGGTTTCTGATGTTGCTCTTTGCGCTGCCTTCAGGGGCTGTCCGAGCAACCCCCGTGTGCTTCATAATGAAGTCTTCCCTCTATTTATTTATGTTTCTTTCAAAAGCCCGACAAGGCTTGAACCCATGTTCTCTTTCTGGCTTTGTCGCCACAGCAACAGGCCGGCCTCTCTTTCTTCTTCGGTGCCCCCGACATGGGTGCATTTTTGGGCCGGCTCTGAGGATGGCCTTGTCCGTCTTCTGAGTGTTTCAGGGCTCTGCTTCTTTTATGTTATTTTAGGTTTGAGTGTTTATTTGGGACGCAGTGTGTTTTTTTTTTCTTCTTCGAATTTATCCCCATTGATTCAAATAGGTTTATAAAAATAAGTGTAATTTGGTGCCAACAGTTAACCACGATTTCTTTTACCATATTGATAATTGGTTGAATTTTCCACACCAGTCATATTTTGCATTTTTGTTATTTGAAGGAGCTGGATAAGCATTACTCAATTACACAGCTTATGTTGGACTGTGACTGGACTGGGTATTATGTGTTAATTGTGAAGAAGATTCCTGACAACATTTTTATTTGCAAGAGCAACCAACACATAGTTTGTCTTCTCTTGACATCTTTTAAACTGCGCCATCGATGAATGACCAATTGAATCAGACAGTTATGATCCATTAATCAATATTAAATCCAGTTTACTTTGACGGACCAAAAACATGCTGATAAGTTTAATTAATTCTGATTTGCTCTCAGTTATAAATGCTTCGACGTGGAAGGGGTGGTCCTCTACATGTAAGCCCTGTAATTGGCAATCAGTCCTGTATTTACGGTCTCCTAGCCCGGTGTAAACTGGGCTCTAGCCCCCAGTAATCTCAAGAGGGCTCATGATTATTTACAGACTAAAATTGAAGTCCATAGAAGAATTTGTAAAACCCGTCAATTAAATGAAATCAATAATAGTTTTCACCTCATGGTAAATGCATATGTCAAGTTTAATGTTAAAACCTTGCTTTTTTCTTGATGTTGCCTTCCATTAAGGTATTCCAGATATTGGATTTTTACAAATATCTCATTTGTCCATATCTCCATACTTTTTTTTAGCTGTTATCAACATCATTCCAGATACTTTTGAACCTTTTTAGTCAAATAAAGGCATGTATGCCTGTTCCAGAGCTACAGACAGTAACATACAATCTCAGATCTGTGGAGACCAAAATATAAGGTGATTTTTCTACTTTGAATATAAAGTTTGAATTATTTTTATCTACTAAACAACATGTTTACAGGTTGACTCTTCAAGTTCAGACCCAAAACTTCATTCTTTACAGCCAAACTTAAAGTTTAAACAGTAAAGTTGAAATAAACAAAATTCAGCTCAGGCAGGTCGGATTATTTGGATTAAATCTGCACAAAGTTATGTTTGTTGTGTGCTTATAGTCATGGCTGAGGTATAGGCAGATATATTCGTATATTCCAATACTGTTGCTGAACATTTTAACCACAGTTTGCTGATATTGCTGCCAGCCTGAATATATCCTGCAGCCTTTTTTTGAACACTTTACTAAGTTTTCATTTTACTTTTCCTTGTGAACTCTTAACCAAGCCTACTTTAAATACATGGTAGTGTAATGTTTTGATCATGTTTTTAAAGCCTACTAACTTGGGCTGAACGATTTGAGAAAATAATCTATTTGCGATGTTTTTCCCCAATATTGCAATTGCGCGATTTACTCTGTGATTGTTTTAATGTTCCTCATCTTATGTATTCTTAAATAAACATAAGCAGTAGATTGTTTTATAGTATAACCAATATGACATTCAATTAATCTAAGGATAAAAGATTTGAGAAAAAGTGGAGAAGTGAAGAACAGAAGCAAAATAGGTATGAAATTGTAAAAACTTGGTTAAAAAAATAGTACGAAAGCGAAAAAAAATTAATAGGTGCAACAAAATGGCAAAAAAATTGAAAAGTGACTAAGGAAAATTGATTATAGCAGCAAAATTGGGATTAAATTTCAAAAACTATGTAAAAATTCCAAACATGGTCTGACAGTGGCCAGAAAAAAAGATAATTGGGAGCAAGATAGGCATTAAGTTGAAAAAACTGGTTAAAAAAGGTTAAAATAGGCGTGAAATTGCAAGAAACTACATCACAACGCCAAAATGTTCAACGTATTTTGGGTTAAAAATATTGCACTGTCTGAGATTTGAAAATTGCAACAAGCCATATTGCGATTTAATCTAATTTGCAATTAATTGTTGAGCCCTACTACTAACACAAGTTGTGCTCTTTCCCACATGCATGAACTTGGAGAACTCACTAGAAAGTTTAGCAGATTTATAAATAGTTGCTCTAAAGTGGATTATGATGTTGGACCCGCAGCAGCAGCAGTTAGATTGATGGTTTTGTTTTCAAGCCAACAGTAAAAAGTGCTCCATTGCTGTCTTTATTAGAGCCACTAAGCTGGCATGCTCACCACTTATTGGTCAGGAATTTAGTTATTTAATTACAGCAGGCCACAGACACAATGCTTCTCTTAGCTGCAGACACCTGAGTGCTAACCACAGCTGATTGAATTGGGTGACAGTGATTTCAAACCAACCTGAAATTGCCCAATCATGTTCTGATCAACCTCTCATACCCAGCCCTTCTCTCCTCGTTATCTGGATGGTTTGACAGATTGACGTTCAGGGAGTATCTTCTGTACGATGTTTGCTTGGGCTACATGACACTTACTTTAGCTGACTGAGGACATGTCTCTCTTTACTTTCCCGTTACAGAGTGCCATTTGAAGCCTTTTCTCTTTCCTGACAAATACAAGCCGATTGTCCAGTAACGTTTGGCTAATGTTTATTTTAACACACTCCCATCTGAGTACACCAGCTGACACGTTTAGTGTTTTAAAGCCAGTGTTTGGAGGAGCTGGAAAAGAACATGGTACAGGCTGTCCTGTGTTGTGAAACAAGATGCTGAGTGGTCCGTCACAACCTCAGGATCAAATCGACTCTGCTGAAGTTACAGTGAGACTGCTGCTCTGCACATTCCTGTGTATATGGGCTTTAGATCGACTGCTCTAATATGTTATGAGTTACATTATTGATGTGATTTACTCGTGTCAATATTTGAAGCTCACCTCTTTGTAGTCTGAGAATGATATGGCCAACATGTGTCGGGTAATCCGAAATAAAAATCTTGCACTGTACCATAACTTTGAACTCCCATTTATGGAGGTTAAGTGTTTCATTTTTATGAATTTCTTTCTTGTTTTATGAGCTTATTGTTGCTTTCTCTGTTTCACTTGTGCCACATCCCTCAAAGCTTAATGGATGGCCAGAGCGGTGCACATAGGCTTGCAGCACAGCGTATATTAGACTCTTATCGACTAATCAAATGGAGCATCCTGTGTCCATTGATTAGTTTAGTACTTGATTTTTTAATGTCAGCTTCCCAGAAGCCCCAGCTTCCATTAGAGGGGCCTTTTTATCAGAAAGGTCGGCGAGGACTCATCTTATAGTGTGGCTTTACAAACTGAAAGGATGCATCAGGTGATTTTTTCATGTAGCATGTTAATGTGTTTTTTTATCCTTTTGGAACTCAGTGTGAGAATTTGTTGAAGTTGTGATGGTAACAGTTAGGGCTGGAAGGTTTTATCGTTTTCGGATTGAGATTCAGATAACACAATCATGTGATTGCTGAAGATGCAATCTTTGCAGCGCTCCTGATCAACCTGATTTGTTGTGTCAACTATGCTACAAATTTGCAGCAATTTGCATTTACTGCAATGCTGGTGAGCAGGTCAACAAAACAAAGCCTCTGTTTCGAAGTAGAAGTTTGAGTACCCCTTAAATAATGAAAATAGATTATTTATCATCAATATTAGATGATGAATAATGTGCTATGTGCTTTTGATGATTGGTTTCCTTGCTGTTGTCTATACCGTAAACAAAGTGAATAGTGCACTGAAGCGTGATTTGAAAAAAATCGCAACATCTGCCTGAAAAATTGCAATTAAATCTTTTCCAAAAATTGTTTAGCCTTATTGACAGTTGTGAAGCACAGACCAACTTCCTCTGGTTATTTATTATGTGCAAGCTTAAACCTCATTCACACTTGCAGCGAAACCCGAAATTATCCTGAAGGTGAGCTGCATGTGTGAACACAAGCAGCAGGGTAAAATTTCTGGGAAATGTCAGGGCTGCATGTGTGAAGAGGGTTTTAGTGACTTAAAGAAGCTCTGCCTTTGAGTAGCTTTTAGTCATTCCTGCTATCATGCTTTATTAAAGGTGCCAAGGAGGTTATGTGTTTGTTTTTGGTTTGTTTGTGAACTTAATAACTTGAAAATTTCTGAACAGATTTTGATGATATTTTCAGGGAATGTTGGTCATGGTCAAGGGAAGATGTGATTCAGTTTTGGTGGTGATCCAAATTCAGAAGCAGATTTAGGAATTCTTTTAAGTGTTTCTTAACTTTGCAAGATAGAGCAGTGTTCCACTTTTTTGCTAATAACTCAACAAGTTCTCAGTGAATTTTTAAGACATTTCCAGGTTTTTTTTTATAATGGCACATGAGAGAAGTTATTAGATTAATGGTGTTGATCTGGATTTGGATAAGTCTAGAAATTTTGTAGTTTTTGTTAGTTTTAGTTAGTGCGTGATGGGACTTGCACAACAGTGTTGGAAATGCAGGCTTTACATTTGGAGCACTTCTTGCTACCAAATGGGCTTTTATGTTCTTTTTTATTTAAGCTACAGCTCAGATTGCAGTCGCCTAGATTCAGGACTTTAAGAGGTTTAATGGATGGTTGTCATAACAAAAACAAACTGTTATACCTGAGGATTAGTTGATCGCAAATCATTTCTTTTTTATTATGCCATCTATCTTGCTTATTCTCAACAGATCTTCATCTCTTCCCCCCTCTTATACACTCCGGTAAAACAGGTTTAAAAGGCACCGAGTGTGCGAGTGAGTCACTGCATGTCTAAATACTTCTCTGACATATAGGGCCCGTGCTGCGCTTGCAATCCAGGGGGCTGATTGTGATAAGTGAGAAGAATTAAACCCACATTGTTGCTTTAAATAACTTCATTCTACCCTCAATCCCACTCCTTTACTCTGTCTGACTCACACTCCGCTTTACGCACAATGGGGCTTAATTCTGGGGTTGCAATCTTTCCGTTCTTTGTTGCCACCCCCTCCTCTTTTTTCGCCAAGGGGATGCCACAACACTTTCCCCGCGACTCTCTTCTTCTTAGCCCCGTCCTTTGGCCGCTACTCGGTGCACACTGCTGTTGCAGGCTGTCACCGCGGCACCTGTCAGCCGCAGACAATCACAGCCATTAAGGGATTACCTTTGTTGGACTCTGTGCACTGCTGGGAGGAGCCGGAGGAGGGAGGTGACGTAGCGAGGAGGGAGGTCACCGGCAGCGCTGCGTTCGCCTTAAGGGGCTTGTTTCCATTCTTAGAGAGGGAGAGGACTCTGAGGAGATAATAAGCGAGCAGGGGCTGACTGAGGGGGAGGATTTAGATGAGGGGAAGGAGGACAGTTTTTCAGATGGGAGGCAGGAAGCTAGAACAATTTATTTTCTTGGATGTATGCAATTTGAAGCACCGAAAACATAAATTTACCTCATGTGCCACGTCTAGATGTGCCTTACATTACCTTTTGTCTGCTAGCAAGTTCGTCTTGTGCACAGTGAAGAAAATGCACCTGGTTTCTCATTTATTTTGAGAGTGCACCAACAAAAAGAACAAACATTTATTTTAAATTTTGTTTGGAATTACAAACTAGCAGTTTAGAGGGAATTTATAAAGCATGCTCCCTAATTTTATTTTGCTAAAGCTTCTATAAACTTAAGATAATGTTGATGTTATATGCCTTTTTGAAGCTTTATGCCATAAATAAATGAATTAAAGGTAAATTGATATCGATCAAAATGTTGTCAGTTGCATATTTCACCAAATGTTGTGCTGATGTAAGAAAGAACACCTTATATTGTATTTATAGGAATTAAATTTGGTGTGCTCTGGCCACAACTATAGGACTCTGGATGCTGTTTTAAAGTTTTTTGTTTTTTTTTTAATATTTTTTTGGGCATTTTGTACCTTTATTGATAGGAGAGAGACAGTGGATAGGCTTGTGAAAGTGGGTGAGAGAGTAGGGGAAGACACTCTGCAAACTGGCCACAGGCGGGATTCGAACCTGGACCAGCAGAAGCAAGTACATGGGGTGCCTGGTTGCTAACCACTCAGCCAAACCAGCACCCCAACTGTTTTAAAGTTTTAAGCGTTTCTTTCATGCACATATGTGAATTGGACAAAATTGGAATTGAAGGCATATGAAACAAGCAGCATAAGAACTGCACTGATGGTTTAAACCAGAGCAGCCCTGCATTTAAAACCCCAATAAAGCTGATACTGATGCAACGCCCATATCAATCCATGATTTGTCATACTTCTCCAACAGCACCAACATTTTCTCCTGTTTGATCATGAACACAGATTGGAGTTTTTTCAACACGCCATTTATTCAACCCAATAAAAAAGTCCTCTCTGAATCAGCAGTTTGATGTGCCAGATGTCAGCACTGGATTGGTATGACACAACAGGTAAACATCTAAAACTTTTATCTGTTCATCCTGCGTTCACTTGCCGATGGCTGGTGTTTGTCAGAAGGGCTGATAAGGAGCGATGATGATGTTAAACCGACGCTAATGTGCATCCTTTTATAAGAACAGTCGTCAGGGTACAGCAATGTCACCAGATTTTCAGTATTGGTAATTGTTTGCATGTTCAGTACATGTTTGTACCTTACTCACTGCTGGCATGTCGACAGTCCTGACTAAATGGCTCCATTAGTTTATTTTGTTTTTTAATTTAACCTTTATTTAACCAGATAATTCTCATTGTGATCAGGAACTCATTTACAAGGGCGACCTGGCCAAGAGGTCAGCAGCACACATCATAACTAATACATCATGGAACCATGAAGTAAAATTGTAGTTGAGAGAGGTGTGTAAGGTTTCAGGGTTACAAAGCTAACACCTTTTTACAAGTTTTGCATGATATTATCTGTATGACAACGGCAGATATTTGGCCAAAAAGTTGAATATCTTATCAGCTAATATTGACATTTTTGCTGATATTTACAGCCAGTAAATCAACCAATCATATTGTCCTATATATCGGCAAAATACTCAAATGTGCCTTATTTCTTCACCTTATCGAGTTTCATTTTTTCAAGAGGAAAGTGGTTTTCTTTTTTCACATCTGTTTGTTGCACAAAAAACAGTCACATTGAAGGCAACAAGTTAAAATTCTTGTAAAGTAGAGACTCTGCCTGGTACAAAAAATATTTCTATCGTCAGTAATGCACTTTGAAACATCAGTTATTGGCAAAATGCAGAATCGTGTGATTCTACTTCTTGCTAACCTGAGACGGAGCATAGCTTAGATTGGTGTGCTTTGTAAACTGATGACAAAGCCTAACTCTGTGTTGCAGTCTGTTATGATTTCTCTGCTGGATTTGACCTTTTTAAGCTTCTTTCTCTTTAATTCTCTCCATAGCTGCATCAGCGTAATTTTCAATCCCTTAGTCTCAGTCATTGTGTCAAACAGCACACAGGCGGGCTAACTGGCTTCTTTTTAGCTGAAGGCTAGTGTGTAAACTTGCACCATGCAGAATGCAGTACAAGTTATTTTCTTCCAGGACCATTGGTTAATAATAGATGCTTTATAAATTCTTCAATTCCGTAATAAATTATGTCGACTGCTGTGACTGATGTGTTGACTGAAGACATGCACACTGCCTCTGTGAGTAGGGATGGAAAACAATAAAAGTTTATTTATAGTAATGCTATTATTATTATTATTGGTAACTAATCTGATTCTTCATGATTCCCTTAAAGATTTCTGTGGATTTTCTATTTGGGGAAAAAAAGACTTCAGGTCGACATTAAACACTTTTCACTCCTGATACTTTATGCATATTAAATTTGTAGCAAAGGCGAATGTTCTGCACGTTCCTGATGTTACCACTCTTGCTTGAAATTACACAGACACTTGACATTGCAAAGTTGCCATATTTTTGTGTAACATTAACTTAAATTTTGGACCAATTCTGTTTTCGGTCTGCCATAATCATATCAAAGGGAGAGGACTTGAAAAGAAAATTGTTAAGCATTCAGAGTAGTGATATCACTTCATTAAACCAAGTATTAGAAATCCTTAACCCACCATGTTTACCCCTGGAGGTGGAGTGAAGGTAAAACATCCCTGAGGTGTAAATACTGTGGCTTGAAGCGGTAGCGTCAATGGGCCCTTTGGCTTTAGCTGTAAGGCAACACTGGACAGCTCACTGAGCAGAAAAGACTTCAGCATCTTTGGCTTCAAATATTGCTTGTACAA
Organism: Scarus forsteni; assembly: GCA_036419115.1. Taxonomy (NCBI): domain Eukaryota; kingdom Metazoa; phylum Chordata; class Actinopteri; order Labriformes; family Labridae; genus Scarus; species Scarus forsteni. The sequence goes on from JAZDUH010000341.1 coordinate 6,753,423, forward strand.
TAAAATTGTTCACACCGCTTACGAGGAAGAAGTAGTAGGAACTTGGACACCCTTTGGAAATAGGATGAAAAGCCGTTCTCCCTGTTTTAAACATTGCACTTTTGCACACTTTTGCACACTTTTGCACACTTTTGCACACTTTTGCGTGAATTGTGAGAGAAAAAAATACAGAAGAAGGACAATTTGACATGAAAAAGTAATCACATAAATGCATCTCTAGTGGCCAAAAGAGGAGAAAGTGATGCAGTGTTGTGTTTCTTTGGATGCAGCATAGTCTCTTAAGTATAGCTTATCTGTATAATGCTCTTTTCACCTTTTGTCACTGAATGCAACAAATGATAACCTCTTAATATTATGCATGAATTATGAAAATATTGTGCATATATGCCAAACATAGTCATCAGCAGGCTTATTTTGGGAAAGATAACATTTCTAGACTCATTTCATATTTTTTAGACAGAAAGGAACACAGCCGCTTTTCTTGGCCTCTCATCTGAGCCGGAGCGAGCTGTCAAAGGGGTCACATTTCTACTTGATATCCACAACAGCAGGGCCAGAGAAATGCAGCAACAGAGGGCCTGCAGTGCCCTTTTTATTCAGGACACACTCACACAGACGTTACATCAAGTTACAGACACAACAAGGTGACCAGAAAGAGTTTAAAATGGAAGTTTTCAGCTCTTCTCTCCCCAGAGGATTCACAGATACTAGATAAAGAGTAAAATTAAGCTGTCCTATCAGCAGCCATCATAGTTTTTCCACTTGTAATCCTGAGTAATGATAACATAATGATATCAAACCAAAAGCAAACATTGCCATCTAAATCCCCCCATCGTCTAACGCTGACCGTCCCGTTCCCTCTCCTGGGGTTGCTATGACAACAGCAGCATTGACGAGGGAAACAGACTCACACGGCGGCCTCACGTTCAGGGCACACGACTATCTGGCTGGAATCCTTGTCCAAATTTGGGCCGTTTACAACCCCCGTACATGGCCAGAGCTGAAGAGCGCCTGCTGCAGAGGCCTCACTGAGCTTATCTGTCCATGTGTGTGTGTCTCTCTCCAAAAGTGTGTGTGTGTCCATGATGTGGTTCTGTTGCGTGTGGGTGCTCAAGCAGACTTTCTCCAGGTGCTGATAGAGTTTGAATCGGACTTTGTTACTGGGCAGAAAACACGACAGGGTGACACTAAAGGTCTGAGGAAGTGACAAGTAACTCTCTGGGTTTATCTGGTCGTCACAATCGTGTTGCAAAACAGTGAAGCTAAGTTTCCATTACTCAGCAGTTTGTTGTCAATTTCAGTAGTAAATATTGAACTCGGTGTTATGGCTTTCGGAATAACTTGTCACAAGGGATGAACATAATTGTTGGTAGATGACTGGATTTGTGGTGTCGGCGGTAATTGCTCCAAAAGCTGGATATTGGAATCAGCAGATATGGCCATACATATTAGAAGGGCTGGGAAAAGCTTTTAAAAAACATATATTGATACATATTCAAACCAGATAGAAGTTAAGAAGGTAGACGTGGCAATATCAGCTAGGGAGGCAGGATATTAATGGTTTGATATCAGTATTGACCGATATCAGCCTAAAAGTTAAGTATCGTATAAGCTGATCTTGAAATTTTTGCTGATATTTACAGCCGATATATCGGCCACACATCTCAACCATATACCTGCTGGGATATCAGCAAATTATACAGATGTTCAAAATGAATGCACCTTCTCATCACTGCATGGATACATTTAAATATTAAGGGTTTCTTTTTGGCAAGTTAAAAGCTGTTTTTTTTCTTTTTTGCATCTATTCCTGCGATAATATGCTTAAACACAGAAAGAAACAAGTCCATTTTTGTTAAGTACAGAGCTTTTGCTCTTGACCTGAAATATCGGTGTAGGTATTGCCGATAATAAATAAAAAAAATAACGGCATTCAGATATCTGCAAAAATCCAATATCTTGCATCCCTGATACCAGCAGGGGCATGGGGAATCTTCTTTAAATTTCACAAAAGGGCCACAAAATATAACATGATGATACTAAAAAAAGTGCTGCAGCCTTTTATCTCAAGCTTTTGCAGCCCTTTGCATCAAAATGATTCGATATTAATCTTCATTAACCTGTACTTTTCAAACGGTTTATCTTGAAAAAACACATATATATATAGCTATATTTCAAATGGAGCAATTAATCTAAATATGGAGATACACATATTACCAAGATTTAAGTTCCAAAATATGTATGATTTTCTTACATTCGTCCCCAGTTTAGCTTTGTTTTTCCTCCACCCAAAGCAGTGACACCACTTATAATGTGGGATGCAAAAGGTTCTATTAGAATATGTCATGCCAGATTTGTAAATCAGTAGATATGTACAATTTGGTTTATTAACTTTATACGATACATCCATATGTCTGAACTCACTGTTGCAGACACCAATTTTGCTACTGGTATGTTTTGGACACAGTACATGGTCACAGCTTGACTTAAATGGACATTTTTTTTTACTCTCATGATTAAATTGTGTCAAGAAAACATCAATAGAGAATCAAGACAAACATTTGATTGTCTAAGAATGACAGTATTGATTTTTATTAAATGTTTTATTGTTACCGTTAAAGAACGTGTGCATATAATGTAGGTTTGCTCTGAAAGAAACTGCTTTTGGTTACTTCCATACATCGTTATTGGCTTACCAATATCAACTTAATTAAGTTTTGAAATATTCACTCTGCAGAAGTCCAGGATCATGCATCCCTACTTGTCACATTATAAGCTTGTTTCTGTACAAAACTGCATCTGCTCAGTTCTCAGAGGCTCACCTGTGATAAAAAATATGAATCTAAATTTCTCCCATGTAAGAAATGTATAACTTTATTAACTAATGGAAAACCAGTGTTGCCCACATTTGTGAGAACTCTACATCTCAATGTCGATAAATTCACAACATCTCCCACATCATGAGTCAGAGGGTCCTAAATTAGACACCGCCCACTTCCAGCAAAGTTAATATATGTGGATTTTCACCTTCTTGTCAGATGTATGTTTTAGTTTGGTGTCTTAGAGTTTCAGAAAAAACTCTTGACAATCTGGACCATCTTGATAGTTGTCAAACATGCCTCTCTGTAGAAGGGATCTTTTGTAAAGGAGTGTATGTGTGAGCTTTTTTTGACCACTAATGTTTCAAAAATATTGGTGTATGCAGTACAGATAGTTCACAAAAAAGCAAGAAGAAATATTGTTCATACAAATCCCAATTTCCCTGATGAAGTTTTTTTCAAAGGGGATTAATAAAATATTATCTAATCCAATCAAACACAAGGTCCCAGACTGTTCAGTCTGATTCTGAATTTTATGTTAGACTCAAATCTGCCTGATGCTCTGTTGCTAAAACTAAATATTTTGTTTCTGGCCTACCTGAAACTAACTGCAGACAGTAGGTCCAACCTCAAGTTGGTTAACCAATAATATCAAAATTGGTTTTCTACCTATATTGAGGACAGACTTGACAAAGCTAGACTTCTTAAATATTCTTCATATTGTAATAGTGGTCAATTCTACCCTGGTGAAATGCATGTAAATCACACAAAAAATCCTTTTAGTTGAGCTTAAACTGCTAAAGTTAATCAACTGAAGCTTCTGTGTAACTGATACTTAGAGACCGAGACTGAACAGATAAACACATCTTCTCTGGATGTCACAGATCAAAATATTATGGAATTTATTTGAAGGTGTGATTTCCACAAAGATAAGGAAGTTTTGCCTGGGGGAGATTTTTAGTACTAACCGTTTGCTTCACTGGAATTATGGAGTAATTGTCATAAATTGCCCAAGGCATTTACTATCCATCAAACAGTAATAGACAATGACTGCCAAGTTTGCTGTTGGGCAAAACAGTGACTTGGCTTTAGTCAGAAGTGTTGCATTAACCTAATCTAAACTAGTCCCAGATGTTCGGCTGTGACCCCAATTGGTACCTTCGCCATCTTGGAGGGCTAGGGAGCAAAAAGCTGCCTCAGAGGCTCTTAAAGGGATAGTTTTGGTCTTTCAAAGTGGAGTTGCTCAAGGCCTATGGCACTTTTATATATGATTGACACTATAGCATATAGCAGTCAGTGGTGCTACTGAAAGCAGTGTAATTAACCAACTTTTAGGTAAAACTTCTCTTTAAAAAAACAGCTTTTGCTCGACTAGATGCTACAGTAAGGTTCTTTTCAGAGTTTTACTGTTCCTCGGTATTGTCTCTTTGTTTGAAACTATTGTATGTTTGTATCCCTCTATCAGCTTTTCAGTTCATCAGAAGGAACAACAAATACAATGAAATGTTAGAAATTGTGGCCTTGTTGAGCTGATGTAAATGTTTCAAGCTGTACATTTGATGGAGCTGGGGCACAATGCACTGTGGAAAAGTCTTCTGCAACTGGAGCCTCTGACAGCATTAATCCACTATTTGTCCTTTACAGGTTGGAGCTCTGTAGAACTCTTATTCAAGCTTGTCCCCTCATTGATTTGTGTTTTTAATGGACAAAACTGACTTAGTAAAACTTGTAAGTGGCAACCAAGACTATCAACCCCTCTATAATTACGCTGCATTCCATTACAAGACAGATTGGGAATGACGTTGTGTCTGAGTTATCAGCGTTCCAGTGACAAAAGTCAGAAAAAATATGCACTGATCTGCCAGGCCATTGTTAGCCCTGTGTTGTAGTTTGCACATACCACATGAAGAATTTAAATAACACTATAGCAGCATTTCTATATATCAGCATTGATCAATGCTGTGTGTACGGCCGATGTAGTGCGACAAACACCAGTCAGAAGTGCTAATAAATAAAATATTACAGGAGATTAATAACTGTTTACACTTGGGGCAGCCATCTTTGGTTGTTAACACTGGGTTGGTGAGGATCTCCGACTTCCCAGTAGGAAATTCCCACCTCAGATCCAGATGAAATTTTCCTTTCAGTACTTAGAAATCCTTCCTTCCCAGTAGAACTGGATCCCAGCATTTGTCCCTCATAAGATATTCCCTTGGTGCTTTGGTTTCTTTCCTCACCAGATCACTAGCTTGTTAAGGTTGTTTTTCTTTCCTAAATCAGCCGTCTGTCCTCACATTTAAGGCTTGTCTCCACCATAAGGGAATAAAGATATTCTGTAAATTTGATTGATGAAACAAAGAGGGCAAAACTGAATGTGCGGCAAACTTGTGTTTTACTTTTGTTAAAGCACTGATGTGTATTTAACCAGTGGTCAGAAGCGGCTCAGTGAAGAAGAATGCCTGTTGTGTGTGTTTATGTGGTCATTTCAGTAGTCTGGTGCATCACTCTGAAGAAAATATCTGGTTAGGTCAGCCATTTGAAGTGGTTTGAAATGATCTGTTATGCAAAAGCAGCAGCATATAAGCACAGCACCTCTCTGCCTCCAGCGACATTGCTATGCTATGTGGTATTTAAAGCAGCCCTGCTATGTGCCGGCATTTTGGGAATGCTCCGGCTGCCAAAATTCACTGACAATCCTGGACGCACGTGGCAATCCATCAGAGACTTACACAACTCCATATGTGCACGTACAAAAACATAGACGCACGGGGCAGCTCGCATTTCCTTCTTCTTGCAGTGACCTTAACCTACTCTCTCTCTCTCTCTCTCCTCTCTCGCAGGCGTGCATAGACGATAATGTGGACATGGTGACTTTCCTGGTGGAGCATGGGGCCGGCATCAACCAGCCCGACAACGAGGGCTGGATCCCCCTCCACGCTGCAGCCTCCTGCGGGTACCTGGACATAGCAGAGTAAGTCTGAAGGAGCCGCTAAGCTGAGCTATCTGTTTCATCGGGGTTAATCTGTAAAGTCATCCTCAGATCCTGCTTATATCTGTCTTATTCTGAGAAGAGCTTGTTCTTTGGAACCGCAGCACCTTTCTGTTTCAAGTGCAGTGTCTAAGCAGGAGGGTTGCTGGGTCCTTGTGTGAAGTTCTTGATTTAATGCATATTAGGAAGCACAAAGTGACATCAGGGCTGGCATGGCGGGGCTCCAGCTGCGGTCTTCACTCTTCCTTCTGCGTACCCCCTTTCGTGACCTCCCTCTGTTTATCGCTGCCAACAAGATTGATGCACTCTGGGTTTAGTCTGGGGTAATATTTTTAAATCATGTTGTTTAAACAAAGGAGGATTAAGTGTGCAAAATAAAGCTGCTCTGCTGTGGGTACAGCCATTCATGCCAGATGAAGACTCATTAAAAAGTTGTTAATTTTTAGTAGTAAGGCAAACCAGTACGGAAAAGAAGGACTGTGTTATGGTTGTTTTTATGCAATATTAGCTGAAATACTCATTTTATAACATTACTTCAACATCATCTGAAGAAAATATTTATCAAAGTTTTGATAATGTAGCATCTTGGGTTATTTTAGCCCTAAAAAAAATATGCTTTTTATGCTGGAAAACATGATTTGTGGGGAAAGGCAACTCTTTTATTTGTCTTTTTTGCATTTTTTTGGCACATTTCCTGAATTGGAAAGGGTCTCCAGTGTATATAATCCACTTCGTAATATAATAACAGGGATGCCTGACTACCTCCAAATATCTATACTTAGGATTGTCTTATGCAAAGAAATACCAAGATTAATACTCAAGGGATGGACAATAATGAGCTTTGGCCAATGTTTTCCAATTTTATTTTAGCCAAAACATTAATGCTGTATTTTTATTTTTTATTTCATCCATTTTATTTAAACTTTTTTGCAGTCTTGCAAATCTATTTTTATGCAAGTGTTCAATTTTAAAATAAAAGTTTCTTTTTTTAACTGCTGTTGCAGCAATCAAGTTTTCCCTTAATGGGAGATTACTGAAGATTTTCTTACCTTATCTTACAATATGCATTTGAGCACGTTCTTGTGTTACAATCAGGAAGTTTACAAGAATAACAATCTTTTGTTGATATACAAAACTTGATTTATTTACTTTGTAGAAATTCAGTGATACAGTGAAGCAGCAGTTTGATCCATTTGGATCGTATATTGGTATCATGAGTCATGACCAATATTTTCGACTGATAGAATCAGCATAAATATTGGTGAAATTTTACTGGCACCAGTCATCAACTTACATAATCTGCTGATGCTGGCTGGTATGCCAATAATGTTGCACATCCCAAAGTAATGGTCATATTTTATAATTTGTTTCATGAGTGATGTCATGACATTAACTGGAGAAAGCAAAACTGGAGGCGAAGATATATTACGACCACCTCAACCAAGAGATCTGAAACTCGTCTTGAGTTGTTGTTTGAGTAGCTGGGGTAAAAGTAATGCCATAATGTCATCTATAGTGTATTGGAACCTCCTATGGGTGGTATTGTAACCTGTCTAAAGGACCATTAAAGCATTATTCCATAAACATCATACTTTTACTGACTTTGTTTAACAGGGCAGTGCAAAAACCTTACAAGGAGCAGCACATCAAGTTGCCTTCAGCAAGGAAAACTGAATTACACAATATGATTGATGATTCTGTTCATGAATTTTATGTGGATAAATGAACTGTCAACAAATGGGGAAGAAATATTTAGCCCCTAACAGGCTAACCAGTGCACATTTTAAAGTAAAAAAAAAGGAAATAACTCTTATAACATAAATTATCCAACACATTTGACCTCCAAACAATTGTGTTTCATTATGGTGACATTCTCTATATCTTTGTCCCACAGTTATTTTACTACAGGACCTTAAACACATTATGTAACTTTATATCATATGGTTTGGTAACTTATGGCCCTTTTCCACTAGTACACCTTGGCCCTACTCTACTCGGCCCTTTCTGGATTTGCAGCGTGTTTCCACTAGCCTGGTACCTCCTAAAACAAGCTAGTTTTAGTACCTACTCCACTCTGGTTCCTAGCGAGCTGAGTCGATAGTAAAAGATAACGTCACCGACTGCAGGCTACTGATTGGTCGGACAATGTCGTCATCGATGAGTCATGAGCGTGACGACCTAGCATGCTAGCGGTAGCTACCATTAGCTTACCCTCATACGTCTTTTCTTTGCAGCTCGATTGCTCTCGTCCTCGGCTTCATTCTGTTGTATAGCTTCCAAAGCTCTCCCGTGCTTCTCAAGGGGTATTTCTTCTTGCCACCTACAGCCTTCTTCTGCTTTCCTTTTTTACTCGTTTTGTGACAAAAAGCCACAGATTGTTGTGTCGCGCTCAAAATGACGTCAACGCAGTGCCGCTCACCCCGTTGGGCAGCCGACTGGGGCTAATGGAAAAGCAGCACAAGGCGAGGAGAGTGGAGCTTGGTAGAGTCGAGTAGAGTAAAGTAGGGCTAATGGAAAAGAGCCATAACTAGCTTGTATCCTGCAGGTTTTAACACTGACTCTAATATCCAATTTGTTTTTTTAACCACTATGAAGTTTTGGGGATCTTACGGGGGCAGATATGAGTGGATAAAAAAGGCTCAAACAGCAGTCGAAAGTTAAATTTGATGCTTAACCCTTTCATGCATGAATTATTAAATCTCTGACATTTTTTAAATATTTGTTTTTACAGTCAAGAAGTTAAAAAATCATGTAATTTTTTGAATGTTTTTTTGTGAGAGTTATACATCTGTCCATTACCGTAGTAATTTAGTGGAACTTGATGAGGATCTACAAGCACGTCTTTGATGAACATTTATTAAGAGTAAATAAAAGAAAGTTTGCTGTAATCAAACTATTTACTTACACCAAATTTGAAACAAAAAATACAGAATTATGTAAAATCTGAATACAGGCATGATACTCAATTTGCCCTCCGTTGGCTGTTTTAGATTTATGATGCAATATCTCAGTATGGCAAATATATGAAAAGATGATATTTTTATGAAATTTGACACACGGGTTTTGGAATTTTCCACCTGGCAGTTGGACATGTTACTGCAACCTAAAGGATATACAATTTATTCCGAATACCCGTCTACTGTGGTGAACACCATGTGTGAAAGGGTTAATCCTGATTTACTGGTACAGCAGAGAATGAGATTTATGGGTTGGTGACAAAAAGCATTTATTTCAAACCCAAGATAAACTTTTATCAGTGAAAATCAGGCAATGATGATTGGTTCCTGATCAATTCTGGCATCTTTATTTGTTACTATTACAGTGAATCATGCAGATCTCTCTAACAGATCTCTGCACATTTGGACAACAGCTGGAAAAGCAGCCTATCTGATATCTCTGACACACATTGATAAAAATGATGTAATCATATCTGCAGGGATTAGTGTCAGCCATATCGCTATATCAGGATGCCGCACTCTGGTGTTCATTGCCTTTAGTCCTTTTTTAGGTGAGAAGGCAGCTGTAAGAGCAGAGAGAGATGTTATCGGAGGATCTTTAAACAGGCTAAAGGGGGCTAAAGGAGCTCAGCTGTTCTTATTGTTCAGAATACTGGAAGTGTGCTGTGACCTGCTTTACTTCTGTGTTACATTACAGGAACCTGGCTGCAGATTTATCCAAAAATACTTTGGGTTTTTTCAGTAAAATCAACAAGAACAACTACCTGGCTGCAGGAAGATAAACACGGACACAAACACAAAAAGCATGCCAGAAAAATTTTCACTGTGGGATTTTTTTTGTAATCTGCTAACCTTTTTGAAAATACCCAATTCTAAAGATTTAGAGCACACAGAAGCAATGCCTCGACCTTTCTCTGAACACAACACTTCCCCATGATTTTCCTCCTTCCACTTTGTGGTCAAGAATTATCAGATGATGAGCAAGAATTTGCAAAATGTTCTGTTCTGGATAACTGCTTCTTCTACTGAGACATTCGGAAATGTTTTAGGATATTGAGGTCAAGAATATCTAAGACAAAAAAGCCTTCTCATTTTCAAAAGGGATTAAATTGTGGATAAGATCTAAATTAGAGTTTTGGGAGTGAAATCTACTCCACAATCCCTCCAACAGGAATGCTGTGACCCACTTCATTTGCACCACTACTTTGGGCCAATGGAAAAAATGAAGCAGAAGAGTTAATGAAGGTAGACGGGGTTGTTCAGATATTTGTGTTCGCTGTTTTTTTCAGGCTCCTCCTGAAGTGGCTGGTTTTAGGCAAAGGCAAGTCATGAACTAATATGTGGTAACAAATTGTCAGACCGCACCAACAGCATCGCCTGTACTCCATTGGACAACATGCACTGACAACTCAGTAAACAGGAGGAAAGGGTTGTGATGGCCATCATTTGCCGAATAATTAGCTGCACAAATAAATCCAACGCTATTCTGGAATATGTGTTGCATTGCTCCCTAAAAGGTTCCAGAAAACATAATAAATGTTGGGTTTGGCCATTGTTGCTTATTAGTTGAAAAAAAGGACATTCCCAACCCCCACTCTCATCAAGTAAGATAAGATAGGACTTTATCAATCCCTTAGGGAGACTCCTTCAGGGGAAAATAAGATTCCAATACCATTATATAGTACATAGGTATAAAAAAGACAGGATATCAAAAAGTAAAAAGTCGATTAGCAGATATAAAATATACACATACATTAATAAATCTAAATAATAAGTACTACAAATTAAAAAAATAGCTGCTGACTGATGACAACTGCTCCTTCCCATCCTCTGTCTTCCTGTTACTTCTCCTCCCTCTGAGTGAAGAGTTGTACAGTCTGGTGGTCTGAGGGACAAAAGAGGTTCTCATTTTAAGGCCTTTTTACTGTTTTGCCTTGATTAATTCAACTTTTCTCCATCTAAAAGCCGATTTGTGATTCAGGAGCACCTTTTTTGTGTTTTTGCACATATTTGAAGCTATCAAAATCTAAAAATGAGTTGAAACAGCTCCCACACTCACCTAGTATCTCACATGGAAAGAGAGAGGTGGGATTATGAGGTCATTTGCATATAAAGAAGCTAAACCAAACAAGCAGTTTCAGGTAAGGCTGGTCAGAGCTGGTTTATACAGGGTCAAAACCTCATCTTCTTATTGGTATTTGTAATATTTGACCAAAGCTCCTCGCACGTCTTTCTCGTCGAACGCAGGGGATCATGTTACACTGTGGAAAAGAAGCTTAAGTAGTGCCCTATAAATCAGCAATCACAAAATCTCGGACAGAAGCGTGGAATTGGACATTTTCTGCAGATTTCCATATAAACGCAGAGCGTCATGGAAATGTCGAACATCTTAAAAATAAATATACTTTTATGTATTTATGATATTTTTAATAAAATGGAATGTATCTCTCTGGAAAATGCTCCGAGAGGTTCACTAAGGCTGGGGACAGTGCACGCTTCGCTCCCCCTCCGCCTCCTCCCCCCCTCATTAACAACTTATCAAAGTAGCCACCTGAGGCAGCGGGTAAGTTGGCAAAGAGGCTGCAAAATGTCTGGCTATCTCCAGAACAATCCCAACAATTATTATGTGTCAGGTGGTCAAATGTTCTGCAATGTTCTGGTCTCGTAAAGATTTTTGTTAAGACCACCTGAAGAGTGAGTGATTATATTACATTACTTCCCCTGGTGTCTCGGGGTTAAATTAGTAAAATACTAAAAACCAGATGCTATTAAACAGACTGTGGGACAAAATAATAGATTTTGTAGGGACCTAATTATGTTATCTTTTAAAGGTGCAGTCTGTAGAATGTGGCATTTTATACATCCACCGCATTTTGCCAAACAGAAATGGTGAATACAGGAGATATATGCTTCTATTTGTATGTAAAGTCCGTCAAAATAGGAGTACAATCATCCCCATAAATGTGTGTTTTATTTTTATTTAGTTAGAAAAATCTTCATAAAAAAATTTACATTACTGCGGTCCGCTGTTTTGTGTAGGCCGACATATTGATCCACCGTGTTGTCTACGGGTGGTTTTAGTGACAAAAAGAACGAAATGCGAATCTGTTTGCCGGTTCTGAAATCTACCTGGAATGCAGGTGAAGAAGAGGAGAGGATGGCAGTGTATGCATAGAAAGTTGTTACTCTGTCATAGGGATTCAAACTGTGTGTATAAACACACACACAACATAAATTGTGTGCTGTGTTCAGGATCCTTTTTGGTCTTCACAGGATTCCGTTGCTCAGCGACGTGACTTTTGGCTACGGTTAGGTTCTTTCTAGAATCTGAATGCTAGATTTTGCTAAAATGCCAAGTTCTACACACTGCACCTATAAGTAAAAATTAAGTTTGAGGCTATATTTTGATTTGATTAAATCAGGAATTCAAGATGGAGAACAGGCCGATCTTGAAGTGTTGATAAAAATCCTTGTTGGCAGGCTATTAAAACTCTGCTTATTCCATAGATTATTATGATTCCCATTAGCTTCTATTACCAAAATAGGGGTTAATGCCTTGTTTGGGTTGGTGTCTCTAACTATTGTGTTGTGATGCTTGGAGAAAGTGTGAGTCATCTGCACCAAACCTCCTCACATCTGACCATCCTGAGGCTGTTTTCTATAATTAATGTGGAGAAATTAGACGCTTCATTAACAAGATGTCAGCACAATTTTGAGATAATTTGGCGTTGTTTATTTGTCACACCCGGCATGTTTTTGTCCAGCACTTGTTAAAAACACAGCCTCAGCACTTGGCCAGAATCCCAGCAAACAATACGTTTCTTGTGCCACACACTGAGTGAAAAGGTCAAGTGGCTGGGTGACTAATGGAGACACCATGTCACAGAGGGGAAACACTGCAACCTGATGTGGGCGGTGAGCTCTCGGCGGACTCGTTTTAATCCCAGCATCCTCATTTCACAGAAACAGGAACTCCAATAGACCCCCCAGTGTCGCCCCAGTCTCCTTAATGCCAGGGTGGGTTGAGAAACCCACTGTGGGAACCTGCACCACAAAGCCCACGAAGCCGGCGAGCTGACCAGAAACGGGGCGAGTAGAAAGTCCAATCAAGAGGAAATAAAACTTTGAAACGTGACTGCAGTCAGTGAGCTGCCATGTGTGGGGGGGAGCATGAGCACTGAGGCTGTTTTAAGTGGTGTGTCGGCCTAATGAGAAGGGCCTGAGTCTCACCGCAGCTGTAATTGGAAGCAGCTGAAGTCAGGATGGTTAAAGGGTTTAAATGTCTGCTGATTGGCGACAAACTTGTAAAGGGTTAAATTACTAAGAAACCATAGATAAAGTGTTAATTTAAATGCTCATTTACATCGTCTGCTTTTATTTATAGAGGGACTAATGATATAAATAAGATAAGTCATGCTTCACAGATGTTGTCGTCGTTCATTTGAACCAATTTCCACTGAGCAGAGTTTATACTAAAAAGTTTTATGCGACTTTTATGGTCAATATGGTATAAAAGCCACTATAAAAGGCACATTTCTTACTTGTAAAATTATATGATAGTGTTTTATTGCATCCTTGATATGCTCTGTGTGGCACTAACATTTGTTTTGTTCTGGATCAAGAGGTTTGACTTTCTTTCCTTTTTTCTTTCTTTTTTAAATAACACATTATTTTAAAGTTCTGAAGTAGAAATACAACACACAGTACCCCTTTGCAAAGACCAGAAAGTATAGCAAACAGAAATAAATAGCATACATATCTGTGACTTCAAAACACTGCACATAAATATTCATGTGCATGAAAGGAGTAATATTAAAGTAATAATAATAGATTAAATAAAAAATAATATTAATAATGCTATTGACAAGTAAATAAACTAAAATAAAATAGAATCACTTAATTGAGAAAATAAAAAAAATACTTTTAAAACATAACAATAAAAAATGAAGAGGTTTTGACTTAAGAATTTCAAATCTTGTTTGGTGCACGTACCCACCATTCCTAAGCCAACTCAGTGTCTCTTGCCTCTACTCCAATATTCCTGGCTTCTGTCACACAAAAATAGGCTCCACATTATCGAGGTGTTGCTGGCTCCATCTGCTCGTTCACTCTGTCGGTTATCAGAAGGTTGCAGGTTGAAGCCCAGATTGGCTGTCACACATAGATGTGTCCTTGAGCAAAATAATTAACCCCAAGTTGCTCCCATTGCATCATTAGAGGCGTGTAACTGGGATAAAAAGGCGTAAAAGTATTGATTAATACTGATGGATATCTGACATAGATCCAATCCAATCCACTTTATTTATATAGCACATTTTAAAAAAACATTCAAGTTTAACAAAGTGCTGCACATAAAAATCTAGGGAACATACACTGTAAAAACAGAAACACAAACATAAATACAAGCGATAAAAACATAGGGGTTAGGACCGTAAGAGACATAAAAGGACAGAAGTTGCATGCTAAAATCAAAGCCCAGGAATAAAAATGAGTTTTAAAAATTAAAAGTGGAAGGTTGTTCAGTTTGGAGCCACAGCCGAGAAAGCTTGGTCACATCGGGTTTTTAAACAGGAGGAAGCTGATCAGCAGACCTCATTGAACATGGGGGGATGTAAAAATTTAAGAGGTCAGAGATGTGCTGTGGTGCTGATCCTTTTAATGATTGAAAAACATACAGTAAAATTTTAAAAGGAATTCTAAAATGAACAGGAAGCCAATGGAGGGACAACAGAATAGGGGGGGCATGGTCATATTTTAGTTCACCTGTTAAAAGAATTAAAGAGTTATACTGTAGGGATCATAGACTGTAAAAAACATGGACGTCATGTCGCTGGGCTTTAGGGCTGCCACAAACGACTATTTTGATAGTCGACTAGTCAACGACTACTTTTGCGATTAGTCGACTAGTCACTTCATGCATGAACTGCAGTGTACTGCACCAGCATGCAGCTGGTGGCCCAAATCGCTTATTATGAGCAGACCTGGCAACTTTGGTGCCTGCGTAGTTGTTCATGCGCCACATGCATGAGTGTGCTTCGGGTGTGTTGGTTTGATTCCTGCAGGTGTGATAACCAGAAAACAGGACAGATAGGCAGACAAGACAGCAGAGGTACAGCGGCAGTTTTGTGAGAAAACACACCTAAAAAAACAAAACGACTAGTCGACTACTGAATTAGTCGTCGACTATTTTGATAGTCGACTAGTCAACGACTAGTCGACTAATCGTGGCAGCCCTACTGGGCTTGAATTGAAGTCGCCACAAAAACTGCTCCCCCTGGTGACTGGCTGCAGTATAGGTCAACTCTCCGTCTCCCCCATTCATCTGAACGGGCCGTAGTGAAACTTCAAAAAATTAATACACCTCGTAGAAATATTTCTCCCATCTGTATGCTGTGGTGATATGAAAGTATTATTGGGCTGCGTTTTTTCCAAGTCCTCTTTTTTCTGAAAAGTTTCTTTTTCATCAGTTATTAGAGTTTAAAAATGACCGCGGTTTTCGGCAGCTTCACAATGATTGTGTACGGCGTATACTGCGGAGTTTTGCAACAGTTTACAACAACTACGTCCAGATATGGTCCAGATTCCCTACTGGCTGCACAATGGCGGCGCCCTGACGGGAGAAATTATGGCTACAAAACCGTTGAATGGTAGAAGGCGGAGCCACGCTATCCAGTTCTTATAATACATCCATGGTAGGGATGCATAAGTTTGGATTTTCCAATATCCTGTATGCTAATATTTCAAAACTTACTTCGACTGAATGTAGTCCTTTTTAGATAACACTTATGCCATTTATAATGTTTCATAAATAAAGCTTTATCTGTTTAAAGGCTGAAACACTGATTTACTTACCTGCTGACAGGAAACCCCTCCTACTTTGGCAAGTTAATACTCTAAATTTAACACACCGATGTGTGATTGAATTTGAGATTACCATGCAAAAACTCCACAATCTTGATGCAAATATTTAAAGTCAAAATATTGCCCAGAAGTATTGACAGAAATTGCATTTGTGCCAATATCAACATTTAGCTTTTGTTGCAATTATCTGCAGATGCACATATCATAACGACAATATTGTGCATACTAATTATTTACAAAGTATTATCTCTATTTAAATATTATAAGTAACTTGTCTGTTTATTTCTTTTTCTTTTTTCCTTGTTTCCTTTTTATATGTAACTGCCACCTCCCTGTCAGTAGGGCATTTTCATATTTGAAAAACTGTCCCCAGATAACTAATATTTATCCAGTGACACATGAGGAAGCAGAGCTGGAAGCCCTGAGCTTTCAAAATGGTTACACCAGTGACATGGATGCAATAAGTCACCTCTGCTTTGGCTTTATTTATGTCTAACTATTAGCTTTGTTGTATCCTATCCAACATCTACTCCATTGTTGTTGTTGTTGTTTTACCTCAAGGATCTATTGATACTTTACTGACAATTTAACTAAGATGTAAATATGTTCTCCTCCCACGATAATCTTGTTTTCAACAGGTATTATTTGTCTGTTTGAGCCTCAGACCGTATGGCTAAAACTGCCCTTCAGCTCTACTTTGTTATACATTTTGTTGACATTGAAGTTTGAATTTTCTTTTGAGCAGTGGATTAGCATCAATGAATGAAGCTTCTTCTCTGTAATTGGAGCCGAACTGTAGCTTAGTCTAAAACCTCAGAGTAGTAAACAACCCACAAACCTGTCTGGATTTGTGCCACTCCTCTTTGTCTTTATTATGTGGGTGTGTCAGGTTCGCTTTGTTTGCAGAACCTCAGGAAGACCCTTTGACATTTCAACACACTCCTGGACTTATTTGACTTCAGGTTTTATCAGCGTCTTATTCAAACACATAAAGAAGTTATGGATGTTTTTCACGTAGCGTGCTGAACATCATTAATAATGTCAAGTATTGTTTTCTCCTCTGTTTTTGCTTTTAAAGAATAATACTATAAACATGTCCCGGGGTTTCCTTTGCAGAAAAGCTTGAAATTGTAACAAATTAAGGTTTTGCCTCAGATAATGCTTTAATTGTTGCAATTACTTTTAATCTATTTAATTTGAGTGTGTATTAAGTTGGCCTTGAGGTGTTGAAAAGATGTGACTGGTATAACAGGAGGTGCAGACTGTCGCTGGCAACCAGCACTGGCACCAACCCAAAAGCAACATAACAAAGCTCCCGTCCTTTAACCGTTTCCTCGACTGTTAAAGAGAGCAAATAAACACGGCGCACGTTCTGTCATTTTAGTTGTGTTAAGGCTCGAACGTGACCTCAACCTGCAGCAAAACACCTCCAGTGCTGCAGGAATATCAGAACACATGTCGACTTTATTTGGTTTTAAGTCTTTGTGTTTTTCTGTCGCAGGTATCTCATCAGCCAGGGTGCAAATGTGGGAGTTGTCAACAGTGAAGGTGAAACGCCGCTGGACATCGCTGAAGAGGAGGCGATGGAGGAGCTGCTGCAGAATGAGATCAACAGACAAGGTACAGGATCCAAAGGCATCATGAACCATGCTGTCTGGGCTGCACACTAATCAATAAGTTCTCTGAAAAAGCTCTTTGTTGAATTTACGACAAGTAGTCTGTTGAGTGTTTGTTCATTATTCATGGTATAATTCAATGCTACACACACCAGCTCCTGTGGACTCATCTGCTCTGTGCTGATGAGAGTTCAAGCAGCTTCAGGTGAAATAACAGGGAGAAGGAGGAATACTAAAGATTTAGACTTTTTGTCTTGAGCATAGCAGTCTCTATCATGGAGGAGAATCATGTCAAACACACTAAAGCAGCGGTGGGCAACTTGCGACTCGGGGGCCATATGTGGCCCTTCACCTCGCTCAATGTGGCCCACCAGTCATTTCCACAAAAAAACAAAACAGACTGGGAAAAATGAAGAAACAAAACAACAGATGCTAAATATGATACATCATGAGTAACCAGTACCATATAATGCATAAATTTGGATAAGTGATAAAATATTTTACTAACCTTAAATTGCTGGTACGTGCATTGTTTTTACAAGTAATTATAAAGTTCTCACTTAGCAATGATTGTGTCTCTAAAAATATCTTATGAGGCATTAAAACATAATTCATAGTATTGGTAAAAAACATATATGGAAACAATGGTAATGTTAATATATTTGAGCTTTAAAAACTGGTAAACATTCGTTCTTTTATTGCATTAAACGAAGTTTAAATTAGGTTTAAATATGTCATGCTCTTTAGAGAATTTTTTACTTTAAATTGTGTTTGAGTTAGAATATTTAAGTTTTGCTATAATCCTTGGTTAAGCTTTATCTTTGTAATTTTTTGTTTATTTGTGTATTTTCTTTGTTGACAATGCCAACAATATGTAACAGTGTGGCCCTCGGGCACTTCAGAAAAATTAATGTGGCCCTTTTGGTATTGATAGTTGCCCACCCCTGCACTAAAGGATACATGAATAAAGATCATTGGGCTGTTTTTGTCCCAACTTCTCCCTTTCCAACCAAGGATGGCAAACACCAGAATATCTTACCGTATTTTCTTGCTTATAACAATCATTTACTTGCTCTGAAATAAGAGCTAATTTTCAGGTGAGTATTATACACAAGTTAAAGCGAATTAGTTACCATATTTTGTCTCTCCGACATTACTATTGCAACACATCTGATACAAAAAGCTGAAATATTCTCTTTCTCTGCAATTCAGTGAGCCATACTTGAGTGAAAAATAGGCGGTTTATCAGTATTTTCTGTGTAAATAATGTATAAAGGTTGTAAATAACAGCATAAGTATCAATCTGGAGTGTGTTTTTGCCGTTCTTTCGCAGTTTAATTGCCGTGTATTCGCCGTATTTTGTCATCATAGATCGTCTTTTTCCGTCATAGTTAGTGTTTTATGGATTTAATCAATTGTAATTTGGAAATATTAAAGAAGGAGATGTCGAGGACATCTGCCATGGAAAGGGGAGACCAGAGGAGAATCATGAAGGGGGCTAATTTCTTCAGGGACTATTGTTAGTAAAACAAAAAATCAATAAAAAATGCGTGGACATGGTCGAATATAACGAGCTGTAACTTTGACACTAATGCTGCAGGCAAACAAAAATGTTTGAGTGTATGTCAAATAGGTTAAGTTTATTTTTGGTCATCCCAAGACTTTGAACATGTTCATTTATATTTTTTTATGAATAGAAACCTGTTTAAAGTTCACACAGTTTAAGCATTTATAACATAATAATGACAAACACTTGTCAGAATTGTTTACTTTTATTTCTATTGAAAAAAGTTATAGGACATTTCCTGACACAGTTATCGACAAAAAGGACAAAAGAACTGTTAAAATTATAATATTAAAGGGGTTAAATGATTTCAAGGCTGTGTTAAAGTACTTTTTGAACATTTTAAGCACAGCGCAGCAATACCGCGATAATACTGATAACCCTGATATTTTTGGTAACAATACCCATGATATGAAATTTCCATACCGTTACATCCCTAAACAGAATGTAGCCAATCAGGAAGTGAGCTGACTGAGGAACAAGGAAGCAGGCATAAATAAAACAAGCATGTCCGACCTGAAATATGAAGTTTGTGGACCTCAGAATTGGAGGACAAGCTTACATGTTCATGCTCTCTCCAGGATGTTCAACAGTCTTTTCCATTTTTTTTTCGTCAAAAATAGTCCCAAGACTGAGAGGCACCCTTCTGCAGGCCTTCTGCTACACAGCATAGGCACAGTTTAACTTGGTCTTGTGTATTTTCTTACTTATTTGGCGCCACGATGTGAACTGTGTGCTCACAGGAGGGAAGACTTTCCCTAAGCACTTGCCCTAAACCTAACCTTAGGACACCGGCCTAACTTATCCATCAGTTGTAGAGACTCGAGGGTGATGTGACCTTGTGGTATGCTGTCGGTCCCTGCATGTTGGTTTTCTTGCCAAGACCTCCACCGTTCCCTCTTCCATGTTGCATGCTGTTTTCTTAGTTGTTGCTATGTTTCTTCTTCTTCATTTTTGTTAGATCGCATCTGATCACGCAAGATTTCTGTCTTGGAGGACTAGATTATGGATCAGTGGTGGAGCAGAATGGTTCAGTGTGTGGTTTGCTGTGTTGAGCACAGAGTACACCACACAGTACGATCAAAACTGTTCAATGTCTGGTTTTGTATCTTCATGCATGGGGTCTCTGTAGAGCTGGGCGATATATCGAATTAATTCGATTAATTCGATTTTATTTTTTCAATCGATATTAAAAAAATTGAATCTCAACATCGAGTTTAATGTTTCCTGTCCCTCCGGTATATTTACCCAACACGTGTAATACACACAGTCGCCATATTTGGAGGACTGGCGCTGTATCACAGACTGCAGTCAACATTCGTTTGGAAATGAGCAATAGACGAAGAACAAACAAACAGATACAACAGGGATACGCATGAGAGATGGAGCAGGTGGAAAAAAGAGAAGACATTGAGGACAATTCTGTGCCAAAAAGGGTTACGTGACTTCAGTGGCATGGACATTGTTTGGATATGCAAGGTCGGACCCGGAACAGACTGATGTGTTGTGCAAACTTTGTAAAAAGACGGTGAAAACAAAGGGAAGTAGCACTACAAATCTCTTTCGGCAGCTCAAGCAGATGCACCCGGCAGAGTGGGAGCAATGTGTGAGGCGCATAACTACCGTATTTAATCCCTCTTTCCCGCCGTCCTCCCGTATTAATATTTTCCCGTAATTCCCCCGTATTAAGAAAAAAAAAATCCTCTGCTCCTAACTGAACACTGTCACTCGTCTCGCGAGCAATGCCACCTGCAGTAGCCTGCATGTTTGTTTTCCTCCTCTTTTACTACCAAAGAGGCTGAATGACAAGATGGATCACTACGTCTATCGTTCTTGACACCGGGGTGCTTCGGTTCTATAGCGGATTTATAGCCGAGTGAGCATCTGTCGAACATGCGATCTTTGGGGTGAAGACGGGGCCGCTCGCGCGGACACACGGAGAGAGCTGAAGTGATCGTCCTGAGGAGTAACGAGGAAACAAACGCTAATATGAATGATGGCACAAAAGATACGGTTCTTAAGCCGGCTGCCCCAGTGTGAGAATGTGTTGGTTTTAAACAGGATGAACAAGGTGTGAGCTCATAAACACGTACGAGTCGATATGTCGCATTTGTTTGAAAGTAGTGACGACGAAGAAGGGGAGGTGCAGTGGAGCCTTTGTCCCGACAGTTAGCGCTTACTGAGGTGTTTGGTCTGTAAAGTAAATATAAATAAAACAGCAAAATGATGCGCGCTCACAGACAGTGTCGTTCGGTACATTGCAAAAGAAATGCAGCCCTTCAATACGGTTGAAAAGCCAGCAAGGTTACAAGCGTTTGACAGATAGTACAAAGTGACTGGGAGAAAGTATATGTCACAAACAATTCCTGAACTGTATAAACTCCATTTAATTTAGGCCATAGTTTTTATTGTTGTGTGAGGTTTTTTTCTTTACAGAGACAGGGTCTATTTTTTTTGTTATTGACAAGTATAATTATTTTTATTTACATGCAATTTTCCTTAAAGAGAGTCCACTTCATTTTCACTGTGTTTTTCTTTTTTTTTTGTTTGTTAAATTTACATTATTTCTTGTTTATTTTATTTAAAATATCCTGACCTTCCAATTACAGTTAAATATTCTTAAGGAATTAATGAAAAAAATTGAAAAACAAAATCAAATTAATATTGACAATAATATCGTTTATCGGCAATAATTTTTTGGACTATGAGTTACATTACTTCCTGTTAGTAAGTCTGAGAGGGAAAATACGTCTCATATTGACTGACTTGTTGTGGTCTATTCTAGCACTTTTGGGATTTTTTCCCCCATTTGTTGTGTATTCCTACGTAAAGAGAAATACTTTTTTCTTTTTTGGTAGAAATACCTGCACAGAAGCACAAAGTTAATGGTGCTGTTCTTGTTTTTCTTCTGGTATATGCTGGCACTTCCATGGAGAATAATTAACATTTTATTTTTGTTAGCTGTCATTTATAAAATGCGTTTTTTCTCCAGTTTTCATTTATATATTTCAATGCAGTGCCCATGCAAGTGTTCTTGTTAAAATTACCTCAGCAATAGCTATATTGCCTATACAGTTAAATACTGATGTTGTGGCATCCAATAAAAGGTAGCTAATTTGAATAATGTTTAATTGTGTTTTTTTACACAGAAAAAAATCGATTAAAATCGTTTATCGGATTTCAGTGGAAAAAAATCGAGATTTAATTTTTTGGCTGTATCGCCCAGCCCTAGGTCTCTGGATAAAACATCTCTTCAGATTTAGAAAATCCTTGTGTGTAGCCTGCTTTCGGGTTGGTTAGATGAGTGTTTCGCAGCTATGCACCCTATAAAAAAGTATCAGTAAAGCCAAATGTAAAAGGACAGAATGAACAATTTAATACTGTGACTTCCTATGAATGAGTTTTTGCAGCCTGGGATGATGCACACAGCACACTGTTATTTTTCTGTCACCAGGTAACTGCAGGGCATCTGTAAATCAAACACCTGCACACTACAACACAACCATTCTTTACAAACAGCATGTGAAATCTAAAATGGAGTGGGCTAAATCATATCAACAAAGCTGACATGCTTAGCGTGTTACTGGCACCATAGCTGGCAGGGGCCCCGTGTGTGTTTCACGCATGTATGACTTTGTTGTCAAATAGACCCTGAGCTCTCACTGGGTGTCGGTTACCGCCTGTTTCTGACTCCCTCACTTAAAGAAAACCTTACATAACATAGGAAGGTGATCCAGCTGTGTTGTGCACACTCATGTGATGTTTCTAAACCGAAAAGTCGGGTCTTTCTATTTTTGGCCAGGCACGGCCGGGGCATTCTTCAGACGATGAAAGGCCCTCTCCTATGGTGAGAGGCCAGGCACAGACGTGTTAAGTGGCCTGGGGCCAGAGGGGTGCTCCTCAGCTCATATTCACTAATAAAGCTGTGCTGCCTCTGCTTTCTATGTAGCTCCGTTTATAAGCTTTAAATTCTGGTTTTACTGCAGGTGTTTGTTGGGTGCGTGCAGACAGAGATGCCTCTTGAATAGCTTTAGTATGAAGGGACATTTAAGTCTGCTCTGAGGCTAATAACATAAGCACTGTCACATCCATTTTACCATGTCATTATTCAAAATCTCTTTGTGTTTGTTACAAATTACAGATTAAATAATTCAAAAGTTGTAGGAGCAGGGTTGGCATGGTGGCACAGCAGGTAGTGTGCGTGCTGGTTTGATGGTTAGACGGCCACTGCTTTGATCCCTGAGTCGGTCAGGGCCTCTGTGTGGAGTTGCCATGCTCTCCCCATGCATGTAAGCGTTCTCTCTGAACTCTCCAGCTTCCTCCCGCAGACCAAAAACATGCTCTTTAGGTCTGTGGTGACTCCAAATAGCCCTTAGTTTTCAAGTTTAGGACTTTATTTCATTCTGTTAATATGTAAAACATAAACAGAAAAATCTCAAATATGAATGAAAAGGAGCAGAATGAAGAAAACTCTTATAGAGTCTGCCCTTTTCTCACAAGATATTAATTAACTAAACACATAATACAAATAAACAAGAGCTGCAGGCCAACAGTTACTCATTTCTGATTGTCCAAATCAACCAACAAAACAAGTCATCCTGCAAGTCAAGGTCTAGGTGTTAAAAATGCACAACTCTGCTGGAAAGAAATACAGCAATGCAAAATATTTTTAAGGCCAAACATACCTTTTGATTTCAAAACTGCATATCTTATTTATGTCTCCCCTGACATTAAAGGTATTGATAACTATTTCATCGCTGTTTTGTTTACAGCAGGTAAAAAGGCTCTTATTAAAAGATAGATGACACTTGTTGGATCTTCAAGTAATAATTGGATAGATGTGACAACAGAAATTTATAGGATGGAAAGGATCACATTTTATGTGAATTTAAAACTGGACAAAATTAGATAAGCCTCTGAGATCTGATATTATGAACTTTGTATAGTGAGGGAGTGTTGGATTTAGCAACTTTTGACCAAGTTCCTTCTCTCCTCTTCTCTTAAATACATGATTATTGTGTTTTGCAAATTGTTTGATGAAATCGAAATTGATGAAGCAAAAGTCATGAAGAGATAATCAAACTGAGGGTGCTGTTGTCATACTCTGTATTATATAAAGACGTGTAGACTTGTACCCACCCAAACCTCCAGCTCCTCACTGGCTGCTATCAGCTTCAATGTGCTGACTCCTGATGGATGCACGGCCTCCCTTTCTAAGATCTATCACAAACTGATGCTGGACTAAAAGTACATCTTCATTTATCACACCACAGGACGGCAGAGCCAAACTTTTTAATACTTTTCTTTCAGTGTGCGGACACTGTGTCCTCAAGTTTGAGCCATACGTATTTATTCATGACGGTGGCCTTTTCTATAAATCTGTTTTTCGGGATAAATCTCCAGTGAAGAGTGAATCTGCTATGATCCGGGCCTCGGGGCAGCTGCAGAGAATCCGCCGCTCCGCTCTGTGTGTATGTGAGATGTAGCAGGCAGCATTATGCAACGGGCTGTTGTGTAACGCTTCTGTATGTTTGTAATGTGATTTTCTCTCTCAAAGAGACACCAGTCATGGGGTTAAACCTGTTAGTGAGTGGCCATGGTTTCCCCTCCGCTGGAACAACCTCAAGATGCTCTGCCTGACCTCGTTGGGTCAAGTGACTGGACAGCCCGTCTGCCCCACCCGCCCCCTCCCCTCTCTTCATTAGTGGCGTCAAATAGGGCTGCTGTTGTTCTTGTAGTGGACTGAAGTGAGGCTCTGTGATGGATTACATTTTCAAGAAATGTCAGTACGTTTTCATAGCCCGTGAAGGGTTAGGCAGTGTTTTCAGAAGAATGAAATGTTTGATTTAAAGAATAGATACAAGGTCTTTTACCAAGTTAAAAGATTGTTTACTGAAGGAACAACGGAGTACTGCGCCCACTGGTGTTGTGATAATCTGTTTTAAGTGTTAAGTCTGGCCCAGGAAGTATCATTTTCTGTTTGTTGTTTGATTTAAGCAGAACTTTTATTTGGGAAAATCAAACAATAATGACGGATATTCAATACCTCAGCAACAAAATAGAAGGTCTTATCATTAGGGATGCACAATACTGGATTTTCTTATCAACTATTTTCACTTAAATTCAATAAAAGCATTCACAAAACTCTGATAATCATTTGTATGAGCCACATTTGTTAATTATGACAGCAGGGATTGGCCCATACTTGCACATAATCTTTTCTGAACTTTACTTTCTAATCTTAAATGCTTATTAATTAACAAAAAGAGGAAGCATTGCCCATCCATTTTCCTGAATGTTGCCAACATACAGTTTGCATAATTAAGACAGTGCTTTATTGCCTGATCAAAATTTGAACAAAAGATTGATGAGTTCCTGCACTTTTTGATATCTGTTCTCAAATTTTAATGGATATTGAATGTTTGTTTGAATTGTGAAGTTTCAGAATCTTTATTTTAATTTAAGCATTTTTGTTGTTTTGTTGTCAGGTAAAATCAAAAGATGTTGTGATGTATTTGAAACCTATTAATCAGATATATGTGTATATTGTTGTAAATACATTGATAATAGCAGCAACACTGTGTCGTATAATTAAAATTGTTGTTGTGTTTGTTGGATTGTCATTTTATAGTATATTGTATCTTATCATGAACTTACTTTATAATATGTCAAACAGATATCATTTAAAGCAGGTATTTTCAGAACTATTTATCAAGTCTCTGCAGAGAAATTAGTATTAAAATATATATTTTATATATCCATTCAGCTAGTAATATCAGGATGTGATTTTTGTTTTATAAATATTTCACAGCCCAAGCCTGAAGGTGAACAGATGATATCAGCTCATAGATTTGCATGAAATCATTGCCTCTTTCTCAGATAAAAACACAGCTCAGCTCTTTTCCTTAAAACCTTGCTCTAAACCAGTATCTGTTCTTGCTTTATTTACGGGGTTGTTTTCTTTAAATAGTTAGCTTTGCCCATACAGGAAACTGCAGCTCTATTGTTAGTGAGCCTAAGAGGAGATCAAGCCTTTATTTGCTCTGCTTGGTTTTCTCTTTATCTTTGAGATGTGCTGTTTGCCAGCTCCTTCACTCCTCTTTTGTTCTGTATTGCTGCTTAGAGGCCATTAGGCTCTGTCTTTTAATAGGCACAGTGTAGGCTGCTTCCCAAGAGATCACAGACTGTCGCCCTACCTGGCCGACTCACTTTGTTGCCCACGTTAAGAGAGCAGCCCGGGTTACCTCTGCCCATGAGCTGACTGAGGTGAATCAGGGTTAGTGAGTTTGTGTCAGAACTCAAGTTTGAATGGCTGGAATCATAAACGCCTGGCACTTTATTTGATGTTGAAATGCTGTTGGGGGGGGATCGCTCTGTTCTACTAGGGGCTTGAACGATTAAAGCCTGCCAGCTCTGCCTTGCATTGGAGATACACTCCTGCTTTTAACCCTCAACCTACAATTCTACATTTTTTTTTTTTTTTTTTTTTTTAATGTATATTTTTGGGCATTTTGCGCCTTTATTGATAGGAGAGAGACAGTGGATAGGCTTGTGAAAGGGGGAGAGAGAGTAGGGGAAAACACTCTGCAAACTGGTCACAGGGGGACTCGAACCTGGACCGGCAGAAACATGTACATGGGGTACTAACCACTACGCCAAACCAGCACCCCACAATTCTACAATTTCATTTAGCAGACGCTTTTGTCCAAAGCAACGTACAACACAAGCAAGAATTCGGACTGAGTAGAAAAACCTTCGCAAGTGCGTCAAAGTGCTTCAATTCAATTGGCCACAGGTGCTGCCAACTAGTGCCAGAAGAAGTGCCAGTTGTTTTTTTTTTTTTTTTAATCATGCAGCTTATCACAACAATAATTCAAGTCACAACGAATAATTCAAGTCAACGAATATTTCAAGTCAGCAACAAAAATTCAAGTCAACAACATCGATCAACATTCCAAGCATTCAAAATTCAGTGCTAAATATTCATTAAGAGCTGGTCTGAGACCTTCTGATTCACTCTACCTCTGAAGACAAAGAGTAGACGATCAGATTAAGTGCCAAAGTGTTCCCTGAACAGATGAGTCTTCAGACATCTCTTAAAAGTAGAAAGGGACTCTGCGGGTCGTATGGAGTTAGGTAACTCATTCCACCATTTGGGAACAACAGAAAAGAAGAGTCGAAGTGGGCGAGAGGGAGTGTAGACCTGGATGAGGGAGTCCAGGTAGGCAGGAGCCATTTTTGTCACTGTTTTGTAGGCCAGAAGAAGAGCTTTGAATTTGATGACCACCCCAGTATCCGCTTGTCAGCCTCAATATCAACGGTCACTCCTAAATGCATTAAACCAGTGGGATGCAGAGTGGATAACTGCTGTTTTCAGTGAGCCACATGTTTTCCTTAGACAAGTTTTTGATTAAATAGCCATGTACCAAAGCTGAGAGCCAAAGACATCCACTACAAAAGAAGGAAAATTTGCTGCATGCATGGTCTGTATTGAAGTATTAAATCTAAGTGTAAAATTTAAGTATGATGACAGCCGTACGATGATGGCCAGCGGCACTGAGTCACACACTCGGTTTGAAATGAGCTCGAAATGCAGAGAAACATAAACTCAGACGCTGAGTCATCTTCCACCCATTTGGTTTCACTTTCTTGGACCTCAGCTCACAAATCATCCCAATGAGGAACATATCTGCTCTTTGACAAGGCAGAACATCACTGTTTGAGCTCGAGTCGCACATGTATTGGTTCTGACTGATTCTGAAGACTCCCAGGCCGGTTTTACAGCCCACAAATCACAGAGTGTCCCAGAGGTTTTGTTTTCGCTTATCAGATCTCCTTGTGCTCCTCTCCAAGTCCCATCCTCTGGGTTAATTTAGACTTTTTTTCTCTTCCTGCACCCTTTCTGAAGCCAAACTCGCAGAAACAGATGTCTTCTTTCATCGCTTTGAGAGCTGGAGGCAATCTCGGAGCTTTCTCGGGGTGTCAGGAAGTGAGTGATGATGTACTTGGGAGAAGAACAAAAAAAAGCTATAAGATCAGCTGAAGTTTTGGCTCCGTCCCCGGTACACTTCTCCAATCATTGTTTATACAGTTTGCCACAGTTAACGCTCAGCTGACGACTTGACAACTCGCTCTGCAGCACTTTTCAGCCCCGTCTCGTGTTCCAGCCAGGTGTCAACAGGACAATACAGGCCTGTTTTCACTGCTGCTGTGCCGTATGCAGCTTATAGCTTAGACATATTGACCCACTTAACTGGCTGGGGCCTGTGTGTGTTTGCAGCCAGTATTTCAGTGTTGAATTGAAAGATTTTTGGCACATAATCAAGGAAGGGGACTTGCATACAACTCCCTCTAGTGTTAAAAGAAGAAGTGCCATTTCAGGGCTCAAGACTAACTTTTTGCATTGGTTGTCAGGGTGCACCTAACATTTTTTTAAGGTGCACCAGCACAAAAGTTAGGTGCACCTAAATTTTTCATGGTGTCACCTTTTAACGCTATAAGGTCACCATTTTACCACTCTCCATAAGTTTTATATCAAGTAAATGATATAGATATAAGTAGGTAAAGAAATACTTGTTTTTTAATTGAAGCAAAATTATATATCAAAACAAAAACAGAGCGTTTAAAGTGTTCCACTGAATGGAATTTACAAATTCAAACTAAAAAGTTAAGCAAAATAAAACTTTTCCAAATAAAAGTGCTTGTGCTTTACTGAACTGAAATTCAACATTTCAAACCCAGACATCTCAAGTTAAATAAAATATTTCAAAATTTAAAAAGCTAATGTTCAAGGTGCTCTGCTGAACTAAAAAATGAAATACATATCCAGATTTTAACAACCAACACCATAACATTTACCTTTACTGGATGGTCTTTTTCTCCAATAAATTTGAACCTAAAATAAGACTTCATACACTTAAGTTAATATTTACAAAACTGAAACTAAGGTAAACAATAAAAAAACTATTCTTAAACTGATTTGTAAAAACTGCATTTAGGGCAGAACATTTTAGAACTTTTTTCTTTTTTTTTTTTAAACTTTACAGCTCAGCTTTATGTACAGTTCCGGGTCTGTCAGTCAGGTCATTTGTCCTCAGTGGACGTGAACACTCGTCTCTGTGCCTGTGTGACTAAGAAACTCCCCCCTTAACAGGACAAAGGACTGAACAAATATAGATGTTATAGTTGACGTTACTTTATTTTACTTGTTTTTGTTGGTAATTACTGAAGCCTGACACCACAGTTAGGCTCCGTCTGGGCTCATTTGCATACTAACAGCTGATTGGATGAGTACTGAGAGCTGTGTGTGTGTTTGCGTGCGTACATGCGTGTGTGTGCATGTGTTTGTTAGCACCTACATTCTGTGAAGATACAACGCATGGACAGAGAAAAGAGAGGAAGCAGGTGCTGTGTCTTGTCCGTTTTTGGCAGATTTTTCCGCTACTGCAGTTCCATTTGTCAACTTAGGTGCACTCTGACAAATTAAAATGGTTGCACCCTGGAGACCTGCATTTTTCCTTTTAAATAAGTCTAATTGCAATATATTACACAAATGAAAGTTATAAATAGGGCCCGATACTGCAGTGGCTTTGTGGAATGTAAGTTTAGATTTATTGCTCACCTGCAGCCTCTAAGGCCCCAAAATTCACCTAAATCTGGATGAAATTTAAAAACATGAAATGTACATGAGATCATGCTCTAGTGCATATACAGTACATCACAATGGCCCCCTTAGATAAAGACCCTAACTTGAGTTGGACGTATGTGCATGAAAATTGGATACAAAAGATCTTGGGTCAGTCAAGAGCACTGAAAAAAAAAACAGGAAAACCTTTGGCGATCACATGATCATGTCCAAATTGTGATTTCAATCAGAAAAAAAGATATATTGTTCAGTCCTTTTGAAATGTTTATTTCACTTTCAACTGACATAAAAAAAACTTGATTCAAATTTAACATGTATTTTTTGTATCTCATTTGATACACAAGGTTTTTTTTGCAACTGATAATCCACTTAAGGACGTTTCTGTCATTTATCTGATTGTATTTAGATGCTTTTTTGGTAATCTGTTGATCATATTAATTAGGTAGAGGTATCATAAAAGTGTGTATCAAATATACAACAGGCTTTTTTTTCTCTGTATTGTAATTTCAGGTTTCCAAAGGAGAAAACAAATGAGTTGAATAAACCCAAATCATAAAAGGAAGGTTGTTCCAGGCCAACAATACAACAATAAGTCATCTGGACAGATAAAGGGTTACAGATTACAAATTTTACACAATCATCAGCTCGTAGTCTTAAGAAGAATGTGAATTTTTCTATTAAATAAATTTCGTTTATGATTGCAGTCCAGTCGTCCTTTGTTGGTGGGTTTGTCTGCATCCATATACGTGTGATTGCTTTTTTGCTTGCAGCCAAGATGAATTAGTAAAGTTACCTGTCATGAGACTTAAGACAAAGGTATAATGTGACAAAGCAAAAAACAACTTGTGTTCCAAATATTATCTTCAATTTTGCCAGCTCTTGCCAATAAGAATGGTTTAGAGGGCAGGCCCAGATATACAGCAGGCTTTAAGGGGTTAAATGCTCATTAAAATCCTGTAGCAGTTGTGGTGGAACACACCTTAGACGTGTCTGCCACTCTCCCTGATCTGGAATAAGGTGCTAGGGCCCATTAAAGGCTCACGTCTCCCGTAATTACAAACTGCCCCTCTTTAGATTCTCACTCTTATTCTGCCAATCTCTCAGGTTCAGTGTTACAGCTGGCAGCTTGTCTCCTAAGCAGGCAGGTAATCCCCTCGTGCCACTTCTAACACTATCCCTCTCTTCTGTCACTCAAACAGGGGTGGATATCGAGGCAGCCCGCAAAGAGGAGGAGCGGATCATGCTCAGGGACGCCCGGCAGTGGCTCAACAGCGGCCAGATCCAGGACGTCCGGCACGCTAAATCAGGAGGAACGTCGCTCCACGTGGCTGCTGCGAAGGGATACGTCGAGGTTTTAAAGTAAGCAGAGATCATGATTCAAAAGCGAGGAGAGTGCTGTTTGTTGGATCGCTTTCCTGCGCCCGGCATGATTTAAACTCAGCACGGCCGAGCTCTAGCGTTGTAGTTTCTCCTTGTTTCTGCGTCTTGTCAGAGTTGTCCTGACAGTTTCTGCGGGGCTGTTAATGTAGCTCCACAGCTCGAGGAAAGGATCCTCAGCCCGCCCGTCCATCTGCTCCGGGAAGCCTGCCAGTACACTTTACTGCCATAGATAGCTCTAAGATCGCTCACGTCCACTGTCACTGCCTCAAACAAAACACAGATCTCCAAGTTCTCCACGTCCCGGCTGAAACATTGGAGTTTTAAAATCTGCAAATCTCATCCTGCTCTTGTTTAGGGATGACTAAGATTTTCAGATTACACGTCCACGTGTTTAGAGGTTGTATCTCATAAATCTGATCCGGGGCCACAACGCTGACGCACTTTTAAAAGCCTGGACTCTGGCAGCACTTTGGGAGATTAGTGCATAGAATTAAAACTGAGGAACATTTGCTAATTCCAAGAGAAAAAATAACTGTATTTGTTTTCTCATTCCTCCTCTCCGCAGGCTTTTAATCCAAGCAGGGTATGATGTAAATATTAAAGACTATGATGGCTGGACTCCTCTACATGCGGCCGCTCACTGGGGCAAAGAGGAGGCCTGTAAGATCCTGGTGGAGAATCTCTGTGACATGGACCTCATTAACAAAATGGTGAGTTACTAGCACTGTCACAAAGCCTGTCATTGAGCGCACTGCAGCCCATATATTAGATAACTTTTATTTATTTTCCCCACATCAGGGCCAGACGGCTTTTGATGTAGCAGATGAAGACGTGCTGGGATATTTAGAAGAACTCCAGAAGAAGCAGAATCTGGTGAGTCAGTGCGGCCACACAGAACAACTTCATCAGCCGTGAAATTTGAATCAGACCATCAGTTATGTTGTTTGCTTTATTTCACCCTTGTGAGATGATGTGTTTCACTTTGTTCCAGCTGATGGGTGACAAGAAAGTCGTGAAGAAATCTCCCATAATTGAAACAACGACCACAGGGGACAACAACCAATCATTGAAACCACTCAAGAGGTACAAAGTCGTAGTTAAGAGCTTAGTTCACACTCACTACACTGCACAACAGTGAATATGCTAATTTGTTCATATATGGGGGGTCAAAGCCTTACCGTGATGTTTGGCTAACCCATATATGAACATAACAGGATGAGACGAGTGTCCAGAGTAAAAATAGAGTTCATTTTAGGGGGCATTTTGCTAATATACAGGGTGTCCATAAAGTCTCTTTACAATAAAAAAAATATTACAAAGGTAGTTGATGAGATATGTTACGTTAATTTAAGTTTTTATTCACATTAAAACTTTGTTTCAGATATTTTGTTAATGGAAGGAAAGGCTTTTCTTACACAGTTGATGTTTTCCTCAGATGTTCTTGGTAACCCACTGCTCTCCTCATCCAACACTGTCCCTGTCTCCATAAAGCCGGGCATCCACTGTGCCATTTTTGGCCTTTTTGACACGATTTTCACCCGTGCGACTATTTTAGGGATCGGGCTGAGTTTTGGCTCAATCGTGCGTCTCACATCGCGTGGCATACACAAGGTAACGAGAAGCGATTATCACCTCACGACCACCTCCCGATCGATCGGTTGAAAATGAAACCTGTTAGAAATCCTGGTCGCCCCTCGTGAGGCTATGCCACACTACACATGTGCAAACGTAGATACGGAAGAGAAAACAAATGCACAAGACGGAGCAGCATGGCATCACAGCAGACCTGGACCCAAGCAATGGAGGGTCGACTTGTTGAGCTGTGGCAGGCACAGCGGAGCCTATTTGGGCAGTGCGTTTTAGTTTGTTATTCATTCGCATCTGTGAGTATCCGACCATTTCCTACTTCTTCTACTACTGCTTTTATACGTTGCATTTTCGGATACCAGAGCAGGACGTACAGTGTGAGCAGTCAGATTGCATCCGAGCATCCGGTCATATAGTGTGAGAAGAAGAATTGTGAGCTGTGAACTGTTAATCCCTGCGATTCACTCGTACAGTATGAGCAGCAGCTTAACACTGCAATCGAAAAAGTCATACAGTGGATGCCGGGCATAACTTTCTTGTACCATGCAGGAATTTAAGGACGCGATGGTGGATCTCTTCCATGCTCAGTTCTGTAGTTTCTCTGAGTCTGCACATCCGATTTTGTCTCAGTAAACCACGATACACATGGTGCCTTCTCTTGAGAAGCAGCCTTTTTATAGGGGTTCATTTAACAGCTTTCCTTCCATTAACAGAATATCTGAAACACAATATTTTAATGTGAATAAAAACTTTAATAAACACTGATTAATATAAGACAAATCTGGTTAAGATATCTCAT
The DNA here is from genome assembly GCA_036419115.1 of Scarus forsteni. Lineage (NCBI taxonomy): Eukaryota > Metazoa > Chordata > Actinopteri > Labriformes > Labridae > Scarus > Scarus forsteni. The sequence continues at coordinate 6,786,640 of JAZDUH010000341.1, forward strand.
CAGCTATCTTTTTAATACATTTTTTAACTTGTAAAGAGACTTAATGGACACCTTGTATATAGGCCTAACCTAGGGATGCACTAAGTGATCATAACAATATTGATATTGGCAGGTAAGGACATTTGTCCTGATATTTTGTATGTATGAATTCACCATAAATATCCCAAATATTGGCTTCAACAGTGGCAGAATGAACAAATAGTTTATCACTGGATTTCCACTTGAGTAAATCAAAAATACACAGTGATTTCTCATTTATAACACATTTTTTTGCTCTTAATAAGGTCTGATTAAAGCAAAGATTAATTTCTAACCTGTACAAATTAATAAATGATGCTTATCCCACCTCACTTGAAGAAGCGATGGGAAACAGACCTGGTTTAACAACTAATAATGAGACATGGGAGGCCTCTTTCAAACATATACCTGGATCCTCAATCTGTGCGCATCATAGTCTGATGCAGTTGAAAGTACTTATAATAGCTCATCTCATCAATCCAAAGCTGGCAGACACATATCCTGACACAAACACCCCCTGCCCTCATTGCAAGGGTTAACCAGCAGACCATGTACACGTTAAGGTCATGTCCACACTTTCCATTTTCGCTGTTAATCCAATCAACAACTGTCTCCATCTTATGAGTTAATTGTAATTTTTGTCAATTTTCAGTTGGCTACAAAAGTAATGGAATCATCAGCGTAAAGTGCAATTTAAGCCTTGTTTATAGGACCAAATGGTGCCTTTACTGTTTGAGGTTTAATTTGAAGTCCGTAAGTCACTGAAGGAAACCAGTGTATTTTATTTTTTTCAGTGCTAAATTGTGATCCAAGATGTCAAAAGCTGCAGAAAAATCCAGATAGTCTGCCTTTAAAATCTGCCGCTGCTCCATCTTCTTCGGTCAGGGCAGTGTTTTTGAGTCTTCTCTCCTAAACACGTTGAAAATGAGTAACTGTGTTATCATTTGAACAGTAAAACTGCATCTATTCTGTTTCTTCCTTTGTGGATTTGTAGTATTTTCCCTCTCCATGTCAAAGTGTTCTCTGTTGTGCTGTTTGTTGAAGCTTAAATTGTTGAATGTTTGTTTTCCCAGCAAAGAAACGTTGCTTCTGGAGCCAGAGAAGAGCGCCCCACGCATCGAGACCTTAGAGCCAGAGAAGGTGGACGAAGAGGAGGAAGGGAAGAAGGACGAGTCGAGCTGCTCCAGCGAGGAAGAGGAAGACGAAGACTCCGAGTCAGAGACTGAAGCAGGTACTGTTTTTTTTTTGTGTGTGGATTATTTCTAGACTTGCTTTGTGGGATCAGGAAATCAGGTCAGAAAACTGAGGCTGAATCAGATGGTTATTAAGGCCGATAAAAGTGAGTTAGATTATGTGGATTAATTCAAAGATACAAGGATAAAGGTTTGAGATAAAGGGAATAAAATCATGATAATAATATTAATAACTTTATTTGTACAGCACCTTTTAAAACAGAAGTTTACAAAGTGCTTTAACAGACAGAACAAAGGCAGAAAAGGCGCAATAAAATCAACAATCAGATCATCAGAGACCACGAGAGTCAGAGGAAAAGGCACAGAGGGTCACGTTAAAGGAAAAGTTCGGTTCCTGCAGCTTTTACGTTGTTTATAGAATGAAGAACAACAATATACTCACCCAGAAGGCTTTCCTGATGCAAACGGTGCTTCGGGAGATATTTAGATCATAGACATAGATCGCCGCTCCTAAAAACTGCATTAATCGTCCAAAAACTCATGTTTTTCACCAATATTCCATCATGATCTGTTCCGAATGGTCCGCCATTGCAGTCTGTGTCTCTCCACACAGCGCTGTGTGGCTGTACTAACCTCTGAACTGACGAGTTTGTTTACGTGCCCTTCGCGCATGCGCAGTACTCTCTGGAGCGTTGCGATCGCTTCCTCCTTTCTGTGAGCTCCTTATCTGTATAATCTGGCTCAGCCTTTAACTAAAGCAACAAAATGAAAGAAAATAGAATAAACTGGTAGGATTGAAAAAGCTGGTATAATGCATAATGACAAGGAGATGATAAGACAGTAGATAGATACTAGATTTACAGATACAAAGGTAAATCTAAGACTGTTGAAGGTTGACAACATCACATCAGGAAGATAGAAAGAAGAGGGCAGATAGAGGACTGGTAAAAAGAGAAGGAAACAACAAACATAATTATAAATACTAATAGTAAATAAATCAATACTTAAGATAAAGTGAAATAAAAGTAATAATGAAAACTGAGTATATCAAAACAAGAAAAGATAGTAAAAAGAGGACTAAAACAATGAGAAACTGAGGATAAGAACAGTAGAACTTAAAATAATAAAACCAGTAAGTAAAAACAACATCATGTAAAAGCAAGTCTAAAAAAGTGGGTTTTAAGATGTGATTTAAAAGATGTCACTGATTCAGCTCACCTTATCTAAATACATAATGCCGTGATATTCTAAGAATGAAATGATTGACTGACATGATTTAATAAGTTCACCTGTTGACTGATGTGCTTAGCCGTGCACTACACCTGAGGCAAAACAGTGGTTTTAGTCACTGTTGTGTCAGTCCACTCCTAGGATGAGCCAGTTCTTGTTTATTCCCATAGTCCTCTTGTTTAATTCCCCTAATAGTAAAACTTAATCCTTATAATTTTCTGTCATTATGGTGTAAATCTCCAGAGTTGTTTTTCTGAATTTGTCTAAGCAAACAGCACCTCATTTTCTGCCCCTTTATTCTTTGACCTCCTTGCAGACAAGACCAAGCCTGCAGCCACAGTGAGCAACAGCACGACACCGACCCCGACCGCCATCACCGTGACCTCCCCATCAAGCCCAACTAACCAGGTGACGACCCCTACTTCACCAGTAAAGAAGGTATGATCTGGTGGAATCAAACTTTTACCATCTGATCCTGCGCAGACGGCTGCCACAGTGCTGCCTGATTGGTTTTAAACAAACCTCATCATGTCATAGTTTCACTCCTAAACTACATTACATGGTGGCTGCACCCCCTCCGGTACACGCAGCAGATGAACAGCCTCTACGCTGAGACATGTCGGAGCCTCGATGTGTACACAAATCAGTGATATTCACAATGTATTTAGATTCCCTCCCTTCGCTACAAACTCAATTTCACAGCTGGATGGAGATCCGGGGCGTTGTTATAAATGGGTTTAAAATCTCTCGGCGATCAGGAAAGTTATTTTCCTGCTTTTGATTTTCTCTAAATGATGCAGCATCTTTACCATGCAAAGCAGATTTACTCGTCTTTTTGCCTTTTAGCAAACATAGCTCCAGCTGGTTCGGTTAAGGCTGACAGATTAATATTTTAGAGTGATAAGAGTGTTAGATCAGTGGCTTTAAGGTAAACACAAGGCTCTTGGAGTCGGTGAAGAGCAGTGGGAATGACTGCCAATAGAGATAAAAATAGGCTCGCTGTAGCTGTTTCATCTCCACTCATGACTCTGCCGCCCTCTGCTGATCGAGTGAAGACAAGCATTCAGTTAGAGTGAACCAGCTGAACTCTCTCTTAAAGGGTGAGTCTGCTGCATCATCCCGCTGATTTTAAGAAATGTTTTTGTACCAGGAGGAGCTAATGTGAAAACATTAGTTAAGATCATTCAGTGATGCCCAACTAAACAGAAAACAGGCTTATTGCTTACAATTTAGTCAACAATTTTGGGGTAAAAGAGACGCTGTGGTTGCTTTTAATTTAAATTATTTGATTAGGACAGTGCACATCAATCAACAGTTTCGTGATACACGTCATTGTAAATATGCCAGAATTAGCACAATAGCTAAATATCATGTGTTTTACTCAGGCAGGTGATCAAACAGGAAAAAAACAAATTAAAATAGCAACACTTTCCACAAGACAGTAAACAGAAAACACAGTTTTAACAAACAAGATCAACACAATGTGTAAACAACAGATAACTCACAATCTATCGAAAAACAGGAAACATCAAGCTCTCAGTAGCAGCATCAGTTGATGCAGGATTTCTGCAATGTTTTCAAACATATAGGATGTTTTTCCAGCTTAATTAAGTAATTTTCTTATTGCTAAGTAGTCAATATACAACTGAATCCTGCATCATCGTAAGATTATTTTCAGCTGTACGTCAACTTTCAGTTAAAAATTATATAAATCTGTATCAGCTTAACAAAAGCTGCTTACAAAATAATACTGGGATTGTTTAAATTAGACAATTAATTCAAATAACTGCAGTATGTTTGTAAATATACCAATATGACAGGACTTATTGTGCAGAAAAGGCTTTGAAAAGATTTGCTGAGGCTTGAATTTTAAGGTTTTCTTAGTCCATGAGTGTTAAAAAATTACAAGGATAAAATTTACACCAGCATGTAAGATAGAAATGTCTCTTTGAAATTGTTCAGATCCTAGAAAAACATTTTTGTTTAACAACAAAAATAAATCCAAATAGGCCCAAAATCAGATCTTATTTGTAACAAGCTTCTCTGCTATATATTTATATGTTGGCCACATGTGTAGAAGAGTTTATGCTTTTATGTGGGCTAATATTTAAACTCTTAAATGTCCGTAACTGCATTAAAAATCATTATTTAAACACTCTCCTGTCTCGTAGAGGTAGGAAAGAAACTGTTATGCATTTGAGTCAAACCATAATAATAAAAAATTTGGAATTAGTTCAAAACATCCATGAATTGATTTTTAAACACCTCATGAAGCATTATTTGCATTTATGCTTGTAATGGCAGCAAAGATCAGAATTTAATGAGTTTTTAAGTTATGTTTTAAACAGAAAGAAAATAGCTAAATTACCCAAATTTGTTCCCCTTAGTCATCTTTAGTTCCACCCACCCAAATTTTGCTGACAGACAGGTATTTGAGCCAGGTAGAGTGTTTTCAGGATTTAAAACATCTGTTTTTGATGATTAAAAACATGAAATTACCCAATATTGGGTGTCTGGGAAATACAAATCAGTGTAATTTGGTCTTAAATGAAATCAGAATGTAATGTTATATAGTTATATAGTGACCAATGAGCTCATTGATGTGATTGGATCAACAATCCTGAACATGCAGTCATCTTGTTTTTAAGTGAATCAACATGAACTTTCCAGCTAGAAACACTTTTGTCCTTCTCAAAATTCCATTTGGAAACATATTGACTTTTTCAAAACCTCAATATGTCGCCCGACCCTGCCACAAACTGCACCATCATTGTATGGAACACAGAAAGGGGGCATCTTTGTCGGCCATCTTACTTTCCCTGCACCTTTATCATGGTCTTGCTGTTGGTGTCCACCTTCCTCAGACTTCCTGAAGTTTCCTTTTCTTTGCATCTTTCTGCAATGATCATCTTATTCCTACTTTGAGGCCTAGAGCTGTTCACACAACACAATGTCTTCTGTCTTAACAAGAGTGATCAAACATTAACAGAGTCTGGTTCTGACATTGGTTTTTCCCCCATGATTTGGCAGCAAGCATTGTGTGGTGTGACTAGGCCTTCCAAAGAACCTGTCCTTGCTATAAAAGTGTGTTTGCTGCTGCTGCTTCTGTCTTATTCTGGCTTTTTCTCTGTCTCATCCTCCCCTCCTGTCCTTCCTCTCTGCCTCTGCGGCCTCTTGTCTTGGTTGGCTTTAGTCTGATTGTATTACCCCCCTCATGCCTGTGGCGGAGCCGGGCTGTCCTGCATTGTGGCGTCAAGGCTTGCGCAAAACTGGCATTTCTCTAGTGCCCAAAAAACTTCTGGTGAGGCGTTTGGTGTGCACTGGAATTTCCCTTTTCACTCCCTTCACATGCACCCGTGCACTCACAAAGAAAATGACACCTTCTGTCTAACCACCCCGACTCGACTCGGGTGATGCTGGACGTCACTCATCAACCTGTCCTGGTGTTGTTTTCACTTTTAGTCCGAGGATGCACCGTCTTGATTGTGCTCTCACCGTGTTCCTGTGTGGCTGTTCTAGTTCCCTGCCTTGTTTTGGGTGTTTGTTTTGTAAAGAAAACGTGATAATTTAAGCCCTAAATCAACAGATTAAATCCCCCTTTACCACTAATTTACCCAAAATATCAAGTGTCATACTGGACTGTTAGCATTAACATATTAACTCTGCTCTGATCTTCTACTTCCTAAAAAAAGGCGTGCCTTTCTGGTTATGGTGCCTGCTTAACTCAGTTTTGGTACAATGGTCTGTCCAACTTAAGTTTTATTCTTAGTAGCACTAGATGGTGCTGACTTACAAAACAACAAAGAAGGAATAAGAGATGATAGTGTAGCTGGCTCTTGGTTTGTGGCTTTTTGTCACAGCAGAAGAAACATTTTATTTATTTATTTATTTATTTATTTATGTGGACATCACAAATACATCGGACAAACCAGATGCATAGTTTGTGTTTTTGCACATGTGCTTATTCACAACACTTGTCCATAGGGGGCTTTTGTTGTGATTAAAAAAATAAAAAGTAATAAGAAAAGAGGAAAAAATGCAGTGTACAGTAACATACAGTAGAAAAAGAGAAGCAGTTTGACAGATTAAATACATAACCTACAAAGCAAAGGCAACACAGTCAAGCCAATCAGCCAGTTAAAATTATTCATTTGAGCACTGTTGTTGAGACGCTTGTAACCAGCAAGACAAAACGTAAAAAAAGTAAAAGAGAACTTGGGAAGTCTTTCAGTATTACAGGACCGACGTTTCATTTTTATGTCCCAGGTTTTTGTGATAGTCTTCGGCAGTAAAGAGGTATCAAAACCAGAGGGCAGTGTGGTTTCATTGTGTTACAATTTACTCAGGGGCCATCCACACAGAGCCAAGTTTAGAACTACCCGTAATGTGTTTCGTCCACAGGAAACTGGCGTTTTTAAAACCTGACCCTAGGGTGATTAACCTGACACACCAGATGGATAGTTTCATATGTCCGCAACGGAAATATTTCACAAGTCCATCTGGGTAGCTGCTCTTCTGATTAGCTTTCAGAGGCGGGACCTTAAAAACAATCAGTAGCTGGCGATTGGACGACCGTTCTGATTGACACACTCACCACAGGCCAATCCACATCAAGCCCCGGTATGACGTAGCTCATGTGCGTAGCGGCTAAAGTTAGCTGTTAGCGGCTAACTTAGCTGCTAACAGCTAACGGCCTCATACTATCCTCTTTCACTAAATTGTACCACACAGATGATTCATATAACTTTTATATGTAACATGAACCTTGCCAAAGACAATTCTTCCAAGTAAACTTCTGAGGAGGGCAGATTTCACCGAGTTTCACTGAGTATTTATGACAGGAGTTACTACCCGATCTGTACGTATTTCTATGACTGAATCCATCGCGTATATCGATATCTTTTTTTTGTACACATCACGGCTCGAGAGGAAGTGACGCAGTTTTCGCGCACGCGCAGTACAAATCGGGTAGCCGTCTGCTGACGTCACGCCTTCTCATCACTTCCGCTCTTCCCGCAGCTCCCGCCTCTGTACCCTGATTGGGCCGTTAAAATTTTAGCCGAGTGAATCCATTGGTCTACGGTGCGCTACAAGATGGGGATCTGCAGGATTTCAGGAACTGAATCAGGCAGGCCCATCTGCTATGCAAGGTTATAGGGTGATTACAGTACATCTCGAAACTCCTCTTTTAGGTGACTGTGTGTATTTCAAATAGACACATTTTGGGAAACCATGAACTCACAGCCCCAACTCTCCCTTAAACCTCATGCGCAGAGAAGTTATCAATATTGGCTACTGCGCCAAAAAACGCACCCATGCTCTAGTTTGACTGTATCCGTTAAAGACTTTGATTTTGACTGCCAGCTCACCCTGTAATCAGAATCAGAATGGCCTTTATTGTCAATATACAGAATGTACAACGAGATTGGAGAGCTTCTCCTTTCAGTGCAATAGGTAGTTAAGTTAAAAAAGTATACAAAAATAGTATAAGTAAAAAAGAACAAGGTAGATATGGGTAGATAGGTAGATAAATATTGCACGGACACCAGAATATGTATTAATTTTTAGTGCAAATGAAGAATGGTATATACAGATGAGTAAATGTCACATATAATTATTTTACACATGAGTTGTTAAATAAATATAGGTGTCGAGGTAGTGTTTAAAGTAGCAGCAACTGCAGTGGCAGTGATATAGATAGAAAACTGTCCTTGATGATGTTTAAGCATACTCCTGCAGTTTGGTAGTCTTCTTCTTGTGTTCGTTTGCGCTGAGCATCATTTATGCACATGCTCCATGTCTTGCTCTCTAGATTTAGTGCATGTCTGTTGCAGCATTATAGTGCCACCTACCGGCCTGTCATAGAAACTGCAGCACTTTCAGTGTTTTCATGTGGACAGACACATTTTGTAAAAAAAATATAGAAATGAAAGAAGATAATTTTCGTCTCTGTGTGGAAAGAGCATGAATGTCATAGCCATAAATGTTGGCCACACTCTGCCTTCTCTTTTCCTCCAAAGTAATTACAAGTAACCAAACATTAACATGTGAATCCCAATTTAAAGTTAACATTATTAGTGTTTTTCACCTTAAAGAGGTCATATCATGCCCCAACTAGTGTGACATCCTGCCATAGTTTCAGTAAAGGTTTAAGCCTTGCAGTAGCATAACATTTGCAAAATGTAAAGGAATAGATGCAGAGTTGTTGTCAATATGACGCCCGGCAGCACTTTTCTGACCGGTTACCACAAAGCAGGCTGGGTCCAGATGTGGGAGGGAAAGGGGCAAGAGCTCTGATAAAGTTGCAGACACTCAAGGTGACTCAAAAAACATGCATGGTTTCTGTTAAAAGCCCTACAGAACAGATAAAAACCAGTCATTTTGAGATATATCAAGTAAATACCTCTCAAAAACAAAGCCCTTTTTGGCAAAGTGTGTTTTTTTCTGTTTACTTTAGCACTTTAAATTTACCTGCCAGTCCATTTCAAGTCCCCTTTCTCAATATAAAGTTTCTCAGCTTAAAGTAGAGTACTCTTAGATTCAAGCAGCACATATAACAGTATAAAGAAGAAAATCTTTTAACTTGATCGTTTACCTTAACTTGTTTTTTTCACTTAACTGCTTTTCAAAGTCAGTATCAAATCAAAAAGATTTTTGTAAGTGAAAAGATTAAAGTTTTAACATACAATCCAAATCATGACTCCCCAAGACTAACCATCAAATTTCATCAATGGAGCACTTACAGCTTTGTTCATTTGACAGCCATGTTGTGTAAACACAACACTAACTCCAGTTTATTATTGACATGATTGTACTTCTAACCAGCATGCCCTCCCCAAAAAGTGTCTTTTCTTTTTTACGAAACTAATCCCTTACGAACATTCCCAAACTGGACCACCGACATCCACTGACATGAAACACACACTGGACATTAATCATGCGTGTTTTCATCTTCCACAGGTCACACAGCCCGCCTCAAAAGTCACAGCTAAAGTGGACGACGACAGAAAGGACGAGTCTCCGGCGTCTTGGCGGCTTGGTTTGAGGAAGACGGGCAGCTACGGAGCGTTAGCGGAGATCACGGCTACCAAGGAGGCTCAGAGGGAGAAGGACACGACCGGCGTGATGCGCTCGGCCTCGAGCCCTCGCCTTACGTCCTCATTGGACAATAAGGAGAAAGAGAAGGTCAGCTGTCATGTATTGTGGTTTACTGGAGCTTGGTCTTTCAAGTTAGTGAAAAGAATGAAGACCCTGTGTTCAGTAAGAGCTGATTTTAAACTGTCAATGACCACGACTATGATATCGTGGTGCCTGATTTTCTCCTGTTTCCTCTGTGAAGTCTGCTTTGTTGTTTTGTTTAAGCTTTATCCCCCTACAGGAGCTTTTCAATCAGTCTCACTATTAAATCAGTCTTTATTTGTATAGGGCCAGTTCATAACAACTTCACAATAGAGCAGGCTAAAGCCATACTCTTCATTTCAAAGATACACATATATGCATATACTGTTTACAAATACATAGAGATAATAATACATGCATGATCTTTTTGGTTTGATATCAGTATCAGCCAATATTAGCCTGAAAAGTTAAATATTTGTATGGACTGATATTGAAATTTGTGCAGATAAATACAGCCCATATATCGGCCACACATAACAGTCATATATCGGCTATTTATTGGCTGAAATATTGGCAAATTACGCAAATGTACAATATTGAGGCACCTTCTCATCACTGGATGGGTACATTTAAAAATCAAGGGTTTTGTTTTTCGAGAGTTAATCCTGTTTTTCTCGCATTACATCTGTTTTTTGTAAAACATATACTGACACACTGAAAGAAACAATTCCATATTTGTTACGTGCAGAGCTTGTGCTCTTGACCAGAAATATCGGTATCGGCAGTAATGAATTCCCAGATCACAAATCTGCCCTCATCACATTTATCTCTGCTGAATATAGATTCAATCAATTAATTTTTATTTGTATAGCATCATAATTGTCTTTGTTGTATATAAATGTATAAAAGTTAAGCCCCTTTAGATGTGGCATATCATTTTCAAGAGGTTCCTCATGTTTACATGGTTGTAAAGAGAGTTACAGTGGAAGAATAATCAATACAATTATAGAGAGAGAAATCAATCTGATAATAACATTAACTTCTATAATGATCATAATCTGGAGAGGAATGATGTTAATTAAAATAGCAGCTGAACTGCTATTGAAACATGTCAATATGGTCTAAAAGTATGAATTTATGTTAAAGGATTTCATTTCTGTTGATGGTTGATGCAGGAAAGAGCACATGGGGTCGAGCAGGTCCTCAGCAGCGGGTCGTTCATGATTGTTAGTCAAGGTCATGCTAACATTTGAGCTGTTAGCAGGAATTATTCTGTATTTAATCTTGTTGGTCTCTCTGAAGTTAACATCAGGGACTGTAATGATCATGGAATAGGGCTAAAGAAAAGGTAAACTTTTTATGTTGTGATAATTTAAAACTCTTTCACGAACGTTTGTTTCCTCTGTTTGCAGGAGAAGGATAAAGGGACCCGGCTCGCATACGTGGCCCCCACCATCCCCAGGAGACTGGCCAGTACTTCAGACATAGACGAGAAGGAAAACAGGTAAGTGGAACTGCTCCGTGGAAAGAAGTGTTAGCATGAGCGGCACCTGCTGCCCACGATGCTCTGCATGGCTAGTGTGGCACTACGTCACTGCCTTTGGTCAGGATGTACAGGGGATTTGGTGGACAGTTATAGAGCTCAACAGTGTTGATCTAGAAGAAAAAGAGTCCCATTATCAGCTGTAATGCCATGTTTGTTTCTAACCGAGTGTTACACAGCATGTCCATAAAGTCTCTTTACAATTTAAAAAATGCATTACAAAGGCAGTTGATGAGACATGTTAACCAGATTTGTTTTATTTTAATCAGTGTTTATTGAAGTTTTAATTCACAAAGGTTTGTGTTTCAGATATTCTATTAATGGAAGGTATGCAGACACAATGCATGGATATGTAAATTTATATATGAATTTAAAGATATCTTCATGTATGTAGATGTACATTAAGGTGTGGGTATAGGTAATCAGATAGGTAGAGAGGTATTTATGTGTGTATAAAAATAGATAGGTGAATGTTTAAATAGATTCATAAGTCCATGTAATTTGCTTTCATGATAAGTCTACTGGAGTACATAGGTTGAATGCAAGTCAAATATATAACAGGGAATAAGGGGTAGGACTAGATAAGTTTGACTTCTTCCTACTCCTTTTCGAGCATGTAAATTGTAACTTCCCATGAATATTATAAATTAGTTATCTGCTTTCTTATTATTTCCTCTTATTTTTTTTGTTTCGTATATATTTTTGTTGTGAATATGTTCAAAATAAACAAATACATTTTTGTGCCATGCACGAATTGAAGGGCGTGATGGTTGATCTCTTCTATACTCAGCTCTGTAGTTTTGTTGAGTCTGCACACCCAAATTTGTCTCAATAAACCAGGATACACATTGTGCCTTCTCTTGAGGAGTAGCCATTTTATAGGGGTTCTTTTAACAGCTTTCCTTCCATTAACAGAATATCTGAAACACAAAATTTTAATGTGAATAAAAACTGTAATAAACACTGATTCAAATAAAAAACCTGGTTAAGATATCTCATCAACTGCCTTGGTAATAAATTTTTTAAATTGTAAAGAGACTTTATGGACACCCTGTACAGTTCTTACATTTCTGTCAGATTTTTGAGTATACTCAGAAAAAGAAATCAGAAGCATAAACTGTTGAGCTCTGTTGAGTATTATGGGATCATCCTCAGGGAGAATCATGCACACATTCTAGTTTTTGTATAAGTTTGGGGTACAACTGTAGCTTGTGGTTCTCCAGGGACTCTACTGCTCTGATACGTAGCGGCTCATACACCCGGCGGCGCTGGGACGACGAGCTGAAGAACAGCGAAGGAAGCGCCTCCACCAACCGAACCCCCAGCTACCAGCGCAGGTTAGGCTCTGCTGCGACACATCCCTCCATCCTTCATCTTTATCAGATCCTCTTTAATCCGATGTTCTCGTCCAGAATAAAGTCGACATGCTCTGAAACACTGTAGCCGGCAGTGAGGGTTGTTTATCAGTCATCTGCTGTACATTGTGCTTGGACTATGTCATTAGAGATTTGTTGGTACATGCTTTGATGCACAGCAGCAGCTCCAGAGAAAAGCCGAGCAGAGACGCCTCTATCACTGCCACAGAGTCTGTTGCATGACCGTACCCGTCCTGTCAGGTTTCTGTGCCAATGAGTTACGATGCAGAAATGTTTACGAGCCTGTATATCTGTCCTGCTACCAGTAAATCAAACTCTCAGGCTTGATCATGGCACAGAATCCCGATGTGGACTCAAGCTGCATGCATGTCATATGGGGAGATTCTGGCTGCAAATGTTTCTGTTCTTATAGTCATGGAAACTACCTTGAAATTTGCCGTTTTTTATTTGACAATGCACAAATCAAACTCACAAAAATTTCATGCACTCCCTCACAAGTCAGTATTGTCCTCTTGTAAGAGTTCTTAAAAAATACGTTTTTAGTGCAAGTTAGGGCAACACACATGTATTCATTTAGCACCTTTTATGCGTGCAACAATACAAGGTGCTTTACAGAATTAAATAGAGATTTTTAACACCGCAAGGATTAAGAGACAGAAAATTAAGTTTTACTTTAGGTTTAAGAAAAGTCTACATTGGACCTTTTTTGTTGATAAACATACATGTTCAAGTTGTCAATGCTACTCAAGAACTTTTCATATTTCATGGAGTTCCCACCCAATAATTGACCAAAACCTTTTAATTTTTTAAGAACTTTTTAATAGTTTAAAAGTTTTATTTGTATAGTTTCCGAGAAGAATCTTCTAAAAACTTGCTTGCTGTCCCGAAGCTACTCAAGAACTTATTTTTTAAAATAGTGCATTAATATTTCATTGATATTCATATTTAATTTGCTCATATTTTTTTACTTTTTTGTTGATATATATCACTACTGGCATTGATATCATGACTTAGATAAGAGCCGAGCAGTGTCCTTAAAGTCCACAAAAGTCGGCAATATTCCTCCATACTGCTCGTCGCTGTAATCCAAGTGTCCTGAGCGGGTAACCTCCACCATTTACTCGAAACGACATCATTTAGCACATGTTTATAGCCTGAACAGCACTACTTGGCATTTCTATGATACACTTACGGGTGCCTACGGGAGCCGCGGCTGACCGAACAAATGAATGCGCACTCTGCAATAACTGGGAGCGTAGAACAAAAAACAAGAACACAAGAAATCCCACATTCTGCTGACCCCTCTTGTGTCTGTCCACGGCTCCGTCGCTCACAGCAGAATGTGGGATTTCTTGTTCTACGCTCCTAGTTATTGCAGAGTGCTGCGCTTGGTTTATTTGTCAGCCGCTGCTCCGTGAGGCACCCGTAAGTGTATCATAGAAATGCGAAGTAGTACTGTTTAGGCTATAAACATGTGCTAAATGATGTCGTTTCGAGTAAATGGTGGACGTTACCCGCTCAGGACACTTCGAGCAGTATGGAGGAAAATTGCCGACTTTTTGTGGACTTTTAAGGACACTGTTTGTTCGGGCTCTTATCTAAGTCATGGTATCAGTGTCAGTGGACAGCGAGTATACCGCCAGATCTCCGGCTGCATCCTAGATGTTCCAAAACTACTCCACAGTGTTGTTCAGCATGAAGGTGAGTAGAAAATGAGGCCAAATCGTTGTTTGGGTGTAGTATTCCTTTAAGGCTACTTGAGAGGTTAATTCTCTTATCTTTATTGGCCAGAATAGATTCAACTCAAAGCGATGTGTCCATCTTAAATGTCCATGAAAGTGCCATTAAATCTAATAATTTTTAAAATGCTTTTCTTTAAAAAAAATTTGCCAGTTAAGAACAGTTGTAAAATAGTGTTATTTTACAAGTGCTAGATCACCCTTTTAAATGACATCCTGACCTCAATAGGACTTATCAGGTCAAATTATAACCTGAATTAAAATTGATTAAATAAACAAATTTGAATCTACTTAGATTAAAAGTTTGTGGCAAAAATCTTTAAGGTAGTACAATTGTAGCTAGAAAGGGGGAAAAAATGAAAAGATGCTTACTATTATTGCTTTGTGAAAACTTTGACAAAAACAAACATCAAGATTCATAAAAGTAATAATAAGCAAAAATTCACATTTTCAGATTGTAAGAGCCATCTTGAACAATTTTCCTCTTCTTTCTCTTGAGAAGAAGGTGCTTCTGGAACATTTTTCGTATTTTTTAAACAAAAAATGGATCAAAATTTTACACACAACCACCACTGTTGTGTATTAAGATTGAGCGGAAGAATATGTGACGCAAATCGGTTAGTTCCGAAAGTTAATGCCCATAAAACATGTAAAGGTAATGTTCTCTTCAACTGTGGTATTATTTTTTGATGGGAATTCTTGTAGGTGGAGAAAATACAATTCTTCCCTGTTTTCGACGAGTTCTGCGTAACAGACTTTTACTGAGGAAGAGGTGAAAACTTTCTACTGCATCTAATGTACTTAGTGGCCATATGAAGCTCATACAACCCCACTTCAAAACAACTGAACTATTCCTTAAACACACTTTTCTATTTTTTTATCATACTTAGATATCATACCTAGATCTTACTCTTGTGTTACTTTCTAACAAAAAATTTAAGAAGACATGTTTATTACACACTGAAAAAGTTCTAGACATAAGTTTAAAAAGACTAAAATCTAAAATTCCAAGCTTTGTAGTTTTTGGAGACTTGGTTTTGGCCTTTTAGAGTTTTCAATAAATGTGCACAAAAGAATTTTGCATTTCAACATTTTTCTTGTTGTTGTGGTTGCTTTATTAACGTCTTATGCTACAAACAAAATTCATCAAAACCCCAGTTTATGGTATTAAAACCCTTTCACAAACCGCAGGAATTAAAATAATTGTGCTTTATTGTCAGTGAACAGCCGTCTGTCCCCACATGACATGACTGCAGGCTCAGTGTGCAGAGCTTTAGTCTAAAAATATCAATGTTTCTTTGATTGTATCTGTGTGTGTATGTGTGTGTGTGCGCCTCCACCGCTAACATGCCTCTCTCGCCCACCCGCCTGCCAACACACCAGCACGTCCCACACGCTAGCACTAGGGCGGAGCGGCAGCACGCGGGACGTGCCAGCCAAGTCTTCGTCCACCTCCAGCTTGGACCCTAACACCTGTAATACTAAACCCTGGCAGCCACCCACCTCCCACTACCAGTCTTACAGCATTTACCGCAGGTACACCGGCCTCACGGGGGCCCCACAGTCTCTTCACCCTCCTGTCCTCTCTGTGAACGTGTGTGTCTGCCATGCTAATGTGGTCTGTGGTCCTCTGGTTGTGTTTCACGATGAAGTCTGGTTCAGTATGGCCTTAAAAAGACAAAATTAGGATTTTAAGTTCTGTTAACAGCTCAAGTTTTCTCAGCGTTATATTAACTGGAACAGCTATGTTTTAACAATCCTTTCTATTTTAACATAACATTAGCACTTAGCCAAATTAACTCATCCTTTTAACATTATTTTCCTCCAAACAAACATTAATCCACTCCATCCTCACAAAGAAAATTAGTAAATCCTCCCTAAGTAACACTTACCATCACAAAATATCCTTTTCTTTATGACTCTTAAAGGTTTAATTCATGTTTTCCTTCATAATAAAAGCAGGGTGTTCTTCAAGCCGCATTAACACACTGACATTTTGGCCAACTTTTGTGGACATGTAACAAAATGTAAAGCCGTGTTTAGCCAAGTCAGGCCACGCAAAACTGATTCATTTTCTAAGTGTTTTCCCTCCATATATCAGCGTGATTTAAGGACAAGACATACGTCATATAGACAATCCCAAAAAGAATGTTAAAAGAAAGATGTAAAGGGAAACCAAACAAGAGCAACCAAATTACAAAACAAAAAAAAAACAGAAAAGCTTTGGGCAAAAATAGCGTGAACAATCATTTTCAGCAGTATATTGGTACCGTATCATCTGTTATTGCACTTTTACTTGTTTTCAATAATGACAGGAAAGTGTTTTTAGGTCTGTAAGGATTCACACTATTATCACTTTGAATTACATCTGATAAAATAGTTGTTATTTATTTATTTATATTATAAAAGGCCCCATGTCCTGCAGAATCAATTTTCTTTGCCTTTAATGTTGAATGTTGTATGAAATACTCTCTGCCCTTTTGAAGAAAATGCCTCTTAAAATCCTTCATTTTAACTTCCTGTGTATGATGTCATGGCCATCCAGCCTCCACCTACGTGTGTTTTCTGCTCGCGAGCGTCAGACGCCATGACTTCTTTGAAAGTCTTCTCCACAGCCTGCAACTCTCCTGATCAGGCATTGTTTGGGCAGCCAATCAGCACAGAGCTCATTATCATAGCCTCCCTGCCCCATCAGATCAGTGCGTTTCCAAAGGGGAGGGAGAAAGAGCTGCATATGATCCTCTGCAGAACTGACATTTTTCATTTTTTATACAACTTAAAGCAAATCCTTGCTTCATAGACACCAGAGACATGATGTAAAAGCCCAAACAGACCAGGACATGGGATGCTAATGTTACTTAACATTTGGGAAAAAGTAGGGATGTACGGTGCCATCAGCACAGTGTCAGTATTGGCACATGTCAATGTTTCTGATGATATTCACAGCTGATATGTTGGCCTTATCTATATAGCCAAATATGTCACATATATTTGTTGTAATAATAAAAATGTATGAATGTAGCACAGTGCTCCACCTTAAAATCACCAAAACATTTAAAAAAGGAAAGTCTCTCCTATAAGAGAATAATTTTTTTTCCTTTGCCTGAGAAAACTCAACAGAGAAACTGCAATTTAAGGAACATCATCTGCTTTTTTTCCTTGTATTTGCAGTACAAATCTGATTTGTTGAAAGTAGGGCTGCTCAGTTATGGTAAAAATCATAATCTTAAAAAGTCAAGGTTAGGCGTCTGCTGGCCAGAACACAATGTTGACGAATGTACTAGTAGCCATGTGATTGGTATGGCCACTAAGTCCACTCACAGCTCATATTTAACCAAGAAATTCAGCTTATTATCAGCCATACCCAGGTTGAATATTTTCATTTTGTAGTTTTGTTTGTTCTGATCATAACTGGCGACATGGAATTCAAGCTAAATCTCCAAAAAGAGCCATAACACAGACGATGCATTAAATTTAGTTAAATCACCTTTTATACCATCGTAATGTTCTGCATGTAGCTCCAGACTGAAGTACCAACTACGCTGCGACTGCTTTTGCTCTCAGCCTTTCTGAAGTCCCTGTCTTTGCTCTGCTGAGTTTGACGTCTTACCCTTTCTCCTCCAGCGGCTCTTTCGGCAGACGACACGAGGACTTGAGTTCCTCGACCACCTCCTCCTCTTCCACGACCACCACCACCTCCTCATCTGTTACCTCACCAACAGGCCACCGCGGCCTGCTCTCCAGCCTGGGCTCCTCCTCCACCCGCATTGGCTCCACCAGCCTCACCAGCAGGTAACGGAACAAAGTTTGCTTTAGTTTCAGACGAAGGGTTGATTTAACTTATCCGCTCATTAAACTCATATTGAGAAGAATACTCTAGTCATGTGCGCTGAGGGTGCAGACTCACAGCAAAGTGTCTGACGTTTGAGCAGGTACTGGTCAGAGGAGAGTGCAGAGAGGGAAAAGGAGAAGGAGAAGGAGTCTGCTGCGGTCATCCCCACTATAAACACTGGCTCTACTACGACGACCACATCCACCACTACCACCGCCATATCTACCACTACCACCACCACTGGCACTGGCACCGGCCCAGAGAGACGCAGGTAACAAAGACCTACGCATCATCCTTTTATCAAACCATCTTCTTAACATTCTCCTCGGGCTTGTCTCGGGAAAAGGTTGGAAATGAAACAACACATGATGCTAATGAAAGTCAGATTCTTTACCTTTTCATAGTAGCTGACGACATATTTGTAACCCTGATATCACCAGGCTAATTCCCACATAATTCCCTGATATGGCTGATCACGCTTGCTCCTCTCAGCAGGGAGAAGTGGTGGAGGTGGGCAGGTTGTTACAAGGTGTCAGGCCACATTAAATGGCCGTCAACATAACTATATTTTCACCCGAAAATGTAGAGTTCATTGCATTTTTGCCTCACGTTTACTTGAGAACGGTGGCTGGAGTGCCTAAATCTTTTGAAACTAGGGTCCAGAGTGGAGTGTTTTGAAAATGTCTGGCTCCGTGTAGACAGGTGAAACGCTGACGTCACGGCATGCGCAGTACTCTTCCACATCATGGCTGCGAGAACACACCAGGATCAAGAACAGCTACTGAGCAACATGTGTGCTGTTAGCTGTGCTCAGTTTGTTAGCCAGATAAAACTATCCAGACAGATTGGTTGTCCAGACTAGAACTCCTTCGTCTTCATGCATCCACTCGCCATAGTTTGTTAGAGTTTGTCTTCTTCGTACAGGTGTTGTAGCACTGCTGTTTCTTGACAAACCAACATCGCCATCTACTGGCCGGCGTGCACACTACATTGTTTTAGAGTCATTCTAGCATGTCCTCATGAGTGCGGATCTTTTTTGAGAATTCTAAGGAAATCCTTTCCGTTTCTGGTGAAAATGTTGTGTTAACAGGACCTCAAAGTATGCAAGATATAAATATAAAGTGCATTTACCTGAGAGAAGGTGCATAGAAACATAAAAGTACATTTTTGTTCATGTGCATACATTTATTTTAAAGTGCAAAGACAGATTTAAAACAGAAAAATACACTCATACTCAAAGGCATAGAAGTATAATTATGAGAAGAAGCTAAGCTTAGAAACTTAAATACTGTTCTATAATTTCTTGTTATTAGCCATTAGCTTGGCTTTCGTTTACTTTTATTTTCAAATCAGCAAAAAAATCTGCTTTCCATTTTGTTTGCAAGGAAAAGTTCACAGCTTTGACCTTTTATTTGTTTAGGTAAAAGGGAAGTGGACTATTCAGTAGGGATGCTCAATATTTAACTTTTGTCTATATTTTTAAGCTCTTTGTTGCTGAAGCTGATGTGTGGTATGTAATCTTTAATAAATTACACTTTGGATTTAAAAAAGTGGACATTGCATGATGATGAAGTTAACAGTTGTACTTTTTGACAGTATTACAGCCAGTATATGCAGTTTTTTATGGCCACTTTGTATGGTCAAAATATCAGCTATGAATGTTTATATCTGCAGATAATGGTATTTGTCTAATGATGTTGTATATCCCAACTATTTAGAAGAATTTCATTCATCTGTGTTGATGTAAAAGTGGCCTTTTTACTGTAGAAACAAACATTCTGGTGGGACAAGAACTGTACGTATTGGTCTTCTTTCACTGTGTAGAAAGTTTCAGGATAATGTTTGAATGAGAAGACTGAGCATGAACCTCAGCAGCTCCCATTAATCAAACAATAATCCGGATGTGTTTCCTCTGTTTGAGATCAGGGTGTGTGCGCCTCATATTTGTTTACACTCTTGAGAGAGAGGAGAGTCTGTCTGTGAGCGAGGGAGCAGGTGAGGGTGAGGAGGAGAGAGCGTCCTCCTGACATGATCCACCTGTCGCTGTGGGAGTTTCCGAGCCTGGGACCCTTCAGGGACTTCTCCTTTTAAGGGCGGTGGGCAGAAGCTGCAGATTTTCCTCGAGGCCGAGGCTTCAGTCTGAGCTGAATGAGTTCATACTGACAGAGGCGTTCCGAATAAGAAAGGGCCAGAATAGCTCCATGTTTTTGTTCCCAAACCGTTCTGTCATTTTGAGCCTGATGCCGGTACAAGAGGTTAAACTTCCTGTTTGAGGAAAGTTACTGGACATTTGTTTTTAGTGCTTAATCAAGGAAACATAAACATTATCTTTCCTTAAATGCATCTTCATAACAAAAGGATCTGGTACACGGACATTTTTAGACAGAAATGGCTGCTAATGTTGAAATGGGGTTGTGTTACCAAAGCTTCCGTCTCAGATGTTAATGTTACTGTTCTTCTTTTTTGTCCTGAATCCTTCCTGAAATATTTGGAGTACAGAAATCCTCAACAATTAATCAATCTTCTCTTATATATATTAGGGCTGTCACTTTAGTGCATTAATTAGAATTAAAGCCACAAATTAAAGCGTTATAAAAATGAATCACAAGATTAATCATAGCACACAAACATTTTAATATTGTCCAGCTGGAGGACCCGTACATGGCAGTGGCACATGTCACTTCACACGTGCGTCTCTAGTCAAACCAAACAAAGCCCAGGTAACAACAGGAATGGTCTATTGAAGACTTAGTCTTATTTTATTTTTGAATGTATTTATCTATACTTGTACTACATTCTTTAATAATGCATCAGGCCTAATTGTTTTGCTGGATGTCCTCGACCTTTTTCTTATTTTGAATTTGATGTATGAAACACACTTAAAGTGTAATTTGAGTTGCCTGATTGAGCTTAGAATTTTCTGGACAAGTTGCCCTGACTTTGGTTTTATTTAGTCACCAATAAAAATGTGGATTTACAAATCTTCACTTCTTAGTGTATTCATTTGATTAGTCCTGCACTACAATTTTATAATATCCTAGAATTCAAATTCTTTATTTGGGTACTTTAAGCAGATATGAGATTAAAATGTGATTAATTAGGTTAATGAATTATAAATCCGGTAATGAATTAGATTAATTATTTAATCGTCTGACAGCACTAATATATATAGAGAGATTTTTTTCTAATCTCTTGAACTACCGCCTGCCTTACACTTTAGGATGCTTAATATAGTTGTTGGTTTTTAATTCACTGAATCCATCATCAAAGCTTGCACAATATAGGGGAAAGACAAGAAAGCATCATGGTGTCTGCAGAGGGCAAACCTCCACCTAGGTAGCTCATATATTACTGTTATGGAGCGTCGGTGGCGCAGGTTGCAAGTTCAAGCCCAGCTCCGTGCAACACGTGTCCTTGAGCAAGACACTTAACCCCAAGTTGCTCTCACTTCTGCGTCAGTGGCGTGTAAATGGGCATGAAAGGGTGTGAATGTGTTAGAGATACTGATGGATAACCAATATAGAAACTCTGAACCATCAGTGAGTGAATGTGAGAGTGAACGGGTGTGGACGGGTATGTGTGACCTGCGGTGTAAAGCAGCTTTGAGTAGTCAAAACTAGAAAAGCGCTATAGAAGCTCAAGTGCATTTACCATTTACATCTATAAGGAGTAGTTCAATGATAAAGCTACCATCATAACACGATTTCTTGACCCTGAAAACACACCAAGCACTCAGAATCATGATGATGTCTTTGTTACTTAGACAGTTATTGAGCCAAACGATTGTTCACCAGTGGTGTTAGTCTGGATATCCACATAAGTCTAATCATTTTTAAGTAAGGCCGGTACCAACATCTCCTGAAAATATCAGCAAAGTCTGTTCAGTAGTTTTTGCGTAATCTTCCGAACAAACAAACCTGATCTTAAACATTACCTCCTTGGCGGAGGTAATAAAACACGTGATCAATATTTTGAAGACACATTTTATCTTTCTCCTGTGCTTTATCTTTCTCCTGTGCAGGTTCATAAACACAACGACATCCTCGGGAGGTTTCAAAGAAATCTCTGTTTATTCAGGTTGAGATTAATCACCAGATGATGAACCGGTTTGTGTCTGTTTCAGGTCATATCTGACGCCGGTGCGAGACGAGGAGTCCGAGTCTCAGAGGAAAGCTCGCTCCAGGCAGGCCCGACAGTCGAGGAGGTCCACTCAGGTCAGAGCGAAAAGCCTTTTTAGTCATCAGTACATGAGTTTGTGATGGTGGAAGCAGAAAATGGTTACTGACTCTGAAATAGACAAATGATTAGCAGTTGCTGCAGGTTTGTAATTTTGTCTTATTGCTTTAGTGTGTGTGAATAACTTCATATAGAGTTTTATATACCTCCTGTAAGACTGTGCACACCTGTACAATCCTACACAACTTTAGATCTGCCTTTTCCTGCTGAGACAAAAAGACTTCGAATCAGCCTTTGCACTTTTTTCAGGATCACATTGATTGTTGAGTATGGATGATTAAAAAATATGTGAGGCATTTGAATTCAGCCCGGCTCTGCACTCTCATAAAATCTGTGTTCATGTCAGTTGTTGGATTTCAATTCTATTTTCACTCCACACGACACAAAACTCTTTTTTTTTTAATATTTTAAGAGTGACATTATGAACATGAGAATGTCCTTGGATCAGACTTACTCATATTGTTTTACTCTCTTACCTTTAAAGCTTCCCAATTGTAGTTATTTCCAGCAGCAGTGAATCTGTCGCAGGCTTCTTTTAACCTATTTCGTAGATACATTTCTCATTTTTGCAATGTAATTTCACTTTAGTCCAAGATTTAAATAGAGTTGAATTTCTTTTAGCTTCTCTCTAAAAAAAAAGAAGCTGCTTCCAAACTGTTTTGCTACTTTTTTATTTTTCTTCCTCCACCTCCTCCTGTGTACTTTATGTGCAGTTATATTAAAATGAAAAAAAGACAATCAATTATATATTTTCACTGAATGAAACAAATTGTTGTAGCTGTTGTGGTATTTTGCCATTTTTTATAATTGGAAAATGGCCGTGAACTAGGCCTTAAAATATATATATTTTTTTTTTTTACATAACTCAATTTGTGACTTAAATTAATTTTTTTCCCTCTCATGGAAGTGACACAAAAACACAAGAATCACGTTTTGCTCTTATTTTATAAAAAAATTTTCATAAACCAAATAGAGTTTCCCTCTGATAGTGAAGCTGCATGCTGTTATTTTTAAAGATGCTATGAGGAGTTTCTAAGTAATTAAAAATAGTCTCACTTTTAGATATATGCCTGATGGAAATACACACTTTTAGATGAGTTTTATAGCATCAAAATAGGTTGTCTATAAATGCTATTCCTTAGCTTCACCGTCCGGTCCGACAGGGCTGGACTGGCCTGGATACTCAACTTCAGGAACAAGACAATTAAAACTAGAGCAAATTTATATTATTCAGACACGTCTTAGAGCACCGGGCTGTAAGTAGCCATATATAGCCGGCTACAAAACTACAATACTAAGTTTTCCAAAAATTGCTTGTTGTCACACATCAAAAACTACCTCTACTTAAATAGAAAGAGATACATTACCTTGTTGCTTTGTTGAAAAAATAAGTTGTAAAGCAATGCAGAGTTCTGAGGAAGGTCCGAGCTGCATTTATCAGCATCACAACAAACACACGCTTTGGCTTGGGTCACGTCTTTTGGTGCGTTCCAGTTGTAGTCAGAAGTAGGGATATCCGAGTTCCGAGTAGGAAACTGCAACTGGAACGTCCCCAGAAGTCTGAATTTCCTACTGGGAACTCGGTGAAATCTCGCCACCCCCGAGTTGACAATGGAAGATGGATGCCCCCAGTGTGAACAGTTATTTAGCTCCTGTAATAATCAATTTATTTGCACTTCTAACTGGGGTGTGTCGCTCTAGATCAGCTGTATACATAGTATTGTTAGACTTATATTTACAAAAATGCTGCCATAGTGATAATCACATTCTTCATGTGATATTTGTGAACAACAACACAGGGCGTGCTAACAACAGCTAACAATAGCCTGGTAGATGGACATGTTTTTTTCCCGACTTCAACTGGAGCGCCGATAAGTCAGAGATGATGTCACTCCCAATTCTGAGGTTACTGGAACGCAGCATTACGACAGTCGCCGCGCGTGCTCATGGGTAGCAGAGTTTTAATGTTGCTGGTAATAGATTCTCCTCATAGCACCTTTAAATAAAAGTGGATAATTTAGTTTGAACATAGGCAGGTTTGTCTACATGAACACTGAATTCTGAGCTGTTTCCTGAGTTTAAGTTAAGGAAAAAAAGATTTTATATTTTTAAATCTTCTGCAAGAAGTCATTTCAATTAATCAGTTTAATCAATATATTTCCCAGCCCCACCTTAAACTGATGAAACTTATTAAAATCATGCTGTTTGTACAACTGCTCACAATATCAGGGAGCTCTATAAGTTTGATGATGTCAAAGTTTTAGTGTCCGTGTAGCTAAAGTATGAATTTGACTGTTGAGAGAAAACAGCAGAGAATAAGATTAAAAAAGAGGAAGATTCCAAAATTCAATTAATGCTCAAAATCCACTTTTTAAACTGAATACTGTGTTTGTCTGTCCATCCAGGGCGTGACCCTGACTGACCTGCAAGAGGCCGAGAAAACGATCGGCCGGAGTCGCCCCCCAAAGACCAGAGAGGAGGAGAAGGAGGAGAAAGAGAAGCAGGACAAGGAGAAGCAGGAGGAGAAGAAGGAGACGGAGACGAAGGAGGACGATTACCGATCAAAGTACCGCAGCAGCTATGAAGAGGTGATCCTTTATTCTGTAAACCAAATCAACCTTGTTGCATCATGTCTCTGTGTCTTAACACTCCACCTTCTTCCATCCAGCGCTACCGGCCCTCGTCCTCCTCCTCCACCTCCTCCATCTCCACGGTCAGCACTGCCCCCACCCCGTCCTACTCCAGCACCGCTCTGTCCTCCAGCACGAGCTCCCTGAACAGACCCAACAGCCTGACGGGGATCACCTCCTCCTACAGCCGCTCGTCCAGAGACACGGAAAAAGGTCGGTAAACACAAAAGTCGAGGCGCTCTGAACTTTCTCTCACACAATCCCAGTTTGTCCTTGACTCCTCATTTCGGAAAACGGTGGGAAAATCAAGTCAGTCGTCCTGAGTTCAGCTGAAGGAAGGAAACAGTGTCTGCTTTGTTCTCCCATGACTAAATCCTCTCTTTATTTCCCCTTGAACTCCAGCCAAGTCAACTTGTTGTCCTGTTTTTGCCTTTTGAAGTGAAGCATGGCTGTTTTTTACTGAACATTTACCATTTAAAGTCTCTGCTTTGACCGTTTGATTCTGTTTTTCCAAGTGAAACGCCTCCCAAAAGTCAAACAGATAATGCTAAATTAGATTTAGTTTGAGCTGTAGTTGACCAAAAATAAGTTGTTTCTGTTCTTTCAAATTATTAATTTATACTCATATTTCATTTTCTAAATCTATTTCAGTTTGTGCTTCCTGTGAGATTTAAAATGTCAGGGGTATGAGAGGGGGATGTTGTTTTTCTGAATTTTAGGTCATATTTTTGGCATGGTCACAAACAAAACCTTGCTAATGCATTTTTTAGGCTTTTAATTGATAGTTTATGTTGTGTATTGTGTATCTGTTTTGATGAATTTACATGAAGATGTATATTTGTACTAATATGATTTTTAATGCTTTTGGATCTCTGAATTTGCATACATAATAATGATCAGTCATATTTTAATGGCATGTATGAAATTATTTTATTCCCCCTTTTAGAACTTTTTTCATCGCGCTTTGTTTTGTATTTTTTAGTCTATTAAACTGTATGTATTTTAGTGTCTTATGGGTATTTATCAGCTTTTATTTTGAAAAAAGTTCTGAACCATGCCACGATATAAACTGTATCATGGAAGAGAAGCTTGCTCTGCAGTAAAGAAAGAAATTTAACTAATAAAGTCAAATGTTTGACAACAGAAGAAGCAGGTTGTTGCTGAGCTGCGTGCTGTTTTCAAGTAAAGTGCTGAACAAATTTGTCGGACTAGCTGTCATAAAAAGTAAAATTTTAAAGATAGTTTAAAACTTGTTTAAACGTTAGATGTTTTTGTTGTTGGACGAACGTTTCAATGCTCAGGGTTTCTCGGAGATGCAAGAAATTAATCATTTTGCCACTAAAACTAATTTTTCTTCTCAGGACTGCAAGTAAATAACGATAATCTGACATCTTAAAGAATTATTACATGCTTTACTATTTTTCACCTTTTTTTGGAAATCGTTAACTATGAAAAATTCTAGATAAGTATGATAATTATATTTCATTACAAATGTTATTGCTTTTAAAGAGCTTCCACATCCTGGTGTGTTAACTATGACAGAAACTTAAAGGAGACATATCATGCTTGTTTCTCCTTTTCACTATGCCAGACTAGGATGCCTGTAAAGCATTTCTGCCCTCAGTACAAGTCATTTAGTTCCTTTATTGCCCCACAATAGCATTCTCAAAATCCTCATTTTAGGCCATTATCAAGCTCTCGTTGAAACACTCGGTCTCAAGGATGACCTAAAGTTACCTCGCAACATCACAGCCCTTTGTGCTCTGATTGGTCAGGTCTATCGGGGGTTGAGCCAGCCTGTCCTTCTTCTTCTACTGTATTTTCCGGCAGGCTCAAACCAGCGACCGCGTATTGAGTCCCCCTACAGGCCAGAGCTGGTAATGAGGGAGTGTGAGCTAGGGATGTATATACTGCTGCTTGGTGGATGTGTTCCTCGGTGAGGGTTTTGTGGCTAAAGGACATCACAGAGGAGGAAGTGTTTTATCAGAAACCTCCAATAAAAAGAAAGGTACCTCGTGTTGTCATGACGATTTAAATCTCGCGGACATCTCGCAATGACCTATTTTCAGAGGCATCAAATCTCGTTCTAGGATATCAGAAAAAATACAATATCTCATTTTTTGAAAATTAAGGGGGTGTAAGGTCTTGTTGTATGAGACTTGTATGTCTTGTATGTCTCCTTTAAAAAAATATTTTATTTATAGTTATCAGTGCTGTTTATTCGGGTGTTTGAGGCGTAAACCTTCCTTTTGTTGGTCTCATAAATTAAACAAAGAACAGTTATTAGTGACTTTGATGCTGTCTAAGAGGTGAAGTTATTTTATTATTTTTCTAACGGGGAACAGTTAATTTGTACCTTAATTACAATTCTTGAGTAGCTTATCCATTAATGAGTAGAAAATTCAAAAGCATAGTGGATAAGTTTTTTGTCAAAGTGGCTTCAGCAAAACGATAAAAGAGACAAAATAACAAATATTTTGATATTTATTTTTAGTCAAACACCATTAATTACAGACTGCTGTTGTAGCTCTCTGTTCAGCACTTTGTGAACTTTAAGTCAAATTATTTGAGCTCTTTTTGGATGTAATCAGTATTTTTTTCTTTTGCTCCTGTGTACAGAGTTGGAGAAGAAGGAGGAAGAAAAGGAAGGAGAAGACAAGTCTCAGCCTCGCTCCATACGGGATCGCAGGCGGCCCCGCGAGAAGAGACGCTCTACAGGAGTCTCCTTCTGGACTCAAGATGTAAGAGAATTTATAAACACTCAAGTATTTCCTAAGAGCACAATATTTCTTTTTATACAGCCTTTAGCAAATCATCTGGGTTGCTGCATCTGAACTTCTTACTCATGACTTTAAAGCTGGATGGCTCCCTGAAATTCCCACAGTGTTCAAATTTACCTTGAAAAGCAGATTTTGTATTAAAGCTTAAACAGAATAAAAATGCTTCATGGTGGCAACACATTAGTGCAGAGCTGGCAAGACAAAATCTAAACATATCAAACTTGACAGCCTTACCTTTCTGTACAATTAACAATAGTTCCACCCACATTTAAAAATAGATAAACAAGACCTCTGCAGATTGTTTTTGATCCTAAACTTTAAGAAATGTGCATTATTTTCGTCCATAGGAGCCAATTTAAACACAATAATGCCTATCCCTGAATATATCACTTACTTTATAGATTTTCTTAAAGAAATATTCACAATAAAAGACCAAGTAAATATGTGTCAACACCAGGCTCATGAAAATTGAATATATCTGCTGCTACTAATGTTTGACACAACTCTTAACTGCATCAGAAAAAAACTCTGTTATAATCCTAAATATTCATGACACTCCTCTTGAGCTTCAAACACGTCCCAGCCCTCTTTGATCGCTCAGATACGAAGCTCCCCAGGTCGTGCCTAACCCTCGCATCAAACTTTTAAATTCCAGGGCGATGAAAACGACCCCGACCAGCAGTCCGACTCAGAGGAGGGCAGCACCAAGGGAGACACACAGGTGACCAAACACACACACACGCACACACACACACACACACACACAGGACAGGAAGTGGATCAAACTGACTTTAAAGCATGAGCCTCCAGCTCTGATCAGAACAGTCCTCCTGCAGGACTTCAGTTTGATTTCACTTTTTTTTCTCTCCTCTGGTCAGCAAGTCGACTTTGATACTCACACCTCTGTCCTGTCCTGATTATGATTCCCTCTCCTTACTCATCTCTCTTTCCATCTTCAGCCGCCTTCAAATTCTTATTTTCCCATCCCCAATCGTGTCAGACAGTTTAACTGCTTTGTCACATGGAAGTAAAAGGTTGTGTTTTTTATGGAAACAAAACCTTTTTTTATTTTGTTTCCTCACCACCTTTATCAAGTTCGACAGTGTCCTAAAATTCTATAGTGCAATTTAGGGCCCAGCCGATTAAATCGACCAATAATAGCCCTTTCTGAAAGTATTCAACATAGGCCAGAGTTTTGCCGATGTATCGTGGATATATTCTTCATTTCTCATAAAACAGTAAACGTTGTTTGGTGTCCAAGCCGCGCTAAATGATGACGTTAGACATGGCGACGCGCATTCTTGAAGCGGCACTTTGCTCTCTGCTGGATGCTGTGTGTATGGATGACTCGTCTACACTCACACGGAGTTGCTCTTTTTAGCCTGAAGGTCCTTTTAAGCCTGGAAACGGCGAGACCACCGTGCTCTCTGCTTGGCTACGAATCAGCCTCACATACCCCTTTTCCACCAAGCTGGTTCCAGGGCTGGTTCGGAGCTAGAGCCAGACTTAGCACCAGTTCTTTGGTTTTCCACAGACTAAGCACCGGTTGCTGGCTCTCAAAACCGGTGCTTGGCAAGCACCAACTCTTTGCTGGGCCAGCAGAAAGAACCACGTTACGTCGGGGGCTACGCGCTTACGTCAGGGGGTGGGGGCAGGATTATTGACCAACCAAAGCAGAGTAAAAACACGGAAGCACTCTTACCCGTCTTCTCAAGCGTGATCGCTGTTTGCTGCATAATCGTCGAGCAGCATTAACTTGCTGGATCGCCAGCTTTTGCTCTCCAAGGAAGGCTCAAAAAGCCAACGGCAACACTTGAACCGCAACGTAGTCCTCCATCTTTGTTGTGGTAAAGTAATTTGGCGCTAGTTGTTATGGGAAACTGGCGTGACGTATACAGGCGTATACATCGCGTGATCACGTAGCCCTCTGGTTGGCACCAGTTTGTGGAAAAACAAACAGTTCTTAACCGGTTCGCAGTTGGTTCAAGTGCGAACCGGCTCTAGCACCAGCACTAGCACCAGCCCTGGAACCAGCTTGGTGGAAAAGGGGTAACAGACAGACCAAGCCCAGCTGAACAGTTTTCCTGATGGTCGCCACCTCTGTCGTCGTCAGTACTGATGAATTGGACCTTGTGGTGGCAGGGGATCAGTTCAGCTGTGACTGTTTTATTGGGATTATGACGGAAATCTAGCTTTATCTGCTTGTTCCCAACATGGCAGCTAAGCTAAGTAGCTAGCGAGCTAGCTATGCTAGCATTTGCATAGCTGCTCGGAGCTCTACGACGTCATCAGCAGAGGGAGACTTCAGCGTAGCTGGGGTCTTTAATCAGCCTCTTTTGTTACATATGTTTAAAATATGTGCATATATATGCAGTTTTGCACAGCATTTTATTTTGTGCTTGAAAGCTGCAAAGAAAAAGAAAAATGCCTGCAAAAAGAATGTACATACAGAGTGACTCTTTTTTAAGGTTAGATAATTAATGTCCCAGGAGTTCAATGCTTTTTTTTTTTTTGCATGTTATTGTACTTAAAATTTTCTTACTGGTGTTTACTTAAACAAATACTAGAGGACCAAAACTATAAAATGTTCTGCCTGTAATCCCTATATTCATTGTTGTGTTTAGGTCCCATTTTTTTTAATCACATCATATATTTATATATATATATATATTTTGAATTAATGGGCTGATTAATCTGTTATCAGTGTTTTTTTCTGCCGAACATCGGTATCAACATCGGCCTCAAAAAATCCAGATCAGTTGGGCCCTAGTGTAATTTATTTTTGTTTTGCTTTTTATTTTTGTATCTATTTATTTTCCTTTTTGTTATGACTTTTTCTTCCTCTGCTCTTGTTTACTTCTAACATCCTAAAAGAAATTCTACCTCCCCATTGGCACTTTTACACCAACCACAAACTGTTAAAACTTTCCCCATTGTATATTTCTATATTTTGTCTGTCTGCTACTTTTAATTTCTCTTTTATTTTATTTTTCTCCCTCTGTTGTCTGTCTTATATCACTGTTTTATGGTATTTTTTATTAAAAATAAAAAAGACACTCCCTTTTTAACAGGATGAGCTGAAACAGTCCAAATAAACTTGAGAACAATCAGCAGGAAGGACAACCATCTTTCTCACACAATAAGGGAGAATAAAGGGTGGAGCAGAACAGGAACAGGCTGCTATCCGTCTGTTTTCAAGTTTTACTTTCAGGTGTGACTCTGAATGCAGCACAAGTCTCACAGATTTGGTTGAAAGTGTTTTAAAGCTTTAAATTCAGGAGCAGGTCTAATAAGAGGGCCCAGGTCTTTAAATGCAGATCAGGACTCTGCTGCTTCTATGCGGATCATTCCCTTCAGGGTCTTCGGGGCCCCTCAGCTCCACTCTAGCATTGTTCAGTGAATGTCCTCAGGAAGCCGCCTGCAATTTTAAAATAGCAGACCCTCCAACCTGACCTCCATATCTGATGCACGGACCCCGTTCTCAGGGTCTACGCAGGACCACAGCGGGCCTCCAGGCGCTGTCTGCCACGGCGGCTCTTTGTAGGTAGAGCCGTGTGTAGGAGGCCTACTGTAGAGGCCAAGTATGCAGAGAGAGTCTGAAAAAAGAGGGTTAGAATGAACAATGTGGCCTGTTTGAACTCGCTGTTGAGTTTTTCTGTTTCTATAAAGTTATAAAAACACACAAGTTCCATATTTATGTTGACATTCGCTCTTCTGTTTTCTTCCCTTACAGAGTGACAGATTGTCCAGGTATGTTTTCCTCCCTCACATTTTTATTCATCATCATTTTTGTTGTCTCTTTTTCTTCATAAGATTTTAAATAAATGCATGTTGTTGTCTTTTTCAGCACTTCATCCGTAGATCGTAATGACGCTCTTCTCAGTCGCAGCTATGGTGAGAGTCGAAGGACATACTCGAGCCGACTGGATAGAGACGACACCACTGATTATAAGAAGGTAAGAGCGAAAAAGAGATGGAACGACAGCAAGACAAAGCTACAAGCTAGAATAAAATACTGACTTAAAGCTAGGGTCTACAATCTGAAAATCAGTTTGGCTGTTGAGACAGATTTGAAAAACGCAGCCTGCCCCCCTTCACTCACCCCTCCCCTCCGTGTTCCAAAAAAATAGATAGTTTTTTTAATTAGAGCCTTAGAAGATTTAGAAATAATGAAAGTGTGGATGGATGGAAGTATTACAGTTCAGACCTTTTTAAATCTGGAGCGTCCAAGTTGGACAAGGTTTCCCTGACAGAGACGCTGGAGAACTGGAGTTTCTCTTCTGATAGATGTAAATATGTTATTTTATCAGAACCATTCCCAACCCCCAGGCCTTGAATACAGGTGAATTAAAGTGTTTTCCATGTAAACCTTAATTTGGGATTATTATTATCATGTAAACACGAAGGAGAAAACTTTAATTCCAAATTATTTAATTCTGAATTAAGAATGCACTGAACATTCGGTGGCCGAATATATTCGGCCGAATAGTGCAAAAAAAGCCATATTCGGCCTTCGGATCAATGAGGTAATATCAAGGCCGAATAGTATCCCCCCTCAGTCAGGGACAGAGACTCTCTGATCCACCCTGCCGAAAAAAACACAGTCACACGGGATTAAACTCTTGACTCTCGGCCGTATAACTTGGATGAAAAGCCAATGGCTGAGCCCTCAAATAAGTGGAGGACGAGTGACTAAACTGCATTTCACAGAACACACAGCCTGGTCTTTGATTTTAAGTTTACCATTAACGGTGTAGAACCAAAACTACTACCACACAGCTCTCCTCAGAACATTCAGAGTTGTTAATGTCCGCTCGGAGTGGAAACTCTTTGGGTCGAGAGAGCAGCGGATGTGTCTGAGGGACAAGCTGCGCCCACAGCGCCATCTGTTGGAAGGAAC
Organism: Scarus forsteni; assembly: GCA_036419115.1. Classification (NCBI taxonomy): domain Eukaryota; kingdom Metazoa; phylum Chordata; class Actinopteri; order Labriformes; family Labridae; genus Scarus; species Scarus forsteni. The sequence goes on from JAZDUH010000341.1 coordinate 6,819,236, forward strand.
GGTCCACTGCACCAGTGCCCTGATGTGTCACCACACTCAATATTTTACATTCAAATATTTATTTACAATTTGATTACGGTTATTTATTCCCATATTTGATCGGTTATTCAAATATCGAATATAAAGTGACAGCCTTAAAGCAGTATTGTTGGTATTATATTCATCAATGTACATTCATATTTTTTTAATGCATGTTTTGTTTTGTTTGAAGGCTTAATATGAATGAAAAACTTTGTTGGGCATTTTTTTGAAAAGCAAAACATTTCTAAAAATGTGATCTAAACTATTAATGCACTATTAAAAAATAGAGTGAACTACTTTGCCTACGCATTGAATATTCGGTATTCGGCCCAGCATTTATATTTTATTCGGCTTCGGCCACAAATTTTCATTTCGGTGCATCTCTATTCTGAGTAATTAATTCTGAATTAAAAACATCTTGTAACATTGGCCAATTTGACAGAGTAAAAATCACCACTGTACAAAAAAATGGATCCAGTGCAGTGACGTCACTGAAGAAGCCCCCAGATGAGGGGCAGGAGGTGATTTCTGTAAAGAGAAGTGCTGTCAGAGTGAACACATTTATTATGAAGGTGTCAGCTGGTGCCACCAGTAGATACTATCAAGTCCCAACAGTTGTGACAAATCGTTAAAAGACAAACAAAAAAAATGTATGAACATCAGCAGATATGGATTAAAGTCTCTGATATCAGAGAGGAGGGGAGTCAAAGTTTTGCTTCAATGCAGACATACAATTCAGAAATAGACAGCTGTTATTTAATTATTTGCTGTGAATGATATCAATGTAGTCAAAGTGTTTAAAACAAACTGATAAACTGACAAGGAAAAGTCATCATGTTGAGATGGTACCTCAGTTCACTTTTTGGTTCCTCAAGTCTTTATCTAGGGATCACCTTCTATAGCAGAAGAAAATGTGTTCAGGAAACTAACCAAGTCAGATCAGGCATCGAGTTTCCGTGATCAGAATGACAGAAAACGTCTTCAGATATCTAAAATGACGCCGTCTTTCTCAGTTAGCATGACGCTTAAATAAACAACCCGCTGTGAGACACGGTGAATCATTTAACCGATAAACAGCGTTGTTGAGTTACTGGTCTTCACAGAGCTTGTCACAATAAATAAAAGCAGCTTAAGTGTGCACAGAACAACAAATCATAACACCAAACATGACATGGATTCAGAGCCAGGCTGCAGTTGGACGTTTTCCAACAGGAATGCTGTCAGTACATGAAAAATGGAGCTGTAACTGTGAATCAATCATCAATCAACAATTAACTGAAGCGTTGCCTGCTGATGATTGATCAGCAGGTTGTTGTTGAAGGAAAAAGGTCAAAGTGATTCATGCCTCTTGTGTGTGAATCATTTCATTTCAGCCCTAAAGTTAGAACAAACACAAAAAGGTAAAAAGGAGATAGGTAAAGCAAACATGTCGATAAAACTAAAGTTAAAAAGTAAATAAAAGGAAATGGGGTTAAAGTTGATTGAAATGGAGTTTTAAATAATAAGAAGAATGTAGCACTGTTATCCTTACTGCCACTGTTTTGTGTGTCACACCTGGTTAAAAAAAAAATCAATAAAAATATTTGAATTAAGAAAAAGTCAAAAGTTTGAAAGAACTGAAGTCAAATTTGAAAGAAAAAATGTACATATAATATTTGAAAATTCAAGACAAATTTTAAAAAATGTTAAAAAAAAAAAAAAAGTCAAACTCATTGTCAACAAAGTAAAAAAAAAAAGTCTGTTTCATGCTTGATGGGTCCACGAGTGTCCGTACAGTGAGTAGGACAGACCCCGAGCATATCCCCAGAACTTTTACAGACACAAACACAGAAGACAACAGGACCAGTAAAGCAAGGATTCATCGTTTGTCAACAGTGCAGAATAGAATAGTTTAGTTTAGTTTAGTTTAGTTTCGTTTCGTTTCGTTTCTTTTCGTTTCCTTTTGTTTCGTTTCGTTTCGTTACGGTTCATTTTAGTTTAGTTTAGTTGTAGTTTAGTTTGTTTTAGTTTAGTTTTATTTAGTTTTAGTTTAGGTTTGTTTAGTTTAGTGTAGTTTTAGTTTAGTGTAAGCAAGTGTAGTTTACTTTTAGTTTGGTTTAGTTTAGTTTAGTTTTAGTGTAGTTTTATTCAAGTTTAGTTTAGTTTTGTTTTAGTTTCGTTTAGTTTAGTTTTAGTTTTGTTTAGTTTAGTTTTAGTTTAGTGTAGTTTAGTTAAGTGCAGTTTTAGTTCAGTTTAGTTTTAGTTAAGTTTTGTTGAGTTTTAGTTTAGGTTTGTTTAGTTTAGTGTAGTTTTAGATTAGTTGTAGTTTAGTTTTAGTTTAGTGTAAGCTAGTGTAGTTTACTTTTAGTTTGGTTTAGTTTAGTTTAGTTTTACTTTAGTGTAGTTTAGTTTTAGTTTAGTTTTGTTTTGGTTTGGTTTAGTTTTGTTTAGCTTTAGTTAAGTTTAGTTTTAGTTTGGTGTAGTTTAGTTTAGTTTAGTTTAGTTTTACTTTTGTGTAGTTTAGTTTTAGTTTAGTTTTGTTTAGCTTTAGTTAAGTTTAGTTTTAGTTTGGTGTAGTTTTGGTGTAGTTTTAGTTTAGTTTAGTTTTGGTGTAGTGTAGTTTAGTTTTAGTTTTGTTTTGTTTTAGTTTCGTTTAGTTTAGTTTTAGTTCAGTGTAGTTTAGTTTAGTTTTAGTTTAGTGTAGTTTAGTTTTTTTTAGTTTTACTTTAGTGTAGTTTAGTTAAGTGCAGTTTTAGTTCAGTTTAGTTTTAGTTTCGTTTTTTAGTTTAGTTTTAGTGTGGTGTCATGTAGTGTAGTTTAGTTGTAGTTTAGTCTTGTTTAGTCTAGTTTAGTTTAGTGTAGTGTAGTTAAGTTTAGTTTTAGTTTAGTTTAGTGTAGTGTCGTGTTTTTATTTACGTCATCCAGGAAATACAATACAATACATGGTGTATACAACGATGGATTGGTGAGGATCCCTCGAATTTCCAGTAGGAGGGGGCGTTCCAGTTGAAATTTCCCACTTTGAACTCGAAAATCCTGACTTCCCAGTATAAGCTGTACCATTGTGTGGCTGTGCACCTGTCCATGTAGGAAGCATGAGCTGAGCCATAAGTTGGTCAAGAGAATTAAAATGCTAATTTAAAAGCCAAAATGTTGAAGAAAAAAATCGTGCTTGAAACAGAAGATCAAAATGTTGAAGCCAAAAAAGGCATTAGTGTCAAAATGCAGTTGAAAATTCTTTGGAAAAAGCTGAAATGATGAGGATAACGTCATAATGTTGTAACGTAATCTTGACATTTGGGCTTTTTCCTTCCATCTTAACTTTATTCTCTGGAGGTGCACACATTGGCACTGTAGGTAAACTGCTGCCTCTCCAGCTGCTCTCCAGTTCATCTCTTCTTTTTACTATAATTTTTAGCCAGTTTTAGTTGTTTTTCATCCTTTCTACCACTCTGCTCACCTCTCTTTTTTGTTTTATGTATAAAATTCCTAATTTCCCTTCAGTAGTTCTCCAAAGGGACTAATTAAGTTCTGTCTATTATAATCTAGAAAAGACCCTGATATCGCTTTGTAATTTTAATAAAGACTTGACTTTAACCATAAAGGACAGTTTCTTTTGAATGTTTAAAGTTCTTTGTTTGCCTTTAAGCCTGCTCACTGTCACTTTTGTGTCTCCCTGCAGCTCTACGAACAGATTTTAGCTGAGAACGAGAAGTTGAAGGCTCAGTTACGTGACACAGACCTGGAGCTGACAGACTTGAAGCTACAACTAGAGAAGGCCACACAGGTACAAAATCTTTTCACCACACGCAGCCATGACCTGTGACATGATGAAGAGTCCTGATGAGGTTTTATTGTGTTCTTATTGCAGAGGCAGGAACGCTACGCTGACCGATCACAGCTTGAGATAGAGAAAAGGGTAATTACACTATTTTTTTATCCATTTCATGTTAACATAACTTAACCTCAAATGTAACTTCAGTCCTTAAAGTTAAACTCCGGGACGACAGAAGTTTGTCTTGTAACCCTTCCTGCTTTAAACCTGTTGGTAACACTCCTGATGGGTTTATGTCTGAAGGTAACAAGCAGGCCCCAATATCATCTGGGTGGTGGTATGATCTAAATCTGAGTTTTGTATCAGCCTCTCTCTGCTGCTTCCTCTCTGTTTTCACCAGTCCTCGTAGCCGGAGTCAGAGGCCACCCAGAGTTCACACCCCCACCTTCTCTCACCTGTTTTTTTAGCCTCAGAGGCAGCGTGTGGTCACTCCTCTCAAGCTTATTTTGTTGTTTTCGTGTGAAGAATAATGTGTAATTTATTACATACGCAGAGCTATTTCAGTCTGTGAGTTTGCTGTTGAAGACGCTGTGCATGTGTGATTGTCGTGTTTCACTCTTTTCCATTAGAAATGCAGCCATAAATCATAACATCCTGTTTTCATTCAACTTTTTATTTATTTTACACTACATTTAACACCATCTGACATGCCATTTGTCTTCACGTCCATTAACAACGCCAGAATGTCACTTTTTGTTAGAAAAACATGTTCTAACCCATGAATTTATATCATTTCATCGTTCAACATCCAGCAGAAGCTCTTAACATCACATTTCCATATCATGGCTTAAACAAAATAAGATGCGACATTAATCATGTTTACATAGATGCAGAAATGGACTCAGTACCATAATATCAAAGATTGGTGTTTGGGAAATAATTCGAACCCTGAAAATTGTGTTTTTACAGTATTTTTATGGCAAAATGTAAGGTAGCCAGTAGCTCCAGATCTGAGACATTTCAAGGCTAACTAAGGCCCTCCTCACACGAGGACGGCCCCGTATTGTCTTGGCGTCGGCATCAAAACATGTATCGCTGTTTACGCATCGTATTGTACATAGGCTTGTGCATTTACATGACAACGCAAAATCTTGTCGGGTTAGCCGTCTGGTTCTGCTCCGAGGTGGATTCCACATCAACAAGTGCTCATGCACGCGTAACATGCTGCGTCTCTGCATGAGCCCTTGTTGCTGTAGCTGGTGTTGTTGGTGTTCTGTGAGCAAATGTTGGTATAAAAGTGGTAGCAATTGTTGTAGCTGTTGGAACAAGATCAGAATCAGCCCGGCTGCCGCCATTGTTGTTGTTGGTGGTGTGTGTGACAGTGTGGGTTGGGGGGCGGGGTGGAGGAGGGGTGCTATGAGGTCACCGTCTTTCTCTGACTTATCTGTTTATACCAACTACGGCATGAAGACGAATACACAGATATCCACCTGCAGACTCGTTTTCAAAAAAGATGCGGAGTCATGGAGGAATACGCGTCTCCTTGTGTCAGTATCACCAGATCGATAGCTTTTTTTACCGGAGTCTTACAAATTCGTACTCATGTAAAGCCCACCTAAGAAAAAAATCCATGGCTGCCTGCAGATTTGGAGGTCCTGTGCTGTGAGACAGTTCCACTTTTCCGTTACATTTGTCCAAAAGTGCCCCAATGGAGCTCTGCATCATGATGCCTTGAGATTTTAACAGAAACACCACTTCAGACAGAATATTTTTGTTGATTCACAAATTAAAACATCTTTGTGGGAGCATGAAAAAAGGCAGCACAGTTCAAGTGTCTAATACCTTCAGATGCAGTGCTGCACTCCCCCGTTGTCTCCAGGTGCTCCATTCTCGCCAATGTCGCACCTCTAAAGGTGCGTTCACACTGAACACGACTTTGGCAACCTTGGCGATCACTCTCCATGCAGTCAGTGTACAGCCATGACCAGCCATGACCACATGCCACCAGAACTCACACGATTTGACTGACGCGTTCTGGACGACTTGGTCACATCTTTGGAGACATGGGGGCAGTGCCCGTGTTGCTGCAGATGGAGAACTCTGGATTTGCTTTGAACACAGAGCAGGTTGCGGCGCTCGGTCAATAAAGTTGAAAACTTGAACCCTTCAGGTGATATCACAACACGATAATCAGGGTTAGTGATTATCGTGGCAATAAGGCCATCAGCGTTGCGTGGATGAGTGATGACACCTGTTACAGTTTTTATTCCGGTTCACAGAGTAACAGTCTGTTTTCACGTGGGTTAACTTGGTTAGTGAGAACAATAGTTCTGCTTAGACAGACCACAGGAAACTCACAGATGATGCTGCTGCAGGACATCAGCTGCAGCGTTCTGTGGTTGGTGAGTGAAAGGATGCAGTTGGAATTAAAATCAGCTAATACATCCTATTATATAATATGATATGATCATATGAGCTAAGTCCAAGCACCAGGACTTGGGTTTGCGATGCGATCTTGGTCACAAAGTCGCATTTGGTTTAAACGCACTTTAATATTTACTCTGGAGATGAAGTTGTCAGCGTGTTTCTTCACTCTGCCTCTGTGTTGGTTAATTTTACAGCTTTGAAATGTCAGGACAGCGGGGGCTTTGAAACCTCCAGACTTGAAATGTGTGTCCCTCAAGTTAAGAGGAGTCTTGTTTTTCAGGATTCTCTTTAAAATGTGAAATTGACAACTATAAACTTTAAAAAACAGATTTTGAATTGAAAAGAAAGATACTTACCTCTTCAAAATGTTGACAGTTGCAACCAAAGAGACCTTGACAAGGAACTGGTTAAAAAGCGATCCCCCAAAGCCAAGGCAGTGCCTGAACACTGATGATATATGCCATGGAGAAATGGACTGTTTTCTTCAGAGTTAGAGAAAGGGATTTTGAACAAAAGTGTCAGTAATGGACTGCATTTAAGGTCAAATCCCAGCCACAGTGACCTTAAAGAATAAGAAAGTGGAACACCTCCTACAGCATGTTACTGTAATTATTTCGACCGTGCTGTTGTCTTTGTTTCTGTTGTTATGCTCTGAACTTGTAAACAGTAAATAAAAAGAAAAAAAAACATGTTGAAGACGTGGCAAGATCTTAAAAAATCAGTTTTGTTCATTCAAAGAGAGAGATTAGTTTTCAGACCTCGAGGCCGCTCCCACCTCTTTCACAGCGTGTGTGTTTCCATCCCGTTTAGTCCCATCACTGAACATGTAAACCTGAACTGGCTGTTGCTTGCAGACTCCTCACACGTGTGTGCTCATGTGTGCGTGCGCTGTCACTACACCCTCACCGTCTTCCTCACGTCGTGCAGCGTGTGCAAAAGCCTCTGCCGTCTGTCCTCGTCTAACCTCCTTCTCCTCTGCCCTGCAGGAAAGAAGAGCTCTAGAAAGGAAGATTTCTGAGATGGAGGAGGAACTTAAGGTACCACCAAACACACAGTCCCACTCACTCACATGTAAACAGTGGATAGTAAAGTCTGGAGCAGTTTGTCCATTAATGGAGTCACAGCCACAGCTCGTGTGGAGGTGGTACGTGTGAGCTCCGGCAGAGTGATAACAGCTGTCGCTTCAGTCACTCAGAGTGTCCTGATTTTTAAATCTGGGACATTTTTATGTCCTGAAAGTTGGTTAAATATCTTGAATGTCCTAAAATGTTGCTTTGGTTGTCTTTTTTCTTTGGATCTTGTAATTAAGGAAACCTGATGTGAACAAGCTAGCGCAGTATTATTAAAATAAAACAGAAATAAGGAGTCAATCATACAACCTCTCTAAAGAGTGTCAATGTCAATGTCAGCTTTATTTATATAGCACATTTAAACAGCCTACCAAAGTGCTTTACAGTAGAAAAGGCAGACATGATAACAACAATAAAACAATTAAAAAAAAAAACAATAAAAGTCATAAAAACAAATAAAAGCAATAAGAACAGGGGCAGTACAGTTTAAATATGCATACTGCTCAGTAAAACTCAGTCCTGAATAAAAGTGGCTATACTCCACCAAAGGCCAAGGGGAACAAGTTTGTCTTCGGCTGTGTTTTAAAGGTAGAGAGGTTATTCGCAGTCCACACATTTAAAGGTAGTGTGTTCCACAGTTTGAGAGCCACGACAGAGAAGGCTCAATCTCTTTTGGTTTTTAGAGAGGAAACGATCCTCAAACTTATTCACACAATCTGTGAGGAGTCATGTTTATTCACGTAAATGATCAGAAAAATCAAGTCCAAAGAATTATTGTCCTATAGTAATCAGTGTATACCCTGAAAGAAGTTAGTTTCTTAGAAAAGAAAATGTAAATCTGTTTGTCCTTAATTGTTGTTTGGTGATATAAGCTCGTTGGAAATAGGGATGTTTTCTGGCAGGAATCTGGTGAGTACTGAGATACAAGGATAATAACTGGTGAATCAATACATCACTTTATTTTACCCAAACTTTTTTTACTTAAAATATATGTTTGATTTTGTAATAGTGCCAGGAACAAATAGTATTGTCAGAATAAAAATCCAGTCTCAAATTAGTGTCATTCATAGAAGGCATGGTCTCCAAAAGAATAATATACTTTATTATGTGACAGTGACAGAAATAATAAAAGTTATGTATGAATAGGGATGGGAATCGAAAACCAATTCCAGTTGAGAATCGTTAACAACTCCATCAAAGAATCGTTATCATTAATTTTTTTTGCTTATCAATTCCATCCACTGACAGGGTTCAGAAGCATCAGAATTGTGACTTAATCCTAACTGCACCTACTACACAACCTTAAGTGAGTGGACACACCAGCAATTTGCAGAGGCAGTTATACATAATGTGACATGTGTTTGACATTGTTGCCACGAAAATCAGACCACCATTTGCTCAATTGGAAAATCTGCAGGAATCGATAAGGGAATTGTTAAAGAACTGGATCAATTAGCAGGATCGTTAACAGCATCGATATTGATAAAATCTTATCAATTCCCATCCCTATGTATAAATGTTTTTCCCAAACTAGTAATAGAAGACTGCAACAAAATACAATAAAAATCTCATAAGTGTCTGTAAACAATTGAATAATAAAATATCACAATCTGTCACTAAAAATATAATTACACTTTTGTGCCACAAAATACAGCTGAATATTAGGGATGTACAATTATCAGGGTTCCCACGCGTCCTGGAAAACCTGGAAAATAATTGCCCAATTTTCCAGTCATGGAAAATTAATGGAAAATGAGGAAAAAAGTGAAATGTCCTGGAAAAGCTTAAATTGTCCTGGAAATTTTTGTCTTCCATCTAGCTTGGCACATAGGAAATGAAGTAAAAATGTACTTGGTAACTAATGTACATGTAGCCAGAAAATGAGAGTAGGTAAAATAATGCAAGTTAAGGCATAAAATATAAAAACTCAAAACAATGGGGATTAAAAGAAATAATAAAAAATGTACAAAAAATGTAGGCTTAATTAACCAAATCTATTCATAAAAAAAGCAGAGTAAATATAGATTAAAAAATACGTATAATAAATAAAATTTATAATAGTAAGACACATAAAAGTCCAGAGATATTGTTCATCAACCTCTCATCTTGTTTTTAAGAAGGCTAACTAGAATTGAAAACTGCCCACAGCAACAATGTAACTTCTAGATGTGATTTCTAGAAAAGAGTGGGAACTCTGATTGTGATTTTATTTATCTGTTATGCAGATATTTCCAAACTCATTAAACTCAGATATGAAGGAAGAGAGAGATTTTATTATTCAATAAATTAAACTTTTGATTTAAATGGACGCTTTTTGATGATAGGCACAACAAAACAGTCCATTTGTTTATTCTCCCAGTGTTACAGCCAACATGAGGACCAATTTTTATGGACAGAATATCTGCAAAAATATTCATATGTGCAGATACTAGAAATCCTCTTTGTAGAAAAATTTTCTGTTGATAATGATAATATTGTGCATTCCTTCTTTACTTGAGCGTATCAGTATTTGCTAACAACCTAATTAAACAACACATGAGCTTTAAAACCAAAAAAATACACTTATGTCTTTGCTCTTCTCTTAAATCTCAAATACTTTCTTTAAAGGAGCTTTGAGTGGGAATAAAAGGCATCTTTTAACAAATAGAAATACAACAGTTTTAAGTGTTAACATTTGAAAGTTACCATTAAACTGTTTAATAGTCTGCATCAGCAGAAACATTCATTAGTCAAGAAAGTGTCTGTTTGCATCAGAGATGCATCATGATTTTTAGATCATTCAGTTGTCATTTTAAAATCTATGAACATGTCACTTTTATCTTACTCTTTCCTCCATGTTGCTCATGTGCGAGCTGTTTGTCAGCAGTCATTTATCAACAACAGACGAGGAAGAAAACATCGGTGTCAGATTCTTAAGTGAGACAGAGTTTGACTTGGACATGGAGACAATCGTCAAGACTTCGCTGTGTTGATAAAATCAACAGAAGAGTCAAATTACGCCAAATAAAACCAGAAAGTCACTCAACTGTAACAACAATGTTATTTTATTTAACAAGAACAGTACATTTAATCAACAAATCAGCTCAAAGCCTCAATGTAAACATGACAGAATCAGCAGGTAAATACTAATAAACACTGAATATTCACTCTTTTTATTTTTTAATGCCTGTCCCAGTGATTTTATCCAGAGAGGGACTAAAGCAAATCCTTCATTGTAGTTAAAAGTCTGCTGCAGTCTGATGTCTGGTCACTAGAGGCCCTTAAGTCCCTGATCCTTAAAGGCCGAAGCAGACGATGAATCAGGCTGCAGGATTTCAGGATGACTCAGGAGATGATGACACCTGTAATTCTTGGCTGCTTTGGAGCTCATTTGGTCCGTTTCCAGCTGTAAAGACGTCACGAGTAGACTGAACGAGTTCCAACTGGTTCTTTATTTCCTCCTGTGGCTGAATTACTGTACATGTAGACACCGGAAACAATAACAGACTTTAAATTAAAATCCAGACAGAACTTAAAGGAATGAGAGTGGAGATGAGAGTAATAAAGACGATTATCTCATTTGTTCATTACAGAACAGCACAGGCACTTTTAATGAGATTTAAATGACAAAATATAGTCAAAAAATACTTAAGTTAATTAAAAAAATGAATGACAACTTTTGTTGTTGTTGTTCTTGTTCTGTGAAGCCTCAAAAATAAACAGATAAACAGACTGTCTGTGTTAACACAGCAGCATGTCTCAGTATGTCTCTGCTTTAAAAATGATAAAATATAAAACCACTGCTGCTTCTCTTTTCAAATAACTTTTACACATGATTCAGTGGATAAGACAAAGGTTATCGGAAACTTGTGATATCAGCGGTCCCCCTTTTTATTTTACTTTTAGCAATTTTAATTTGTATTTAAACTGTTTAAAGCTTTGTTTTCAACGGTAATAGAACACAATTAAAGTCATTTACAAGACTTTTTGTTATTAAAAAATGAGGCTGATTTGTGTTGACATAAGAAGTTTTTTATTATAAGCTTAAAAGAGAAAAAACTACAAAGTAAAGTTACAAAAAACTCCATATGTGGTTTTTACAGCTTGGTTTCACTCTAAATAGTTTAGTTAGTACTCTTTAAATTTTCTATTACAGTATATATTTGATCATACCTCCTTTTTTACTGTTATTTAACCACATAAGCCCCATTAAGACCAGGATCTTATTCACATGGCCAAGAGGTCAGCAGCACACGTCATAAGTTCAAATTCAAGAAGAGTTTAAGGCAGTAAATTACAAACAATGAACATGGAAAAAAAATCAACGATTTCACAGTGGAAGTGCAACAGTTTTGAGGACAGTAACATGTAAAATATATTTTTTAGATGTTTTTGAAAGCTTCCTAAACCTGAACACTTTGCATTTACTGCTCATGAAGTTCTCATGATTAAGTATAGATTTAGCAAACTCAAAATGAATTGTAAATTAAGTATATTTTTAACATAGTTTGAATTCTGGCTCAGTCTCTGGTCCGCTCCTTGAATCTGTGTTGACATGTCATCCACCAGTCGGCCAATTCAATTCTCCTTTTCTAAAATTCTGAGAGGACAGAGCTGGAATCAGTGGGTTAAATTCTAGTCGCAGGGTGTTGTTCCCATGGCTGTGATAACAAACTGTTTATTTTTAGTTCCTCAGGCAGCAGGACGGTCTTTTGTGTCACTTTCAGGTTTTATCTCCACGCATCAGGCCGAGGCAGACAGAAAAACAGCTCTTAATCATTCCTCCAAAAATCTGTCCCCATTTTCTAACAGTCTTCCTTTCTCTGTCCCCCTCCCTCCCTCTTCTGTTAATTCACGCTCTCCTGTCTCTCATTAATCCTTCTGTTACACATTCCCTCCTCCTGCCATTCTTCCACCCTCCCCTCCTTCCCTCCTTTCCTCCCTTCCTTTCCTTTTCTCTGTTCTCCTGTGTTGTTGTGGTTCTTGTTGCAGAACCTCCCCCAGGTAAAGCAGGTTCAGGCCCTGCGGCAGGTCAAAGAGCGGCTGCAGGCCGAGAACCGGGCGCTGTCCCGCGTCTTGGCCAAGCTGACGCAGTCCGCCTGCAGCCAGCTGCCCTCCGTCGACCTCTAAAGCCACGCCCCGTCTGTCCACCACCATCTCTGTTCCCCTCCTTTTCTCCTCTTTCCCCTCCTTCTCCCTCACCCCTTCATTCTTCTCATGCTCCATTCGTGCTCTGCCCGCACCCATAGACAGGCAGGTGTCCAGCCGCCCACTGGTTTTTGTACACTCCCCTCTGCCTCCCCAGAGCTTTTGGTTTTCAGATTGGGGAGGGTGTTCGTTTTTTAGGACACTCTCCTTTTACAGTACGGACCCACAAGGTGATACTTCCACCTTCAAGGTCAGAAAAGCACTCTGTAAATGTCAAATGAATGGTGAATAACCAGGAATTATGTCTGGTAAGGTCAATTTAGGACAAGTTTGTGTCTGAATGTCCTTAAATTGACTCCCAGGTGTTGTACTGTAAAGGAAAGTGTCCTCTGTGTAGTTGTAGCTCCTTCAGAAGGAGCTCAGTTGTTCCGTTTGGCTTGTTCTGGCTTCTTTGCATGAAGTGGCTTCTTTATTTGGCATCAACTTTTCTGGTCCAAATCTTCAGATGTTGTTTTTTTTCTTCCCCTTCTTTCTTTACTCCCCAAATTTGAAGTTGACTGATGAATAATCAGTCAGTAAAAATAAAAAGAGCTGCATGCACCAAGTGGTCGTATGTGAAGAGAAAGCATTGTGCCTGATTCAAAATAAAGAAAGAAACCTGGTTTATGAATGAAATGACTGAAATGTTTTAACATTCTGAGGAATAAACACAGATTTCTCTGTGTGACTGTGTAATGCCACAGTCACACATTCCCGTTTCTCATGGCGATTGTGCACGACAGTACACGATTGGCAAGGCTGGTGTGATCACTATGATACGGGATGAAATGACTGTCTCACCCCTGGACACACCCCGTAAATACACCGTCAGCAGAGCTTCTACAGCGCTTCGGGTGCGTTCGTCCCGCTCAAGCGAGGTTAATACAACGATATGACGAGGATTTCATGAATTTTCATCCCGCTGACACGACGTCAGATCCGCTGGAGCTCAGTTCGCGTCACGTAAGCCCTGACTGAGCCCCGTTGCTCCTCCTCAGAAAGCTTTCAGGATTGAGCCACAATGGGCCCGATTGAGCTCCGTACATGCCACGCACACACCGTCCGCCTTAGGACTGCATTACGTTTCCACCCCACTATACTGAGAGTGGCGATTCTCCACGACAGTTTTGAACAGTTAAAAACTGTTGGGACCCTTCCACGTTCCCGCCGTTCATCCATGACTATACAACGCTGATCCAGACCAAGTAGCACATGCACCACGACCAAAGCACGTTTCATCAGGATTATGACAATCGCGCACAATCGCTATTAGAAACGGGAATGTGTGACGGGGGCTTTAGGAGTTCAACATCAGGATTTAAAATCTTTCGCACAGCCTCTAAATGTTTTGATGAAAGTCATTGAACTGTTGAAATTGAACAGCCCCTCAAATATGTGAACTTTGTTGATTTTTTTGTTGTAATGAGGTACAGTCTAAGTCAACAGGATGGTTCTGGTATCATAAAGCAATCAGGAAAATATTTAATCTTCTAAGTTTAGAATCAGAAACCATGGTTTAATAGTATTTTAGTAAAATAAGCTTTCTTCAGTCGGCGCTAATCAAGCCGCACTTTGTCAAAGATGTTTGTCTGGACTTGTGCTGTTTATGAAGATGAGTGACATTTTTGACTAGAAATATAAAAAAACACTTTAAGTTTGAGCTTCTAATACTGTCGTACTAAAGTATGTAAAAGGGAGAGTTTAAACGTCTTTGTCCACAGCCGCTGTTTTTGTTCTGGCAGCATTTTCAAAGGCTCTCATTCACACTTAACGTCGCCACAATTAGAGCTTCTATGTCTCTCAGAACTGTATGAAACAACTCTGTGATGGAGATGTCACCCAAAATAACATGAAAACCATGTCAAGGAAACACGTCCTATCACTGATGGCAGCAAAATACCAGGAAAATGCTCCCCTGAAAATATGAGTCAGATCAGTTTCTCTTCCGCCGTTATTAAGCGGTGCAGGAATGAGTCCAAAGACAAGGAAGTGTGTTAGCGTTTTAGCTCTTACATTTCCCACAACACTGAGTCTGTGAGATTTTAGAGAAAGTGTTTGAATGAATGAGTTGAATGAGTCAGATCAGTTTCTCCTACGCCATGAGTCGACAGACAACAGGAGTCCTGCCCCCTCTTGATTTTTTGACAACATTTTAACATAAACCTTGACCATGTTGGCTTATTTTAACTTAGCTCTCGAAGTTTTTACTCATATATGCATTTTCTACATTTAGAAGGTTTTTTATATAATTTTTTTTCTGATATTTACACCTTTTTATTTACATTTTGACTCCCTCCCTCCAAAATTAAATCCTATTTTAACTTTATTCTATGATGAAATGAGCAAACTCTCAAAGTTGAAGCATAATCTTAATTTGATTGTTGAAGTATCTTAAAAACCAGAATTCCTCCTTGGGGATTTATAAAGTATTCTGATTCTGATTTTCATTATGGATAGCAGCTGAAAACCAGGGAGTTGCTTCTCTATAGAATGAGTCGGATCAGTTTCCCCTACGCCATGATTAAACAGACAGCAGGAGCCCTGCTCCCTCTTGATTTTGAGAGGTGACGTTAGGGAGTGTGGTGTTGTTCCAAAAGTTGAACTGTTATCAGATGAGGTGATGGATGCTGACTTTTATGTCAACATTTTAACGTAAACCTTGACCATGTCGGCTTCTTTTGACTTAGTTCTTGAAGTTTTTACTCAAATATGACTTTTTCTGATATTAACGTCTTTATATTTAAATTTAGACTCTTTCCTTCCCTCCAAAATTGAATCCTATTTTAACTTTATTCTATGAAGAACTGACCAATTTCTCAAGGTTGTAGTGTTATCTCAATTTGATTTTTGAAGTTTTCTTAAACAACAGAATTTCTGATTCTGAAATATTTTATTAATTAGAAAAAATATTTTTTAAAAGACCTATGAGGAACAGTAATAAGAGGTAGGAACTTAAAAAGTATTTTACTTCCTCCTACTCTTTTTCGAGCGTGTGGTTGCTACAATCCTTTTTTCGTGTATGTGAATGGCATTTCACTATTTTTTTTGTCGTTCTTTGCATGCATGTTCGAAATGAAACTAAAATTCAATTCAATTCCCATTATGGTTATAGATAGCAGCTGAAAACCAGGGAGTTGCTTCTTCGATTGAATGAGTCAGATCAGTTTCTCCTACGCCATGATTAAACAGACAGCAGGAGTTTTGAGAGAAGTGACGTTCGAGAGTGTGGCGCTGTTCCAAAAGTTGAACTGTTATCAGATGAGGTGATGGGTGTTTTTTTTCCTAGAAGGCAGCAAACATTGGCTCCTGCAGGGCAAAAACAGGCGGCTGTGGACCTCGACTTTGTTTGATAGAAGAAACCTGATTTTCTATAAGAGAACAATTAAGAAATATATTTATATTAAATTGTACTTTTTTCCCGTCTGCCAGTGAGCAGCAGTCAGACCCTGCATGGCTTTCTCAGGATCTTTGGCCTGTGGTGTGCCCGCTTTCTCTCTCTGAACAAATCTGAAGTTAGATTTAAAAAAGAAAAAGACCAAACATGAGGAGAGCTGCTGTGTGCCTCGGAGTCCTGCTTCACTCAGGCCGTCATTAACACCCCGTCAGACCGGTGCGTCTGGTTTGACTGCAGCCCAGCGGACTGTTCAGACTCGCCTAACCCTCGTCTCTCTTTCTCTCTGTTTCCTCTCCAGATGCTCCCAGACTTGAAAGCCGACAACCAGAGACTAAAGGACGAGAACGGAGCGCTCATTCGAGTCATTAGCAAGCTTTCCAAGTAGAAAACGAACCCCCCCGAACGCCTCCCCCCGTCTTCTGCACCCCCCTCTCTAGTCCCCCATGGCAGTGACTAATGGAATTGCACATTTAGATATTAATTGCAACAGACATCAGAGACTCCTTTTTTATTATTATACTTTCCCCCCCCCCAAAACTTTTGCTCCTTTTTTTTGCTGCAGCATCCATCCATCCATCCATCCATCCTGGTAGAATCACTGAGTTTACAGAGCAGAAAAATGGAAGAAGGGGTCGTTTGATGAGCATGTAAAGCACCGTCTGGGGCCGGAAAAAGCCTGAGAACTATTTAACCGATAAGCCTTAGTTGTACATAAGAAACACTGCATCGAGTTCTTCGCTCTCGGCTATCGCTGAACCACTACGAGGAGAGTTAGGGCCGGGCAGGAGGACGGATTCTCAGAGGAGGAAGATATTTGTTTGAGTACATTTATAGACATAAAATAATAAGAAAATCTAAATATGCAGTTTCAAGATAGACCTTGAGACGAGAATTAAGTTGAATTTTATGAAAAAGGCGAGACAGGTGAACACCATGAAGAATAAAGTCGACATAAAATGTTGGAATTTCAAAATAAAGTCACACAGATGAGAAAAATGTTGCAGAGTAAAAGTTCAAACAGGAAAAAGTCAATAACAATGTTGACAAAGCATTTTTGAGAATCAGTTTAAAAGCTTAAAAACAAAGTTAAAGAGTGCTTCTGATTTATTTTGACATGTTAATTGGATTTTCTAACAATTATATCAACTTCATTCTTTATTTTAACTGAAGATTTTGACTCAAGAAGTGTGCGTCTGAATTTCCTTTGTTCTTGGCTTGTTGACTTTTTTGTCAACATTTTAACACAAACATTGTTTTAACTTAGTTCTTGAAATTTGGCTCCAATATTTTTTTACATTTAGACGTTTATTAAAAGTTTTTTTCTGATATTTACGCCCTTTTATTGAAATTTTGAATCTTTCCTTCCAAGATTAAAGCATATTTTAACTTTATTATATGAAGAATGACCAAACTCAAAGTTGAGCGTCGTCTCAATTTGATTGTTGAAACTTTCACTTAATTCTCAAGTTTGAATTTGTTCATTTAATCTTAGCTTTTTGTTTTCATTTGGACTTTGTTCTCAGAATTCTCAACCTATTTCACTTTAATACTTTTACTATTTATTCTCAAAGATGTCCTTCCTTTAAACACTTGGACTTATTTGTACATTTTGACTTGGTTACTTTGTTGTCTATCAGGCTTTATACTCTTTTTCTTCTAGCTCTTAAACTTTGATTATTTTCAACCTTTTACCTCAAAAATGTTATTTTTTCAGCATCAGTATGTTATCCTCTCCATTTTGTTCAACATCTTTGATATTTCAATGTTAATTGACTTTTTGACTTTAACTTTGGAAATTCTATTTTAGCTTTATTTTTTGATATTTCTTTTTTTTTTATTTGTTGACACCTTTCAGTGAATTATGGGACTGGGGACTTGATTCCTTAATTCTTAACTTCTAAAAATTGCAACCAAATTCTTCAATTTTTGAGTTTTGTATTGTCGAACCTTTCCTTTAAGATTTTGACTTCTTGCTCATAAAGTACTTATTCAACTTTACCTCTTGTGTTTTCAACTTCTCCTTCTTCAAATTGAACTCTTTCTTAATGTTTGGGTAACATTTGAAATATCAAATATTATGTTAACTTTGTTCTTGTTATTTTTTTAAGCTTTTTCAGGAATTTGCAGGCCCTTTTTTTTTACTCAAATCTGAAAATTTGATGCCTTCGTTTTGTAAATTTTCGAGATATTCCACCTGATTTATTGACATTTTGACCATAATGAAATAATTCTTGCTATTTTTACTTTCAACATTTTGATGTTGTCTTAGACATTGTCGGCCTGCTGTCTCATATTTCAACTCAGTTTTGTTTAACTTCAGCTTTTCAATAATTTGACTTAAATTTGGAAATTTTATCATGTTCTCAAAATCAAATCATTGAAACATTCATAACCATGACAGTCTTCCTCCTCTGATAACATTCCCTTCCGCCCGGCCTGGATCCTCCTCCGCAGATTGACAGATATTATCCGACACCTGATTTTCTTCGTGCCACAGTCCCTCTTTACTTCCTCTCCTCTCTTCGTGTGCTGTGCGTTTTTTTTCCCTCCTAAAGTGCCACTTTTCGTCTTTGTTACTTCAGCTCTTCGTGGCTCCCTCGTATTTTATTTTTCCCCTCACACTCGAACACCCTCCTCCATTTTTTGTGTCTTCCTCCAAGAGGGAAAAAAACAAAATTTGAATCTCGCTTTAGCGAAAACGAGGCGGACCTGGTGGAATTTAAGCTTTCACTGTATGTGCAATATGCATTTCTTTTCTTTTTTTTAATGCTTTAATGACGAGTCCATCACCTGTAGGATTTTTTCACTCTTCCACCGCTTCCATCGCTCACTTTTCTCCTCTTTTTTGTTTTAAGTTTGTAGTGTAGTCAGTTTATACTCTGTATTTCTCACTTTTTTTTGTTTTAGCAGGTACTGAGTGATGCTGTATATACCTTTATGTATTTGTTTGAGACCAGCACATGGCATGCGTTTATGGTTCCCGTCTGTTACTATTAAAAAGTATACAAATTCCAGAGGACAAAAAGGTGTGTTTTAATTCTTATTTTTCTTTTTTATAGTCTAAAAAACATCGGATACAGTTACAGTTACAGTAGAGCCGCTCTCTTTACACGAGAAACGACGGCCAAAGTGTTTTTTCTTTTTCACTTAATTGTGACAAAAAACGAGAATAATCGCTTCACTACATTTCACTTTCATTGTATCTTGGAAGAGTGCTGTTAATTTCCGATTTTTTAAAAACGCTGTAGTATTCTAGCCGAGGTGTTGTCACTAAAAAATAAAATAAAAAAAGAGAATATCTTAGGTTATCTTCGCTAACCCAGTTCCTTTTTACAAATGTCTACATGCACTGTCGATGCCATGTGAGGAGTCTTGATGTCAGGTTTAAAAAAACGCCACCGTCAAATATTTCATGCATCTGAGAACGTTTTATGCATTTCAGTGGCCTTTTAAGGATATTTTAGTAAAAAGAAGTTTAAAGAAAAAGTCACTGCAGATGGACTGACGACCATCTTCTCTGGTTTAGACTTTTTTTTTTTGTTGTTTTTCTTTTATTATTTTTTTCCCGTCATCTTGTAAAATAGGTGTGTGGCTTAATACATGCAAGCTGTGCTGTGACTACCAACCACTGAAGAGTTCATTAAAAATAAAGTTGTACATTGTAAAGTTCCCACGGCTCATTATTTTCATCTTTTATCACTTTGTCACCTTTCATTTGCAACCTGTGGCATGGGTAACTTGCAGATATATGAAGGCACCATTAATGCTGATAGGCTAGGGCTGAACGATTTTAGGAAAAGATCTAATTGTCAGGCTGATATTGCGATTTCAATTTGATTTCCGATTTTCCTCAAATCAAGCTTAAAGGAATATTACACCCAAAGAATGATATGCCTTCATTTTCTACTCACTCTCATGCTGAGCAACACTCTGGAGCACTTTTTTGATGTCTCAAATGCAGCCGGAGATCCGGGGGGATTTTCGCTGTCAACAAACTTCCATCTAACAGGGGACAACGGAGCCCGAAGAAAAAGTTCCATAAAAGTCCACAAAAACGTGCCTATTTTCGCGCTCCCTGAACTACGTAAGCCGTCTGGATTGGTCTGCCGCGGCTTACGTAGTGCAGGGAGCGCGCGTAGACGTGCACTGCGGAAGTACGATATAGCACTGTTTAGGCTCGAAAAATGTACTAAATGACCTCGTTTGAATTAATTATGGGCGTTAACCGCTCAGGACACTTGGATTACAGCGGACGAGCAGTATGAAGGAAAATAGGCACGTTTTTGTGGACTTTTATGGACCTTTTTCTTCGGGCTCCGTTGTCCCCTGTTAGATGGACGTTTGTTGACAGCGAAAATCACCTCGAACCTCCAGCTGCATTTGAGACATCAACAAAGTGCTCCAGAGTGTTGCTCAGCATGAGGGTGAGTAGAAAATGAAGGCATATCATTCTTTGGGTGAAATATTCCTTTAAGTGGAATATTCACAATGTGTACAGTAACATTTACAAACATGACAGAAAATAACAAAATACCTTCAAACATTAAAGCTATCAGTACAAGGCAAGGATGAAAACTAAAGGTAAAAACTGCTTCTAAATGTATTTATCAACAAGAAACGTGCATGTACACTCTTTAAAGTCCTTGACCAATGTCTCTTTTAACAACTGAAGAACTAAAATTCCCATTTTTGACCGTCTTAACTTTGTGCAAAAAAATCTTGAATTGTGTTAAGTTAAAAAAAAGTTGATATACCCCCAAAAAATACACTGTTACATAAGTAATAATAGGAAAAACAAAATTAAACAATCCCAATAAAGGAAAAACACACCCATGCCAAACCAGTTTGTCAACCTGTGATTGTTTTGGACATGAACTCTAACATGTGACGACATTAACACAAGTGTAACGTTAACACAACAGATCCTGTCAGTCTGCAGCTTTGGCGATCACATGGTCTGAAATGGTGATTTTGATCAGAAAAACACCAAACACATTCTGTTTGTGTTTTAATGCTGTGGCTTTGAGTGCAGGTACTGGACTTTCCTGCCTGCAGTCCAGACTTCTCTCCCATTGAAAATATGTGGCACATTATGAACAATGGAGACCCAAGACTTATGAACAACTAAAGTCCTAGATAATGAAAAAATAGGGAAGAATTCCACCTACAAACTTCAGTTTCTAAACTCTTTAAAGATTTAAAGTAAAGGTGAAGTAGCACACTGGCAAACATGCGCCTGTCCCAGCTTTTTTGGAACATGTTGCAGGCACCAAACTTAAAGTGATTGCATATTTGCAATGTTTGTTAGTGTGAAATTTAAATATCTTGTCTTTATAGTTTATTTACTTGAATGTAGGCTGAAAATAATTAGCAAATCAATGCATTCTGGGTATTTTCACACGACGTCCCAGCCTCATTGGAATTGGGGTTTATATAAAGAGGGTCTCGTAAAGTTCTCTTGTTGTGCTTTTTTGATATTTAACAGAAACTTCTAGATCAATATTTGACTTTTTAACATGCGTGTTCTACCGAGAAAAAAAAAACTTTTTTTTACTTCCTTTTATATTTAAGCCTTTTTATTTACATTGGACTCCTCAGAAATGAAACCCTATTTTAACTTAATTTAATGAAGAAGTGACCAAACTCAAATTTGTAGCATTATCTCCAGTTATTCTTGGAGATAATGTTTTCACCAAGACAACAGAACTTCCCCTTGGGGATTAATAAAGTATTTCTGATTCTGAAATACATTAATTCCCATTATGATTATGGATAGCAGCTGAAAACCAGGGAGCTGCTTCTTCGATAGAATGAGTCAGATCAGTTTCTCCTACGCCATGACTAAACAGACAACAGGAGTCCGGCCCCCTCTTGATTTTGAGAGAAGTGACGTCAGGGAGTGTGGCGTTGTTCCAAAAGTTGAACTGTAATCAGATGAGGCAATGAGTGGAAAAACAAAAGATTACATTTTATGATACTTTGAAAACAAGAATACAAGTTGGCTGATTGTTTCATTATTGTTAAACATTTCTCCAGTGGAGTTTGATCCAGAACAAAGGTGTTCAAGCTAAAGTTGGTAGTAACTGCTGATAGTGGTCCAGTACGGTGGCCTGGAGAGGCAAACCAAGAATACAAGATCCAAAACACTTTTACAAAGCTTGAGACAAATTTACATTTAGGAAACACATTTACAAGTCCCAAAACATATGTACATTTCAGAAAACAAATTAACAAGACACAAAACACTTTTACGAATAGAAAAACACATTTACATTTCAGAAAACAAATTAACAAGACACAAAACACTTCTATGAATAGAAAAACAAATTTACATTTCAGAAAACAAATTAACAAGACACAAAACACTTCTATGAATAGAAAAACACATTTACATTTCAGAAAACAAATTAACAAGACACAAAACACTTTTACAAATTTCTAGCAACCAGAAAAGGAATGTACCAACTCCGGCATTGAACCAGAAGTGATTACAGAGAGCCGCCAATACGAGCCAAGTTGTGAAAGAACAAGAGAAGAAGTTAATGGTGAGCAAACTCTTAAGACCGACCACATGGCATACAAAACCACTGTAAGGGGCTCATATGTTTTCCACAAAACTGGCAAAACGGCACTTGGTGGTGGTCCATCTTTGCTTACCATTCTTCTTCTCTTGTTTTTTCATACCATGCACTTAACAACTCTGCTAGTATTGTCTGCTCTCTGTAAGCACTTCTGGTTCAGTGCCAGAGTTGGTACATTCCCTTTCCGGTTGCTAGATATTTGAAAAGTGTTTTGTGTCTCGTTAATTTGTTTACTGAAATGTAAATTTGTTTTACCATTTGTAAAAGTGTTTTGTGTCTTGTAAATGTGTTTTCTAAAATGTCAATTTGTCTCAAGCTTTGTAAAAGTGTTTTGGATCTTGTACTCTTGTTTTGCCCCTCCAGGCCACCATAGTCCAGGGTTAATTTTGTTTTTGTCAACATTTTTTTCTCTGACAGAAACTAGACAACGACTAATAAGTGCACATGGACAAAAACTTAACTGACATTTTTCGTCAACAAATAAAAACTAGACTAAAATGTTTGACAGAGACTTAATCCAATCAGACCTAATTTGGTCATGTAGAAAATAGAGAAAAGTTAGGAATACATCCAATCACAGCTACTTTAGTCGTGTGGAAAGGTTGGATGAGTTAAGAGGGACATCCAATCACAGCTGCCTTAGCTTGGTGATCCAATCAGAGCTGCTCTCTTTATGAATGATATATTCATGTAGAGCAGGTTCACTGCATTTCATAAAAGTTAAATTTCTTTTTGTTAATTTATACATTCAAACATTACTATCATTCACTAAAGGGTTATTAGATATTTCATTTTATCCAAGTGTAAAACATTACTTCAGAAATTCAAGGAAAATTAAGAGTTCTAAAGACTATAACTAAACTAAAACACTATGGTGGGCCAATCTTTCATCATCCTCAGCAAATTCCTCAGAGAAACTAAAAACATGTCCAACATTTGAGCATGAGGCTTGAGTTCTTGTTCCAAAAAGCTTTGTCATTTCTCTGCTGCTACACTCAGTCACCAGTAGATGGCGCAGAGCTTTGCAGATGATGCTCAACTACAGGATGATTTTTAAAACTGCTGAAGTCTCAGCAGGGAAAATGGGACTTCTTGTGTTTAACTTGAACTTTTCCCCAGACAGAAATTAAAATACATCCCCTGAAGTACATTAATAATCATAATACACCAATCACAGGGTACCCTTTAACCCTTTAAGGCCCAAGACCATAGATTATAGCCAGAAAATTCAAATTTTTTGGACCTGAAATGTTTTTCACTTCCTGCTAAAATCCTAAGAATATCAAAATGTCCATAAAATTCAACATATAGATTTTTCATATCTCATTTGATACATTAGGTATTTTTGGCAACTGATAATCCATTTGAGGACATTTTTATTATTTATCTGATTGTATTCAGATGGGGTTTTTTTAATTTGTTGATCATATTGAGTAGATAGAGGTGTTATAAACTATGTATCAAATGTGATACAATTGGCTTTATAGGGTTAATGTCTGGAATAACTCTAAAAGCTGGATATTTGCTATTTTTTTAATTTTTCTGAAAATAATATTTGAACATGAGGACGCAAAGGTTCAAAATGTGTAAGGGTGCTCCCAAATGCAATCTGTGTTTCTCCAATGTCCTTTTTTAATTAGCATTTTTAGTTTATTGTGAATGTACCGACTTCTTTCTTTTTCTGGTGTATTGAATGTTTTACTTTATTGATATTACAAAATTCAAAAAACAGGTTTAATAAAAAATAAAACTACACCAGTGAAGGTTGATTCATGGACTGTAACTATATCACAGTGTGATGTTTCTAAAAACAGGAACAAACATATATCATACATGTCGTATAAAACAGAGCGAGGTCCATAAAATGCGTCAGATAACACACATGCTGTCAAGGACGTTCTCTATAGGGATGTTTTATGTGTGGACAGGACGGGTTTGACTGTTCGTCCTCTTTACAGGCCTTTAAATGTGATGTATGTGGGACGGTCTGACTGTGAAATGAGACATTCTGTAAGCGGACACCTTATACTGTAAGAACAGTCTGGACATTCAGCTCATAAGCATTTACATCATTCTTGCAGAGAGTGTCTCCTGTACTGAAAAACTGAATATTGAGCAATAAGTGACAAACTAAGGTCCCCATCCACACAAAGACAAAACGCTTAACAGTTTCAAAAACGGTCGTCATAAAGGTGAAGGCGTCTCAGAAAATGTGTGCGTCTCCATGAATGCACTTGATACGCATGAAGACACTGTAAAACACATGCCAGACCTCTAGGGGCGCTGTAACAATATGACGGAAACAAGCGGAAACAGACGAAAAACAGTGGACATGCGCACTTGCGGCAAAAGTTGTAAACAGAGATTGTGATAAAGTGATCATAAAGTGCCGTAATGTGTCCTTGATAATTGTTTGTTTAACTCGGTGGTGATTGAGAAGAAGGAGATTTTGCTGCAACAGGGATCGTAGGGTCACTAGCTTCATCAGCACATATGCTACATAGTACGCCGCCATTGTTGTTGTTGATGCCGCGTGTGGCGCATGCATGTCAATGACGATATGAAACTATGACATCAGCGTATCTTAAAGGTTACGGAGAGCCAGTAATCACGGAGCTGCGTATACGGCATTTCAAAATCTTTCCACTCTGGAACCTGGTTTCAGAAATGATCGTTTACAGACCCCCAAAACGCCATCTTTGTAAGGATGATACGCAGATTCGGCAATAAACGTATGCATTTAGACTTCGGTTTGTCTTCGTGTGGATGGGGCCTAAGAGAAGCTGAAGGCCTCTGATAATTGAAAATACACCTCAATTACTTCGTTAAGAAAAAAAGTTCATTTGAAAGATTCTGAGCCAAGTGTTTGTTCAGCACACAGCTGGCTTCAGTGTAAAGAAAAGGTCCAGGCAGCCACAGTAAACATTAGAGCACAGCACCATTCCACTGCTTAAGAGAGGTGGGGTAAGACACAGCTCATGAACATTTTGACTGAAACAGCTTGTTCTGAGCAGGGCTGAAATACAAGGGTTTGAAAAGCAAAGTTTAATATTCAAATACAGTTTTGGCAAGAAACTTTGAAAATTAGCTCTGGGAAAAATGGGACTACCATTAACTTGTTGAAAAGGTGTAAAATATGAGATCATGTACTTTAATACTTATTTTAAGTTTTGTTTTGTTTATTTAGTTTGCACAATAATTGATTACATGATATCAGATTGAAAATGTTAAAAAAGGAAATGTGTTTGGAGAAGTCAAAAAGCCCATCATGCTTTAAGCTAAACATTAAAACTTGCTAGTGTTGCAACAATTTCTATGGATGTATTTTTACCACAGAAGCATCATCATTTTAAGTGCTATTTTAAGGTATTTGGTGTTTTGTTTCATTTGTATTACATGTTATTACTCATAACAAATATAATTTTAGACAATAACCATTTTCTAATGCACTTTTTGCAATACCATTTAGATTGGAACATATCCGTGTAATCACAGTAAACATTAGAACCTAGTCCTGGAGGGGTAAAGCAGCATGATTTGACATAGTTTATCAGCATTTACACTAAAGCAGCATGTTCTAAACGGGGCTGAAACCAAGGGGTTAATAAGCATGTTAAATTTAGTATTTTACAGTAATCTTTTGAGAAGACACATAAATTATGTTCAAGGAACAACTGGACAACTTGGACCAGTGAACACTCATTGAAAAAAAATGTGACCTGGGAACAGTCAGCTGATGCAAAATCTGACCAGTTAGGTAAGACTGCAAATCCCTCATCACAAAACCCATAGCTAAAGCTAACACTATAGGCAGAAGGTTAAAGAAATGTAGGTTTGAATTCACAGTTCTTAAAAGCAGTGTAATTGGACAGCTAATTAGCAATTACACCAGAACAGCCTGTTCTGAGCAGGGCTGAAACCAAGGGGTTCATAAGCATGGGGAAACAAAACTGCATTTAAAAGAAAATGTTTGGAAAGAAGTTTTTGAAAATTTCTGGGGACTCTTGGGAACAGGAAACAAGTAAAAATGAAAAGTATGTGTGCTTTAAACGGTCGGTTGATATTGGCCAAAATCTGACCGATTAGCTACGACTGCAACACAAAACTCACAGCTAAAGCTCACTGTAGACAGAAGGTTACAGAAATATAGGTTTGAATGCATAGTACTTACAAGTAGTGTAATTGGACAGCTAATTAGCAATTACACCAGAACAGCCTGTTCTGAGCAGGGCTGAAACCAAGGGGTTTATCAGCATGTCAAATTTTGTATTTAAAAAAATGTTTTTGGAAAGACGCTTAAAAATTATTTTCTGGGGACAAAAACCAATGTGACCTCTGTCATCTCTGAGTCGATATCAAAATAATTTTCTAGATTGTGCTGATTAATCAATCTATCATCTTTATTTGTATAGCGACATTTCATAAGAAGTGTTAGCTCTAGGTACTTTGCGATAGAGCAGGTTTAAGGCACACTCTTGATTTTACAGATGCAAATATTTGCATATACAGATCTGATCAAAACCTAAAGACCAGTTGAAAAATTGCTGGAATATGCATTTTGCACATTTGGACCTTAATGAGGTTTTAAATAGAGCTACAATATGCAAAAGCAAGGAGGGGGAGTGTGACAAAAAAGCACTTTGGAAAAGTAATTTATTGAGAACAACAAGTAAACTGAAATAGGCTGTTTATCAGCTGATCAAAAGTTTAAGACCACAGGCTATTAAAGCCAAAATCTGCTCCAAATGTTCATTTTCTGTCAGGCATTCACACGGTCATGCCCTCCTGATGGCTAAAGCTAAGAAGCTTTCTCTTCTTGAACGTGGTCGGATCTTCGAGCTGCATAAGCAAGGCCTCTCGCAGCGTGCCATTGTTGCTGAGGTTGGACGCAGTAAGACAGTCATTCTACATTTTTTGAAAGATCCTGAGCATTATGGAGCAAAAAAGTCAAGTGGTAGATCCAAAAAAATTACACCTGCGCTGAGCCGGAGGAGCTGATTGGCTGTCCGTCAAGACACAGGGCGGTAATTAACCCAAATTAAGGCCCTTACTGGTGCCGACTGCAGCGCAATAACCATCAGACGGCATCTGCAGGAAAAGAGTTTCAAAAACAAAAATGAATTCAAAGACCTCGTCTCCTTCAACGCCACAAAACTGCCCTTTTAGACTTTGGAGCATCAAACATGGGACATTGAAAGGTGGAAAAAAGTTTTATTCTCTGATGAGAAAAAATGTAACCTTGACGGTCCAGATGGCTTCAACGTTACTGGCATGACAAGGAGATCCCACCTGAGATGTTTTCTACCCGGCACAGTGGAGGGGGGTCCATCATGATCTAGGTGCTTTTTCATTCAGTGAACACTGGAGCTTCAGGTGGTGCAGGGTCGTCAAACGGCGGCTGGTTACGTGCAGATGTTGCAGAGGGCATCCCTCATGACTGAGGGCCCTCGTCTGTGTGGTAACAGCTGGGTTTTTCAACAGGACAACGCTGCAGTTCACAATGCTCGCTTGACCAAGGACTTCTTCAGGGAGAATAACATCCCTCTTTTGGACCATCCCGCATGTTCCCCTGATTTAAATCCTATAGAGAACATTTGGGGATGGATGGCAAGGGAAGTTTATAAAAATGGCTGTCAGTTCCAGACAGTTGATGCCCTTCATGAAGCCATCTTCACCACTTGGAGCAATGTTCCCAAAAGCTTCCTGGAGACCCTCTCATCAAGCATGCCCAAACAAATTATTGAAGTGATTAAGAAGAACGGTGGAGCTACTCATTACTGAGTCCTACTGAGAAACATTTTTGTTCTGGTTTGGAGAGTTTTTTTGTCATTTTTTGAGCGATGGTCTTAAACTTTTGATCAGCTGATAAACAGCCTATTTCAGTTTACTTGTTGTTTTCAATAAATTACTTTTTCAAAGTGTTTTTTGTCACACTCCCCCTTCTTTCTTTCACATATTGTATCTCTATTTAAAACCTCATAAAGGTCCAAATGTGCAAAACGCATATTCTAGCAATTTTTTACTGGTCTTAAGGTTTGGATCAGGTCTGTATATAATATACACATATGCCCAGATCATAAATCTGCCCTCATCACATTCATTTCTGCTGAATATCGATTTATATGAGATGTTGCATCTCTTCTGATGAGTTCATGCTCATGGATCTGGACTCAAATGCTCTTTTTATTCTGATCATGTACAGTGACAGATTCAGAGTAAATTAAGTCAAAGACAGAAAACACGCTCAAACAAACAAAACAAACCGACTGTGAAGGATTTATTCCTTCATCAGACAAATTTTAATTAATGAGATTTCTGTTTCCGATAGAGGAATTATCCATGTTTTTGCTTATTTTCATGGTCAGACTTCAGTGATTTCTGCTCTTTAATCCTGTGATGATTGCTCGGATATTTAGATTACTCTACAGAAATAAGCTCTGATATCTACAGTAATTATCTAAACTCATGCAAACGCACGGCCTCTTTATTTTCCATTGCCTCAGCGCGTGGTTAGGAAGTCTGGTTTGTGTCTGTGCGGCGATATGGACATGCTCCCTCAACCATCCTGAGCACCACGTCTTCATCAGGAGGACCTTGATGGGAAAGAGAAGGATCTTGGCCTCAAAAGTCACCGGTGTGATTGTTGTAACGAACGGTTCCAGTTATTCTGTTTTTGTTTGTGTTGCTCAAGGCAGAGAGGGAACATGAGATTTGTTCCTGTCATTTTAGAGTTTTAACTCAGTGAGTTGAGATGTTTAAAGCCACAGAGGACTTGATATGACTGGGAGGCTGCAGGAGGTTCTCAAACTTTTCACAAATGTTCAGGTCAAAAGCGGAACCGTGGAGTCTCCTGATCATCCTAACATTTCCACACTTTTTTTAACCCTTTCCACTGCTCTTACAGATATTTGGAAGATATTTTATTATATTTAGGTTGCAGTACAATGTCCCAACTACCAGGTGGTGAACTCCCAAATGGTTGTCATATGATCTTTGTATCTTTTTGTCATATTGAGATTTTCATCATTAATCCAAAGTGGCCAACAAAGGGGAAATGTACCTCTCTCTTCAGGTATACGAGTTTCTTCTGATCTCAGAGAATCAGACAGATAAAAATATTTTTTTATTTAATAAGTTGTTAGGAATATTTTTATGCAGATTTCAAAAATGTTTTCCTTGTATATTTTTTTTCTGTGAACAAAATTTCATTTATCCTCGCTGGTTGGCGTTATGCATTAAAGCTGGGGTTGGTAATCTGATTTAGATACACTTTTTGTAATACTGGTTAAAATGGTCTTCATGACCCGATGGCAATCAGCTCATAATGTGTTCTTAAAACAGAGCGAAAAATATCCGCTATCTACAGCAGGAGTAAAACAGGGAAAACAACAACCAATAATCATGCTGGGACACCTGTTTTTAAACCAATCAAATCCTGTCTCCATTCTGCCCGCCTCCTGCGTGTACATTTTGCCGTTGTGCACAAACTCGGTGCGTGTAGCCGAGCTGAGAGGGATCATAGTCTGCTGGAGAATGTTTACCTTTCAAGATTTGGCTTTGAAAATAAGGGAAGCCCGCTACGAGCCGTCCCACAACCCAAACTAAGCTCCAATATCCCTCACATTTTAAGACAGATGCACAAGAAATCTAAAATAAACACTTTGTTTTCTTGGTTTGTTCCGCTGTTGGCTCTAATCTTTCGACAGCTGCCACACAGGCTACTGCAGGTGGACGTTCTCGCAAGGCTATTTCTTCTTCTTCAGTTTTATGGTGGTTGGCATCCATCATTTTGGAACATTACCGCTCCATTCAGGCTAGTGACAGAGTTCAGTTTGGAGAGGCAGAGGAATGTTTCTATTATTATATCATCATATTAATGCAGGAGGACGGCAGGAAAGAGGATAAAATACATAAAATACGGTAGTTTCATGGCCAAAACAGGAGACTTGACAGCTATGTGGAGAATGGCGGGGGGGGGGGGGGGGCTAGACAGAGTTCTGAGGAGATGCTTAATTCAAATTCATGCTAGTTTTCCAAATATTTTGCACACGGTTGTTGTTCTGTCCACAATCTTCTCGGTACCGTTCTTGCGTCTTTTACATGGGAAGCCAAAATAGGTCCATACAACCGATCTGTTTGACGAAGGAGCGTCAGCTATTTCCTCGACCTCGTCTTCCTCCATTTTGAAGCGAGTGTTTTGCTACGGTAGGCGAGGAGGGTAAAAAAAAGCCAGTCTCAGTTCTGCGGCGCCCCTTCACGTTTTTTATTTCTTGCATCTTTGAATTTTATTTCATCATTTTTTATTTCGGAAAATTTCGTGGCACGACATTTCGTTACACCCCTAGTCAAAAACCTAAAAATGTTCTTGATTGCTGGCCCCCCTCCTCTGATTCCTCTGAGCTTCTCCAGGCTGGAAATCATCCATAAAGAAGAATTAGATGTTGGCAACTGCTGTCACACACACACCGCTCATTTTTATTCCCACTGTGGCTGATCCCCTCTCTCTTTCTCTCTCTACCTCCTCTCTAAGTTCAATTTTCAAACCCAGCAGCTCACACAGGCCCAAACGGCCGATTCAGACACGTCGGATGAGCAGAAACACTCCTCAGCGAGCGAGCGTCGAGGACAAACAGCAGCGGGGTTTCTCTGCGACGACAAACAATGACAAATGGAGGCGTCCTGGTGAAGTGACAGCTCGAGTGTGTCGCTGAAACAAAGACAAACACACTCAGAGAGGCTCAGAGCAGACCGGGGTTTGTTGTGGATGCTTTTGGAAAAGAGGGCATAAAGAAGAATAATGCATCATGGGTAAATAAAAAGGTTTATTCAAGGAAGCACACGAGCTACAGCTATTAGAGAACAAGGCTAAACTTGAGTGTTTCTCCTTCAGCCTCCTCTGCATCAATATTCAGCAGAGCAGCAGGTCTTCCTTGGACAGTTGTCTCAAAACCTTCAAATGACTAAATTAAAAAGAACTGTCAGAACTAACGCTGCTGATAAAATGCATATAAAAAAGGTATAATATGGCATCTTTAAAGTGCTTTATATTAACTTTTCAGGCCAACAGTATCTATAGTTTTCTTTAAAGATGCTCTGAGGAGAATCTATTACCGGCAACATTAAGACTGCTACCCATGACCACACACGGCGACTGTTGTAATGCTGCATTCCTGTAACCTCGGAACTGGGAGTGACATCGTCTGCGACTTAGCAGCGGTCCAGTTGAAGTCAGAAAAAACATGCCGTTCTACTAGGCTATTGTTAGCTGTTGTTAGCACGCCCTGTGTTGTTGTTCACAAATATCACATGAAGAATTTGATTAACATTATGGCAGCATTTTTGTAAATATAAGTCTAACAATACTATGTATACAGCTGATCTAGAGCGACACACCCCAGTCAGAAGTGCAAATAAATGGATTATTACAGGAGCTAAATAACTGTTCACACTGGGGGCATCCATCTTCGATGTCAACTCGGGGGTGGTGAGGTTTCACCGAGTTCCCAGTAGGAAATTCCGACTTTGGGAGGCGTTCCAGTTGCAGTTTCCTTCTCGGAACTTGGAAATTCCTACTTCCAACTACAACTGGAACGCACCACAAGACGTGACCCAAGCCAAAGCGTGTTTTTGTTGTGGTGCTAATGAATGCAGCTCGGACCTTCCTCGGAACTCTGCATTGCTTTACATCTTCTTTTTTCAACAACTTACAGGATGCAAAGCGACGAGGTAATGTATCTCTTTCTAGTTACATAGTGGTAGTTTTTGATGTGTGACCACAAGCAATTTTTGGAAAACTTAGTATTGTAGTTTTGTAGCTGGCTATATATATCGCTACTTACAGCCCGGTGCTCTAAGATGTGTCTGAATAATATAAATTTGCTCTTGTTTTAATTGTCTTGTTCCCAAAGTTGAGTATCCAGGCCAGTCCAGCCCTGTCTGACCTGATCGGAAGGCTAAGGAATAGCATTTGTAGATAACCTATTTTGATGCTATAAAACTCATCTTAAAGTGTGTTTTTATGATCAGGCATATATCTAAAAGTGAGACTTTTTTGTAATTACTTAGAAACTCCTCACAGTCCCTTTAAAGAACAAAAACAAAGGAGTAAATGTGTTTTTGTTGTATATATGTACTTAATTATTTCATGCTCTGATGAGTTTGGCTTTTTGGATGATGGTGTTCTGTCAATTAAGCAAACAGCCCAGGACATTTCTTTTCATTAGAGGCAAATAAGTTAAAGTAGTGAACTTTTTAAGACTTTTTAACCTCTTCAGCCCCAAAGTACCCCATTTTGGGAATGCTTGCATGCTCTCCAATAAAAACATGAAAAAATGAACTGTTTTTTCAAAATTCTTGCCCGAACATATTGTTATAAAACCTCTCTAATTTTGCTCTGCATCACTTTATAATAATAGTCCTTTGCATAGATGATGTAAAGATATTTTATTATTCATTTTTAGAGTTTTACAGCCACTCCGGCATCATTTCCAAGAGATTTTCACAGTAAAAATTGTTTTAGGCGTGTATGACATTTTCAAATTATTCTTTCTGATTACCTCCCTCAAGGAGGTTATGTTGTTGCCAGCATCTGTTTTTTTGTTTGTTTGTTTGTTTGTTTCTCTGTTAGCAACATAATTCAAAAAGATATGAAATGTTCAGGACATGTCTGGATTGGAGCAAATGATCGATTTTGGGAGTGTTAAACCGCCATGACAAAAAATACGATTTTGGTGAATAACCACTGAACTAAAATAGATATTATTATGAATCAAACTGCTCATGGTATGTTTTCATGGTCAAGGAATCTAAATATTTCGATGAAATAGAGGTAGGACTAATATTTATGGTGAAAATCACAATATGTTTGAGGACTCTGCCGCTTGCAGAGGTCTGCGCTCTTCAAGTGCTTTTCTAGTTTCAATCTTTATTTACTCCGTCCCAGTAGTATATACTGTTAATTACACATCTGGACAAATCTGTCAAGTGTTACTTTTAGAAGAAAGAAAAGGAGTGCTACCTGGACTCGACAGAGTTTGTTTGAGGTGCTCTTTGGAAAGGGATTCAAAAAGTCCTTGAAACAAAAAGAAGAGACTCCAAGGCACTCTCTTAATACTATTAAAATGCCTGTATTTTAATGGCATGGTCATGTAGACCTTAAAAACAAACTTCGATGCGTTTCGGCATCAAGCCTTCATCAGGAAGTCAAGATGCCGAAACATTTCGAAGTTTGTTTTTAAGGACTTCATGACCATGCCATTAAAATAAAGGCATTTTAATAGTATTAAGAGAGTGCCTTGGAGTCTCTTCTTTTTGTTTCAAGTGTTACTTTTATTATGACACCAAAATAATTCAAATGGACCTTGTAGTTGCAGAGATACACTCTTCTTTATGAGTGTGTCATTTTCGAGCAGAAGGCTTAAAGCTGCTGGGGCTGTAGAGGTTAAATAAATCCTCCATTTCTGTGTTGAAGCAGCACTTACATGTGTCTTTATCTGTAATTTCTGATTCATGTTCATCCCTAGAGACTTCATCATGTAATTCACCTTTATATTTGAACATCCCTGGTTTACTCTCCTCAAACTCTGGATTTCTTCTCACTGTAGTTTCAGTATCAGAGCTGCTGGTCTTCTCTGTCATCTGTGGGAGAAGCATTGCTTGAATACTTGCTTACTCTTGGATAAACAATTTCACGGAGGAGTGGGCTCTTAATTTAGGCTCCTTGCTATGAAATGACCCTCCTGCAAAATGACCCTCTGGACAGAAACATAACTGTCAAAGAAATGAAAATGTGTGAATGCGAGAGTGGCTGTTACACACTGTTTATTTAATATGAGTTTCATGCCGCTGCTGTGCTTATTTAACATTTTTCCACTTTGCTGAAAACGTGATCGGACTTACAAAAGCCACTTAGTTATAGAAGGCGGGATAAGGAATCTAAACAATTTAATAAAGTGGAAATCAAGCATGCTTACTTTGAGAATCCGTTGCAGGAATTTAAATGGGATTTAGTTTGTGTTGGCATGGAGGGAAACAATCAGCAACAACCCTCATGCCCCCGCGTTCTTCCCTCTTTTTTTCCTCCTAAGTGCAGACAGAAATATGCTAAACATGCAGCAGTGTGACCTGGCTGCACAGATTTAATGCAACTCTGCACATAATTCTAATATATTTCTTTTCTGCAGTTTTTTCTACATAAGAAGGCCCTTTGTGAGTTTGTTTTATAAAAACTATACTTCACACGAAAAGGATGGAAATGTTTTTTTTTTATTATTATTTTATTTCTCATTTTTAAAGCCGTACTATGTAAAATGCCAGTGTTCAGCTCTCTAGTGACCTCTGTGGTCATTGAGTGTAACTGCACTGTCCTACACCAACCTGCATTTGTTGACATACTGAGGGAGGAGAGGTGAGCAGGATGTACCAAGAGACAAATAAGCCATGTGAACTGATAAGGTACAGTCTGATCATGTTTCTTTCAGAATAAATCATCATGTACTTACAAGTCCAACAATAATGCCAGGCTAATGTTTATCCCTGTTGTCTCCTCTGATGAAACTTTTTTTTCTTTTCTTTTCTTCAGATTTTTTGCTGCTTCCGCCACGATAACACTGCTACATTTAGCTTTCTTCTTGTTTAAAGGCAGGTGAAATCCAAAATCAGAGGAGCATTACTGCCACCTACAACATAGGAGTGTGAGCCAGAGGTCCCTATTTACATTAGGAAAATAAGTTCATATTTACTCTAAACTGAATTTTGTTTATTAAGTCTGTTTTAAAAATTTTAAACCTGCTTTATATTCTCCTTTTCCTAACATTTAGCTTTCACCTTAAGGGGGAAGTGACGTACGCTGTAAAACAGTCAAAACAGTAAAAATTTGTAGTATATTAGTGTGGAAGTGTTCCTACCATCCACGCCAAAGTTACATAGTGCCAGTGAAGGTGATACAGACCCACTCAGATTATGACAGAGGTGTCATTTAACCTGTTGTAAGGTGATGTACCATCCCAATGACTCTAGAAATATTATATTAGGGTGGATAAACTCCATAGTGTTGGTTTAAAGGGATACAACATTTTTTTTCTTTTCATGTCTTGCCTCATTCCTGAGTCCATGACAAGCAGATAGACGCAATTTTCTTTCAACTGTGCACTTTGTAACAAGAAAGATATGGACAAAGCTTTCCACCAATAGTTAGCGTAGCTCAAACACTGGGTGTCAATGGGTAGCGTTAGTCTGCCTCAGCCCACAGTGATCAGATACACTGATGAACACCTCCTGTCAGAAAGGACAACTGGGTTTTTTTAAGATTTTATTTGTGAAATAGTAACATTAACAGCGATACAAGAGAGACAACAGAAACGGGAAAAGAAATAAAAGAGCAATCTTAAAGGATAAGTTCAGTTTCTACAGCTTTCACATTGTTTATAGAATGAAGTAGAACAATATACTCACCCAGAAGGCTTTCCTGATCCAAACAGTGCTTCAGGAGATATTTAGATCCAAAATCGAGCGGCGGACATCCGTATAATGGTAGCACACGGGGCATGTATAGCGCTGCTCCTAAAACTGCATTAATCATCTAAAAACTCATTAGTTTCACCAATATTCCATCATGGTCCGCTCAGGCTACTCCTCCATTACAGTCTGTGTCGCTCCAGACATGTTTCGTGACTGTGCTGACCTCTGAACTGAAGAAGAAGAGCGTTTGCCTCCGTGCATGCGCAGTACGGCTCATTGTTTCAGGGGCGACCTCCGGCTACACAACGACTTTCTTCTTCCAGTTTTGTGCAAAATGGACGAATATCTATCGGATGAAGATGTTGTGGAGGAGAACTTTGAATATGATGGTTGTCCTTACAGTTTTGAGCCAGAGTTTACAGATGAGGAGCTCATCGAAAGGAGGACGCGGAGGCAAAGAGAAGAACAGCTGGCCAGAGAGTACTGCGCATGTGCCGAGACAAACATTCTCCTCTTCAGTTCAGAGGTCAGCACAGTCACAAAAACATGTCTGGAGCGACACGGACTGTAATGGAGGAGTAGCCCGAGCGGACCATGATGAAATATTGGTGAAACTAATGAGTTTTTGGAAGATTAATGCAGTTTTAGGAGTGGCACTATACATGCCCCGTGTGCTACCATTATACGGATGTCCGCCGCTCGATTTTGGATCTAAATATCTCCCGAAGCACTGTTTGGATCAGGAAAGCCTTCTGGGTGAGTATATTGTTCTACTTCATTCTATACATGAAAATGAGTAAAGCGATCCGCACACCAAAAAATAGCTCCCAAAATTATTTATTAGAAAGTGACGTTTCGAGCAGAACCGCTCTTCCTCAGACTTTACACAGTGATCAGTGAGAAGCCAATTAAATAGAAGCAGGTACACGTGACTCAACTCAGCTGAAATTCATTAATAATCAACAATAAACAAAATACAAAAAAACAAACAACAAAATACCCTCCCTGAATGAAGGAAAATTGTTTTAAGCTGTTGCATCATCTCGTGTATTTACATTTACACAAATCATGAATATATAAACTCATATACAGATGTATCACAATAAATCAACCTACATTCAAAGACAACCAGTGTATACAAATGTTGTGCCTAAATAAATTTCAATCATTTTCATGTCTGGAATCGTTTGGATCCAGCACCCTACGTAGGATGTGCGTGCCAATCTTTTTATTTTTTATCTACTTCATTCTATAAACAATGTGAAAGCTGGAGAAACCAAACTTGTCCTTTAATAGAGGCAAAATATAGACAAATACAAATAGGGACAGTCTCAATAGTTTGTGGTTGATGTAAAGCACAATAGGGGGGAAATTTTTCTTATCAGATATCAAGTAAACAAGAGCAGAGGAAAAAGGAGAAAAAGCAAAATGAAAATAACATAAATTACATTTTTAAATTTTAGGACATTGTAATACTGAATTCTTTTGACAAGACAGTTGATAATTGGAAGCTGACAGTTTTTTTTTTTTTATCTTATTAGGACAAACCAGCTTTTATACATTCTGTTTACAAGTGGGAAATGATGAGGCACAGTCTTCTGAACATTCATTCCAGTTCATCCTTGAGTCTGATGAGACATCTATAAAAAGTTTGATGGTGTCCCCGAACAAGGTTTATGAACAAGGGTTTATTATAAGTCTGTCATGACCCTGACCTTTTGAATCCTCTTGAGTCAAAGTGGACATTTATGCAAACATTTTACAACAATTCCTCCGATCATTCTTGAGAGGTTTGTTGGTTTGAATATTCAGTACATACAGAATATATCAGTATATAAACACACATTTTGAGAGGCTTGGATCAAATAACTTAAAGTAAATACTATGTTTTTATGCTTTAACTTTCTTTTTAAACAAAAAAGTAGGTTTTTAGTTCATGCCTTTACATGTCAGAAGTGTCACCTGATGTTAGTGTGACGTGTGAGTTTAAGCACATTATCCACGTACACATGATGAACTTTCTCGGACTAGAATGGTTTTTTTCCTCCTCATCTTAAGAGATACAGCGAAGTATCGCAGTGTGCAGGATGTCTTACCTTACCTCACAGGAACAGTTTGTATTTCATACCTTAACCTCGTTAGAGTAAGAAATAAACCTGTCAGTCCTCTGATGGTGTCCTCAGCCTCCCCCGTGCCAAAGAGTAAACTCACAGGTCGGGTGAGTCACTGGGTGCTGCTGGGAGTCAGTCTGTAAGATCTGTGTGGGATGTCTTCATCTGCAGCAAAACAAAATATTTCACACAGACTTAGGAATCTAACTGTGCAATTACCCACAGCTTAAAGGATAAAATTCATTTATATTGTGCAATTACCGAACATTTAACCAAGTACTCAACGAACTGACAGATGCAAACGTAAGGTTAATCAGATTGTTTTATTTAAATTCAAAACAAAAACAGACTGCTTTCTTTAATTTCAGTAGAAACTCTCAAATTTGAATTGCAAAATAGTTACCCTAACATCTCTTCTATGCACCCATACATGCATATATAGCTATTAAATCTGTTTATCCAATCGCTGAATTTGTTCTGATTTGGCCCTACACAAATAAAGACTGAATGACTGATTGAGATAAATTCATCACTTGAAGAAACAAATGATCTTTGGCATTTGTAGATGTTGGTATTATTGTAAAAGTAATAAAGACAAAAAATAAAATGTGTGATGAATGTAAAACATGAGACTGAAGCTCTTAAAGTAGAGTTGCTAAGTAACTTAAACTATATTAAAATTACCATTAAATCTCTTTAGGGTCCACTGAAGCAGCATTTCCCAACCAGGGGTCTGTGGACTGCTAGTGGTCTGTAGTGTAATTGTGAGGGGTGCTTTAAAATAAAATAAATAAATAAAAAATAGGATCATTTTACTTAAATGTGACTTTGGAACTTTACCTAAACTACAGAAGGTAATATGATTTTTTCACTAATTACATCTGATTCACAAATGTTTTTATTAATTTAAGTTTGTATAACACAAAATTAACATGATCTGCATCATTTTCAAAATATGAAACCGCTACTGTTTCAGTGGGCATGCCATAAAAGGCTGTTTCCGCCACCAAAAAAAAGGAATTTAGTGAACAAAAAAAAATAAACAACAACAAAACTAAGTGATAATAATGGGATACAAAGTCAAAATTATGAGATTAAAAAGTCATAATTATGAAAAAAGTAATAAGTATGATATATAAAGTCTTAATTAGGAGAGAAAAAGTCATATAATGAGATTAAAAGTAAAAACTATGAGATAAAAACTCATATAGTGGAGCTTTAAGCAGAATTTCAGGAGTGGACCACACTTCAACCACGCCTCTTCCTGTGTTCCTTTAAATTCTAACCGACCATTTCCTTCTTGTTTCGCACACTCGACGCACCCTCCCTCCCTCGCCTTATTTAAAACTTCTTTCTTCCTTCTTTCCTCAGGGCCTTAAAGAGGGGGTTCATCGTGCCCGGGAGCTACGGTGAATTCCCCATGAAGTTTCCCCAAACCGTTATCCGCTCCACGTACCTACTATGTTGTTTGTTATCCACTGTACGCAATAAATAATTGTCAAATTCGTCCTGTTGATGGTGTGGTCCTTACTCGTGAATATGAGATATAAAGTCATAATTATGAGATTAAAAGTCAAAATTATACAATAAAAAAGTCCAAAGTTTTGAAATAAAAATCCAAAGTAATGTGATTAAAAAGTCATAATTATGGAATAACAAAGTCATAATTAGAAAAAAGTAATAATTATGAGACATAACGTCTTCATTATGAGATTAAAAGGTCATAATTATAAGATAAAAAGTTGAAATTATGAAATAAAAATTCATAAATATGAGATATAAAGACATTATTAAAAAGGCAAAATTTAAGATTAATCATCAGATCAAAATTATGAGATTTTTTTTCAAGTGGTGGAAATGGCATACATCATTCATTTCTCCATAATGATTATATTGTGAATCATCTCCAGAAATGTGTTGTGGGAAAACTTACTGACTTGCATGGTTCAGGTTAGCACTTTAAATTAAGCTGTTGTTACAACACAAAGAAGAAGACAATAAACACAGTTACACAAAGAAGAAGAAGGAAAAGAAGAGAAATATGCAGCCGGTCTGAGACCACAAAAAGGCTGAGAACCACTGCAGGACCACAACAAAAACTCCACTGAGCGGCCATGTTCAGGCTTCGGCTCTGTTCGGAACTCCTCGGTAGTTTCCGGACGCGCCCGGTGTGCCAGAGGGCAGAGCGTGAGCGCAGCGCCTCTCAGCGCTCGAGACCAGCGCCATTCATCAGAGCGAGCCGCGGGCACACCTGGCCGGACTGACAGAGAGCAGTTTAGCGACTGAAACGGCTCCAAACAGGTGAGTTTATCCACGAATTTACACTTTTAATGTGTTCTGTCGACTTTGGCACACTTTGAGAAACTTTAACTCGTGGAAAACTCACAAGAGAGTCTCGGAAAGTTGCATTTTTTTTAATGCGTTTGAGCTCCGTGCCAAGAGTTATAATTGAGGCTGACGCAGGTGGCGTAGGAAGCGCCAGAAAAAGAAGTTGATTTAGCGGGTTTTCTGACGTCTTTGCCCCTCTACCTGTCAACAGCACCGGGGTAATCACTTGAGGAATGCGGTGCCACTAGGACGAGACGTGGGAGTGGAAAGTTCACATCAACTCCAACTTCTTTTTTTTTTATATTTCTGACCAACGTATCGGACTTTTAAGGGATTATGGCAACAGGCGGGTTTAAGTCAAACGCCACCACAGACTTCTTGGAGGAGTGGAAGGCGAAACGGGAGAAAATGAGAGCCAAAATGTTGGGGGACATTGCCGCAGCCACCGGTGCTCCCCTGGCTGCCAGCAACACAAACAGCAGCAACAACAGCAGCAGCAGCAGCAGCCCCGGGAACTGCCACCCGCCCCCCTGCTCCGTGTCCCGGTCCTCCTCAGGCTCAGCTCTGAAGAGACCCGAGGAGGAGACCCACCACCCTGCCCACCACCTCGCTGCCACCCCGGGGAGCAACCTGAAGAAGGCCCCGCCTCAGCAGATGGACAAGACTCCGTGTGCGTCCCCGGACCCCAGCCCCATGGCGTGCATCAACAACGACAGTGACAAGGAGAGCCCGTCCCCATCCAGCAAGGTGAAGGAGAAGAGCAGCTCTGGCCCCAGCGCCAGGAAGGGCAAAGGGCAGATCGAGAAGAGGAAGCTGAGGGAGAAGAGGAGATCCACAGGTGTTGTCAGCATACCATCCAATGAGGTGAGTCCTCTTTTAGATCGTTTACTAACATTTTCTGGACACAGAAGTCGACGTAAGAGGGCGAAAC
Organism: Scarus forsteni; assembly: GCA_036419115.1. Lineage (NCBI taxonomy): Eukaryota > Metazoa > Chordata > Actinopteri > Labriformes > Labridae > Scarus > Scarus forsteni. Next base: position 6,860,477 of record JAZDUH010000341.1, read on the forward strand.
AGCCTTTTCTCTGCAGGATACAAGGCTGAGTATGCTTCATGATAGGGCTGTACAGTAAATCACTATTTAAGTGATAATTCAGGTTAAGCTTTTGCAATGAACACATCATAAAAAGCTGAATTTTAGGCTGGTAAAAAGTTTTAAATGAAGGAAACAAGCCTTTCTCACAATTATCACTCTAATATAGGGGTGGGCAAGTGGCGGCCCGGGGACCAAATACGGCCCTCCACATCACTAAATGTGGCCCTCCATTCATTCCCAAAAACCAGCAGCTGTAAATCTGAAGAAAACTAAGATATCCAATAGAAATAATTCTACATAATCTTATGTAAGTTATTTACAACCTTACTTTGCTCTTATTTTGTCTAAATCTCTTTCATGAAGCCTTTAACATTATATCAAGTATTACTCAATACTATATTTAAAAAATGGCAGCAGCAAAAAATATTTGAGCTTTAAAAATTTGAATAACACATCATTTTATCGATTTGAAAATGGCTTCATTGGCTTTAGTCCCATGTATATGAGCTAAATTTGTTTGAACTTAATAATAACTTGTATTTATGTTGCTATATATGAATGTTGGTATTCTAATTTTATGACAAGTTTATATTCTCATTTGTTGTTTATCCAACATTCTTTTTCATTATTGAGAGTTTCTGAAAATTGTAACAATGTGGCCCTCAGGCTGGGAAAAATGGTTTAGTGTGGCCCTCTTGGTGATTAAATTTGCCCACCCCTGCTCTAATATGAGTGAAAGTTGTTCAGTCAGTTTTTACTTAAGTTAAAGTACTGAAGTACCTGCTTTTAAAAATACTTAAGTCATAAAAGTAAATTTTTGTTTTAATATCAATGCATTATTGTATTGTTGCCACAATATATTTACAAAAACATAAAGACTGAAATAACCTACTGAATGCATCGACCTGCTTGTGGAACCTGTAGAATAAAAAGCTTGTAAAATATACTACAAAGCCTTAAGAAATGTCTACTGAAACACACATCGACAAACATTTTTATCATTTTACTTGAACTTTACATAAAAGTAACAAGTAATGTGGTCCTTCGTAGCAATGTAGGAGAGTTAAAAGTTAAATATTTGTCTCTCAAATGCAGAAGAGTGAAAGTGACAAGTTTCCAAACATATTAATACTCAAGTGAAAGTACAAATACTCCTAAGTGTACTTAGAATACAGTGCTCAAGTAACTCTACTTTGTTACTGTCCACCCCTGCTCACCATGGATGGTGTTTGATTTTTGCCGCAGAAAAAGAGTTGGCATCGAAAACAAGTGTGAAATTGTTTTCGCAAAACTCTGAACCTGTATGTGACACTTGTAGACTCGATCATCTCATACCAACAGATGCATCCATGTGTTCTAACTAAAAGTGAAGTCTTTGTTTCAGCTCATTTACTCATTTATATTGAGCAGATTAGTACAACAATGTTTATACTTTGCAGTGTTAAAAAAAAAATAACACCTGAGATGATGCAGTCTTAACTCTTCTTAACAGAAGTCGCACTGTGAAGTTTCAGAAAGTTTTAAATCTTAAAAAATAACTTTGACAGTGTTAATTTGTTTATACTGACTTCATAACATTTCATGTTGACACGTAGCACCCTAACCGCCCCAAGGCTGTTTTTATTATTATTATTATTAATGTTGTTATTTAGGGATGCACAATATTGGGTTCTTGCCAATAACTGATATATTTCAGGTCAAGAGTACAAGCTCTGTGTTTAATAAAATGGCCTCTTTTGTTTCAGTGTTACAGCATATTATCACATGAACAGATGTAAAACAAGAAAAAACAGCTTTTAATGCTTGCAAAAATGAAACCCTACATATTTAAATGTACCCGTGCCGTGATGAGAAGGTGCATCAGTTTTGAACATTTGTAGTATTTGCCGATATTCCAGCCAATGTATGGCCAATATGTGTGGACGATATATCAGCTGTAAATATCTGCAAAAATTTCAACACCGATACTTAACTTTTTAAGGCTTCTATCAGCCGAAACCAATGTCAAACCGATATCATGCATCCCCATTAATATTGTTCTCACTATTTTTACATTACTAGCTGAAAATCACGCACTAATGATGTCATTGTAGGTATATGCTTTTGACGCTATAATTTTTGATACAAAAGGACAAGCAATACATAGAAATATATGCAAAATAATGATATTGGAAAAAGGGAAAAAAATCAAAAGTTAAGTGGCACATAAAACATGATCTTTAATAACCTCATCCAAAGGGTTAAACATTTAAATAGTAGTTTTACATAAATGTAAAGATGAAGTGTGGCTGAACTGATTGAATGTGTTGTAAAAGAAAAATAAAAAAATATATGGCACTCTTTTGAGATGCCCACTGCCTGGGCATAATGTGTTTTTGTTTTAGTCAATGAGACTAGAGAGTTAAAACTCTCTTCTCTGTGTTATATCAAACCTGCCGTAGGGAGTTTTAGTTCATTATAAAACAGGTTAAAATAATTCTCATGTCTCTGCGTGACCTACAAAAGAAAACCACACTATCAAAGAGAATACTGACTAATCCTGTTTACAGCAACATCATCACCCTTGCTGCAGGGTAGGTGACAAACGAGGTAACGCTGCCTTCAGTAAACAGCAAACCTAAGATTCATTGATCATTGCACGCTGCATATTTAAGATTAAGAAAGGTTATCTACAGCTAAAAGATAGCTCATCTCATTTTGAGGGGGGCATCACGAGGACAAAAGTTCCCAACAGGAGCTTTAAAATAATCTACTACCTCCATAACTGAGGACTTTTGCACCCTGATACATTTATTTATATTTTAACATCGATCACAGGCTTACATCAGCACATAAAGCTAACCCTCTTGATGCATAGGTCTGACTCTTATCTGCAGCTAAATAAGCGGGCATACTTTGGAGTTTTTAAGCTCACATATATGAACATGAAATAAATATCAAGCATCCAAACCCAAACAGATATATTCGGGTCAGATTGCGGGTTATCTCTGCTGCAAAGTAACAAAATACTTTTAAAACCTTGTTTGTTTTCGCTGCAAACATGGATGTCCTTTTAGGGCTGACTCATGCCGCTGTTATTCAGCTTTTTCCTCTTTTATAACTTACACATTTGGGGTTTCTTGGCAGCCTCTCTCCTCAAACATCTTGGGAACATGTAAGAACACATTGTCTGCTAAACACTCTTTCCCGTGTGCTGTAGATCCATAAATATTCCCCGTATAAAAAAGAGGGCTGTTGTCCAAAAGCCTCCAAATTCCTCCCATACATGTGTCCGCTTTAATCGACCCTCCGTGGAGAGAGAAATGTAAGCAGAGGGGGAGTCGAGGAGGAGGGAGGGAGGGTGCTGGTGGCTGAATTTGGGTTTTCATTGTTAGTGGATTAACACCATGTTACACTTGTCTAGGGCTGGGCGATAAAGACCAAAAATCACATCTGGATGTTACTTTAGCTGAATGACATAACAAAAACCTACCCTGATAGTTTATTCTGGAGAGGAATTAAGTTGGCCCAGGTAAATTTTGTGATTGTTAGTGACATAGATTTTTCTTTACCCCTCTGTTCATATAAGGAAATTTGTTACATTTTTAACCAGGATAAATCAATTAAATGTTTATGAACCAAAACTATTAAGTATTTTTGCGTTGTTATATGTTTTGTATTTGTTCTTCCATTAGCTGTTTCATGATACATGATGATGGCATGGAAAATAAAACAAGGCTTTAATCTGTAGATATCAGTATGGGTTATAGAAACTAAAAGTGCTTCGAGAGCACAAACTCCAGCCAAGATATTTCTGAGATTGTTAGATGACTACTTAGCGAAACAGTGAAAATCTCACCAGATCCTTGATAATGCCAAAATCCGGACCAAACTCAGCACATGGAGGTTGTTATCATGTGTGAACACAACAAAGTTTTGGAAAGATCACTCAAAGCTGTGGTCTACGATTTGAAACCGCAGCCTGCCCCTCCTTACCTCACCTCTCCCCTCCGTGTTCCAAGATCCCGCCCCCAGCTCGTGGCGCCTCATATAAGCCCCCTCGGACTGAGCTACGAGCGACTAGCATAATATATCAGCAGCAAACTCAATCAAAAACAGCTCAGCTCAACTGAAAGTATCAAACACGACAGACATCTCCCTTATAACACACAGCAGTAGACATTTCAATTGGACCGGCGGCAATGCAGGTCTGGCGCCGCCAGAGCGGAGCCGAGTGTGGGGGAGGATTTATCTTTCTCAGCCTGTCCTCCCAGCTCAGCTTACAGTGCTAACGATTAGCGGCTAACAGGCTAACCCGCTCCGCTACAAGTCATTAGCCAGGCCAGGCACAGGCTAACCAGAGTTATTCAGCAGACATCTCTCACTGTAGTAAACAAAGCCATTACCTGATCAACCAGGGGCGAAACGGCCGATGCTGAAGGTCTGACGGCCAGCTGAGGCCATTCGTTAGCCGTTAGCCCGCTAACAGGCCTCGACCCGCGGGCAGAGCTCCGTTGGGCCCCGCGGGAGAGGGAAGCGGCTTCCCGGTTTCGGCGCTAGGCTTTTCCGGCTCCATGATAGTTCAGTAGCTAACACTGCTAGCTGCTCACCGGAGGTAGAGGGGAGGAGGCGGGACCATGGGCATGACGCTGCGTAGTGAGGGAGACAGGGGATTGGATGGACTCACGGACCAACTCACGGACCAATTGAACCTTACAGGCTTCTAGGCTTGATTGGTCAGCTAGTATGCAGCTTTTCAGCGGATATACTGAATGGATTTTTTTCGTTCTTTTTGGTCTTTATACTGTATAGATAGGACCATAGGACCATAACAGCCTTATAAACGATGTTATTAAAATGTACAAAGCTTCCAAATCGTAGACCGTAGCTTTAATGTTTTGATTTTATATGACTAAATTAGTGTTATCAATGGGATTTCCCATTATAATGTTCAATTTTTTTGTGACATCAATCTGGAAATGGGCTCCATATTGTTCATATTGATATGAATTTCATGGCTTCTTCTTTGGACCAAACCACACCTCTGGAAAAGTGTTTGTGTAAATCCATCCATGATTTATATATAATCTTATCCAGTATTTATATATAACACATGCCGGCAAAAACTTAACCTCCATGGCAGATGTAATAAATCTTGAATCCAGTTTTATAGAACCACAAGTTGGGCTCGGCAATATTACCTCATCTCAATATCACGATTAATTTAAGATCTTACCTCGATTACGATTAATGAACAATCATTTTAAGCATTGCTGGAACAAATTAGTGGTGATACTAATGGTCATCGTCACAGTCTTCCTGTATTATATACACTTAACTTCTATCTGCTTGATGTCCTCTGCGCAGAATCCAAAATGTGCCCAAACAATGGATAGATTGTCGCTTGTCTCCTCCATGTTGGCAGCACATTCTTTGCTCTTGGAGCGAGCGAGGTCATGTTAATTACACAGGGAAAATAATCAAAATAATCGTCATGAGTGAAATTACTTTGATTATAGGGTCTAAATGTCGATTTAGATTATTTTTTGATTAATTGCCCAGCCCTAACCACAAGATCTCTTTACTCCTTGTGCTGTGACCAACATTCCCTTAAAACTGTATCCAAATCAGTAAAGAATTTTTCAAGTTCGCTTCCTCATTGAAAACCTTGCGCAGCAGCTGGATCAGACTGATTCAATGTCGACTGTGAATGGCCCAATTGGGAAGCAGCTTCATGGGCTTTATTAAATCAAAATGTCCTGTCACAGTATTGTGCAACGTTAACAAAAACTTTCAAACTTCCCTGACCTGCATCCATCATCAAATCACAACCAAAACCTAATCATGTGTTCCCTGTGCCGTGACCAACATTTCCTGAACACCGTCTCCAAATTTGTCAAGAGTTTTCTGAGCCATCTTCCTCACAAACAAACAAACCAACAAACAGGCAATTAACAGCAAAACATGACCTTCTTGGTAGAGGTAATAATGTGTTTTTGTAATAATTATTTTAATTAATTTCAAAGCTTCAACAAAGAAAAAGAATACCATAAGAGCAAAGACCTCAAAACCAAAACCAAAAACCCTCCTCGAAACATCACACCAGTTTAATAATGACATAAAGTCCTTAGAATTCAAACCACAAATCAGGCAAGAATATTTGTATATAAATAAAAATAACTCTGAAAAACAAACGCATGAAACATTATTAGACATGATCACAGTTGCTCAGCATAGGTGTATGGTACCAAAACTCATTTTTTAACGTTAAAAAAAGTTTAGTAAAGTTTCCCAAGTCTTATCAACACGCTTAATAGTGTGATTTTTACATAAATGGTTATAAGATAAAATAAATTAGGCTGATTATTTCAAGTAGATCAACCTGCAGTTTCATAACTGTTAGTGTTTTTAGCTGTGAACAGTTGTCAGATTTTCAGAAACAACACCAACATGACATATTGCCTTCTTCTATATCTGAACTGAATTTAAGTGACGCATAGTAAAACCTAATTTCTGCGTACATTTCCCAGCCTCAGCTCTGACACATGCAGGAACTTTTTGTGGTCAAATGCTCTTCAACATCCTCTAAAGCTCAAAAAACTCCCCAGAACCTGATACAAAAATGTTTATTTATTAAGGCAATGGTGGTTTGACACATTTTGAAAGTGCTTTATAACCACAATCCCCCCGTAGTCCCATCCCGCCCTCAAACCCGCTGCCCTCAGGGAAGCATAAGCTGGAGTTTGACCAGTTCCTCGCTCTGCGCTCCACATCCTGTTATTAGGTGCTCAGCAGTGCCGAGCGGAGCTGTTTGAAAACTGGTCACATGCCAGCCTGTAATGCTGGGCTTCAGCCTTCTGGGCAGTGCCAGAAACCTTAGATGGAGCCCATAGGCTGCTGATTATCAGGTCAAGTGAGCCAACAGGCTATTACCAAGAGAGGTGGGAGGTAATCTGATGAAGTGAGGAGCTGATTTGTGTTTGAGTGGCAGACGGAAATAACTGCAAACTTGGATCCTGACTTGAGTGATCTGGCCTCAGCTGGGTTTGTCGGAAATACCCGGAGTCAGCAGCTTATCTCTGAGATACATTCGGTATGCTGATATCGTAGCTGAAGACAACAAAAGAATCCTATGAAAATATCTGACAATAAAATGCTGTGGGAGCGTAACTTACTATCATAACTGTTATTTTAGAGATGAAATAGTTTACAGAAACTATAGCAAAATGCAGCAATGAAGGTGAAAGCCTGACTCTGGTATCTGCTGTAGCAAACTTCTGTTAGTTCTTTTATAACTTATATTTTTTATAACTTATACTGTAACTATAAATGTCTTCTGGTGTCAACTTTCTAACCACTTTTTCTGTTCGCTTTTCTTTAGTTACTTGATTTTTCTCTGCTTTTTATTTTTTCAATTTTTTCAATTTGTTTTTTATTTCATTTTCAAAGGATACAACTTTCACATGATACAATAGCATTTACCAAAGATAATCCACAATCAGCTCCAGACCAGGTTTCAAAATGCCCTTCTCTTATGCTAATGTACTCAGATCGAAGACGCCTGATATAATTAAAGAAAACAAAAAACACTGAAGCATTGAACCAGGGTGTAAAAGAAAGATCTCCCAATTGGTGTCTCACCAAAATGCATGTAATATTTAAGTATACTCTTATAAATAAAAGATTAAAAGTGTAATACTGCTTGGATAGTTTTAACCCCTTTATACAAAGTCTGATCTACAGTATATTGTCTTATATACTGTAACCATCCTTTCCATATAGTTCTAAAATTGTCCTTTTCCAGCCTAACAGATGCAGTAATTTTGTTCATGTTGTACTGAGCATAACATCCACCCATTCATCCACCTGGAAGTCTACATAGTGACTTTGTAATCCTCTGAAGTCCATGTACAGCCACAATGGGCATTGACCCTCTGGGTTATCTCAATGCGATCATTCTTCGTGTGCGTTGCCAAAGTAGAAAGAAAAAGTTGATCTTTTCAGACATTGTCTTCTGTGGCTGTGCAGAACAGCCAATTAGTGGTGTGCGGACTGTTTTTATTTTGGACTACAAAGTAACAATCTATGTCCGTGTGGGAAACATTAGTCAGTGAGGACATTAGTTCCGCCCAGACAGACCGCAGAAAACTCACAGACGATGCTGCTGCAGGGCATCAGCTGCAGTGTTTTGTGGTTGGTAGGTGAGTGAAAAGGATACAGCTGGAATAATGTCAGCTAAAACATCCTATTATATGATATATGATATGATTGTGGTAAAACTTGAGCAGGCATGACGACACCAAGCTACAGCGACATTGACCAAAATGAGGTATTTATGGACACATGACACAACTTAAATGGGCAATGCGTGAAGTGTTTGGTGCAGTGTAAGGCACCGAATCAGTTCGCCATCTCCTGGTGATTGCCTTTTTGATTTGTTTCTCTGCTTAATAGCCCTTATTGGGATTGTTATGTTATTGTTATCCTGCATGATGGTGAAAATAGTCAAACATGGAAACACAAGAACAAAGACTATGTATTTGACATTGGTGATATTCATTGCTGTGCTACATGAATGCCTCTGCAAGTTGCTGCTGTTTCCTCTTTCGGAAAGCTCTACAGTTGGCACCTTTTGTTGAAAATTAAGAAATGGCATTGACAATTTCTACCCACTGTTTGCCATGACTCTTTCATTTCTGCTGACTTCATCTGATGAGGGCACATCATTCTTGATTTCCAAAGTGGAGGGAATTGATGAGAAAAATACAAAATGACTTTGATTCTTTCAGGAAGTTGTTCTCAATCCTCAACTAGGAGCGTTTTTTTATGTCCATCCCCACATGCAGCTGTCATGGGACATCAACTAATTTCCACAGCCCTACAAGTCAGACCAGATGTTCAACTTTAATGTTGTAAAAATCACAAAAGTGCTTAAAAATGTTAAATCAGCAGCCCAATCATTTTATTTTGCCTGAATTTCCATAATTAACTTGTTTCCAGCAGACCAGCGGGGGTCAGGAAACATCCTGGGTGGATTCTGTGGATGGGACGGGCCCCTCCAAATCGTTAACCCCGAGACACAAACCGCTCCTAAAGGTGTCATGATGGCTTACTCACTCTAATATCTTCAAAGAGATTTTCCTCTAAAGCGTGTTGACTTTTGACTCGGACATTAGTCATGTCCCACAGAGGTTCCGGTTTAGGTGGCCTCTGACCTCTTCAGCCTTTGTGATTTTTTCTGTACAGTCATGCATGTTTGAATATGCCACTGCAGCGGGGGACCGGAGTTAGCAGCCAATGTTAAGCAGCTTAATCAATGGTTTAACAACAAACTAATTTTTGAAATAAAATGCCAAACACCCTGGCTTCAGTCTCATAAAGAGGATTTCCTACCTTTGTTTATAAATATTTTTTCATAAATAATTGCAAGCTGCTGTTTCTAATTTCACATTGTGTTTAGGTTAAACTAATATAACATGTTACCACTCCTGACTCCACTCCTGTCCAAATCTGTGGCTTTTTACCTGATACGTGACTGACTTATATAACATCTCTGCCGTTTCCTGATGACTAATCAACCAGCACACAGTGATAATCCATTGACAAAGACTTTAATTTGGTACGTCAGTCCCTTAATTCTGTTTAAATCAATGTTGTTGAAACCTGAAACAGGATACACACATATTGCGTTCTTCTCAAACTTACATTAAGCTTTTGGCTTGTGCATAGTTTTGCCAACACTGTTGACCATCGCTAATATTCAATATAATTCTCCATGAGCATTCATTTGGATTAGCTCACTGTTTTGTACAGCTAAACAACTGTTGATGTCCTGGACAAGACTGATTTCAGAGACATTTAGTGCCATAACAAATGTCTCTTTGGGTTGATGTGCATAAAAGACGCTCATAATGGGGATTTTCATAATTGCGATGCAGTAGTGCATGTCATTCTCAGCAAGAAGGTCTACGGTTCGATCCCCGGGTTGGGCAGGGCCTTTCAGTGGGAAGTTTGCATGTTCTTCCCATGCATACGTGGGTTCTCTCCAGGCACTCTGGCTTCCTCCTACAGACCAAAAACATGCTCATCAGGTTAATTGGTGACTCCAGATTGCCCGCAAGTGTGAATATAAGTGTAAGTGTGAGCATGAATGGTTGTCTGTCTCTCTATTTAGCCCTGTGTTTGCCTGGTGACCGGTTCAGGGAGTACCCCGCATCTCGCCCAATGACAGCTGGGATAGGCAACAGCCCCCTGTGACCCCGAAAGGTTAAAGCGATATAGAAACTGAATGAATTATGTGATACTACTATTTAGGCCTGTGCTCAAAATATCGATACGACAAAATATCGTCATGCACACCTTGGGGGATATGTGTATCGGTACGGATTCTGCAGAATCGATACGGCCTCAATGTTCTGACAGGTATTGTAAATACTCTCTGGGTAATGTTAACAATGGCACAGCTCAAAGTAGAAGCCAAGCTACATCATGAAACACAGTTCCAAATTGAAACTTAGGTGTCTACCATCTTTGGGGACCTGACTTAAAGTTCTTAAGTGGTAGATCATTTAAAACTCATCCTTGTTCTTTTTCTTCTTGTAATAAAGAACAAAAGTCGCTGGGAATTCTGTTTAAAGCGTAGTCAATTTTCACAATTTATGTGTATCGGGATATGTATCGTATCGTGTTGTTGCTGGAAATACCCATCTCTTCTACTATTACACATAAGCCTTATTATTTAGTCATAATAAACTCTTTATTTGCACTCAAGAGCTGAATTAGCCGCCTGCACTTGCCAAAATAGTTCTTTTTCTAGTTGGGCTCTATGAACACAAACCATATTCTAACAAAAAAAACCCATCTGTTGATTTGGAAACCTCCACCATCCCTGACAGTTTTACCGAAGATAAACCCTGCAGAACGTATTCTTACTACGTATTCTACACATACGCATTTGAGAGTACTGATTTACCAACTGTAGTTGCTGACGCCCATCAAGAGCTGTTTTTGGATCTAGCAAAGATAAAGTCAGCTTTCTTTCCTCGTCAGAGCGTGAACTGAATCAGAGAGGCACATTCAAACACTAACACGGTAGCACAGCAGATATTTATTCATCCTGTCAGATGTTTTCCTTTCTCATCCTGTTGCATGGGAAGAGGACCAAACTATGCAAATGAAGCCTCCTCTTACACAAACTCCCTGTGTGAGGTGAATATGAGTGGACAGGTGTGGGTGAAGATGCCCATGATTGTGTCCCCGCTGCATAATAGCAGCTGAATGGGGTTTGAGAGCATCGGGGGAACCCAATCTTCTGCCTGTTGAGGTCATAATGGCTCGATAAAAGCTCCATACTTTACCAGAGAAAAGAAACTTCTGCAGAGCATCAATCAGTGTGACCTCCTGCACCCAGGACGGTGTCTCCTTTCTGTCACCCTGATGCTGCTGTAGACTGGGGGGGCATTGTTGATACTGCTCTTTGACCTTCTCACTACATGCTTATGCAACAGAGGAATGTGGAAACCCGTGTTTGTGGAAGGCCGTGAGCTTTTTAAAAATGTTTGGGGCCGTGGTGTAAGCATGTTTCCCGTCGGACACGCTGCACGCCGTCGCCCTCATGATTCATTACGCTCATTGTGCAGCATTTTTTATGACCTCGGTGAGTTATGAGGCTGTGGTCACCCCTTTTCCAGACAGTGTGAACTTTTGTTTCATGTGGATTTGCTGGATCTGCCCACACAGAGGCCACTGCCGCTGTAAGAGTGCGGAGCCTCGCGGATATTTGTCTGCAGAGTCACCAGAGAGGTCAGCAAGTTCAACATCCGATACTGTGCTAAGTGCTCGGAGAGTTAACACTCCGCTGATAGGAGGGCATGGCAGACAAGAAGGCCCCTTGTTTAGCCTGAACTCTTGTTAATGTATAAGGTTGTTGATAGGTGTTTATCTTTTGTGCAAACATATTTAAACCTTTCACTCAAGCAACATTATCCAGCTGGCAGGCAAGACTTTAGAAACTTACACTTTGCTGCTAAAATCCCTCAAACCCATCAGCGTATGTTTATGCTGTCATGAAGTTCTCTGGATTTAGAGATAGTGTTCAAGATTATGATGAACAATGGACGTTGACAGCAAAAAACTCGCTGAAAGCATATGAGAAAATCTGGAAAGTTGTAAAATGTTTTTGTTAGAAATCATGAAACATTTAAAACTTTAAGCTACTCAAAGATTATTGAGGGTAAAGAAAGCTAGCAAAGAGGATTAATGAAGAAGTGAGAGTAGGATCGCCTTTATTGTTACACAACAGCAGGGCAAAGTATAAAATCATCTTTTAGCACACTAATGTTTGGACAGAATAGGGTCTTATTACATCAGTGTCTTCCTCAGCTTTTCTGGTGCTGCTTGGCCAGAGTTTTGGGTAAATTTCAATCGATAGTTAGGGAACTATAAAATCTGTTATTTTTTCCCCAATTTTCTTAATTTCTGATTTTATTTTTTGAGAATTCTGTTTTTCATATTTTAAGCAAATTAACCCCAAAACAAACACAGTACAAAGTTATGAAATATAATCACTCACTCCTCAGGTAGTCCTCACACATTGCTTTACCAAATCAACAGTATAGTGCTACCTTTGTTTATAAATATTTTTCATACAATAATTGTACAAGCTGCTGTTTCTAATTTCACATTGTGTTTAGGTCAAACTAATATAAAAACATGTTAATCTTTTTTCCTCTGAACTGTCCACATTCTGTGGTTTTACCTGATAGCACACTGACTTATATAATTCATCTTGCCGCTTCCTGATGACTAATCAACCTGCACAGTGATAATCCATTGACAAAGACTTTAATTTGCACGCCAGTCCTTAATATCATATAAAATGAAGCCTCCTCTTACACAAACTCCTGTGTGAAATTGAATATGAGGTGGACAGGTGTGGTTTCCAGCAGTCGTCTAAGCCGGAACTAATTCCTACTTTGATTACATGTCCCCGCTGCATAATAGCAGCTGAATGGGGTTTTGAGAGCATCAGAGGCAATCACTTTGCCTGTTGAGTCATAATAAACCGATAAAGGTCCATACTTTACCAGAAAAAAACTGCAGAGCATCAATCAGTGTGACCTCACCCAGGGCGGTGTCTCCTTTCTGTCACCCTGATGCTGCTGCCAGGCTGGGGGGAACATTGTTGATACTACTCTCTTTGACCTTCTCACTACATGCTTATGCAACAGAATGCAAACCCGTGTTTGTGGGCCGCTGACTTTTTAAATGTTTTGAGACCGTGAATTTGGCCATTTCTGTGATATCCCGTGTTTATATTGGATTCCGTGTTTAATGTCCAATTCTGTGATTCAAACTGTAAGTCAGTGATCGTGGATTTTATAGGGCCCTAGACAGTTCAGAATATTTTTGTCTGGGGTTTTACTAGTAAATAAATAAGCCAGAGTGATTATGGCCAGCTCTGCTCTCTTAAATGTCCTTCTCTTCCTGGTGAGGTTGTTATGGATTAACCTCCAGGTCCAAAGAAAGTAATGAAATGAATACAAAAGTTAAGCCTAACCTGGAGTCTGAATCTATAAGAGATGAACCCCAGAGAGAAGGGACTGGTTTAAATAACTGGAAACAGGAAAAAGTGGGATAAGCGCACTGGTGGGTTGTTCTGCTGGAGCCTCCCGAAGCTCCAGCACAGTCATCCTCTATCAGTTCAGTTTTACTCTGGTTTTTGATCCCACGGTGTCAAACAAAAAGATACAAAAACAGCTTTTCTCCAGCTACTGTAACTGAACTAGCGATGATTGCGCAAACATATTTACCATATTTATTTCATTTAAGTTTTTATTTGTTCTTATCTTTGCTTTATCCAATAAGCTGTCAACTTGATTTAAACATCTGTTACATCTGTTTCCACTGGTCTACACCACTCCTACTTGTGTAGCATCATTCTTAACTCATCTGGCAATTAAAAAACTTTAAGTCAGTGAATTAAAGCCATCTCTGTACAACAAATGGAGAAACATGTTTAAAGAAACCAGCAGAATGAGGTGTTGAAAATAAAAGGATGCTGTTTTTTACTTAGGAAGGTAAAATTCCGGTCGTTAGAAATGATTTATTGCCTTATAATTGAACCAATTATTTACATTCTGTTCTAGAAATGCAGTCGCTTGTTTTCAGAGTCTGGCACAAGTTAGAGTGATTGTTTGAAAAGTTTTTGTGATAGTTCTTGTTACATAAATCCCTATTTCAGCAAGGCTTTTTGCAATAGTTGACGTCACTGTCTGTTTATACATCTTGCTGAGGCATACGCCAATTACATAACACAGAATCTAACCTCCTACACAGCCTTTTCTTTCCATAAAGATATTAGCAACAAAATAAGTTGGACAAAAGGAGCAAGAATTAATTTAAATGCTGTGAATGTTGGTTTGTGTTGTGTCAAATAAAGCCTCGTACATTCATGAGGTCTTTCATCTTCCTGCTGTGACATAAATAAGCAAATTCCTTCAAACTCAAACACTCCTGCCTTGTCTGTGCCCTAATTTGTTTCTGCTCCATTTTATTTCTGTGCTGAAGTTCAGTGAGGGGTGAAGTAGGGCTGTTTGTTTGGGGACTGCAGCGCTGGGAGCAAATTTTGCACATTAGATCCAGTTTCACTCCAGTGCAGCTGGAGACAACGCATGAGCTCACATTAGCTTAATTAAATAGATAGTAATGTGTGTTTTGTTGTCAGTCTTATTAGAGGCACACAGATATGGGCTTTTGCCTTCTTAGTCTCATATCCCTGTAAGTTTTTATCCCTTATGAAAGTTAAATGGTGACTAACACTTCCTTCAGCAGTGCAGAGCTTTGATAATCACGCTGAACAATGGGTCATTAAATTTTACATGAAAACACGGAAAAGCAAAGTTAAATTCTCTGTACCAGGGCTGAACAATGTGTCCAGAAGTCATATCTGGATATTTTTCATTTCACTGATAATACAAGATATGTTGTGATGGTTGATTCTGTAAAGAAGTAGCATATAGCTGTTATGATACCAGGACATTAGTTGTGAAATGATGAGTTAAAATTGAAAGGCTGCATAATAAATAGCTGATTTTTCTTGTAGCACAGGATATAAAGTATGAAAAGGGATAGTGGTTTACTTACTATGGGCACTGTATTGCTTCTATCAGAACAGCAAAACAAAATAAAACAACTGAAATAAGACTTTGAAACCCTGTTTCAGTGCCAAAGGTTTTATGCCAAATTCAGGCTATCACCTCGACAACTATCTGTCAAAAACTAGGGGCTAAGAATACTGGAACTGTAAATAGACACTCAAGAACAACATATACAGCTCTGCAGCAGGGAACCGCCCCAATCCAGCATTGCAACCTGACAGTCCTCTGCTCTCTTGACCTCAACAACAGGAAGTAATGAAATGAATACAAAAGTTAAGCCAACCTGAGTCTGAATCTATAAGAGATGAACTTCAGAGAAGGGACTGGTTTAAATAACTGGCAAAGTGAAGAAAGACTGGGCTGTGTGTTGATTATTTGCAAAGCAATTGGGCCACGATGGATCCACAGGCTCATTCGTCAGCCTATCCTAGATGGCAGCCCGCTGACAGAGGTGCAGAAAAAGGTTACTGACAAGTAGGGGTGGGCGAGTTGTTAAAACTATCATATCACAAATTTTTAAAAAATGAAACCACGATCACGATTTTATCACGATTCTTTTTTACGTTGATTTTTCTACACTAATTTGCATGTTTGACCATTTTTTCCCTATGTTTAAGATATAAAATGTACATTAAATAGTGCAGTTTTTATGAAAATGTGCAATAAATGTACACATAAAAGGTAAAGAACAACAATAAAGTGCACTTTTGTAACATAAGAACTAAACACACCAAATATCTTATTGAAAAGGGTCAAATATAAATGCAAACTTACGTAACTGGTTATCTCTTAAAGTGCAACAATTTAAAACAAATGTTATCTAACTGCAACGTCTATAATCTGAGTGAATAATACAGATACTTCAGAACAGATTTTTTTTCAGACATCTTCAAGCTTTTATCTCCTTTTCTCTTTCCGCCATGGCTTCACGCTACATAACCTAACAGGAGATCCCACCATGCACTGCGCGTAATGTGCTACGATTGGTTAGTCGGGTGCGCGTCAAAGTCTCTGCGCCCACACAGACAATCTGATGATCTTTCTGCTTTATGAGGTCATCCCCACGTTATAATCCTTAACGAGTTAATATCATCTTATCGCACACCCCTACTGACAAGATTCAAATGCAAGAGCTTGCAGCCCACTGGTGTAGCCTCAGGAGAAATTCTTAGTAAAATAATCTAAAGGAAATGACTCGTGTCTGTGTTGCAGCAAGGTCTGCGTGGAGGTTTGAATATCTTAGAATATTTGCATACATCCTAGAAAATCAGATAAATTACATTTTTAGGAAAAGTTACAGCCCTATTTCTGCCGTGGCGCAACCCAACTATTGTTAACTCTTTATAACTTCTTATTCTTGGAGCAGTCATGCCTTATAAAGGATTTGCTGTATCCCCTAATGAAGAAAGAAAACCACAGCCACAAACATTTAATTTTACAGAGGAGTGAAAGGAGGATAACACATCAGCTGCCTTGATTTACTCTGGCCCCATAAAACAGTCTTAAATGGTCTGAACTGAGCTCAGCAACACTGATCTCTGTTTGATACCAGTTCAACAAATAAAATCATAGACGCTCAGTAATAGGGATGGGAATCAAAAACCAATTCCAGTTGACAATCGCGAACAGCTCCGTCAAAGTATCGATATAATGAGTATTTTTGCTAATCAATTCCCTTATCAATTCCTTCCACTGACAGGGTTCAGAAGCTTCAGAATTGTGGCTTAATTTTTTTACAAAAGGAAAACTGTGCAGCCTTAAGTGAGTGGAAACACCAGCAGCTTGCAGAAGCAGTTATGCTGTGACGTGTATTTGACATTGTTGCCACTGAAAAATCCACAGACCAACATTTGCCTTTCAATAAAGGAAAGAATTGGATCGATTAGCAGGATTGTTCATGGCACGGATATCGATAAAATCTTATCAATTTCCATCCCTACTTGGTAATGGATGATTTTTCCTCAGTCAAAGTTCTTTACACTGTAAAGATATTGCACAAAAACTTGACAACCTGATGGATGTCATCCAAAAATATTAAAATGATAACATTTCAGTGTTATTGAGGGCACAGAGCCTTAATGATCTCCAGTTTTATTTAAGTGATCTCAGTGTATTCACGCAGGTTGAGCAGGGTATGAAGATTCCAGTCAAAGTTTTTGTGTTAAAAGTAAAACTTTGTTTTTATTGCTGCTGTATCAAATGGACATCAGTATATTTGATTTATGTTTTGCCTAAAATAATCTCCTACTGAAAGAAAACAGAGCAAATTAAATGTTAATTCCCATTCCCTTCTCCATGATCTAAATACTGTTTTTCCTTTTCTGGGTCATGGGGGTCTGGAGCCTGTCCCAGCTGACGTTGGGCGAGAGGAAGGTCACATCCTGGATCAGTCGCCAGCTGATATCAAAAAGGTTATGTTGCGGTCAGCAAGCTTTACCCATCAGTGGTTCCTTCATGGAGAGAGATTTTTTACATTGAATCACTACACATTATTATTAGTAACACACAAAACAGAAAAGCCAGGTCACTTAAATAAACAACTTATTTTTCTTCTTTAGAACATTCTGAGCATAAATGGGATCTCAAAATCAAAATCTATACTTTTATTTTTACTCTGGGCCATATCTTGATTTTTTCAGTATTTTAGTATGGTTATTTTTATTTTATTTGTATACATGCCTGTCTCTTTTTGCTAAATTATTGCCTTTCCTACTGTACCATATTGATGATCTTATTTTGCTTACTTTATTTTTTAGGACCAAATTATATCATACTTAGATACTAAGATCATTTAACTAGCTAATGTACATTTCTATAACATATGAAAGCATTCCCTACACCTGCTTCCTCTACTCACTGTCAGTGTTTCCTCTTCTACTCCCTGTAATTAAATTAAATGTAAAGTTATTGGATGTGAAAAGTATGTGAACAAAATACACACGATTCTGGGCAAGTAGCCTCCGCATTGATTTACGTTCTGAACCAGCCTTTACACAGAGCCATAATCAAAGTAGGTTATTTACTCGCCCATATCTCAGTTATTGATCACATTAGCTGCTTCTGTTGATGTATCATGAGTGTCACCCTTTTGTGTCGCTCTGACCTGACGCACAGACCGGATGTTTACTGTTGACGAGCTGCAGAAGTGTCTACGTGCTATCATGCTAAGCTACGTGCTAAGCTAACTCCGTTTGACATCAGAGACACTGCACTGTGCTTTCTTTTCGTCCCTTCTTGTAGTGACCACACACTTGGGACACTCTCTGCCATTTCTTCTGCGGACTCTCTCCTTTCTGTCCCTCTCTTTTCTCTTCATGATTTTAAAAGCCGCACAGCAGCGGAGGTAGCAGGCGCGTTGTGCCACAGAAATGACCGTCCGTGTCAAACACCATGCACTGTATAGTAGTCCAGATATATGTTTTATATGTCTAATTATATATTGAACGAGGCTTCGAGGCACACAATTTGCCTCGAAGATATTTTGTAATCGAATATTCGCGATTATTCGAGGAATCGTTTCAGCTCTAATACTAATTAACACAAACATAAACTTTATTCATTTAAAACCTGGAGTCTAAACCTACATCACCATGTCTCAAACAGATGAAATACTGACCGTGTTGACTCCAAACCAATAGATAAAAAAGTAAAAGCACTGAAGTGTGACAGTTTTTTTATTAGAGCATAACTTTCCTGCTCAATCCTCAGTTTGAGTCAGATCTAAGTAACCCCCAGACTTCCAGCTGTGCACAAAAATGCAAGAATGTTAATTTGCATGACGTGTAGCGTGTTTTACTCGCTGTTAAAACCTTCCCCAAACAAGGGCACATCATCACAGCAAATACCACAGGGATTTACTCATGGACTGAAGCAGGCACAGAGCTATTTGAGCAGAGTGTTTTGTTTCCTCCTTTTCACTGGTGAGCCGAAAAACAGGAATGCCAAACTCTTTAATTAATACACGTGTTTCAGAAAGTGAATTCTGCTGAGCCAGAGGCGTCGCTTCCCAAGCAGGACATTGTGTTTGGTGGACTCTTTGGAATGAGTCTGGATTGTTTACCGGGGCCACTGTCACTGGAAAGGTTTCAAACGGGTGACTAATGGAGAGAAAATTCCCACCAGAGCTGCTTTGTGAAATTCAAGGGGATTTCAAAGGAGGAAGAAAGTGGAAAGGCCGTCCAATCTGCTCCTGTAATGACGCCGTTTACCGCTCGCCCCTTTTTCCACACAGCCACCTGAGGGTCCCAACACCTCATAAAACTCCCAACACTCTTGTAACGCCGCACGGCACGTGTTTTTTTTCTGGTTTGCGGGATGGTTACATAAGCTTGGGTTCCCTTTGACGTGACCTCTCGACCAGGTGAGGGCCCGTTATGCTGTCAGGTGGCATCACATCACTGGATCAGACCTGAAGAAGCTGGAAGAAGGAAATATTTGAGTCCACACACAAGCTGGTCAGCCGGATTAGTTAGACAGAACTCCCACCACTTCCTTTTGTTTTTCCTCACAAAGCATAGTGCTTTACTCAACTTGGAAGTGGTGCTTTGGACGTTTTGTGCTCTGTTATTTTCTGCACTTCATCACCCACTTGTTGCAAGAGTCCTTGAAATGCAGTGTATAAAACCTGTGTTTGTGTCCTCGATGTGGCAGGAATTAAATCAGGCTTTGCACCATGGTGTGCTTATCTTTCCCTCTTATTTGTGCCCTTTTATTAAGCGGATGTTGTGGAATATTTTTGATGATCAAAATAGTATTCTGTGTGGTTTTAGCTAGTATATGCAATGCATCACAGTTCAAATGTGGACAGCATACCACCAGCACTGAATGTAGTTTCCTGTTTTCTGGAAGGACAGAAAACATTAAAAATACTTGTGTTTTGTCTGAACCAAAAACATTGCAGATAAGTTCCATAATTTCCATAATGGGTATTTCCTCTCTTTCTATTAAAGTGGTAATAATGGGAATTTCGTTTACTTTTGCTTAATGCTGACTGATCAGATTTTCGAGCAATCTCTTATGGATCCTTTTGGTTTCTGTGTTGACAAAAATTGGCCTTTTAGGTCTTTAGAGGCAACAGTGTCAAACACGTCACTCCATGCTGCAAAGATGAATGCCTCAGCAAGTTGCTGGTATTTCGTGTAGCCTGTTTGTTTACCTCCTGCTGATGCTAAAAACGTGTATTTATTTCTTTATAATCATTTTTGCAACTGCCTCTAATGAAAGTGTGACATCCTTGTTTTACAAGGACAAGGCCTGTGGAGCAAAGAAAAAGGATTGATTCCCAATGAGAAGTGTTTTTGGTTTCCAGCTCTATTGGCAGATTTTTTTTGATTGTAGGGCACAGATCAAAGTTAAAGGATGGGAAATACAGCAGATTTCTAGAGATTGTATCAGCATTAGGGTTTCAAAAGAGGGGAACATTTTTGGTAAAATTTTTGGAAAGATTGCAGAAACTTTTCATTAAAATCAAGCTGGGGAATTTTGGGAATATTACTGGGAATTTTTCATGGGAATTAGCTGGAAAATGAGGTTGATTGGAACAACTTTGTCATATCTAAACCTAAATATGAACATTTTTTGTTGTAGGCAGACATCCATGCAAAAACTTAGTTAAGTTACAAATAAATCTGTTGAAATTTAATGAGTTTAAATTATTTTATTGATGGATACGTTTTTACCAAATGTCATCTATAGGCTCAAAAATTTGTCCTCAATAGTCCAGCGTTCAAGAAACAACTGTGCATGTGATGAAGAAAAGTATGAATAGCAGAGTTATTCTTAGGTATACCTGCATGAAGTCTGGTTGATTTTGTCAAGAATATACCAGAATATATTTTCCACTGCTATATTTGGAATGCTGAGCACCAACCGTCAATTTAGGATAAAACAAGTTTATTTCCATGAATTCCCATGGGAAGTTTTCAGCTTTGAAATTCCTGGAATTTGCAACCCTAATCAAGATTAACATTAACTTGATTGTCCAACAAAGTCAGAAGGCTATTTTTGGTCTCATTATCTGTAAAGCTGCTGTAAAAAGTTCAACACTCACCGTCATAAACATTGAAATATAGCAACACTATATAACTAAAACATCGTGTCATTCAGATAGAAGAAGATGAACATCAACAAGCTGCTGGAACACAGAGAAACAACATCCGGACATTATTTGTTATATCATATCCTCTTCTTTTCATGGTTCCTCCTGGTGTTTTCTTCTCTGTTTACCTGGGGACTGTTGTTTATCTGTTTCGTCTTCATTTGTTGATGAAAGCAGCTCCATGTTTGAAACCACAAGCGTGTTAACTGTCAACAGTAATTCAAACCCATCAGTGTGTTTTCAACCTTCTCCTGTGCTTCATTTCCAAGTTGCCTAAACAGTTTGCATGACTTCACTTCATTTGAGTACAAACACACCCATGGGTGCACTTACGGGCACATGTTAAATTTCATACTTGCATAATATGGGTGCTGGGTGTGAAAATTAAACCTTTGAATGCTGGAAAATAATAATCACGCTCGCACTGGGCTGCAATGAGCTTTGCTTAGGTGAAGACTTTATACAGAACCTATTGTGTTTTTGTGCTGTGTCATTGTTTCCACAGATAAGAGACAACACACCTCTTTATCAGGAACCTTTGTCTCATGGCAGCATTGATATTTGTGGAAAATGAATGATGCTGTAAATAAGACATCTGAGAAAGTCGTTTTAATTTCTGTTGAAAGAGGAATGTGTAACTGTAAAACAGAAGACAAACAAGCTGGCAGTTTCTTGGGAACAAGGAAGCTACTTGGAAAATCCAGAGAGGAAACAAACTGTGTCTCTGCTTATCATCGGCCTAGCATCAGGGGAGTGCAAAATCCAATTATATGTAATGTAATGTATGTAATTATGCGAGCAAGGACTTCCTCACGCGCGTTCACGAGAAGCAGAGCTTTACAACCAATTGCGACGAAGGACGAAGCGCCGCCCCTCAACCAATCAGGATAGAGCCTCAGGGGCTCTTCTGATTGGTCAGCTCAGAACAGAGACAGATGGAAACGCTGCGACCTCGCGGTAGTGCAATTATACTACACTCGTAAAGGGTTATTAATGGATGCTCTAACATTTAATCCAAAGAAAACACAAACAAATTAGCATTGACTAGCACAATCCTGCCTACTGCAACTTTAAATGAAGTTGGGAGGCTTAAAACATGAATAAAACGGAAATCCTTTTCAAGCTGTATTCAGACATTGGATGTTCATGTTTTGCAAATATTCACTCATTTGGACTTTAATACCTGCAACTTGTCCCAAAAAAGCTGGGACAGGAGCAACAGAAGACTGAGAAAGTGTAAGAATACTCAAAAACATCTGTAGGAACAACGTTTCTCAATTTAGAATTCAAATAAATGTAATCATCTTCAGTCTATAATATCAAAGATTCAAAAAATTTGGAGAAAACTTTGCCTATACGTGGAAGGGCTGGGTATTCCCAGCAACCCATAATACAATGTTTATCTTGATACACCTAAATTGAGAACATTGACTAGGCTTTTAACAGAATTTCTGCCAAGTTTTGTTTTTTATTACAAGAAGAAAATGATGGATGAGTTTTTAATTATTTTACCACTTAAACTTATATTCAGGTCCTCAAAGGCCTTAGACCTTAGTTTAGATTTTGAAGATGTGCTTCATCATGTGGCTTTGCTTCTACTTTGAACTGTGCCATTGTTAATATCACCCAGAGTTTATGTACACCTATAAATATATATATATATATATATATATATATATATATATATATATATATATATATATATATAGATATATATATATGTATATATTAGGGATGCAAATTATTGAGTAATTCATTAATCGATAGTTGTTTTATCTTATCGATCGATGATCGATTAATTGATAAGCGGCATTTTTTCTGCGAAGCTGAATTCCCCTCTGAATCAAAAGGTTCCTTTCTATGAGAATGCTATCTTTCTCATGAAAGAGAAAATGCAAATCATATTCCTTAATAAAAGATTTATTCCTAACAGAATGTGACATATTGAGGTGATAATTTAGCAAAGTTGTGGAGGAGTTGTACTTTAAAATACTTCCACAGATTGTGCATTTGGCGTCTTTGTCGTCATTAACCAACTTAAAGTGGCTCCATACCAAACTCATCTTGTACTCTTCATCCTGCCAGCTTACCACTTCTCGTTTGTCTTGTTGTTGTTGTCGTCTTCTTCTTCTACGATTAATTGCAATTAATTTACTTTAATCGAGTAATTTCTTATCAACGATTAATCGATAATCGATTAATTGTTTGCATCCCTAATATATATATATATATAACTGTCAAAACTTTGAGACCGTACTGATTTTGGAGAATCCTTTTCAATACACCAAAGTGTGCCTGATGATATTTTGCCTTGTCAATATTTTGAGCGCAGGCCTAATAAGTGACAAGGCTTAAAAGTAGACCCGGTTAAATCAATTGATTTTAAATACTTTCTGCAGAAGACTCAAACAAAAAAAAAAATCATTTTTTTCTTGACTCACACTTTCTCTAACACAGCATTCAGCCTAAATATTAGAGGGAATCCTGTTTAATTCAGAATATATTTACATAAAAGCAAAACTTGATTCACCTATTTTTGTGGGACTTGGAGGTTTTTTTCCTTGAGAGGGAAAATATAAATTAAAATTGCAAATCAAGTTTCGTGAAAAAAAATCTGTGAATTTATTTTTAGGCCATAATGACCAGCCCCACTGAAAAGCAACACTGAATGCCTGTGACCTTCCACCCTTCAACATCTTTCACACAGTTTTTCCTGACATCTCCAAGTGCAAGTTGAAATTCTCCCATTTCATGCTCAAATAAAAAAAAATATTGAACATGAAATATTCATTGAATTTATGTTGAAAAGGATTCACATATTATTGTTTCTGTTTTAATTTACGTTTCACATGTCCTAACCTCATTGGAAGTCGAGTTTGTGAAGTGAGCCTTCAAATTTAGTTTCTCTTTTCTCTGTTTGATGTTTGTTGTTGGAATTTGCTGATATTTGCACATTTAGTCCAAAGTCCTGTTTGATCCAGGTCACTGCTCTTCAGTTATGGCTGTTAAGGATCGCCGTGGAGCAGATTGTAGATTATTACTGAAATCTCCCCCGACGCCCCACCCTCCTCCTCTGCTGCTGCTGCATGGCACGTATGAACCAGAGCACAGAGTCATGCAAAACCTGCGCTGGTCGAGCTCTGACGCTGCGCCCTGCTCTTGTGAAGAACTGAGACAGAGCCATCCCGCTCACCTGCAGGCACTCTCTCTCTCCTCTCGGCTTGACAGTTATGAGCTCTCTGATCTGAGATTTATCCCAGAAATCTGGTCAGCTGGGGCTAATATTGTCAGCTTCAGCATGAGCGGGCCCTGAATCTCTGCTCTTAAGTGACATAACAGCTTTCTGTGTGGCTAATGTTTAACTGTTGAATGTGAGTAAAGACGCAGGATCCACGACAGGCCTCTCGTCA
The DNA here is from genome assembly GCA_036419115.1 of Scarus forsteni. NCBI lineage: Eukaryota > Metazoa > Chordata > Actinopteri > Labriformes > Labridae > Scarus > Scarus forsteni. The sequence continues at coordinate 6,885,142 of JAZDUH010000341.1, forward strand.
GGCCACTTATCGAGGTTTCTAATTGGAGCAGAAAGGATTGATCTCAGGGGATGCATCAGTGAGATGTTCTGAAGCCTGAGCTGAACAAACTGGTTAAACCCAGCGTGCAGCGCAGCCTTTGTAAATATTCAACCAAATCTGCTCCGACTGTTTTGGCTTCAGGCTCAAAACAATGTCAGACTGAATCCTCCCGTCCTCGTCTGACCCCGAATCAGGGCGGTATTTTTAGCCCAGAAAGTCGAAGTATCTTCACTGGGGAGTTTACACCATATATTTTAGAAGATATTCTGACATAATGGCTGGTTTGATATTTTGATGCTTTCATGCATGTGATAGACAGAATGGAGGAGCTTATCTTTTGAATAGTCAGTGTGTTTGGGCCATTTTGTGCCTCTAAGAACCTTTGTGTTCCGATTTTACACAAATGTTCAATCACATTCAAGGATTGCCTAAATAGACCTTTAGTGTCAAAGTAGAGCTGGGCAAAAAATCGATTAAATCCATTAATACTAATGATTTTCTGCAGAAGATTTAGAAAATTAAAAATCAAGACTTTTTTTCCCATTTTTTGAAAAAAATTACAATTTTCATGATGGTCGGCCTTGTAGGGTTTGCACAAGCACTTTTATAGGCTTGTATATGTTATTCAAGTAGATTAAATATTGATCCGAGATATCCATGCTAATACTGTAAAAATACCTCAGCCTTTTATTGTTTATGTAGACAAACCTGCCTACATTTATACTACATAATCAACCTTTTATGACCCAGACTTTGATTTTAAGAGGGAAAAATTTGGAGAACATAAAGGCAAAACAAGATTTGTTTCATTTTTATGTCACTGGGAGTTTCGTTTCTTTTAGGAAGGGAAAAATCGATTAAAATCATAAATGGAGTGTTGTGGAAAAAAATCAGGGATTTTCTTTCTAGGCCATATCACCCAGCCCTATGTCAAAGTTCAAGTTCTTTATGTCTCATGTTCATCCCTTGTTTTATCTCAAAAACTCTTGGCAGCATCAAGGATAAAGTAAATCTGTCTGGAAGGTCAAAGGGAAAGGTCAATGGGTCTTGTGATTATCCATATCTTGTCTTGTGAAATGGTTTGTGTGATTTACTTTAAATTAGAGCTTGACGATATGGCCTAAAACTTAAATCACTTACTATTTTCACAAAACATGATTTACAATATGAATCAGTTTTTCTTTCTCAAGCGTGAAACCTCCAAATAAAACAAAAATATGAGAATCAAGTTTTGCTTTGATTTGAATATTATCTGAAACTAAACAGACTTCCCTCTTATATCTGAGTTGCATACTGGTAATTCTTTTTAAAAAAAATGATCATGTCGTGTAAATGTTAACAGGTTTGTCTATGTGGACATTAAATTCTGAGCTCTTTTTACAGTTTACTACTTTAAACTATAGTAGGGCTGGGTGATCGATTCAGATTTTCTGGATCGATTCGATATTACAAGGTCTCAAATCGATTCGATTCACGATTCAATTTGATATTTATTCAGTCGGGGATATCTTAGTTAAAATAGTGCTGTAAATTTAAAAAGTGACCTTTTGACCTGGTACATCATTAAAAATTGTTTTAACATGAAGAACTAAACCCAAAGCAGTTACATTAATCATATTTTAATGATGTGCATTAATGCATATTCTGCATGTTACTTGTTTTTTTGTCCAACTCGTATTTTCCTTTGTACTTGTTAAATCTAAAATACTGTACATCCAAACATCAGCTTTTAAACTTGCCAGTGGTGCCCATATAGTGCTTCCACCATGTTTGTTTGCAGTAACATCTCATGAGATCTTGTTCAGTAGAAAGCAACGCTAAACGCTGATCACACCAGACTAGCAGGGTTGATACCACAGGCTGATTCTCTGCACATCCAAGGAAGAAAAAAATACCCAAGTTAAAAGATCCATCTTTGGATTTTATGGATCGATTATGAACCAGCTAAAGGAAAATCGATTTAAATCGATTAAATCGATTTTTTAGCCCAGCCCTAGTATCCAGTCTGACTCATGGATGCACTAAACAGGTCAATAAAAATGACAACATCAATTGCGATATTTTGCAGCTCCATACTATATCTATACATTTATAGCAATATTGCTATATTTTAATATTCAGTCATTCATTAAAATATAGGGTATTTTTTGTATTTTAGGCCATGTTTACACCGAGACGATCTGCGTTCAGACGGAGACGCTGGAAACAAATGAAACCGCTGTAGGGTGCATGCCAGTTCAGTAGATGGCCGTGTAGGTTTGCAGAGTGAAAGTGCTGCTACAACACACGTACGAAAAAGAAAAACTTTTCACAAGCAACAATGGCAAGTGGACGCACAAAGACAGAGGAGTTTCTATTCTGGACAACAAATCGGATTGGATAGTTTCGTCTGGATAACAAACCGAGCTCGGTAAGCGATACACATGTTGCTCAGTAGACGGCTGAAGCTGTTGTTGTTCCTGGTATGCGTGAGCAGCCTTCATGTGAAAGAGTATTGTGGATGCAGTGACATCAGCGTTTCACACTCAGACACTCTGACTCTGGTTTACACGGAGCTGAATAGAGGAGTGTTTTAAAAACTCTCCACTCTGGACCATGGTTTCAAAAGTTTGCAGATACAGGCACTCCGCATAGAGTTCCCATGTAAACGCAAGGCCTAAACGCAATTAAACTTTGACCGTATTTGGCCTTGTGTAAACGCTCACTTAGTGCAACCTCCAACCACTAGTTGGCATCAGAAGTTTAACCTCTTTACTTTGCTTCACTTTGTTACATGAGTTACTATGTATTGTGTCACTTGGACACACGTTTGTAAGCATTGTGATTGTGATATATTAATGTCACCCTTGAATTGGGATAACTATTGTCTCACCAGATTCTTGCCGGTACACATTCCTGTTTAAAGGTCAAGGTCACAATATCTTCAGAAAACTTTATGGGATGCTGTCTGCTGGTCTGTGGCAGGAAGCCGGAGTACCTGGAGAATGACCTTCCTGCTGCTGTGCCACTAGGGATGTAACGATATGGAAATTTTGTATCACGGTTATTGTAACCAAAATTATCACAGTTATCATTATTATCGCGGTATTGTTGCAGTGTGCTCAAAATGTTCTAAAAGTACTGTTACACAGAATTGAAATCATTTAACACCTTTATTGTTATATTCATAACAGTTCTTTTGTCTTTTTTGTCAATAAATGTGTCAGACTCAGAGGCCAAACAATGCAAACTGCGCATGTGCACCTCGCGTGAGGCTCCTTAATCGAGGGCAGATACATAGTTCCGGCTTTTCCAGTCAAAGAGCAGCATCACCGTGCGTTACTGAGGCAGAGTGGTGATCAAGCACGATGTAACGGTAATTTTAATTGGACACGGTAACGATTATCGTGAGAAATTTTATCGGGGTTTACCATTTTACCGGTAACCGTTACATCCCTATGTGCCACCATGCTGCCCCACTTTGACTCAGAGATGTGCTCATTTCATTCTAAAGTACAGGGTCAAGGTCACCGGGACCTCAAATCTTTTTAGAAACTTTGCATCTGGACAATTTAAGACAACAATTCTATCAAACCACACAGCTTATCTTCTGTACCCCCTCTTCTCTTTCACTCTTGCGTAGCCGTCCACCTCACAGAGGGGCATTACTGCGAGGCCGTTATCCAGAGAAAGTTCTGGTATTCTCCTCCTCATTAAGAGCACTCACGCTGGGAACATTAACACAGTTTGGTGAGTGTGGTGGCTGCTGAGGTGCAGCTTATAGAACTTTTCTGTTCAACCTTTAATGGCCGGACACTCGCTGCGATAAGCGATCATCGGTTTCTGGTTTTTGCGTCATGCTCTCCCTCGATGTTTTCTTGTTGGGGAACTCTCTGTGCTTCGCTGCCGGGCTTCTTAGTTTGACAGCACACAGACACACACTGCAGGGGGTGTAAGCAAAGCGGCCGTGGATGAGTGGGTCTGTGTTGTGATTTTGTGTGTCTGTGATGTGTAACCCATTTGTTGGACATTCCTGTGTGTTTGCTGACGCCAGTGGGGAATATGTGAGTCAGCTCTAATCAGGACACTCTGCATGATTAGGCATTTGGGAGCCTGTCTGTTTGAGTTCATTTGAGTTACTCTGAGACCCCCAGTCTTCATTCTCCCACCATAGTCTATTTTAAAGCCTGGTGAGCGTCCTCTCTGAATCAGCAGGGGTGGGAAAAAAAAACAATTTACAGTGGAAGATGTTCTGTTTAAGAAAATTAAGAAGAAAGATGACATTTCTCAGCCGTATGATTCCGGTGCTACTGTAACTGTGCCTTTAAGCACTACCATAAAGATTTTATACTAATGGGTTTTAGGGCGTTATGTATTTAAAGACATTTCTGATGGAAATATGATTTGAAAATTAATTAATATATATTAAGACAACTCATATATCTCATGCACTTTCAATCAATCAGTATATTTGTAATGTACCGGTTCGTAACAAGTGTTATCTCAATACAATTTATAATAGAGCAGGCTTAAGACAAACTCTTAATTTTATAGAAATACATAAATGCACACATTTAAATACATATTTGTATATACACATAATAATTCATAATAGAGACAAACCCATGGACTCAGGTCATAAATATAAATTTAGATTCAATCAGTCAATCTTTATCTGCATAGCGGCATATGTGTCTTCTTTGATTACAAATTTATTGGAGGAAAATACTTTATGATGTGGCCTCTCTTTTTTTAAGAGGGACCTCATGTCTGTATGGAATCACTATGGATGAATAATCACTACAACTGGATAGAGAGATCAACCTGATATTAACATTAACAAATGCAATGATCACAATCTAGAGATGGATTATGTTGATTACTATAGCAACATCGAGCTGAACTGCCATTAAAATGGGTTTAACTGATTTAAAAGTATAAAATTATGTTTATGTTGCTGGTTGAAGCAGGATAGAGCACTTTGAGTTGAGCATGCTGCAGGTCATCTGTGATTGTCAAGATCATACTCGTAAACCGTGCAAGTAATGTCTAAATGAACAAAAGAGCAGTTTCCCAAGTTTTGACAAAACTGAGTTAAGCATAACATCTTTTTACCATAATATAAAAATATGAAAATAAGGATAATATGACAACTACATTTAGCTTTGCTCCCACCTCTTTGATTGGCTTGTACTCATTTTTGCATCCTGGTTTTAAATTGAGAAACATATTTTTTCTTTGCGGGGCGGCACGGTGGCACAGCTGGTAGAGCGCGTCACACCTCACAGCAAGAAGGTCCCCGGTTCAATTCCCGGGTCAGGAGGGCCTTTCTGTGTGAAGTTTGCAGGTCTTCCCGTGCATGCGTAGGTTCTCTTCAGGCACTCCAGCTTCCTCCCACAGACCAAAAACACTCATTAGGTTAACTGGTGACTCTAAATTGCCCTTAGGTATGAGTGTGAGCGTGAATGGTTGTCTGTCTCTCTTAGAGCTGAAACGATTCCTCGAATATTTGCGAGTACTCGATTACAAAATATCCTCGAATTAAATTGTGTACCTCGAAGCCTCGTTTAATATATAATTATACATATAAATATATATCTGGACTACTATACAGTGCACAGTGTTTGACACGGACGGTAATTTCTGTGGCACACCTCGCCTGCTACCTCCGCTGCTGCGCGGCTTGTAAACTCATGAAGGAAGAGAAAAGAGAGGGACAGAAAGGAGAGAGTCCACAGAAGAAACGGCAGAGAGTGTCCCAAGTGTGTGGTCACTACAAGAAGGGACGAAAAGAAAACACAGTGCAGTGTGTCTGATGTCAAACTGAGTGAGCTTAGCACGTAGCTTAGCACGATAGCACGTTGTTAGGGCTGCAACTATTACTATTACAGCATTTTAAATATACTCATCACAGACATGCGTCCTCTTTCCATGGTGGAGGACACAGGATTTAAGAACATGATCAAGGATTTCAATCCAAACTACACAATGCCCTCCAGAACACACTTCACAAATATAATTGCAGAATTATATTACTGCTTTGTAAATCAGTATTGTATTGGCTTTGTTTTAAGCCAGTACTGGTTTAAACTTTGAAAGTTGTTAAAATAAAAACCCTTTTCTGAGGAATAAACAGCATTTGGTTGCTCATTTTGAAAGCCCTAACATGTTGCATTGTATACAATTGATTTATTTGTTTAAAAACAAAAAAGTATATTTTGTTAGAGTACTCGAAGAAATAATCGACAGAGTACTCGATTCCAAAAATACTCGATAGTTGCAGCTCTAGTCTCTCTATGTGGCGACCGGTTCAGGGTGTACCCCGCCTCTCGCCCGATGATAGCTGGGATAGGCTCCAGCCCCCCGCAACCCCGAAAGGGATAGCCGGGTATAGAAAATGAATGAATTTTTTCTTTGCAACTTAAAAAAAAAATCTGCCGCAATCAATGGCCCACATTTTGGGGAGTATTTTGTGGTATAGTATGCCATAGAAAATGTTGACTTTGAAATGAAATTCAGGGTTTTCTGACAAATCTGAGGGGTGTACTCATTTATGCTGAGCACTGCCGGTCCAGGTACGAATCCCGACTGTGACCAGTTTGCAGAGTGTCTTCCCCTACTCTCTCTCCCCCTTTCACAAGCCTATCCACTGTCTCTCTCCATCAATAAAGGCACAAAATGCCCAAAAAATACATAAAAAAAGAGCTTATTTTCCTTTAAACGTCTAATCCAGACCGTCTTTTTGTGTTTTTGACTTTTTTGTTCTACAGTGCTGTCCATTATGTGTGGCACCTCCAGTTCTCTATCACATTTCAGTAGCTTCCTGAGTTTGATCTCAAATCTAGTCAATAAAGTCCCAGTTCTGGCTCTACAAGAACAACATTTTGAGCTGCAGTTATAGTTCATTCAGCAACAGCCAAGTGTGTCTTATACTTTGTTTGAAGTCTCTCCAGCCCTCTGCTCGCTCTGCCATTTCATTCCATGAGGGACAAAAAGCCTCAGTGATGTTTGTATGAGTGAATGCACACCGACAGACTGATTCTGTCTGCCATCTAACAGGTTTCATGCACCGCCTCTGTGCGTTATGTCACTGTGGATTTCTCCTCAACACTTCTCTCCTGATAAGCCTCTCTCTTATCAGACAAGGTGGTTTTACAGCCTCACCTGCACACCGGGGGGGGGGGGGGGGAGATGATGAGCGAACATAATTTCCTTTTGCTCCGCTTCAGAGGGAAAGTGGAAGGCAGACGGAGGAATGCTGGCCGAACAGGGTGATGTTTTTGAGTCTCGCCGGTGTTTTGTTTGGCAAAGGCGAGGTCGTATTGAACTCCAAACTTAAAACAAGTCAGTTTTGAACTCCATGATGCTCTTGGCACATGCGTCCCCATGAATGAAAGCAAACAGCATTTATTTATATGATAAATGAGAATTTATGTGGTAGTTTAGACCAAAGTGCAAATATTTCCATCACAAGTGGATTGATTTAATTCCTCTTTTTGACAGCTTTATCACAGATGGATGGTTTTGCCCCATGGCTGTTGGAACAATTGCACACAGGCCGCAGAAAGTCGCTCTTCAAAAGGACACACTATTGGAAACGCAGCTCAGTTAAAAAAAAAAAGCAAAGGAATGCAAGCTGAACCCTTGAAATTGAATAAATATGTGGCTTGAGCTGCCAAATGCAGAGCCTTGATCTTTAAGCCTTTTTTCCAACAAAGAGGCCCTAAAGCTGCTTGAGTCAAGAGAGGCGGCTACCTGTTAGGAAGCTCATGCCTTGAAGCTCGAGTGTCTTTGTTTATGGAGACTGTGTGCCACTTTGTCACCCAGCACAGCACCAGTGAAGCCCTCTTGAGCCGCACCATCCTCAAATCCCCTCATATTCACAGTCAAGCTTTCTCTTATGCCACATTCAGAGCAGCACTTTCTCTAACGTCTGCTTTCATAACAAAAATATTGGGGCTGGGATTCGATTTTTTATGATTTTTTTAGGCGCTGATTCGGTTTAAATTGCGATTGTACGATATTGCAGATTTTTGCAATCTTAAGGTTAGCTTTTTTAACACCAGCGAAACAGATGAACAATGGTGATGCCTACAGAGTATATCAGGAAAAATACACATCACATTGGAGTCCATTTTTAGGATTTATTCAGCTCTTTTACAAGAGAGACCTGGTCAAGGTAGCAGCCAATACAGTGATACAGACTTAAAAAACAAGGCAAATCATCAACAGCACATAATTCACATTTTAAAACAGGCTTACAAAATGTGCACTGACTTCATGAAAAGCAGCTATCACCACTCTCTTTATGGTCCTTTTAAATTTTCTCAGTGAGATCACTGTCTCTATCTTTTGTTCTTTTTGGAGGTTGTTGGCAAGAATTTAGAGGTTGCTTTCATTGTATGCAATTTTCTACTTTTTATTTCATTCATTGTTGTTTTATTTTATTGTCTTCTCCAAGTTTTTGAACATTGATTCAACAAATTGCTGGAAACATTCTTTTGTTATGTCTCGGTCCATATTGGCAGCTCCTGCAGATGTTTTGGTTGTTCTTTCTTGATGCTCCCACTGGATTGAGATCTGGTGACTGTGGAGGTCATGGGTATACAATGTGATTATTGTCATGTTTAAGTAGCCAGTTTGGGATAATCTGAGCTTTGTGTTTTAATGCTGGCAGTATTTTTATAAGATGGTCTCACAGAGATGGATATGGTCTACAGCAATACTCAGGTAGGCTGCAATGTTCAAACTTTGCTTCACTTCCCAAGAAAATGTTCCCACAGCATTACACCACCACGCTGTTAAACTTCAGGCCTGTTTCATAAGTCACGCTGCTGTCAAACCTGCACAAAAACAAACACACAAGATCCGCCTCCTTACATCGTCCTCACATGATAATGATGATGATACCAGGATTACTCATCACAGCTTCAGAGCTGTTTTTAACTTTCCATGTTTGACTCATTGTAACCTTTGCTCTGTGTATGCATTGTTGTTTTTGTTGTCGTTGTTGTCATGATCACCATAATTCACGGGTGAAAACCTCACCTTGACATTCAGGTCATCAGCTGTTGACCTAGAATATTCTCAATGTCACTGCTGACTCATTTACAAGCAAACTGAACATGTAAACACGGTGTCGTGCAAACAACCTGATGATAAACAACATATCTTATTTTTCTTTTTATGTTTAAAATGCGTCATGTTGCTCCAGATATCATCTGCTGTCATTGTTAAACAGCCGTCTTTCACACAAACCTGCTTTCTGACCTCAGGCTGATTGCTTTTGACTCCAATAAATTACTTCAAATGCCTGTTATGAAGAAGGAGGAAGGTCAAGGCACGGAGCAGAAACAAGGAACACTGATTTGTGTTTACTCTGATCTCCGACCTTCACTCATTGGCTCCAGATCAGAGCCTGTTTTTACACTCATCATGCTGAATGATGCTCTCAATGACAAGAAGATTATAAATATTCAAATTCCAGAAGAGCAACAGCAGCTGTATCTGGTTCTGAATGCCTTGAGGAGGCTTTATGCAGTAAATATTGATTATTTGTCTGACTGATAATGTGTGTTTTGATTCGCTGGTTTAACAGTTGGTCTGCCTGCTAAGCTTTGTTGTGGACTTGGACCTCTTTATGGAGGGATTTCTAAGGGAGACCGAAGAGAGGAAAGCTGGGATGTAACCAAAGAGTGAATGCAGATAGCATGTGTGAGTGATGTGGTGTAGAAAATTGATGTTGCATAGATGGAAGTATGCAGATCGTGTGGCATTATCAACATGAGCCTAGAGCGATTGAATAATATTATAGATAGATAGATAGATAGATAGATAGATAGATAGGTAGGTAGGTAGGTAGGTAGGTAGATAGATAGATAGATAGATAGATAGATAGATAGATAGATAGATAGATAGATAGATAGATAGATAGATAGATAGATAGATAGATAGATAGATAGATAGATAGATAGATAGTAGTGATGGGATAAAATATCGTTTGGCAATATATCGTGGTACAGTACGTGACAAAATGCATCAAGTTTGAAAAAAATGGATCACGAAATAGATACGTCACGTCTGGTAGTGGCGCATGTGACCAGAAGTGACGACAACAAACATTAGCACCAACTACCTTACCTCCAAAAAGCTGATGGAGTTGAATGAGGTCGAAATTGAGGGTGCTCCGCCTGGATACCAGTCATCTGTCTGGCAGTATTTTGGCTTTCTCATTAAAAAAGACGAAGACAGCGAAAACAAGCCTACTGCTCGTTGGCATACACTCTCTCTAACCTCTCTAGGGTTAGAGAGAGTGTTATTGTTTGTGTTTGGCCTGTTAGGCCTTGTGTTTTCCTGTGTGCAAATCAGACAAAAACAAATAAGTTGTAATTACACAGTAATATTTTTTCTTTTTTACTTTTTTGATATTGTATCATGATGTATTGTATCGTGACTCTGGGATATCAAGGTGCAGCGTATCGTGAGTTTAAGTGTATAGTCCCATCCCTATTAGTTAGTGAGTTAGTTTGTTTGTTTATCCCTATAGGGAAATTATTGCTGATTGGGGATGACTTTCAGACTTTTAAACCAAGGCATTGTTATGTTGAGGAAAACCTGCTGTATTTTGACAAGGTGGACATGAATCCATTGAGAATAGCCCTTGTTTGATCACAGTTTGAGATGTCACCTTGTACTTGATATCTAAATATTCGCCATGGGGGCAAAGCCCATCATCAACCTAATCATCCTAATCCAGCAGAGGACCTCAACAACAGAGGACCTCAACAACAGCTGCATTTAGCATACTGCTAACTTACACGTGAAGAAGAAACCTGAGAAAAAGGACGGGCCAGGCCACTCTGGGTGTGCAAAAACAACACCGAAACATTTGAGTGGCATGTGGAAGCACTTTGGGCTCCTCTGTTTGTCAATTATGTGCAAAGCGACCGCCTCACCATGACAAATCCGAAGGCCCATTTGTCAACCTTTCACCATGCACTTAAGTCCACTAGGGCTGAAAGATATATTGTTATTGTATCTATATCAAGATATACTGAATGTACAGCTCTTCAAGTCACAATAAACTTCATTTTTGCAATTACCCTTGAAGCCACTGCTTGGTTTTTACCGAACTTGTAGTCATATCTTGTTGTATTGATATCGAGATATCTGGCATGAATAGGGATGAGAATTGATAAGATTTGATCAATATCGATGCTGTTAACGATCCTGCTAATCGATCCAATTCTTTAACGATTCCCCTATCAATTCCTGCAGATTTTCCATGTGAGCAAATGTTGGTCTGATTTTCAGTGGCAACAATGTCAAACACATGTCACAGCATGTATAACAGCCTCTGCAAATTGCTGGTGTGTCCACTCACTTAAGGTTGTGTAGTAGGTTGCAGTTAGGATTAAGTCACAATTCTGATGCTTCTTTTTTTTTTTTAATGTATAGTTTTGGGCATTTTGTGCCTTTATTGATAGGAGAGAGACAGTGGATAGGCTTGTGAAAGGGGTAGAGAGAGCAGGGGAAGACACTCTGCAAACTGGTCACAGGCGGGATTCGAACCTGGACCGACAGAAGCATGTACATGGGGTGCTAACCACTACGCCAAACCAGCACCCCACTATTCAGATGCTTCTGAACCCTGTCAGTGGATGGAATTGATAAGGGAATTGATTAGCAAAAAAATTTAATGATATTGATTCTTTGCAGGAGCTGTTAACAGTTCTCAACTGGAATTGGTTTTCGATTCCCATCCCTAGGCATGAATATCAAGATATGAAATTTTCTTCGTCCACTGCTGCCTTATCAAGTGCTCAGCCCAGTGCCTCTGCATTATATATAGCAGCGCCTTTCCAGAGGCGTGGAAAAAGGCCATCACAGACAAGTTTTAAAGATTCACGGACATGGACATGTGGCCCACAGGTGTGGCACTGGCAGAGATAAACACTGTAGTAAAGTGATTTAATTGGAAATGCCACATGTGTGTTGTGGATGGGCAGGGAGCAGGTTGGTGGTTAATGAGCTTGCTCGAACACTGATTGAGTTTCATTCTTTTTTTTAAAGTGCGACCCCAATTACTGTTTAGTTTAAAGTATCAATGATATTAGGATTTGATTCAATCTGTAAGGGAGGTGTGTGGATGGAGTTATGTTTAGTGGACAGGTAGAGTTGGGTGTCATCTGCACAACAATCAAAGTTGACATTAAATATACAGAAAATGTGGCAGAGCTGGAGTGAATAGATGATAAATGGGGGGCCACTAGAACAGAGGAACAACAGAAGTGACAGGAAAGGCCTGTGATCTTCCTTCTTGTCTCTAAAAAATAAATACATGAATAATAAATGAATAAAAAGCAGTAGTGTGGTATTGTCCTAGTCTTTTGTAAAATGTTTTGAGATAATTGTTAGATTTGATGCCATACAAGTAAAGATTGATTGATTTGAAGGTTTGATGTTGAATGAGTGAGCTGGTATTGTTTGTAATACCAGTTTAATGTTTGTATTCTTACTCTTACATAGACTCTCAAGTTGACCGATCTGGTCTTTCCGATAGATATCAGCCGAAAATATTGGTTCTCAATCAATCAGGGCATCTCTACTTGTAATACTATACATTTAAATTGCTTTATTACCGTATCATATGCCACATATCACATTCCAGCCCCAAACTATCAACAGTCCTGCTGCACTCTCAGTAATTCGGATGAGGTGGCACTGACACTACCTTCTCAGTTGAAAACAACTTGCAGCGAAACTTTCAGCATAGCACAGACAGAGCATGTAATTTCCCCCATGTTTGTTTCCACAGGGGGCCCTGTCCACTCTCTCCCTTTAATTTAGCATTTTCATCGCTGTGAGGCGTAAACTGTCGACTGATCACATCAACGGCAGAGGGATACATACTCCAGACCCTCGGGCGACACTCGTGAATTTACATGCCATTGTTGTGTATTTATTCTTCTTGAATTTTCTGTCTGCTGTGTTTCTTTCTTGGTATTTTTTACTTTGCAACATTGCTGTCAGGGCACATAAGTGAAAGTCAAAAACAGGCAGATGCAGAAGCGTTTCAGTCATGCTTTCGTGTCCAGAGAAAAGAGGAGCAAAGCGGTGCCTCTTATCCCTCGCTCCTCTGCGGGTTTTAACCTTTGCCTGTGGCTCCTGAAAGATTCATAGCCAATGAAACTTCTCAGTACAGCGTGACAGATTGGTTTTTCATCACAAGCCACCCGGCTTGATTGCATGCTTTTCTTCTTACCCTATGTCACGAATCCCCCCTTTTTTCCACCACTGGTTCCTTATTTATGTTTTTGTCTGGTCTCTTCCTCGCTGTGATTCATCGTTCTTTTGGCATTTTGCCTGCAGATGTATGGTTTTTAGTTTTCTGTTTGTTCTGTCCCTCTCCTCCTCTAATAAAAAACCCAGCTCGTCCTCAGCTGCGTCCTGAAGCTCCTCATTAGTAAGTCAGTCCGTCTACCTGCCTGCATCCATACTGATTTGTTTGCATTCGTAGATTTCAAGCCTGGAGCTCATAAGTAAACATGAGGTATAGCTGTGTGTGTGGCCCGTGTGCCCCCTCCTCCCTCTCCTCAGCTCTATTTTTCCCTTCTTTCACTGCCGGTCCAGTAGCCAAACGCAGAGCTGTCCGGGCCAGGATGAATGGCCTGATGTCACCAGCTCCGGCTGTCCACGCCCGCTGGATTCATCTTCCTCATGTCAGCCTGAAAGGTCACACAATCAACTGCAAACATTCGTTGGGCAGCCATTATCTAGAGGACAGAAAGAGAGCGTTGTGTGTGCCGTCGGGGACTCTCTGAGACGTCACTGAATGTAAACTCGACGCATCTTGAGTGCCAGCACTTCATATTCGTCACCATGGACAAAATGCATGACAGATCTTTGGCGTTTGACTCTGAAGTCCTGCATGAAATGATGTTTACATCACAGAACAGAGCATTTCCATAGTGAGGCGCTGCAGTCCAGGTCTGTGCTGGCTGAGTATTGTGGTTTAAATTGACTGTACTGACGCAGCATTGATAAAAAAAAGTGCTTTAAATTCAGACTAAATATAAGCTACAGGGTGACCACAATGTGTTTGTTGATAGCTGTCTGCTGGGAAAGTTAAAACATTTTTCTCAACTTTATGTAGCAGACAATACATTTACAAAGGTTATGAGATGAACTATGCATGAAGTTAATCTGAGACTTTTTGAGCTCAGGTCACTTTTTATTCTGATAGCAACAGCAGGATAGTATTTGGTATGTAGTTTTACAAAAGCCAAACATGAAGTCTTATACCTAAATATTGTTTGACAAGCTTACCTTGTAGATCAGTAATGAAATTGCATTTTAACACGGCAATACAATTTTTTTACTCTTGAACTTATGGTAAACCTAAATTATTCGACAAAAAGAAAGAGAAATGGTTCTTTATAGGGGAAAAACATACATTTTTAATTGGGATGCTCGATATCAGATCGGTATCTGTATTGGCAGATGTTTGTCTAAAAACTTGATTGTCCGTATTGATAGATATTTAAAATTTTGCTGATATTTATAGCCAATATTTTGGACTTAGAAATTAGCCACAAACAAAACATAATTGGGCTGTAATATTGTCAAAATGTACAAATTTACCATGATGATTTATCTCCTTATCGAAAGTCCAGTTTTAAGTATAATTTAGTTAAGGAAGAAAAGGTTTTCTTGCTTCACTTTTTTAACACAAATAAGCAGTCACCATAAGAAGCATTGATCATTTTTAATAAAGGAGAGGCTTTGTATTCTTGACAAAAAAATCTTTCAGTACCAACATTGTTACCTGCAATAAGGAAACTATCGGAATATTGGATATGAGCAAATATTTAATACAGTGCATCCCCAATTCCTTGGCATTTTTAGAACTTAAAAAAGTGTCTTACAACTGACATTATCCGAGTGATGGCATAGTGCAGATAACCAAACGGAATTAATTTATTGTCTCAATAGGGACTTATAACAAAAAATTAAAGGTGGAATTATGGGAAACATTAATTGCTAAAACAGCATTTACCTCCGTCAAGTTATAAACAAAAATGGTGGAAAAAAAGCCCAGTACAGCAGTGTTAACAGCCCCATTCACGCTGCCAAGCCATGGTTTTGCCTTTTCTGTTAAGGCCATGCAGACAGAATGGGGGGAAGCCCCTTTTTGCTCAGTCGCCATATGAGGAGAGAAGGAGGCACACAGACTCAGCTGTATTGGGGGGTGAATTGACAGATGTTACAGCCTCATAGAATTAACATGAATGCCTCATTGCCTCAGTTTGTAAATATGACGGAGCCTTGTTGTTGCACTTTTTTTTTTTTTTTTTTTTTGGGCATTTTGTGCCTTTATTGATAGGAGAGAGACAGTGGATAGGCTTGTGAAAGAGGGAGAGAAAGTAGGGAAAAACACTCCTCATGGTGGTCACAGGCTAGATTTAAACCTGGACTGGCAGAAGTATGTATATGGGACGTGCCTGGTTGCTCCACCACTCCACCAAACCAGCACCCCTTTGTTTTGGTTTTTTTTAAAGTTATTTTTTGGGGCTTTTATGGCCTTTATTTGATAGGACAGCTTGAGAGAGACAGGAAAGCGGGTGAAGAGAGGGGTATGACATGCAGCAAAGGGCTGCGGCCGGGATTCGAACCTGCAGCCGCTGCTGGGGGTTGGCAGCCCCCATACATGGGGCGGACGCTCTACAAACTGAGCTAATGTCCGCCCCCCAGCACCCCTTTTGTGCACTTTTGTGTAAAGTCACCGTGAATGTGGCCGATGAATCCTTAAAGACATACATGGATAAATCTGATCCCTTCCTCCTTTTGCCATGACAAATGTTCACAGAAGATATTTGACCTATTTTGCTCACACACAGACAGATGCCAGCAAATTGGCACAGATTATGATGTCAAATGGATTAATTTACACTGCTGCATTCACATGCATGCAGTAAACTATGCTGTGACCTGAGGTTTGATCCTCATGTGCCTGAATATTACCCTTAAGAGGCAGTTTAATGTACATGTGCATTACACTGGGGAGATTGAGCAGTACAGTAGCAATGCTTTAACCTGAAGTCTTTTGAATGAAGTCACGAGGTTCACTGCTGTCTGTCAGTTTGACTGACAATCATTCCATGATATTTCACAACTCATTATTTTAATCCTTTTTCTTCTGATGTTAATGAAACACTGTTTATCTAATCAGTCAAGTTGATGGACAGTTAGAGGTGGACATCACAGGCTCTCTTTCTTGGTCTTTGCGGTGCTGGTGTTAATGTGCATAGTTATAAAACATAAAGGGATCAGACATGGGTTTACATTTTGTAAGGGCTCTAACCTATCTACATCTCGAGTAACAAAGCTGTGATTTGACTCTTACCTGTGTGCTCATGATCACCGAAATGTGCTTTTATGACTATACCATTTTCAACTGAATTTGTGGTTTTATTGTTGTCCAGTTGAGTTGTGTAAAGCTGTTGTTTAAAGTGCTCATATTTTTAAAATGTATATTTGGGGCATTTTGTGCCTTTATTGATAGGAGAAAGAATGACAGTGGATAGGCCTGTGAAAGTAGTGAGAGAGCAGGGGAAGACACTCTGTAAACTGACCACAGGCTTGATTCGAACTCGGGCCAGCAGAGGTATGTACGTGGGACTTGCCTGATTGCTAACCACTCCGCCAAACCATCAACCCCAAAGTGGTCATATTTCAACCCCTGATCTGCTTCTGTTCTCGCTGTCAGATGTTATGTTAAGGATCCTGTCCCTTCAAGACCCCTTACCCATGTGGCCCAGTCCGTTCTGATTGGTTTACCAGTCTACTTCATAACAAATGATCAGCTGCATTGTAGTTCAGTGCCATCGTCGACTGCTTTGCATTCTATCAAAAGTCCAAGTAACCTGACACACCAGATGGACCGTTCAAAATATTTCACAAATCCATCTGGGAAAGAGCCCATATAAAGTGTTTTGGGAGGGCTGAACCTTCCGAAGCATATCTAGCAGATGACTGGATGATTGTTCCATCAATCAACATTTCTTATCGGCCACTCAGATAATGCAGTAGGTGGACAATACCGTGTTAAAGAACGTGGGCCCTTTCACAAAACAAACAGGTCTAAACATTACCAGAAGTGGAGCTAAAATATTCATACTACTGAGAATGTTGTAGTGTTATTTGTTCATCATTTAATTAAGAAATGAGATCCAGATCTAATACAACTACTAGTAAATAGCATCTATGCTAATCCTTGTGTCACTTCCTGCCATCATCTGACTCATCACTCTCACCTCTTCCTGCTCTAAAAGACTCTGATTGGAATGTGCTGCTTTGGGCACAGTTGTTTTTGACTGTAGCTTGGCAAACTGGATCTGCCTGATTACAGACAGTGAATCAGGCAGATCCAGCTGCTGCGCAAGGTTAAAGTCCAAGGCCCATTGGAGTTGAACTAACATTGTGATATCACACTGTGGGTTGATTTCGGAGACACCAGGAGAGTGAACTGTTTGAGACAGTTACTGGTGCTGCCCATTGGGGAGAAGAGCAAGTCCTGGCTCTGCATGCTTTGTTGTCTTGGGCATAGAAGTACTCCTCATGGCCCCTGAAACAGTTGAATGAATAAAGACATTTTGATTACAGCAGCAATAACCATCAATTGTGCACATTTTCTGCCATATACTTCGTCAAAAGGTCTCATTTACAATAACATCGCATTATTCATCTTAAAGGGATAGTTCAGTTTTTTTAAAGTAGGGTTGTATGAGCTCCATATGGCCACTAAGTACAATAGATACAGTAGAAAGTTCTCTCCTCTCCTTCAGTAAGCCACAGTCTGTAATCGTCGGAGATGAAGAAAAAGACGCTAACAGGAAAGTACCGTACCAAATACAAAGGGTATTTTCTCCGCCTACAAGAACTTAAATCAAAAAGTAATACCACGGTGTAAGAGTACACTACATATGAATGTTTTTCAATGTGTTAACATTTCAGAAATGTAAAGTTTATCTGGACCTAAGCCAACTCATGTCATGTGTCCCTCCGCTAAATCACTCCGCCGTAGTTAGCTAGCGGCTTCAGACGCTGTTGTAGACTAATTAAAAGCACATTATGTTACAAATATTTCTGTGATGAGGTTTTTGTGATGCTTCCCTTGATGCAGAAACAGATGTGCATCATGGAGCACTCAGCTTTCACCGTATTCCTCTGCATAACGAGGTCATGCGGTTACATCGTATAGCGAATACGTCTCTCATTACCTGTTACCTGATAGACTGTGTGTACAGATCTATACATATATCTATAAATATATCTATATATCTATAAATATATATCTATATCTATTAGGGATGCAAACAATTAATCGATTATCGATTCATCGTTGATAAGAAATTACTCGATTAAAGTAAATTAATTGCAATTAATCGAAGAAGAAGAAGACGACAACAACAACAAGACAAACGAGAAGTGGTAAGCTGGCAGGATGAAGAGTACAAGATGGAGTTTGGTATAGAACCACTTTAAGTTGGTTAATGACGACAAAGACGCAAAAAGCACCATCTGTGGAAGTATTTTAAAGTACAACTCCTCCACAACTTTGCTAAATTATCACCTCAATATGTCACATTCTGTTAGGAATAAATCTTTTATTAAGGAATATGATTTGCATTTTCTCTTTCATAAGAAAGATAGCATTTTCATAGAAAGGAACCTTTTGATTCAGAGGGGAATTCAGCTTTGCAGAAAAATTGCCGCTTATCAATTAATCGATCATCGATCGATAAGATAAAACAACTATCAATTAACTATCTATCTATATATCTATATATATCTATATATATATATATATATATATATATATATATATATATGTATATATATGTATATATATATATATGTATATATATATATATATATATGTATATGTATATATATATGTATATATATATGTATATATATATATGTATATATGTATATATATATGTATATATATATGTATATATATATATGTATATATGTATATGTATATATATATGTATATATATATATATATATGTATATATATGTATGTATATATATATATATATATATATATATATGTATATATACGACGGTTAGAGACTGTGGCTTACTGAGGGAGAAGAGAGAACTTTCTACTGTATCTAATGTACTTAGTGGCCATATGGAGCTCATACAACCCCACTTCAAAAATACTGAACTATCCCTTTAAAACACCAACATTCTTGCAGTTTACTCTTGTTTAGTGTCTGGGTTAAGATAAGCTATCAATGTCTTCCTTCCCTGCTGCTCAAAAGGTCATTCTCACCCTGACTAGATGTGAATCCAGTGATTGCCAGAGGTTACAAGGACCCATTGACAGGTGATAACCCACCTCTAAACCCCAAACCTCTAACTTAATTACACTAAAAGTGAGTAGCAGCTGGTGGCTCATCTGTGTGTTCCTCTTCAAGCAGCCCTCGATGTAAAAAGCTTGGACACCCTAGCTCTAAAGGGTACATAAAGCCAATAAAAAAGCATATTTCCTCTTAAAATACCTTGTGTTGTGGTATGACATTTTTCTGGAAAGGCATTTAATCAACATAACATCTTGGGACATAAATGGAGAAAAATGTCGGAAATAATGTCTTTGTCATTGTATTTGTTAAGAAAATATCATCTAGGATTTATACTGTAATGATGATGGTTTTCTACCCATCATGAGCAGCCATTAGATTTTTTCACTATTGTTTTAATTACAGGAAATATTCAAGTAACACAACCTTTGATTGAGCACCATGGTCACATATTTCTGATGCTCAGTTGCCAGATCCTCAAATTAAATCCTTTTATTGGGAGCTTTAATGTAGACAACATGTCTCATTCTTTCTGCTGAAGGAACCACAGAAACAACCAGCCTCAACATTTGATAAATCAATTTCTGCTGCTTACAGGAGAGCAACCATCTGATACAGGTGGACTGACAAGTGAAATTGAATTTCTTATTTGCTGGGCTCCTTTTTCTCACAGTTTATGCCTTCTTGGCAGGAAACACAATTTACATTCTGCATGCTTTTGTACCAGGGATCCACTTTTTCATTTCCAGACTCGTGTACTTGTGTCATATCTCGTCCTTGTCTGTGTCGTGGTTGGCAGGGACAGTAAAAGTGAACCAGGCTTGAATTCAGAGCTGATTCAAAACGTTTTTGTGTGTCGAAGAGGGTTTGACCTTTCCCAGCCTGTGGCGTTAGCTGCTGGGGGGGGAGCAGTTCAGACTGTGCTTAGCATGACTCACGGTCTGGTTTGGTGTCTGCCAGCGGACAAACACAATGGCCTCTGTACACAATGGTCCTGCCTCTGTCCTGCTGGAATGCAAAACATGCTTCAATGGTTTCCGATACTGTATATTGTGTTACTTGGTAAGCAGGCAAGGTGAACAGCAAAGCCACAAAAATGCACGCTAACGCACACACAGACACAGTGACCTCATTTTGCAGAGACACTAATTATAGTGGCATCAAACCAAATTACAGAGATTTTCTTGGAGACGTTGGTTTTTAGGTTCAAGTCAGAAAGGCAGAAATTGATTTTCTTGTGGGTTAGTAAGAATGAAAAATGCTATTTATGATCCTTCAGTAGACACTCCACTCACTCTATTGTTTCATGTTAACTTCTCACATGATTTGTAATGTGTTTGGTAGCGTCTTGAGTACATTTTTTAGATCATTTGAAACTTTGACGGATATTCTACTATTTTGAAAATAATGGCCTATACCTTCCAGATGTTTAAAGTTGGCATTTTTGACGTGATGTATCTTTTTGCATTATTCTCATTGTCTTTTAGTCAATTGGGAAGTGAGATTAATGTATTAAACTTGTCATTTGTAATTTCCTGGACCTCTTAGATTGTTGCTGAAACATTTCTTACTGTCATATTTGGCCATCAAATTTGTCAAAAAGTCACTTCCCCTACCAGCTCAAAAACTCACTTTTAAGCCTTTGGACTTGCTTACGATATTACAATGCAACAAATCGCTATTTACAGCTTTCTGTCCCATGACCAGTGCAAAGGGCTGGAGGGCAGAAAACTGTCTGCGAGCATCAACCCATGTGTGGAGCTGCAGTACAGGCTTTTTACTTTTCATCTTCACAAAACAACACATTTTTACATTCCATTATAGCTGCAGGAAAACTAGCATATTACTTTAAACTAAATGTTTTAAGCCATTAGGGCACCTTTCAACACCAGAGTGTTGGTTACATTACTTATAACAGGAGACTTTGCTAAATCAACTCATCAGCTATGTTTGCATACTTTTAGAGTTAGCGAATCATTCCCCTTACACCACTGCAAATAAACAGATATTTGGGAAAGTTTTTTTTGCATTTATTAGGTTTTTAAAACTTCTGTTTTGAAAATGAGGATCATATACCTCATTGGCAAAGCATTTTTGCTTGTTTTCTTTTAAGATAGTTCTGGTGCTTTTACATTTTTATTGATAGTGAAGAAACTGTAACTCAACTAAAAAAAAAACGGGGCTTCCATGACAGAGAAAAGGACAGATAAAGCAAATGGGCCTTAGCTCTGAATTAAACCTGGACCACCCCCACTTGTCTCGATCAATGGTGAGTTCAAGGTTGCCACCCAGTCTAACATGCTGCCAGCTGATGATAAATTGTTGAGTGATAAGCCAACATGAGCTTGTTAATGTTAGAGAACAGAGTTTAAGTACCTCTTCGGAGCAGGGTTGGTCCTAATGTAACATTTTGATTACGTTAACGCAAAACTGTATACCAGGGTTGGGAGGGTCTGTTTGGCTCTGGAGCCTCTGACAGCATTTATCCACTATTTATCCCTCTTTCTGTCTGGGATGGGCCTTGTACAGCCCTAACCAGGTCATTGCCTCCCAATATAGCAGATTTTCCTTCAAAAACGAAAACTAACCTAGTTAAAACACAAGGTTGTCAATTGAGGCCCCAAACTACTTCACAGTGTAAAGCAGAGAGGTGATGGAGGGGTTGCTGTGAGAGTCTTGCATGTGAAATCGTACAACAGGACATCACCAACTAACTGAAACAACAAAAAAGGCCAAACAGAGAGCTTGTTAGAAACGCTATTAAATGGGATTCACTTATTTAGTCAACTTAAGAGTGAAAGGTTATCAGGTCCTATTTGTTTTAACTCTTTATTTAGGCAACTCTCGCCTTCGCATTGGACTCTACCCGGATGTAAACAAGCATAATGAATGAGCAGCAAGGTTTGGCAGTACTTAATGTAGATGACTGAGCTATAAGTATATATTAGCAAACCAATCAGACATTCTTTACTTTATGACAATTTCAGATAAATCATGATCTATGTAGACAACTTTCCAAGTCTTTCCTTACATTTGCCCAGATTAGAGAGTTTGTTGGTTAATTTCTGTCTGCTTGTCAAATGAATCAGTTGACCAGAGACATCCCTAGTTTGTTGCGTTGTGCATTTACAGTTGGTATGTTACATGTAAAGTGATGCAAGTAAGAGCAACAAAATGTTCTGCTGTCTGTGCACAGTTTTAAATCTGATCACAAGCTTCATTATGTTTGCTTTCTATTTTAGGGTGATGATAATCACATTAACTTTGTTCTAAAGTATGAGTGTTGGTATCTTAGAGGTGCTGTACTCCTCTCTGGACCTCTGAGCACCAAACTTTGTCCAAACCTCCATCAAGCTGCTGAACTGTGATGCTTTGTTTTTGTGCAGCAGAGGGACGTACTATAAATACTCACCCACTTAAGCTCATAAACGTCTCCTAAATATTTAATGTGAAGAAACTGTCTAACATTGTGCTAAAGGCTTCTCATGTGTCTGAGACAAATTTCCCCTCAGGAACAATAAAGTTTACTGTGGTCGACTTTTAAAAACAGCACAGGGCTGTGTTACAAAGGCAATAAAGACCTCTGTAATTAACATCAAAAATAGAGGGAGGGGTTGCTTAAATGAAGAGCTACATGATCTCTGTGAACAGACTTTTCCAGAATATCAGCCTCTTGTGTTGGTATTAGAACTTTTTCCAAACAGGAAGTGTTTTTTAAGAGAACTCTGATGTCAGTGCCTGGAAGTCCAGCTCCTCCGGGACCCGCAGCACATTCACAAACATTATCTTGATATTTGTGGCAGTGCAGCCCTGAGAGACAGCAGATCACATTCAGACTGTCAGACTTATCCTCATGTGCTCCAGACTCTCTGTTCAGAGCTTAAGAGTCTGTTACTGTAAAAAAAAAAGCTGCAGGGAGTAATGCCTTGCTTTTGCAGTGTCACGTCACACTCTCTCTCCTCACCGTCTCTACTCTCCTCCCACTCCCTCAGGGTTAATTGGAGGCTTTTTGTTGTTTAGAAAGTGTCCAACCTCCCCCTCAAGACTCTGTAAAGTGGGGATTCAGCATGTCTTTGCATGCAGGGAGGAGGAAAATGTGAGGGAGAGGTTACACAGAGGTAAAGCCGGGGAATATATCAAGTTTAGGTTATGTAGAGTTACATGTTTGAAGACATACAGCAGCTAGAACATATCTTTCATTTTTGTTTTGTTTGTTGGCATTAATTCAAGATAAATGTATGTCACAGTAGACACCTGGATCAATGCAGAAAAAGTAAAAACTGTCCTTGTATTCTTAAATTGTTCAGTTAGAAAGGGATTTTAAACTTCAGTTATGTAGAAGAGGGAATATTTATCGCATTTGTAGATTCAGGTTTTTATTATCAAAACCTGTGCAAAAATTCCTGCACACAAGGTGAAATAACTACAAAAAGGTAGCTACTTTTAAAGGGACTGTGAGGAGTTTCTAAGTAATTACAAAAAAGTCTCACCTTTAGATATATGCCTGATCGAAATACGCACTTTAAGATGCGTTTTATAGCATCAAAATAGGTTATCTACAAATGCTATTCCTTAGCTTCAAGGTCGGGTCGGACAGGGCTGGACTGGCCTGGATACTCAACTTCGGGAACAAGACAATTAAAACTAGAGCAAAGACACGTCTTAGAGCACCGGGCTGTAAGTAGCGAAATATAGCCGGCTACAAAACTACCATACTAAGTTTTCCAAAAATTGCTTGTTGTCACACATCAAAAACTACCGCTACGTAACTAGAAAGAGATACATTACCTCGTCACTTTGCATCCTGTAAGTTGTTGAAAAAAGAAGTTGTAAAGCAATGCAGAGTTCTGAGGAAGGTCCGAGCTGCATTCATTAGCATCACAACAAACACAGGCTTTGGCTTGGGTCACGTCTTTTGGTGAGTTCCAGTTGTAGCTAGAAGTAATAATTTCCGAGTTCCGAGTAGGAAACTGCAACTGGAACGCCTGCCGAAGTCGGAATTTCCTACTGGGAACTCGGTGAAACCTCACCACCTCCGAGCTGACAATCGAAGTTGGATGCCCCCAGTGTGAACAGTTATTTAGCTCCTGTAATAATCAATTTATTAGCACTTCTGACTGGGGTGTGTCGCTCTAGATCAGCTGTATCCATAGTATTGTTAGACTTATATTTACAAAAATGCTGCCATAGTGATAATCACATTCTTCATACAACAACACAGGGCGTGCTAACAACAGCTAACAATAGCCTGGTAGATCGGCATGTTTTTTTCTGACTTCAACTGGAACGCTGATAAGTCAGAGATGATGTCACTCCCAGTTCCGAGGTTACTGGAACACAGCATTACGACAGTCAACCGCGTGCTCATGGGTAGCAGAGTCTTTATGTCGCCGGAACTAAATTCTCCTCAGAGCACCTTTAAAGACAAAGTTTTCACTTCTTTACAAAAAATAATACAGGCGACACATTAAGTTTTCAGAAGCATTTAGGTCTACATAAAACATACAAAATACTATTTAATGCAGTCTTTATCATGCAAAAATGTCATTTAGATGCAAAAAAATATTTTAGGAAAATTATGTATGTCTAAGGTGTCACAGGTGTTAATGTTTAAACAGCCACCATGTTATTTTGCGTCCACATGAGATTTTAGTGAATATTTCTTCATACATTTTTTAATTTGAGACAGATCTGAAGAGCTAGATTTGATTCTCTGTGTCAGTTTTAGTATCTGTTGTAAGTAGGGATGGGAACAAAACATCAGTTGAGACTCAGTAACAACTAGCTCAAAGAATCAATGTCACCAAATCACACTCTCATCAGTGGCAGTCAAGATCATTCAGTTTCTGTGCTTTTTGATGCCACATATCATCTGGATAATAGAGATTTCAGTATTTTGAAATAAAACAAGCTTAACATGCATACTTTTATTATCCTGTGTCTCAGTATAATGTGATTTTTAGAATAACATCAAAACATGCACCAGTGATTTTTTAATTGTTTCCAGCTCATATTAACAAAATAATATATTTAAGTGCAGTGTTTACTGCCACCTGCTCCAAAATGTCCATCTTTTTTATTTTCTCCATATTCTTCTGACCACATCCAGCCTTATTTCCCCTGAGGATGATACTGTTTACTATAAACGCCTGCCATAAAAATTCAGATAAATGACATCTTCCTCATTGATGTCTGGTTTATGACGGGGATCAATTTGCTACAGAGATCAGTTACATAATGTTGTAGATGTTTGCTGTTACACAACAAAGTTTTAAAGCTAACGCTGTCTTGGTAGACCTCTGCAGGTCTTCTGACTGACGGATAATGTGCATTCTGCAGATTCTGGATTATGATTTAAACTATTAATCAGAACCATTAATGGACATGAGTGTTAAACCTCTGCTGCTCTGCTTGCGTGAAGGGCTTTCAATTAATCTGGCGGGTATTTTTCTGACTGCACACTGCATCTTCATTTACATGCAAAGCTCTCACGTTCAGACTCCCTCTCCGTCTACTCCTGCTCAGAACTGCTCGTCTTTCCTCTAGTGATGCTTCAAAGAACAGATAAGAGGCTTAAGTCATGAAAAATTAAGAGGGTGCAATCAGCTGCTGTGGTTGTATATTGTGTTTTAGGCTTTGTCTGCTTTGGATGCATGCGTTTCACTTTAAACTTGGTTGTAAAGTTCATGTCATGGCTGCTTTCTTCATGGACTGACACAGTCTGCCAACCTCGAAATGTCCATTTGTCGCTGTGTTCATTTTGAAAGCACTTTTTTATTTCAATGTAAGTCTTTTGCCATATCTTGGTTTTCTCATAATGTAGTCATTTAAATAGTTTTTAGTTTAGTTTTAGTCGATAACATTTCACAGCCTTTACAATTAAGTGAAAATTTAACCAACCAAAATATGAAGGCTAAAGGGTTACACTTGGATAAAATAAAACATCTTATAACCCTTAATTGAATGCTAATAAAGTTTAAATGTACGAACTAACAGAAAAAAAAATCTTTGTGTGAAATGCCGTCACTTATATTTAGGCTTCCTGGCAGAGCATCTCAGTTACAATACCAGAACTGACAACAAACAGTGAACCTGCTCTACATGAAAATATTGATTCATAAAGAGAGCAGCTCTGATTGGATCGCTCCACAACTTATCCCACCTCCACCAAGCTAAGGCAGCTGTGATTGGATGTCCCTCTTAACTCCTCCAACCTTTCCACACAACCAAAGTAGCTGTGATTGGATGTTTTCCTAACTTGTCCTTACTTACCAAATAAGGTCTGATTGGATTAAGTCTCTGTCAAACATTTTAGTCTAGTTTTAATCTGTTGACACAAATACCAGTTAATTTTGTTCTAGTTTTTCTCGATGCGCACATGTTTTAATGAGTTACTGTCTAGTTTCTGCCAGGGAAAAAAAAGTTGTTGACAGAAACTATGATGAAAATAATGGGCAACAATTGACAAGTCCAAGGCCATGCTAAAAAAATGGGCACACATTTTGACTTAAGGTGACACACAACGCTGATGTGCTTGAATTTTAGCTTTCCTAGTGCAACACCTGATGAATGTTTGTGCACCAGGGTTTTAATATAATGACGACGCTAAGGGCAGCATGGTGGTGCAGCAGGTAGTGCAAGTGCCTTACAGCAAGAAGGTCCCCGGGTCGGACATGGGCCTTTCTGTGTGAAGTCTGCATGTTCCTGTGCATGCGTGGGTTTGACCCTGAAAGGGACAAAGGGGTATAGAAAATGAATGAATGATTGACTCTACGCTACAGGACCCTCTAAGTAGTTTTATTTATGAGCTCAAATGCTCTTCATTTTTTAATTTTTAGGTATGGAAATGCAAAACAATCTCCACCCTTATTCCAACAACAGAGTAGTCTTCCCACTTGATGCAGCCTCCCCTCACAAAGTAAAGTTTGATGTCTTGGCCCAACTTAAGTGCATTATCTCTTGAGGCAGGAGTTTGCTCAACCCTGCATGCTGACTCACAGGCACAATACAGCAGAGTGAATATGGAAAGAAAGCTGTTTGTACTTAAAACTTATAATACTGTAATTAATGATAGTCATACTGTTCATTGGATAAGTGATGCATCCCCGCAGTACACCACACTGCCCAGGGCCTCTCTTTGCTGCAGATACCCAAGTATTAGCTGAGTATTTAATGATCTGGTACTTTTGTTTAAATCAGGCTGTCCTGTTTGGTTTGGTTCCTGATGAATTAGGTAATCTTTACTTCAGTTAAGTTTGAGGGAATCTGTTTTACAATCAAATTCAGGCTCAACAGGCTGGTGCTCTTGTCTCAGGACATACCTGAACACACATTCTTTCTCTCTGCACCCTTTGTCTTCATCCTTTCTCTTCTTCCTGCATACTTCACCCCCACGCCCAGATGAGGAGTTGATCTTCCTCCAAAGACATCCATTATCGAAATACTTAACTAATGCTCCTCTCAATCTCCTGCTTTCCTTCTTTTTCCCTGTCACTCCCTCCTCCTCCTCCTGCTCCCACATACTTACCAAATCCAAGCCTCTTTCTTTTCTCTCTCTCTCTTCTCTGCTGGGTGAGATAAGCCACAGCAGGGCGCAGGGTCATGGAACAGTGCGGATTGACGGCAGCCATTTCTTGTCGTGCGGGCAGAGAAAAGCAGTTCATTTGTCCAAGACCCCGTGGTGTAATTTTTTTCTCCACCAGAGTCTCACGAGGAGGGCCAGCGTTCTCATGAATAACAAACACAGCTTTGCTCCAGGGAAAGAGTTCACACTGACTCTCCATCTCCGCTTTCTCACCTCAGATCTTCAGAAGGCCCCACAGAGTTTATTGCAAATTTCTGGGGTGATCCTCTCCGCGGGCTAGACTTAAAGACGGGGCAGCGGGATGAACGTGCTTCAGGTTCGCCTGCTGCAATCAAACAACAAACAGCAGAGAGGGGGCTTTTTTGCCTTGGCAAACCAGAGGACAGGGCTGGATGGAGTGATTTTTTTTAAGATCTAACAACAAATTTAGGGAATGCACAATATTTTCAGACCAATATCAGTAACTGCAGATATTTACCTCTGCCAATGAGGAAGTGTTTTGCCAGCATTAGTTGGTTATTTATTTTTCTAATTTTCTTTTTGTTTGTCAACAGGATTGCTCAAAAAGTTCAGAACTGATTTTGCGAGACAGGGCACAACTCAGGATGTTTTAAAGAGGACATATCATGCTTGTTTCTCCTTTTCACTATGCCAGACTAGGATGCATGTAAAGCATTTCTGCCCTCAGTACAAGTCATTTAGTTCCTTCATTGCCCCACAAGAGCATTCTCAAAATCCTCATTTTTAGCCACTATGAAGCTCTCGTTGAAACACGAGGATCCGAGGATGATCTAAAGTTACCTCGCAACGTCACAGCCCTTTGTGCTCTGATTGGTCAGTTCTATCGGGGGTAGAGCCAGCCTGTCCTTCTTCTTCTACTGTATTTTCCGGCAGGCTCAAAGCAGCGACTGCATATTGAGTCCCCCTACAGGCCAGAGCTGGTAATGAGTGAATGTGAGCTAGGCAGCAGTATCTATATACTGCTGCTGGACGAATGTGTTCCTCAGTGATGGTTTTGTGGCTAACGGACATCACAGAGGAGGAAGTGTTTTATCAGATTACTCCAATAAAAAGAAATGTACCTCGTGTCGTCACGACGATTTAAATCTCGGTTACATCTCGCAATGACCTATTTTCAGAGGCATCAAATCTCGTTCTAGGATATCAGAAAAAATACAATATCTCATTTTTTGAAAATTAAGGGGGTGTAAGGTCTGGTTTTCAAATTTATTATATTATATGTAAGTATTAAATCATGCATCAGCATGATATGTCTCCTTTAACAGTCATGGCATAAGGTGGATGTGAAAAGATTTTGGTGGTGACCCAATTTGGATGTGGATCCAGGATTTTTTTCAAGGATTTCGTCCATCCATCCATTATCTATACCATATATACATTAAGTGAGAGGCACCTGTCACGTAGAGATGGACAACTATTCCCTCTCACGCTCAAATCTACAGGCAATTTGGAGTCACCAGTCAACTAATGAGCAATGCTTTTGGTCTGTGGGAGAAAGCCGAAGTGCCTGAGAGACCTCATGCAAACACGGGGAGAATATGTGAACTCCTCACAGAAGGGCCCTGATCAGCACAGAGAACAAACCAGCAACCTCCTTGTTGTGAGGCAGGAACACTACCTGCTTCATCAGCATGCCGCCCAAGGATTTCTCCACATTGCAAATTTTTTACAGTAGCTTGCCAAACAATTATCACATTTACATGTCAGCTTTAATTCCTAATAAAACTTAAATCCTCTTTAAAAAGATTAACTGTAAACATTCTGAATGAAAATGATGATTCAGCATAAAACTCAATTCCTAAGTAAGTGACTGTCGAGATGATGCTTGGGACACTGATGGGAACAGGAAGGCCGCCCGTTGGACTTAAGCCCAGACAATTTAGAAAATTTGGAAATAATGAAAGAGTGGATGGATGTAAGCATTAAATGCTGACCTTTTTAAAGTTTTAAGGTCTGAGTTGGACACGGTTTCCCTGACAGGGATGCTGAACTGGAATTTTTCTTCCGGTGAATGTTAAAACGTCACTACGTCACATCTGCCCCCTGTCCAATCAGAACCATTCCCAACCCCCAGGCCTTGAATAGAGTCGAATAAACATGTTTTCCATGTAAACTTAAATTATGAAGTGCTTTTTAAATGTAAACACTAAGTAGAAAACAATTCAGAATTATTATATTCTGAATAATTGATTCTGAATTAAAAAATATCATGTAACCGTGGTCATTGTTAGAAATCTCTTGCTAGGGGTTTGTGCTTTCACAGCAACTCTAGTTTTACTACTTCTTCAGAGAACATTTGTTAGTAAAAATAAAAAATCATGGATACCTGTTTGTTACAATGGCAATGCAATGGGGTCTTTAACATTAGATACTGACAACATGCCACAAAAAGCTTATTTTCATCAAATGTGCTTGAGTGGATAAGAACTTAGGGTGACATGTTGGAGCAGCAGGTACAGCATGTGCCTCACAGCAAGAAGGTTGATAGTTCGGTCTCCGAATAGGTGAGGGCCTTTCTGTGTGGAGTTTGAATGTTCTCCTGTGCTTGTGTGGGTTCTCTCTGGGCGATCATGCTTCATCACACAGACCAAAACATGTTTATTAATTGGCTGGTGACTTTAAATTGCTCTTAGTTATGAGTATGAGTGTATATGGTTGTCCACCTCTCTATGCAGCCCTGTAATTGACTGGCGACCGGTTCAGGGAGTAAGATGTATTGCCATCTTACTAAAACTGAATGGCGTATTTATTTTGAGCTACATTGTCCAGCCCTAGGTGATCCTTCTGTGGGTGAGGATCTGAGGCCCCATCCACACAAAGACAAAACGCTTAACAGTTTCAAAAACGATCATCATAAAGACGAAGGCATCTCAGAAAATGTGTGCGTCCACATGAATGCACCCGATACGCATCAAAATGCTATAAAACACATGCCAGACCTCTAGGGCCACTGTAACGATATGACGGAAACAAGCGGAAAAAGACGAAAAAACAGTGGGCATGCGCACTTGAAGCAAAACTTGTAAACAGAGATTGTGATAAAGTGGTGTAATGTGTCCTCGATGATTGTTTGTTCAACTCGGTGGTGATTGAGAAGAAGGAGATTTTGCTGCAACAGGGATAGTAGGGTCACTAGCTTCATCAGCACATATGCTACACAGTACGCCCCCATTGTTGTTGTCATTGCCGCGTGTGACGCATGCGTGTCAATGACGATATGAAACTATGACGTAAGTGTATCTGAAAAGTTGCTGAGAGCCAGTAATCACGGAGCTGCGTATTCAAAATCTTTCAACTCTGGAACCTGGTTTCAAAAATGATCGTTTACAGTCCCCCAAAACGCCGTCTTCGTATGGATGATACGCAGATTCAGCAAAAAATGTATGCGTTTAGACCTCGGTTTGGCTTCGTGTGGATGGGGCCTGAGTGGGGGGCATGAACGTGCTGCAGATCTAGCAGCAACAATCAAACAACAAGCACAGAAAGACTTCGGCCTGAGGAGGCAGAGTAAAGGAGCTGTAAATTATGCCTCTTCAGAGACAAGTCAAAAAAGCAATTTTTCATGGACAAAGTGTTTAAAAGACGGTTATCTTCCACCTGCTGCCATCATAGATGTGTATTTTTCACTGTGGTGGTCACATTTCTCATTCATACCCTCTTTGTGCTGTTATCCAGGTTCAGGAGGGCTCCACCACTCTCATAGCCCTCTGCAAATCGAGTGGCTTTTCTAATCTGACATCCCCACTGCTTTTTTTTTAACAAATCCTGGCAAATAACCAGATAAGCACGCATGCAGAGAGGAGGGGGGCGGCAGAGATAACTATCCACATCCTCTCTCTTATTTGTATGTAAATACGAGGACGCAGCCATGCGTTGAATCAGCCCTTTGGAGCGAGCTGCCAGGGAACGGAGAAGGAAAATCCTGATTGTTCCTCTGCCGCTCGTCCGCTCGCTGGGCTGCACCGGGCAGAGCTTTGCTGGAGCACCGGCGGGGTGGAGCAGTAAGGAATGCACTAATCAGGCAACTGTGCTGCCCTGCCCCTCACCGGCCACCCTGCCTTTTGTCTGCACTCTGAAACCAAAACAAAAAAAACTTGCGAGGTATCGACCATTCCTCTCTTTCTTCCTATACAAACAAAGTGACATGAAGATTGAAAGTGGCTGTTGGAGAGGCATTGTTTGGTCTACCAGGAGGAGTTTAGCCCCCCTCTCCTCTGCTGTCTTCCTCTCTCGATGGCGGGAATGTTGTGACACATTCAGTGATCCAGGTCAGCAGTGCCACAGGGAACAATCGGACACACTCAAGCTTTTGATCTTGCTTCAGGACCTTACTTTACCAAATTTGGTCAGTCATTTTAACATCTTGACTGTTTAGGTAGGGCAGTGAAATATGTAAGAGATGTGTTGCAAGCATTTTCAGAGAGAAATGTTTCTTTATCTTTTGAAGAAGCATCAGTTTATGATATCACCTGCAAGCCTTAAATGAAAAAGATAATGTCTTGGTACAGTGGACCCAGTGTGCGGATGTACAGTGACTTCTATTCCTGTTCCTGTGGTGTCAAACATATTTAGGATGTATCTACATGTATCAGCATTGATTGGCAATATTTTAAAATTCATCGCTGGTCAGTCATTTTAACATTTTGCCTGTTTTAGGTAGGGCTGTACAGGATAAAACATGTATCATTTGATGTTTCCTGCCTCTAGAGAAGCATCAGGAAGCATCATGATATCACGCGAAAATAATGCTGGTTTTTTGGTACAGCGGGGACAGTGTGCAGAAGCTGTGCCTTTGACTTTTATTCTCTTTATATGAAATATTTTCAGACTTATCATTGCAAAAATTACCTTTTTGATAAGAGTATGGGGTTTCTTGTTTACTTAATGTCAATATTATCTTTATTTTTAAAGCTCATTTAAGACAGCCAGTGGCCTACCAACATGCTTTACAGTAAAATAGACAGAAAAAAACTAATAAAAAACAATAAAAAACAAAGAAATACAGAGAAAACAACAAATTAAAGACCCAATAAAAGCAACTATACTCCGCCAAAGTGATCAAAAGCACCTCCAGCCGTGTTTTATAAGTGAAAAGGCTTTTTGCAGCCCGTAGGGTTAGTGGTAATGTGCTCCACAGAGTGGGAACAGCAACGAGAAATTTTGATCTCCTCTAGTTTTTAAAAAAGGGTCGAGGAAAAGAGCACTGGAGGGCTGATGTACCTTGATAAGGTCAAACAGGTGAAAATGGACCTGTTTCTCCTATTTTGAAAGTGTATTTACGTTCAATATGGATGTCCAGCAAGAAGAAATAACACTTAATTCTCTCATATACGACAATACTCCTTTTAAAATGTCAACATTCAGCAATAATAAGGTGAAACATTGAGCTACATTCATACATTCTCTGGGTATTGTAGCAAGTATATGTGATTTATGTGGCTAATAAGTATGTCAGTATAATGCTGATATTTGACATATAGCCCAGTCGAATTAGATGTGACCTGTGACATACTGAATTACAAACGGATCTAGGATGTTTTCAAACTTTTGTTTTTAATGAGACAATAACCTCCACATTCAAACTCAACCAATGTGTCTGAACAGGAGCCGCATGCTTCGCATAGCAGAGAGCTTTATCCTGAGCTCAAGGAGAAAACTTTTTGTGTCCTAGAACATGCCGTGCTCCACTTTCCTGCAGTAAAACCACGCAGCAGCCCCGGTGTTCTCATGTAATGTCGTAACCAGTTGCGTCCATACAAAAATAAATCTGCAAATGGTTTGATGGTTCAGCCTGAAGCAGGGTACATTTTTCATTAGGCTCAGCCATCTCCCTCTGGTGTATTTTTCAGATTATTTTCCATCGGAGGCTGATTGACAGCAGGAGGCAGACAGCAGAGCTCTCAGGCACTCTGAAGTTTCTTTGTCTCGCTCAGGGCTCAGTCATCAAATCGACTCACTGCTTTCGCTCAGCGTTAATTATGTTTGCCTTGTTTTGCATGTTTTCATCATGAAGAGGTGAGCGAACCTCAGATGAACTCTTATTTTCTGTTCTTTCTGTGTGATGAAAACTTCACATTTGCCTCTGTTAGGAGCGTTGTGTAAATACTTTGTCTTAAATTTTGTTTCTTATATAGACGAGGATTTAAAAAGTTACCTAAGGTAAAAGTTCATCAGCTGTCAGTCAGAGCATCACTTTATTCAATGTCTGCATTTTAAGCAGCTGAAAGCTCCGTTTTCATGTTTTTTTACGTTTCTGAACTTGCTGAGTTTGTTGAGATTTGTTTTTTTTTATATATATATATATACATATATATATTAACAGTTAGTTAAAACAGATAGTAATTTTTTTACTTATTGTTGTCTGTTTATTCAGATTTGTCCTGCATATTTTAAGTGTGTTGCCATGTTTGTGTCTAAAAATGTAATTAAGAACATAATGTTAGCCATGTTAGCTTTTCAAACTTAAAATAATTGAATGAGGCCAACAAAATGTCAGTGTTTAAGACATTAAAATCTTAGTGAGACTGGTGCATAAACACATGATGTTGCAATGTTTGTGTCTAAAAATGTAAGTAAGAACATAATGTTAGCCATGTTAGCTTTTCAAACTTAAAATAATTGAATGAGGCCAACAAAATGTCAGTGTTTAAGACATTAAAATCTTAGTGAGACTGGTGCATGCTAGAACTCGTGGAAACACATGATTTGAGTCTTCAAAGAGACATTCCTGTAGTGCTGAACTGGTTTATGATAGAATTTGGGTTTAAAACACAGAGACTTGCGTGGAAAACTGTAACTCCCACCCTCTTTTAACAAACCTCACAGTCAAAGCTCCTCCACGGCCACAACTCTGCAAACAAATGACTCAGTAACTCATGGTAGTTAAACAAGATCCTCTTTCTGTCCTCAAAGCACTAAGTCTTCTTTTCTAATCTCCTGGTTTGTCTTTTTTTATGGATCATAACCTCGCAGACAGCCCTCAGCTCTGAAATAAATCCATCAGTGTGTCAGCGGATAAGAAGATGTCAGGGTTGAGGAGAAGCAGGCTGCCAAGAAGGTGCTAACAATTAAGAGATGCAAATGAAGAGATGAGTAGTTAAAAGTGTTCAACAGAAACCAGCAGCCTGACATTATGTTTCCCGTCCTACTTTCATCGCATTGTTACTAAGACGGATTTAATTACAGGAAGAGCAGTGTCAGGTAACAGGGAAAGCTGAAGGATTTGTCTAGATTGATGTATCAAGTTTATTAAAGGCTTTCTCATTTATAAACGAAACTTAGAGGAGTTTTTGAAGAATTTTCCAAAGTAGTTTTCTTTTTAAATCAGCATTTAACAACATTTGGAAAAGGGAAGATAATTAGAAGGGCAAGTTTTTAATGAGGGAAGAGTCAGGCTGCCAAGAAGGTGCTAACAATTAAGAGATGCAAATGAAGAGATGAGTAGTTAAAAAGTGTTCAACAGAAACCAGCAGCCTGACATTATTATGGTCTTTAAATCAGTTAATATTCCAGAGGGCGCATTTTTTGGCATTTGAAGGGCACCTAAAGGGACAAGTATTGAAATTCCAATAATTCACTGAGCTTAACTAACTACTTTTTGATGCAATAAACATTCTGATTATCAA
This sequence comes from Scarus forsteni, assembly GCA_036419115.1. NCBI lineage: Eukaryota > Metazoa > Chordata > Actinopteri > Labriformes > Labridae > Scarus > Scarus forsteni. Next base: position 6,920,748 of record JAZDUH010000341.1, read on the forward strand.
GGTGTTTTTATTTGCTTTGTTTTTTGACACATGTATGAGAAAGTTTCACAGAACCAATTACAGAGAATTACACCTTTTATTTTCTTGGAAATATTGTCTTATATAAAGCCACACTTTGCAGTTTGTTCTCCAATCTTCTGGTGAAACTTTATTTTTATTCACATGAATAGTGCTCTGTAGTGCCTCGCTTTTTCAAATGTGTGTTGCAACCACTGAACAGGACAGTATGTGCTTAGAAGCTACGTCTCCTCTTTCTTACCAACAAGCTTCTTTAAACTGTGGTGTGGCATAAGTTTGATCTTGCATTATGGACAAAATTGCAGTGCAGGCTTTCAAATTTGTCGGGGCAGTGACAAACGCATCCCGCTGTGCTGAGTGATAACATGTTTAGCCTTAGCCAATAGTGCTACATAGTGCTTTATTTCCCTCTTTGCTGTTCGTGATTTTTATAGGCAGGAAGGACATGGAAGCCGCAATTGGACTTTCCCGTTCCATGTAAATACAGAAAATAAGTTCTTTGCTCAGGAGGAATTGTCAGATTGTTGGCAGAGGCAATTTGACACAAATGAGGATGTATTTATGAATGTAGATATTGTTCCTGGCTCATAAATTACCTTAAACACTACACAATGTCCCTTTAACGCTATCAAAGCAGATTTTGTTAAGTTCTCTTCTTGTGCATACATGATTCACATTTTTTCAACCTCTGGGTGGATCATCACAACATGGACTCGTTGGGCTCTTAGGAGGACTCTTAAGCTGTGTTTCTGCTGAGCACTCGGCTCAGAACGGCAATTACAGGGGTTTCCACCATCAAACGAGGAGAAGAGGTCCTAAATCACAGACCCGTGCAGTTCCACTTTTTGCTGCTATGGCTGCAAAGAGAGTCCAAAACCAAAAATGCTGAAGTTCACCTTTGTTTCTTTTTAAAACAAATCCAACTTTAGACCATTTCATTGTGACATCATGCATTTAGATAGGCAGTACGGCCCTCCCTCTTAGATCGTATCCCTGCACTCAATTGCCGCTCCAAACCTTACCAAGCTGCACTGAACCAAACCAGAAACAAGGATATCGATAGCCTGGATATTGATAACCTAGTGTGCAGATTAAGGGACAAGAGCTGAGTAGTATGGATGTAAGGTCAGGGTTGGTCCAGTTGAGAGGGGATAGAAGATAGAAGTGCTAGGACAGAGGGTCGGGCACAGCGGTTAAATCCTCCAAATAACATGTTTCTTCTTGAAAATGAGTGAGTACAGTTATTAGATATTAACTTCAATGTTATTGTGTTTTCTAATGGATAAACTCAATCTGCCTGTACAATTTATACAAGACCTAACAATCAAACCAATGTTTATAAAGCAGCTTGAAGGTTAATGATGTACTTAAGCCCAAAATTGTGACTTCTGTTTGGTTGTTAAGATGTTTCATTAACAGTCAAGTAAATCAGAGAATAAAAAGTCTGTATTCAGTGACTTTTTGCTCATAGACATAGTCAAGCAAGGGTTAACTGTTTTTTAACGAGGGGTCTATAAAGCATAAACTCGCACCACTGTTTGTCTTTCCTCTTCCCTGCAGAGCTGCCCTTTATGACCCGGGTGCAGCGCCAGTTTTATCTGTTATTTTACAGCCTCCATAAATACATGAAGCCAATCACACTACCATTATGTAATAGGGAATGCAAGCACATAAAAACAGAGGGCACGGATACAAGACATACAATAGCATGTTGGTGAAACAAAACCTCATACAGCCAACTAAATCTTTGATAAGACCCTCAGTGAGCAGTGAGAACCTCCAAGGAAAACATCATTAAACAAAGAGTGGGTTAGACTGTTGCAAATCAAATTTAAGAGGGATCATTCTGGCTTCAGCGAAGGGCAAGACTGCAAAAAATACGAATAAAACGGAAACATGGAGCAATGATTTTATCTACAATGACATTTTGAATCAACACAACATGCTTGTGTTATAATGAAAGGAGAGGAACTCAGTTTGAAGGTGGACAAATCCACCATTTCCATTTTTTTCATTGGCCCCCACAACTGTAGTTTATAGACAAACGGGCAGCAACAACCAGCACATTGCCAGAGTTGTCAGGAAACCATCTTTCACTAATGTTTCTTTCAGTTAAGTTAAAGGGCTCTCCAGGAAGGCTAGACAGTGAGCATGGACATCCCTCTGTAATAGCTCTCAGATTCATACAGCCTCTACATTATTGCCTCCCTCAACAGACCCACCATACATGTAAGCTCCAGATAGCGACAATGCTAATGAAGTGAAGCAGGGATAACGTAATTTAGCAGGCCATTATTTGGGCTGGACGATGTCACGTAGAAAGCTCTAGGCAAGGCAAGTTTATTTGTATAACACAATTCATACACAAGGCAATTCAAAGTGCTTCACAGAACGAGAACATGCATTAATATCACAATACAAAATAAATACAACAATAATCATAAAATGAACTTTAAAGGGACTGTGAGGAGTTTCTAAGTAATTACAAAAAAGTCTCACTTTTAGATATATGCCTGATCGAAATACACACTTTAAGATGAGTTTTATAGCATCAAAAAAGGTTATCTATAAATTCTATTCCTTAGTCTTCCGGTCGGGTCGTACAGGGCTGGACTGGCCTGGATACTCAACTTCAGGAACAAGACAATTAAAACTAGAGCAAATTTATATTATTCGGACACATCTTAGAGCGCCGGGCTCTAAGTAGTGAAATATAGCCGGCTACAAAACTACGATACTAAGTGTTCCAAAAATTGCTTATTGTCACACATCAAAAACTACCGCTACGTAACTAGAAAGAGATACATTACCTCGTCGCTTTGCATCCTGCAAGTTGTTGAAAAAAAGAAGTTGTAAAGCAATGCAGAGTTCTGAGGAAGGTCCGAGCTGCATTCATTAGCATCACAGCAAACACACTCTTTGGCTTGGGTCACGTCTTTTGGTGAGTTCCAGTTGTAGTCAGAAGTAGGAATTTCAGAGTTTGGAGTAGGAAACTGCAACTGGAACGGGAATTTCCTACTGGGAACTCGGTGAAACCTCACCTCCCCCGAGTTGACAATCGAAGATGGATGCCCCCAGTGTGAACAGTTATTTAGCTCCTGTAATAATCAATTTATTTGCACTTCTGACTGGGGTGTGTCGCTCTAGATCAGCTGTATACATAGTATTGTCAGACTTATATTTACAAAAATGCTGCCATGGTGATTATCACATTCTTCATGTGATATTTGTGAACAACAACGCAGGGCATGCTAACAACAGCTAACAACAGATCGGCATGATTTTTTCCGACTTCAACTGGAACGCCAATAAGTCGGAGATGATGTCACTCCCATTTCCGAGGTTACTGGAACGCAGCATTACGACAGTCGCTGCGCGTGCTCATGGGTAGCAGAATCCTAATGTCGCCAGTAATAGATTCTCCTCAGAGCACCTATAAGAGAAGAGTGCAGATAAGATCATTTCAGTCATATGCACAGTTAAATAGAGCTTTTTTAGCCTAGGTTTGAACATAGTCAGAGTAGAGGCCTGTCACATCTTCAGACAGACTGTTTCAGATTTTGGCTACATAAAACTGGAGCCCTGACTCCCCATGTTTAGTCTCTCTAGTCACTCTAGCTCACATTGTGTGATGTTTCCACTGAAGCTGATCGGAGGCGAGCCAATAAAAATCTGTGTTGCTTGCAGGGTCAGTCGACTTGGCTGGATATGCTGATTAAACCCTTTCAAACATCCGACGCGAGCCACTTGTTACTGAGTTTAAACTGGTTTTTGGCCAGTCTGAAAGGGGTAAATGACTTAACCCCCATCATCAGCCATCACTACCTAACCCTGACCTTTCACCCCTGTCACATCAGGCTGTTTCTCTTGATCACCCTCTTCTAAGTTTGAAGTAAGGACAGTGAAGAGAGAGGAATGAAGGACAAAGAGTCTCCCTTTTTGTCTCTCTTTTATTTTGGCTCTGGACTGGCGTCATTCCTCTGTAATTTACTCTTCCTGACTCACTTCTCTAATCACAGCTTTCACTTTAAACCAGTTAGCATCTTACAGTAGTTCTAAGTCAGTTTGAACTTACTTAAGGTTGACGACTTGATTTTAGACAGAGGGGTCTGTTAGAGGCCCACACAAAGTGAATATTTAGGAGTTAAAGCACATAAGCTTAAGAACCTGCTACCAATTTTAACACATGCTCCACTGCTCAGAGCGAAACAGCTGACGTCAACGTGATCGCAGGGGAAGTTTCGTGCTGTGCTGCATGTGAGCGCACATTATCACATCACTTCATCTGGAACTTGTGTAACCAGTTCCATTAGAAAGCAATTAATGTGAAATTACTGCAATCTGTGCAGCTAGATAAAGCTATTTTCTGTACTTACGTTGTTTTGTTTATAACAGGCATGCTGGGATATGTAGTTGAGGGTTGTTTCGGCATTATTTGCCAACCATGGAAGCCCTGTATTCTCCCTCCAGGGGCTCCACTTAGGCAATACTGTATGGTTGAAATTGCAGCACTTATTTCCAGAGCGTTCGCCATGAGGAAAGCAAGTGGCAGCCTGTAGCTTCCTAACTGTGTCCTTGCCCTTGAGCTATAAGGAAAGGGAGCATGAAGCAAAGCCCCCCCTTCATATGGAAGCGCAGACCCCTGCCCCCAAAAGATAAGGGCCCGTTTTGACCCCATTAATGCCAGGAAGGATGTAATCGTGAGCGTTTGTGCAGAGAGGGAGAGAGCTGAAGGCATGCAGCAGTAAAAGGCAAACCATTGTTACCTCCAGTGGAAATTACATAACATAATCACAGGCTGCAGCCTCACAAACTGCAGGCTTCCCCCAGCAGCTTCTTTTTTGCCTTTATCAAATCCCCCCCACTCACTGTTGAGGAGCTTCCAGTAAAGCTGAGCCGCATGTTTGTTTTAGGGAGGAAGCTTTTTTTCTCTGTCCCGGTTCCAGGCGGAGTACAAATTTGACTCAGGTTTTGTGTCAACAAAGGGTTCATTTTTAAAAAGAGGTCTCTGAGAATACCACTTAAGACTAAAGATCATTTTCGGTGCAATGTGATCAACTACAAGATAAAATTAGAGCTATTCTCAAAAACTGCAGGAACTTTTTAACAAGCAACAGTGTTAGTGAACAGATAAATTACTTTTATATAAGAGGGGTGGCCATAGAGAAATATATCTAAGCATGACTGGGTCACTCTAATGTACCTACCTTTTTATATACCGAGTTATTAAATTTCATTTAATGTAGACAGAAAAAGATATAAATAAAACAGAAGGCTTTCCTTTAACAGCTGAACAAAGCAGACAGTCAGTGAGGATAAAACATATCGGACTTGGCCAAACCAGATTTCAGGGTTCTAGGGATGCACGATATTATTGGTTTGATAACAGTATTAGGCCGATATTTAAACTTTTTGCAGATATTTACAGCCGATTTATCAGTCACACCTATCAGCCATATATTGGCTGGAATATGGGCAAATTATACAAATTGATGCACCTTCTTATCACTGCTTGCGTACATTTAAAGGAGACATATCATGCTGATGCATGATTTAATACTTACATATAATATAATAAATTTGAAAACAAGACCTTACACCCCCTTAATTGTCAAAAAATGAGATATTGTATTTTTTGTGATATCCTAGAACGAGATTTGATGCCAAAAGGTCATTGCAAGATGTCCACGAGATTTAAAACGTTGTGACGACACGAGGTACCTTACTTTTTATTGGAGTAATCTGATAAAACACTTCCTCCTCTGTGATGTCCGTTAGCCACAAAACCGTCAGAGAGGAGCACATCCACCCAGCAGCAGTATATAGCTCCCTAGCTCACACTCACTCATTACCAGCTCTGGCCTGTAGGGGGACTCAATACGCGGTCGCTGCTTTGAGCCTGCCGGAAAATACAGTAGAAGAAGAAGGACAGGCTGGCTCTACCCCCGATAGAACTGACCAATCAGAGCACAAAGGGCTGTGACGTTGCGAGGTAACTGTAGGTCATCCTGAGATCCGAGTGTTTCAACGAGAGCTTGATAATGGCCTAAAATGAGGATTTTGAGAACGCAATTGTGGGGCAATGAAGGAACTAAATGACTTGTACTGAGGGCAGAAATGCTTTACAGGCATCCTAGTCTGGCATAGTGAAAAGGAGAAACAAGCATGATATGTCTCCTTTAAATTTCGAGGGTTTCATTTTTTGCAAGAGTTAAAAGCTGGTTTTCTTGTTTTACATCTGTTCATGGGATAATATGCTGTAACGCTGAAAGAAACAAGTCAATTTTATTAAGCACTGAGCTTGTGCTCTTGACCAAAAGTATATTATCAGTATCTGCAATAATGAATTGAAAAAAAATATCAACAAAAATCCAATATCGTGCATCCCTACAGGGTTCCCTTGACAGCAGCTCTGTAGCTTTGTCTAATCATCAATCAAGTTTAAGCTTTATGTTCCAGTATGGGCCAGATTTCCTAAACTGTCATGAATGAATTTAAAAGTAGCTTACAGTCATCTTTAGACATCTGGTCATCATTTCTCAAAACTTTGCTTGACCATGTTAAATTGGCTGTTTATTCTTTTGCAACAAAGTTAGACTTTTACTCATATTTTGATAATGATAAGATATAAGTTAGTTGTAAAACCTGGTATATGGAACAAGTACATCATACTGTAGACTAGTATGACTGGTTAGTGGCAGCAACTTGGGCTGAACAATTTATTGCTTTCTGATCAAAATCGCAGTTTCAGACAACGTGATCATGTGATCACCAAAGCTGCAATTTTTTGCGGCGCTCCTAACTGGCCCAGGATCTGTTGTGTTACCAGTTGCAATGATGCAACATGTCTTCACAAATCACAGGTAGATTTTTTCCTGTAATCGTTCAGCTCTAGTACTAACTGTATATTTTTGTGCAGACACATAGATTTTTGCCATATAGTTAACTTTTTAACACTCATTATGTTGTTGTGGGGCTAAAACAACTCCATACAGGTAGCTCCTAGCCTCTAGCTTGCAGCCAGAGTGACAGATAAAAGTAAAGAAACAAGCATTCAGTGGAAAAGCACTCCAAACACAAACAGGATGGAAGCTCATCTACACTGTGTGCAGCGCAGCTGTTTTTTTTAGTGAACAAAAGTTGCTGCACAATCATGTGGTTAATGTGTGTTCTCTCCGTCAAGTTTAATGTCTGAAATATCAGCTGATTCATCGAACATGTCTTTTTGTTTGTGGTTTCATCACATACTAAGAACTTAAAGTTTTAGTCTCTTAAAACAGCCTAAAAAGCAGTTTTGAAAGTACGTTTAAAAAATGACAAGCTTGTTATGGTCCAACTGATTCAAAGGAGCAGAGTGAGGCTTAAAGTGGATCATGTTAGCAGCTACATCACATCAAGCTAATCACAATACATTTTAAAAATCAGTGACATATAATTTATTCTGAATCAATATCAATACCTTTATTGATATTGTTGAAGCAAAATAACTGCAAGGCACCATATGTTGGGTAATTTAGTGTTTCAAACTAATATATGTCAAGCAAACTCATTAGCAGTGTGTAAGTTGTTCAGACTGAAGGCAGTTTTACAACAGTGCAATAAAAAAGTAAGGAGACCACAGGAGGAGAAAGTAGAAACTTGTTTGTTTAATCTTTATATCTGAAGTTGGAAATCTGCCCTCTGTCTTCATTTCCAGCCAACGGTCTGATATCAAACAGAAATAGCCCACCACTACACAGAAATCAAACTCACTTTCATTTTCATGGCGTCTTTGTTGCCTCATGTGTCTGTTTGAGGAAGATAAGAGCACCTGTGCAATGAGCCTGGTGTCTTAACGCTGTTTACTGTCTAACCTTCGATAAAATCTTTTCATTTAACGAACGCAGTCGTCCTGTCATGTCAGAATAATCCCACTCTGTAGATCCCCCCCACAAAACCAAAGCTTCTGTGGATTCTGTATTGTACCTCATGCACAAGCAGAGACAGGTTATGCTGAAGGTGTCAGCGGCCACATAAGTTTAATTACTCCACCAGATGTAATTTTCATGTTGGGCAGCTGCACGAAGGGGAACAAGTGGTTATTTTCCCAAGTGTCTGCTACTCTTCTCTACTGGCGAGAGGGTCCGACTCTGGAGAGAACGCGGTGCTACCTGCCAAAACAAACCCGCAGAAACCTGATGAGTGTCCTGCTGCCGTGGCTCAGGGGATCAACTCGCAGTTCATTGAAATTCCTCTGATATTGGAGCTGGGCTGGCTGCTCACCTCTGGGCCTTTTTCAGACTGATTACCTTCTTCAACAGAACTCAGACTCTCACAGGCCATGCTCACAGAGGCTTTCATTAATTTTCATTTTGATACATTTTGTAAAAATAAACCTAAGCTCTTCTTCGTGGTTCATCTTTCTTTTTGTAGCCTTTCTCCTGCAAATGATAATAAGAAACGCTGCCAAAATCCTTTCAATCTGAGAGCAAGTTATTAAGCTGTTGAATCTTATTTAATGGTTATATTTGAACATGAACTAAAGTGACCTGGTTATTCACTTCCTCCTAAATCTCAGAAAATTGTGTTCCCTTTGTGAGGAATGAGATTAAAAAATAAACCCCTCTGTCAGGGCCATTTTGTCAAGAAAAGATATGAGAGCAGTTACTTGAATTTAGCTTTATTTGCAGTTATTTACATGGAGCCTTAGGTAAGAACAGCACACATTCCTGCCCTCCTTACACCTACAAAGGAAGCATAGGCAAGGAGAGAAGTAGCAAAGTCCCCACCAGAGCAAACATCAATGTTGGCATGACATTGAAAACACTCAGAAAAAGGTAGAAAGGGGGAGTTGGGATTGAGGAGGGTTGCAAAGCAGCTTCCAGTGGGAGCAGTGAAGAGTAGGCAGGCTAGAGCAGCTATCGTAAGGAAGCTGAATGTTTTTGGCTAAGAGGCAGCTGTTTAATATTAAAATGTTGACATAATAGCATTTATGACTCCAGGTCCCGCCAAAACTATGCTTCTCCTCAATTTAAGCCAGATTGTTGATTAATAAGCCCAGTTTCTTTGCAGTGGGATATGCTAAATAGGCTTGTAACACTATTCTTAATTTTAATTAGGGTAATAGTTATGAAAATTATGGAAATTTTGATCTATTGGTGTATGGCATTTGAGCATTATAATAAACAGTAATTCAGAAGAGTCATCAAATAAAACAGTTCTTGGGGTGCTGGTTTGGCGGAGTGGTTAGCAACCAGGCACCCCATGTACTTGCTTCTGCCGGTCCAGGTTCGAATTAGGGATGCACCGATCCAGGTTTTTTCACTTTCGATCCGATACTGATACCTGAATTTGGGTATCGGCCGATACCGATACTTTTCCGATACCATGGCTGTTATTGCTGGAATATTAATATTATCAATATTGTTGAAATTATGTGTACAATTTGATTATGAGGCTGTAATTAACCACAGAGCAGTTATTTACATAGAAGATAAACAAAAAACATACACCTGTAAGGGCTTTAAATTGAATAGCAACATTTATTGAATGAAGTGCAGAACACTGTAAGGATACAGTCAATCTCACAGAGACGAGGGCTGCTTGATATGAACAGCAGAGTATGGGTCTTGTAGCAGGTCTGTTTCCAATTGTCTCACTTTTGATATAAAATGTATATCAAGAAGACAGTGTCTGTTGTTCTAAACTATTTACACTACCAAAAAAATAATAACACCATACGGGCTAGTGCTTCTGAACAGCACACAAATCAAGTATAGTGCAGCAGCTTTCATAAGTGATATATGAAATAATTGTAAACATCTCTACCCCCCCAAATAAAATATAATAAATTAAAAATAATCCTGGTGTTCGCTCACGTGGTGCCTTTTCAGATGTTTGATTAAACTTTAACTGTGATACCCGAATAGCTGATCGAATATGAGGATAAATATATGTAACCAAATAGTAAATAAATATTTGAATGCAAAATATTGAGTGTAGCAGCACATCAGAGTGCCTGGAGCAGTGGACTGTTTCAACAGAGAGCGCTGTGAGCGCAGCTTGACCCTCAGATACATCCGCTGCTCTGCTGATCTCAGTGCAGAGTTTCCACTCTGAACGGAGCGAACTACACAGCTCTCTAAGTCATCTGATGAGAGCTGTGAGGACGTATTTTTGGTTCTACACCGTTGATGGCAAACTTAAAATCAAAGACCAGGCTGTGTGTTCTGTGAAATACAGTTCAGTCACTCGTCCTCCTCTTATTTACGGGCTCAGCCGACGGCTTTTCATCCAAGCTATACGGCCGAGTGCAGCAGAGCTTCGTCAAGAGTTTTACCCTGTGTGGCTGTGTTGTTTTCGGCAGGGTGTTTACCTAAAGGGCGGATAATTGAGTCTCTGTACCTTATTTTCGAGGGGCATATCCGAAAACCGTTCGGCTTTGATTTTGAGGAGAACTGACAGAATTACTCCACACAGCACATATGTTGTTGTTAGCGCTTGTTAGCTCAGGTGGCTAATAGACGGCGTCACACTCACAGAGGCACTATGCTCTGCACACACTGGCTGGCTGCAAACTGTGGAATGGATTTCTTGAAATGAGGAGTGGCCTCACATGTGTGTTGTGTGTTGGATCGGGCGCCCCGTGGCACGCGGATCGGACCGATCCGATCCGTGAATTATGCCTGGATCGGACGCCGATACCGATATTGGATCGGATCGGTCCCATCCCTAGTTCGAATCCCACCTGTGACCAGTTTGCAGAGTGTCTTCCCCTACTCTCTCACCCCCTTTCACAAGCCTATCCACTGTCTTTCTCCTATCAGTAAAGGCATAAAATGCCCGAAAAATACATAAAAAAAAAAATAAAAGAGTTCTTGTGAGAATACACCTACCATCAAACATTACAAGCTACAGGGGTCCTTTATCTTAGGCTGAGGACACTAAAAATGTTTTTCTTCAAGTTGGACATTGTTAAAAGATGTGTTTCCACCAAGCCATCCGGTTCAGTCATCCTGTTTTAGAGGATGCTGATTGGGATGTGCCACTTTGGGCTGCTCACAATTGTAGATTGGAGCTTGATTTCAGACATTAAATCCGGCAGATCCATCTGCACTGCAGGGTTAGGTGGGTCACCAACTGAAGCGAAAGACAGACTGGCAGCCTTTTGCACAATGGCTTTATTTGTCATACAGTCTGCTCCCTTGGTCCATCTCGATTTAACATTTAACTTAATCACCAAGGAATAGCTGACAGTTGATGTAGTTGTGAAATGATTTTTGACAATGAAAGTGGTACCAAAATATTTTTTTCATCTGGCATTTTTCTTTTTTCACCAGCCTCTTATATTTCCTAGTGTCAACCATTTTATCAAACAATGATTCTCCAAATGGTATCTTTTTCCTGATAGGTCTTGTGAGAACAAGCTCTGGATAACAACGCTTTTTGTGAGAGAACTGCAGCCTGTTGCCAGCTTAGATGGCGTTCTGACAAGGGACGGGAATCTACAACAGATACCAGTTGAGAATCGTTAACAGCTCCATCAAAGAATCAATATCATGAGCCTTTTTGCTAATCATTTGCATTATCAATTCCTTCCACTAACAGGGTTCAGAAGCGTCAGAATTGTGTCTTCATTTTTTACAAAAGGCGCCTCCTGCACAACCTTCAGTGAGTGGAAACCAAGGTTATAATAGTTTACTAAAACGAAACTAAAAACGAAAACTAAAATTTCAAATACATTGCAGTTAACTCAAACTAATAAAAACTAGAAAGCACTCGGAGAGCGCAGACCTCCGCCAGTCCTCCTCAGTCCTCAGCCATATTGTCATTTTGACCATAAATATTAGTCCTACCTTTATTTCATCTAAATATTTAGATTCCTTGACCATGAAAACATACCATTAGCAATTGGATTCGTAGTGATATCTATTTTAGTTCAGTAGTTATTCACAGAAATCATTTTTCGCCATGGCGGCCAGACGCTGATCCGGATTAACACCAAAATCGAATCAGTTCTTCCTTTTCCCATGCTGAACATTTCCTGAAAATTTCATCCAAATACGTCCATTACTTTTTGAGTTATTTTGTTCACAGACGGACAGACGGACAAACTCTCCAAAAAACATAACCTCCTTGGCGGAGGTAACTAGAAAAGAAAACAAAAACAATAAGTAAACTAAAACTGTATCTTGTGTTCACAAAACTAACTGAAACTAACTATAATTATAGACAAAATGTCCTTCGTTATCGTTTTTAACAATATTTATTAGCCTTTAGGAGTTAAATTAATCCCATCCCAGTTGTCAGCGCCGTACCACGGCACCATCATAGGGACGTACTGGGACGTGCTTGTTTACTGCACTGACTGGCTGTGCTCTGTGCCACCACGAAATGTGTTGTTGGAACAACTTGGAAGAAATGGCTAAAGTCGGGAGGAGGCGGCAGTGCCCCATTTGGGATTGTTTTGAGTACGACGGTGAGACAAACAAATGCAAGTGCCTGGCGGGAATTAAAACTGGTGCGAAATGTGGAGCGCTTCTTAAGGGGAAAAATCCCACAAACTTAAAAGCCCATTTGAGGAGCACCCATAAGGAGGTTTTAACAGCCTATGAAAACAAGGAAGCTGAGAGTTTAGATTGTTTTATATTGATGTTTATATTTTTTTTATATTAAGTTTATATTATTTTTCTTGTGTTTAAGGCAGCAGCCAACAGTAAAGTATCAGCATTGACTGAGCAGTGAGCACTATGTTGGACTTGAAAATAAACAGTATTACAAAATACTCTGACCTTTTTGAATGCTGCACCTGGCAAATAAGGTATGAAAAAACTAAAACTAAACTGAAACTAAACTAAATTAAACTAAAACTAAACCTTGTTGCCGAAATCAAAACAAAATAAAAACTAGAATGCCCACTCTAAAACTAATTAAAACTAAACTGTATTGGAAAAACAATGTCAAAACTAATTAATACTAAACTATAATTAGAAAAACAATGTCAAAACTAACTAAAACTAAACTATAATGACAAATCCAAAACTATTATAACCTTGGTGGAAACACCAACAACTTGCAGAAGCAGTTGTCTATGCTGTGACATGTGTTTGACGTTGTTGACACTGAAAATCTACAGACCAGCATTTGCCCACACAGAAAATCTGCAGGAATCAGTAAGGGAATCATTAAAGAATTTGATTGATTAGTAGGATTGTTAATAGCACTGGTATTGATAAAATCTGATCAATTCCTGTCCTTAGTCATACATGGATTAACCATAAAACTTTCATTTTAAGGTAGAAAAGATGAATAATTATGCATTAATTCAATCACATCATCATTTTAAATGTACATCACTGCAATGCTCAATCAAAACAAACAAGAGATATTAGGCTATAATCCACGTTTACACTCCGGATCAACTCAGTTTTCTGCAGACTCTTAATAGTTCTATGCTTTGCTGTTTGCTAGTTGTGAGCGCTGACTACCACTTTGACGTGAGGAGGAGGCTGTGCTGTTGGTTGAGTTTGTGTCCTTTTAGCTCTGCCCCCTTTATATCACAGCAAAACAAAATCCCCTGTCTCCTTCGGTAAGTTATTGTGCAGTTCCCACCCCTGTTCAAGTCTTTGTTGGCACTCAGTTATTCTGTCATCTTAGAAATTGAAGGCATGCATGCTGCAGTGTTACTTAATCAGTTTTGGTCTTAAATGGTACCAAATGCTCAGGAGCGTGTTGCTCAGTTGACGTTATTGCCCGTCTCGTTGGCTCAGAACATTTCAGCAGGCATCAGACACAGACGCTGAAAGGAGCCTCCTTCTTTGACATCTCATTTCACCACACATGCCTTCATGAATAAGGAATCCTGAGCGTTTCATCCCACTTTTGTTTTCATTGGAAAGCTTTTTTTCTGGTAAATCTGTCACCCATCTGTCCTCCTTTTCATCTTGAAGGTCCCGCTCTCAACAGGAGACATCATGAATAGAAATGAAAACAGGGGAATGGGTTTGCAGGGAGAATCGTGCTGCAGAAGTGGTCCTTAAATAGAAGCATCCCCTGTTTTCCACTCATTGTTTTCCCTTTAAAGCAGCGTCAGTCAGACTCACAGTGGTCCTCCAGGCCTCTCTCCTGCTGTGCTGTGCGGTAGGTAGTTGCTAGCAGGCAGTATGTATACGGTCCATAGCTTGTAATTTGCTCCATAATCGGGCTAAACTGTAAATCCCACATATGGGTTCAGCCTCGCAAGCTGTTATGCAATATGAGGCACGAATGGGAGCTGAGGACGTCAAGTTAGGAAGCACTTAAAATCTGGCATCATTTCTCATTCCAGGCTGTCCATGTGATTTAATATCCAGCAATTTAAGGGTTTGGCGTTCTTTCAGGCACTTTGCAGATTTGATATCTTCATGCACACTCAAAGCAAGTGTTTAAGACTATTTGTAAGGCATAAATCCAGCTAGAAATGCACCTGCAGTGAAATAAGTCCATATTTAGACCTACACCTGAAAGAAGAAGGAAGGAAGGAAGGAAGGAAGGGATTTCTAAGGAGATTTGAGCCCAATGGTGTCCAAAGTTTCATCACTGAGGGCCTCACATAAAATACACTGACGATTGGATGGCATTGTTATAGCCTACTGTAGAGTATGAGTTTGTTCATCACATTTATCATAGGCTTAATACTTATATATACATTAAGAAGAGGAAAAAACACGTGCCGAACACTGTGAAGAGTTTTAAGGGTCTTTTCTCTGCCCTGGTTCAGTAAAGGTTGCCTCAGGTCAGGACAGCCTTCTGCTGGAATTATTGCATGAGGATGATTTGAACAATATGATCTGTAAATCAGACTTTAAACCAGAGCAGATTTGGAGTGCATGAGCACAATTTGTGCTGCTATTAGATGCCATAATCCATTTGACTTTCTTCAGGCACAAGCCTAATGTTCTTGTCCAATTTCTAAAATATTCTGCAGGCCGACTAAAACAGGATTGCAGGACAGGGTTGGCCCCTGGTGTTATAGTCTGGAAACTCCTGTTCTTGCCATGCCAAGCTGATCGAGCCAACAGATATTTCATAGAGCTTCTGCAATGCAGTGCTTATGCCAAACAACTAATGATAATAATGGCCTTAATTTGAAATTGTTGTTTGTGTTTTTGGCATCTGTCTTGCCATGTGAATTCCTGGTTGCTTTTTAACTGCACCAGTAGCATCAAAACAAAAGCCTCACCCTGTTCTGTTGTTTTTACTATCCATTTTAAAAATACACGGCACAGATAACAGAGACATGCCCTTTTTTACTGCACATGTTGCATGAAATTCCTACAGAGAAAAAATTGGAGTGCTGTGAATACATCCCTGCTCCTGATGCTGTTGTACAGTAATATACAGTGCAGCAGTACAAGTATAAAATCAAGAACTTTGGCATAGCAGGTAAAATTTACATGTTGATATCACTACAGATGTGCCTTTCACAGCAGTTCTCTGCTGCTATAACATTGCCAGAATAAGAAACTTGTGTATACTATAATTTTCTGAATATTTGCACAGAGCATAGCTTTTCTGTGGTTATTTTCTTTAGAGGAGACATATCATGCTTATTTCTCCATTTCACTATGCCAGACTAGGATGCCTGTAAAGCATTTCTGCCCTCAGTACAAGTCATTTAGTTCCTTCATTGCCCCACAATAGCGTTCTCAAAATCCTCATTTTAGGCCATTATCAAGCTCTCGTTGAAACACTCGGATCTCAGGATGACCTACAGTAACCTCGCAACGTCACAGCCCTTTGTGCTCTGATTGGTCAGTTCTGTCAGAGCTGCCGAGAGGGTTGAGCCAGCCTGTCCTTCTTCTTCTACTGTATTTTCCGGCAGGCTCAAAGCAGTGACCGCGTATTGAGTCCCCCTACAGGCCAGAGCTGGTAATGAGTGAGTGTGAGCTAGGGAGCTATATACTGCTGCTGAGTGGATGTGTTCCTCAGTGACGGTTTTGTGGCTAACGGACATCACAGAGGAGGAAGTGTTTTATCAGATTACTCCAATAAAAAGAAAGGTACCTCGTGTCGTCACGACGATTTAAATCTCACGGACATCTCGCAATGACCTATTTTCAGAGGCATCAAATCTCGTTCCAGAATATCAGAAAAAATACAATATCTAATTTTTTGAAAATTAAGGGGGTGTAAGGTCTGGTTTTCAAATTTATTATATTATATGTAAGTATTAAATCATGCATCAGCATGATATGTCTCCTTTAAGTAAATGGCCAGGCAGAATACCACAAAGCCTTTTGTAAAATAGTGCCAACACAGAGAGCACTTTCTGATTTTACGGTCAGTTCTTCATGGTGTTTTTGTCCTTTTTTACAAAAGACTCACACAGTTGCATAACTGTACCGGCCAATCTGTTAACTTTTTATCCTTCAAGGCGCAGTGTTGCCAGGAGCTCATTGACTTTTGTTAAAAAGCTGATACAAACCAGCTTCAGAAGTACTGAAATATCCCGTTAAATTGGAGCTTTGTGCTTGTGAATAAAAAATAATGAGGCTGGAAATACCCACGTATTGGTGAAAATGTTTTGTCTGGGTTTTTTTATTTTTTGTGCATCTTTAGGCCTTTATTAACAGAAGAGAGAGATAGAGTGGACAGGCTTGTTAAAGGGGGCAAGAAGTTGGGTTGCTAGCACACTGCCAAACCAGCACCTCCAGTGAACATGGTTTTAACTTGAAAAATTACATCACAGTCATTGCATTTGTTGAAAGAAAGTGTTCGTGGACCAACCTCTCTTTCTCTCTCTGTTTTCCACTCGTTACTTGCACTTTGCGATCATGTTATCGGCTCAAAAAGGAGATGCAGTCATACTTAAACAGCCTTGGATATACCATGTCGGAGTGTGAGACTCTCTGTGTGGTATTAATATTTAATTTATAAAACTGACAGTATTAAAGCTGTGAAAAAATCCCAAGAAACACTAAGTTTGATTGTTTTTGTTACAGAAGAAATAAGACAAAGTTGGCCAACAACAGTCCGTTAGGCAAAGTGGGCTCTGTAGATCTGAAAGCGGATTAAGACCCCAGCTTATTTTGGAGTTTTCTAAAGTATGAAACTATCCATACAATCATCCGACAAAAGTGTGAACATCATGAGGCAACAGAGGCCGTCATGTGCATGCAAACTGACCGCACAGCCACACAAGTGTTACCAGGACACCTTTTGATCTCCTTCCTGTGAGACGCGGAGATGGCAGCACCTGTGTTTACCAGGATGTTACAGAGTGCACAGACCTTTTTATTATCAGGTGTGTTGCTCAGGTGCTGGTCAGGAATCAGGACGGTTAAGCACTGCCATCAGGTGCCCTCGGGCTGCTACTGCTCTCCTGCTGCCCAACAAACACACTCAAACAAAGTCTAGCAGGGTGAGGCTGAGTCACCTCTTCAAACAGCTGTCTCTACCATTCAGGTACAGGCTGTTTCTCACACAGCCTTTTGTGATGTGCATCAGAGTTTCTTTTATTCCAAACAGACATCGTAGGCCCCAGGATTTCAGTATATCACATTTCCAGACTTGTTTTGTTTTATTGATCCTTGTTCTTGTTCTTTTTTAAAGCTGGTTCACATTCTTGTCATCATTGCTGTCTGGGGAGAAACGAAAGGCTTAAAGCAGAAAACCTTCATATCAGCAGCAATGTTCAGTCAGCGCAGATATGCTTTTGTTGTAAATTGTGATGTATTGATTCTTGAGAAACCCACCAAAGATTGTTCTGTGGCTTTACTTTTTTCATTTTGGCCAAAACTTGGAGACTTGAAATGCTCAAAACTATATATCTATTTTTGCTTTAGTTTGGTGAATAAGTGAGAGCTGTTTCCCACACAGTTCAGTACAGGGTCCACGGTTCATTTCCTGCTTGTGAATCACTGTAGTCTTGGTTTCATCGATAAAAGCCTTCATGCATTATGGCTTCTTTTTTTCACATTTGCTCTGCTAAGTTGAAGTGCAGGGATCAGGAAACCTCAGCAGTTTGGGAAGCGGTGGACTAGGCCAGATGCTATTTACATTAAATAAAAAACAACAGAAATTATCATAAAATGCTGGATTATGATTCTAAGTCCGAAATTTAACAAAAGACAACCACAGTATTTGAATTTTTTACCATATTGTGCATAACAAAGATGTCCTCCATCTCTGGGCCTTCACCTGGTACCAAGCTTTTAATAGTTAACTAAAAACGAAAACTAAAATTTAAAATGCATTGCAGTTAACTCAAACTAATAAAAACTACAGAAACGATAAGTAAACTACAACTGTATCTTGTGTTCACAAAACTAACTGAAACTAACTTAAAAAATTAATCCGACACATTTTCCCAACCAATTTTGGACAAGCATGTCCCAATACTGGGACATGCTTGTTTAGGCCTACTGCACTGACTGGCTGTGCTCTGTGCCGCAACGAAACCTGTTCTTGGAACAACGGAAGAAATGGCTAAAGTTAGCAGGAGGCGGCAGTGTCCCATTTGGGATTTTTTTTGACTAAGGGGAAAAATCCCACAACTTAAAAGCCCATTTGAGGAGCACCCATAAGAAGGTTTTTGCAGCCTATGAAAACAAGGAAGCCGATAGTATATATTGTTTATATTGCTGTTTATATTTTTTATATTAAAAGAGACATATCATGCTGATGCATGATTTAATACTTACATATAACATAATAAATTTGAAAACCAGACCTTACACCCCCTTAATTTTCAAAAAATGAGATATTGTATTTTTTCTGATATCCTAGAATGAGATTTGATGCCTCTGAAAATAGGTCATGGCGAGATGACCGCGAGATTTAAATCGTCGTGAGAACACGAGGTACCTTTCTTTTTATTGGAGTAATCTGATAAAACACTTCCTCCTCTGTGATGTCCGTTAGCCACAAAACCATCAGTCAGGAACACATCCACCAAGCAGCAGTATATAGCTCCCTAGCTCACACTCACTCATTACCAGCTCTGGCCTGTAAGGGGACTCAATACGCGGTGGCTGCTTAGAGCCTGCCGGTAAATACAGTAGAAGAAGAAGGACAGGCTGGCTCTACCCCCGATAGAACTGACCAATCACAGCACAAAGGGCTGTGACGTTGCGATGTAACTGTAGGTCATCCTTAGATCCTCGTGTTTCAACGAGAGCTTGATAATGGCCTAAAATGAGGATTTTGAGAACGCAATTGTGGGGCATAAAGGAACTAAATGACTTATACTGAGGGCAGAAATGCTTTACAGGCATCCTAGTCTGGCATAGTGAAATGGAGAAACTAGCATGATATGTCTCCTTTAAGTTTAAATTATTTTCTTGTGTTTAAGGCAGCAGCTAACAGTACAGTATCAGCACTGACTGAGCAGTGAGCACTATGTTGGACTTGAAAATAAACAGTATACTGTTTATTAAAATACTCTGACCTTTTTGAATCCTGCACCTGGCAAATAAGGTATGAAAAAACTAAAACTAAACTGAAACTAAACTAAAACTTAAGTAAAACTAAGCCTTGTTGCAAAAATCAAAACTAAATCAAAACTAGAATGCCCACTCTAAAACTAATTAAAACTAAACTGTATTGGAAAAACAATGTCAAAACTAACTAAAACTAAACTATAATGACAAATCCAAAACTATTATAACCTTGCCTGGTACTGGGCTATAGATCATGTTAGAGAAACAGCATCATGATAATTAACTTAATTACCATTTGTTGAATCAGAGGATGTTTTAGTTTGAAAAGATGACCAGATCATCATTTGTGATGTGAAATGATGTGGAAGGATTTAATTTGAAACTGGATAGAAGTGATGAAATACCCTTAAATAATCAATAGAAACATCCAGTCAGATCAGATGATTCAACACACTGTAAGCAAAATATCCAGCCCATTTTCACCGCTCTAAAGATACAGCGATTAAATGTTTTATTGTGTCGAAAGGTGCCTTTCAGCCAACTTAAGCCCTAATGAGAACAACGCAAGTGCTCGTAAATGTCTCTGTGTTTGGGGTTTAGGAACGAACTATCTCTGATCCTGCTTTACTGTGAATTCGGCACTTTTGTTTGTTGCAATCATCACACACTTTACTCTGGGCTACTTCTTGAGGAGGGGCAGCGTGGCAGCGTAATCTGGCTAGTCCATCCTTAAGTCACAGTGGGTGTTTGTGCAAAGTTCAAAGAAAATCCTTCAGTCTTTGAGATGTCAGATTCATAAGTGAGTGATTAATATGGGAAAAAAGGATCACAACTGTTGTTACCTTTTCATTGGAGTGGATATTTCAGCTTGAAAAGAAAATCACTCAAGATGTTTTGAAGTATCACATAAACATCAGAGCCAGGGAAATTTCATGGTTTAAACAATCATTTAGGAATGTAAGAGAATAACATTAAGAACAGCATTTGCTTTTTTTTACCTTAAAATGTTATGATGAATCTATAAGTCAGGGTGGAAATGTATACAAGGACTTCTGAAGATTACTCAAAGAACAACACAGAAATCGAATGCGTCCAGAGATAACAGCAAAAGAAAAGAAAAGCAAACCCTGAAAAATTTGAGTTCTTACATAACAGAAGGTCGGTTTGATGGCGTTTTTGAGGGAATGTTCTGAGAACTGAAAATAGCAATGAAACAAACAGGACTATTATCATTCCGAGGTCGATGCCAAATGTCCTTCTTCTCTGATTGCTGGTACCAGCTCTAAAATGTGCCGCTCAGCCTCAAACATTATTGGATTATTTATAATGGATCCATCAGGATATGACTGATTTTAGCCCATTCATGAAATAAAAAGTGAAGTTTATTCCCACATTTTGTTGGATGTTGAGCCGTAGTACCACCGAACTCCCTGACAATGTGTGAAAGCCATTTTCGCCGTACTAACTGCTGCCACTTTTGCAGCTTCCTGGATGCTGTGGACCTGGCTGCGCTCCTGCCCAGCATGTCTGTGGTTCTTTTCATAGGTCTATGAAACCTGAATAGTCCCAGAGTTGTTGGAGCTCTGAATGAGCACGAGACCTCGGCCAAGAAAACCCGAAGCTGTCAGCCAAAAAACACGAAGCCAAAGCTCTCCGAATGGCACTTGGCTCCCTGACTTGTCTCGTTCTCATTAGATAAACCAAACTGACAGAGAAGAGGGATAGATCTTAACTTCCCAAGCCTAAAGCACCACAGTCTCTCGTGGCTTCTGTGCTCTTTCTTAGGTTTCCTTGGTGTGAGAATTACCTCCTGCCGTCACAAAAACCTCCCGTCTAAGTGCTGGGTTGGTTCACTTTATGCCAAGTTGCGGGGCGCACTGGTGCCAGAACACTCAAGGGACATTGTTGTCGGAATAAAAGCAGGTTCTAGGACACCTGAAGAACAACTGGTTTGGCATCACACTCTGTACCCTGGTGAGGATCATTCATAGTCATGAGGAGATACCAGACATTCCTGGACCTTTTTTTTTATAACAGTGTGGAAGGCTGCCAGCCACAGCCCGGGGTCAGTGGTCTCACTGCAGTCTGCTGATAAAATGCCCCTGAGATAAGCAGTTATTAAATCTGAGGTGTAAACCCCTCCTCATATCCATCTCAGCCACAGGTGCCAACATGCATACAGTCACGTATATGTAACGTTTGTGTGCCGAGGGCATTCCTGGAGCTGACGGTTCATGCACAGAATACAAATTATGGCTCAAACTTAATATCTTTTTTTTCTTTAACAAACTCCATTAAACACGTGCTGCACACCTACAGCATAAAAATATTCAGGATTGAACCAATTTAGGGTGTACCAGCTAGGATAGGCCCCAGCCTCACCTGCAACCTCATATAAAGTAAATGGTCTAGATCAGGGGTGGGCAAGTGGCGGCCGGGGGGCCAAGTGCCGCCCTCCACATCACATTCATTCATTCCCAACCAGCAGTTGTAAATATAAAGAAAACTCAGATATCCAATAGAAATAATTCTATATAATCTGGACTGATATTTTTTTGGCTTATGTAAGTTGTTATGACCTTACTTTGCTATAATAGTGTAGAAGAGTAATCTCTTTTATGAAACCTTTGAACATTATATCAAGTATTACTCAATACTAGGAGTGGGAGAAAAAATCCATTCTCATAAGTATCGCGATTATTTGTCTGCCGATTTTTAAATCAATTTTTTTGTTCAAAAATCGATTCCCAATGCTGAGAGTACTTTGTCAAGTACTGGCTGACTCTGAATCTGAGGAATATTTACTCTCTGAGGATGACGGTCAGTTGTCCAGTGAGGACGAAACTGGCGGTGCGTGTGCGCGCAGCGGGAGCGGGTCCGCGCGGCATTACAGTCCCCAAGCAGCACATACCGAGGCCGATGCTTTGCCTCTCCAAGGCCAGTGACTGCTGAGGAGGGGGACGTGGTCTGGAATGCAGGGAAGCTCAAAACACCGCGAAATGTGACACTGTTAACGGGAATGAGAAAGACCGCGTAGCTCTGGTAAGACAAGGGAGAAGCCGGGGGTAAAAAGCACAGTGAAGGCAGCAGAGGCGTTCATGCTCGGCCCGTAAATTACAGTGACGATGCTGGGCAGGAAAACTAACCACTTTGAAACTATAGCCTTTTTAAATCTTCATAGCAAAACTGAATATTTTCTTGAAAAAACTCTGGTACCTAAAGGGTTAATAAGCCACTTTTATATGCAATCCAGTCTTTTGAAGAGAAAGTATAAACAGCTGGTTAAAATATACTGCTGAATAAATACTAAAAACAGACTCGCATGTGATGTGTATTTTTCCTGGTGTTAAAAAACTAACTAAAGATTGCAAAAATCGGCAATATCGTAGAATCGCAATTTAAATTGAATCGGCACCTAAAAAATCGCAATAAATCGAATCGGGAGAAAAGTGAATCGTCCCAGCCCTACTCAATACTATATTTAAAAGATGGCAGCAGTAAAATATTTGAGCTTGAATAACACTCACCATTTTATTGATTTGAAAATAGCTTCATTGACTTTAATTCCATGTATGTTTGCTAAATTTGCTTGAATTCTATGTCAAGCTCATTTGATTATGCATGATAACTTGTATTTATGTTGTAATATATGAATATTGGTATTCTAATTTTATGACAAATTTGTACTCTCATGTTGTTTATCCAACATTTTTTTTCCTCATTGAGAATTTGTAAAAATGTGGCCCTCAGGCTGGGAAAAAATGGTTTTATGTGGCCCTCTTGGTAATTAAAGTTGCCCACTCCTGGTCTAGATAATAGATAAACATAAATGCTAGATAAAAGTTAATATGCAACAACAAAAACAGCATTCTGCTTACCTTGGTTTATTTCTTATAGAGTGTCAGGGGATCTTATTTACTGCCTTTTAGTATTCCACTTTTATTACGAATGTCACATAGGGCAGAATAGCAGGATAAAGTGATCCTTCCTCTGTCCCGGTATTGTATGAACTTACTGTGACATCACAAAATAAGGAGGGAATCACTGGCATGTTTGTGCTTTTGCAAATATCAGCTCATGCCGTCCACTCTTTTCTTAGTAGTTTTAGCTTCATGTGAGACACCCTTGATCCAACTTGTGGACACCAGCCTGTAAGCAGGAGCCATGATCAGTCTGTTTTCCAGCAGTCTTCTGCTCTGGGAGCTGCTGGTACGGCATCAGTACCATATTATTATTGGAAAAACAACATAGTAGCGGCTTCGGGAGACTTGGGTGAGTTTCTCTGCCGCGCTGTGCAAAAACATCAGGACAGGAAGGAAGAAGAAGTGCGGATGCCAGTACCAGGGCAAAACAAGATTAGGGTTTAGACAAAACACAGGACCACTTCCCCCTGCGGCCTCTGTACTGCACTCAGCAGGCACCCCGTTATTACTGCTGGGTCTGCAGGATCTGGATTCATTACTGCCACACAGGACTCAGGAGAGGCTGCGGGGATAAACGCTCTAGCAGCAGTCACCAGCAGCCTGGCCCGGCCGTCTCTATCTATGCTGAGTTACAGCCATCCCGCTCTGTGCTCGGGACACAGCTGTTTAAACTATCAGACTCCCCTAAGGTGGCCCAAAGCTGGTGAGCTAAGAGAGGGAGAGAGTGTCATGTATGATGATGAGTGTCAAAATGAGAGTGACAAGTAGGGCTGAACAATTAATTGCAAATTAGATTAAATCGCAATATGGCTTGTTGCAATTTTTTAATCGCAGAAGGTTCAATATTTTTAGCCCAAAGTGTGTTGAACATTTTGGCATTGTGATGTAGTTTTTTGCAATTTCATGCCTATTTTTTACCTCTAGTCATACACTTTTTTTCCCACGTTTGGAACATTTTTACCTTTTTTAACCCCGTTTTTACAACTTTATACCTATGTTGCCCTCATTCATCTTTTTTTGGCATCTGTCAGAACCATTTTTGGAATTTTTACATGGTTTTTGAAATTTAATTCCCAATTTTGCTGCCATAATCAATTTTCCTAAGCCACTTTTGGATTTTTTTTTGCCAATTTTTCCCCAATTTTTGCAATTTCATACCTATTTTGCACCTATTTATTAACCTTTTTCCACTTTCATACCATTTTTACCCAGTTTTTACAATTTCACACCTATTTTACTTCTGTTCTTCACTTCTCCACTTTGTCTCAAATCTTTTATTCTTAGATTAATTTAATGTCATATTGGTTTAACTATGAAAAGATCTACTGCTTTTGTTTGTTTAAGAATACATAAGATGAGGAACATTAAAACAATTGCAGAGTAAATCGCAATATTGGGGGAAAAAATCACATGTAGATTATTTTCTCATTTGTTCAGCCCTAATGACTAGTGTGATCATGATGCTTACACCTCGTGCTTCAGTGCTTCTGTACCATTATTTCTACTGTATGTGCAGTAACAAGAAAAAGGCAGGTAAAGCTAGCCCACTGCTAATTAGTTTAGCACTTGGGAGTTAACAGGTATTGGCAGGCTGCCTCTGCCTACAGTCATCAAATAAATTCCTCAGCAACTCTAAACAGTCCTGTGTGCTTGTTGTGACTCGTTTTTTTATTGTATGATGTGAAAGGGACTGTGCGGAGTTTCTAAGAAATTACAAAAAAGTCTCACTCTTAGATATATGCCCGATCGAAATACACACTTTAAGATGAGTTTTATAGCATCAAAATAGGTTATCTATAAATGCTATTCCTTAGCTTCGCGGTCGGGTCGGACAGGGCTGGACTGGCCTGGATACTCAACTTCAGGAACAAGACAATTAAAACTAGAGCAAATTTATATTATTCGGACACATCTTAGAGCACCGGGCTGTAAGTAGCGATATATAGCCGGCTACAAAACTACGATACTAAGTTTTTCAAAAATTGCTTGTTGTCACACATCAAAAACTACCGCTACGTAACTAGAAAGAGGAACATTACCTCGTCGCTTTGCATCCTGTAAGTTGTTGAAAAAAGAAGAATAAGAAGCAATGCAGAGTTCTGAGGAAGGTCCGAGCTGCATGCTTTATTAGCATCACAACAAAGGCACGCTTTGGCTTGGGTCTTTTTGTGCGTTCCAGTTGTAGTCAGAAGCAGGAATTTCAGAGTTCTGAGTAGGAAACTGCAACTGGATCGCCCCTCGAAGTTGAAATTTCCTACTGGGAACTTGGTGAAATCCGCCACCCCCGAGTTGACAATCGAAGATGGATGCCCCCAGTGTGAACAGTTATTTAGCTCCTGTAATAATCAATTTATTTGCACTTCTGACTGGGGTGTGTCGCTCTAGATCAGCTGTATACATAGTATTGTTAGACTTATATTTACAAAAATGCTGCCATAGTGATAATCACATTCTTTTCATACAACAACACAGGGCGTGCTAACAACAGCTAACAATAGCCTGGTAGATCGGCATGTTTTTTCTGACTTCGACTGGAACGCCGATAAGTCGGAGATGATGTCACTCCCAGTTCCGAGGTTACTGGAACGCAGCATTAGGACAGTCGAGGCGCGTGCTCATGGGTAGCAGAGTCTTTATGTGGCCGGTAATAGATTCTCCTCATAGCACCTTTAACATTATCTTCTACATATCATCCTCTTCTACTGATAAACAGAGGTTGTTGTTTTTTTTGTTGACCTTCTGCAGTGGTTTGTGCCAGAGATGTAGCGTTCGCAAACGAGTTGAGTCTTTTGAACACCAGTTTTTAGTTCACAACGAGAACCGATTCGCAGTTGTGAATGAGCCATTCTTAAATCTTAAGGAAAATCTGCGTTTAAGAATTGATTGTAAAGAACAGCTCACTCACAAATCAATTAAAAGAACTTTCTAAAGACTGGACTCATTCACACATATCACATCTCTAGCGCAAACCAACGTGTGCAAGTTTGTGAGTATGTAAACAGAACAAACTGTTTAGGAGTAGAATAAGATAATATGATCATAGTGGAAGATAACGTAAATAACACTGTAAAAAAATGGGTCACAACAAGCACACTGGCTCATTTAGAGTTGAGTTTATCTGATGACTGATAGGCTAACACTACCTACTGACTCCCAGTGTTTGAGCTAAGCTAATTAGCAGTGAGCGAGCTTTGTCCGTCTCTTCCTTGTTACAGCACGCACACTCAAATGAATGGTGTCTATGTGCTTCTCATGGACTCAGGAGTGAGGGAAGACACGAAAAGAAAGAAAAAAGTGTGTTTGTCCCTTTAAGAGTTATTCACAGAGTTTGGGGTCTTTTCAGATTTTCCTGAAACAACAGGTGTTATCATCTTAAATCGCATGGTAAAAAAATTAAAGTTAAAACATTTGGAAACTTATCCACTCATGGTTTTGTTGCTTCAAGCTACATCTCCTCCAACCAGTGATATGTCAGCAGAGTTTAAGAGTGGGGGTTTAAACAAATACACGAAAAGATAAAGACCTCCACCACGACATGACTGCAGTCCAGCAGCCTGCTCCGCGTTTCCTGGGATCGTGATGTTTATTCCTGGAGGAAACAGGACTCAAACACAGGCATTTGAGGTTATGGTTTTTATCTCATGAGGCAGAAACAGCATCTGAAGTTCTTTTCCAAAGCACAACAGATTTGACATTTTCTCTGCTCTCATGGAAAACCAATCTGCTCTGCATAAATTCAACCACAGGCAAAATATTTGTGAGTGATCCACAGAAATACCATGTAATTACACCATTTTCCATCATCTTGAATAATTTCCCCGCATTAAGCTAATTTGTTTAATGTCAAGTCAGGGCATTTTTGTTTGACTCACTGCTTTGAGAAACTCTTCATTTCACCTGAGTCTTAATTTTGATTAATTAGCATTTTAGATCTTTTTCACAGCTTGATCCTGCTTTGCATTAAAAAAATGATGTGTTTTGTTGAAGGCTGACATGCAAATAGCTGCTACTTTAAGAGTGCTATGAAGGTTTAATGAGTTTGATGCTGTCGTGTTTGTTAAAGCTCAGGCAGCTGTTGCTTTTACATCCTGTCAGTTAGTGCATGAAGACGGGTCTCAGATGAAAGATTATTATGGTCTGAGGGTCAGAGCACAGCGTGGGGCTGCAGAGAGCCTGTTAAAAGCAGAGAGGAGGGTTATTTAAGATCTTCTGTCAGCCTTTTTACACTCTGCCGTTTTGTATTCCATGTATATGATGCATTGTTAAGAGCGTTTTAAAGACAGAGAGCATTTTCTGATATCAAGGCTGCACTGGATGTATGGATGGGAATCAGAAATCAGTCCCAAATGAGAAGTGTTAACAATCCTAAGTCCTTTATCAGTTCCTTTTTCTCGGTTCTGCATGACTTGCAAATTAAAGGTGCTATGAGGAGAATCTATTACTGGCTACATTAGGACTCTGCTACCCATGAGCACGTGCGGCGACTGTCGTAATGCTGCGTTCCAGTAACCTCGGAACTGGGAGTGACATCATCACCGACTTATCGGCGTTCCAGTTGAAGTAAAAAAAAAACATGCCAATCTACCAGGCTATTGTTAGCTGTTGTTAGCACGGGAGTGGCGAGGTTTCACCGAGTTCCCGGTAAGAAATTCCAACTTCGGGGGACGTTCCAGTTGCAGTTTCCTACTCGGAACTCGGAAATTCCTGCTTCTGACTACAACTGGAACACACCAAAAGACCCAAGCCAAAGCGTGCCTTTGTTGTGATGCTAATAAAGCATGCAGCTCGGACCTTCCTCAGAACTCTGTAACTTAGTATAGTAGTTTTGTAGCCGGCTATATATGGCTACTTACAGCCCGGTGCTCTAAGACGTGTCTGAATAATATAAATTTGCTCTTGTTTTAATTGTCTTGTTCCCGAAGTTGAGTATCCAGGCCAGTCCAGCCCTGTCCGACCCGACCACAAAGCTAAGGAATAGCATTTATAGATAACCTATTTTGATGCTATAAACTCATCTTAAAGTGTGTATTTCGATCAGGCATATATCTAAAATTGAGACTTTTTTGTAATTACTTAGAAACTCCTCATAGCATCTTTAAGTTAGAGGCATTGTTTTGTGTGGCAAAGATTTTAATTTCAGGAGCACCAAGTGTTTGACATTGTTGCCACTGAAAACCTTTGCAAATAGGCCAACTTTTGCCCAAATTTTACATTAAAAAACGCAGAGGAATCAATGATGAAATTGTTTAACAATCAGATCGATAAGCATAATCAGTATTGGCATTGAATCCAAACACTGATCCCCCCAAGTGCAGACACAGTGAGGTGAAGTCCACCACTTGATACGAATGAACCATAACGACATATCACCACGTTCCAACCTGTTACTGCACAAACATCCACTAAAGATCTTGAATTTTCTTCATCTGTGGGATCTGCTTGATAAGAGAAAGCCTTGCAATAATCCGTGTCACAGTGCACAACCCAACACACACCCATCGAGTGAAGCTTCTGCAGCTTTTTATAACTGACAAATGCTCGAGCTGATGAAAAGTTGATCAGTCATTCATGTGATGATTTTGTGAAAATCACAAATGAACAGTTTCATGACAAGATGACATGAAATTGTGAAGTGTTTTAATGTGTTCCCTCGAGGCAGGACTGTGCAGCCACCCAGCTGGGAACCTGTCAATCATGTGTCAGGGTCAGCAAGCAGATTATCATGTGAAGCTCTGCTTTATTTGTGTAGCACTTCTCTATACAACAATATATTAACCAGTATAGAAAACATAATCCAGCATTTCTCCTACCATTTATTTGGGCTAACAGGGGAGCAACAACCCCCAATGTCACCCTTAAAGAATTTTATCAAATACTTAATGAAAATTATTTCAGAAGAGCATAAATGTTTTATAGTTTTTTTCACTACATTGTGCTCTGGGATTGCTCAAAACATGTTCTTGTGCATCAAGATGGATTTAAATTCATTGACTGCATGTGTCTGCTTTATTTCAGGATTTGCTTCTATTGTAGTGGCCCAGCCTTCTGTTGTTTTCAAATAAGAACATATAAAAGCCAAATACAAAAACGTAAAATAATACAGTGTAGGGGTGGGCGATATGGCAAAAATATCATATCACGATTTTTTAAAAATAAAATCATGATCCTGATTTTATCACGATTCTTTTTTACTTTGATTTTTCTAAACTATTTTGCATGTTTGACCATTTTTTTCCCTATGTTTAACATATTAAACATGTAAAACCCGAAAAGAAAAAAAAGACAATTAAAGCCAAAGAAACTTTCTGAACAGGTTTTAATTTAAAAAGTGCAGCTTTCATAAAAATGTGCAATAAATGGAAACATGAAAGGTAATGAACAACATTATCTCTTAAAGTGCAACAATATAAAACAAATATTATCTAACTGCAATGTCTATAATCTGAGTGAATAATACAGCTGCTTTAGAACAGATTTTTGTTCAGCCATCTTCAAGCTTTTATCTCATTTTCTTTTTCCGCCATGGATTCACGCTACATAACCAAACAGGAGATCCCACCATGCACTGCGCGTAATGTGCTACGATTGGCTAGTCGGGTGCGCATCAAAGTCTCTGCGCCCACACAGACAATCTGACGATCTTTCTGCTTTATGAGATCATCCCCACGTTATAATCCTTAACGATTTAATATCATCATATCACACACCACTAATACAGTGTAAACTGGTCATTGGTAGGGATCTATGCTTCATTTTGAAAATTGCAATTGACTTTTGAAAGATATCTTTGCTTAACATTATCATTCCTCATATAATTCCATATCAGTGCCAAAAATAAATATTTTTACAGCCTTAATAAAGAGAGATTTTCACCTTTATAGCCAGTTAATTTGTAGGTAAAAACTATTAGGGTAATGACTGTTTATTGCTCATTTATTTTTGCTTTTCGAAGACTATATGTCGTGCATGGATTTGCTGAGAGGTGGAAGAGTGTTGATGTGGTCCAGCTCTACCTTTCTGGCTGGTTCTCTCTAATTAAGTGATGTCAAACTGATCCAGTAAAGGGCCACTGTGGCTGCTGGTTTTCGTTCCAACCAAGCAAGAATACACCTGATGCAAATTATTCAGTCAACTGGACTGTCTTTACACAGTTGATTTGTTGGATCAGGTGTGATCTTGCTTGGTTGGAATGAAAACCTGCAGCCACAGTGACCCATTACTGGATCAGTTTGACACCTCTAATTGATTGAACGTTTTCTGGCGTCTGCATTTTCAATATGGCTGCCACCTTCATGGATGACATTATTTCGACTATACCCATGTTTGTGCTTGTATAGTTCATGTCTTGGTGAGCACTTGCTGTAAAAACCATTCAGAAAGATGGGAAGGGTTCATGTGGTTTTATGATGCGGCTAAAAGTGCTGTTCTGCTCCAGCCTGCTGTGGAGGTTATAGAGCTCAGAACAAGTTTGGCAAACTTAAACTGCCCCACAGGCTGTTTCCCACAGATGCACTGAGGCTTTTCAGACAGTCAGGGATCTCTGCCCGGCCCTGCTGAGTCTGACCACGCTGCCCTCAGGCCTCGGCTCCATCTGACACATCCGAAAGAATGCTGATGCTGCGATCTCGGGGTCAACCATCCCAGCTGGACCCCGCTGTTTGTTTGTCAAAACTTCTTTGATACTTTTCCCTGCACACCCATAAAAATGAGCCCAATCTGGGGTCTGCCTGAGTGCAAATTAGAATATTATAGTCTTTGTTGGAGTGAAAAATGGGGGGTCAAGCAGACTTCAAGTTCAGAGCCAGAGCATGGAAGACTTTCACTTGATAAACGGGTGATTTATAAAGAAAGTAGCCCCCGAGGCTTTGTGGCCAATACAAGCTTCGATTCCTGAGAATACCGTGTACGCTGTTTGACTTTGTCCCCAAACAACCTTCCCACAGTCAAACAAAAACCCTGTTGTGCAACATGAGGCTTTGATCAGATGAAAATCTTCTGATTTTGGAAAAAGTGAATGAATCCAGACAGCGGTCAACAATAGGTATACATCTTAAACTGACGGGTGGAAAATCCTGAAAACATCCAGCGTTATATTTCACTGAGAATGCTTCTCGTGTTTGTTTTCTTTGGTCTGTGTAACCTAATTATGCTGCTATTTTGGCCTCAGCTGGAGATCATGATCTCAAGAGATTCTGGAAGTCAAACAAAATCACAAGTGAGCAAAAGCGAAGATAAAAAAACACTTTTCTTCACAAAAAAGTGCTGCAGCTATTAAATAACACTCTGAAACGCACACTGAAGTACACTTTCTTTGATTGTTTCTCTGCAGAATGATACTTTCTTCTTTAGTGCATAATAATTTGCCATAAAGGACAGAGTGTTTCTCTGATGAATATCAAATCTCATACTTTAGGCACAGATCAGTCCTGAAAGAAAGAGCCAGTCCCTCATTACTAAGGACTTTTAAATCACCAGATGAGAGATCACGATTTGGGTGGCAAAATTCCATAAGAAATGAATGGGAATCAACCTCGAATTTGCAGAACTGACTATGCCAGGGTCTTTAAATATAGTTAGGAAAATATATTTTCGAAAAATCTAGACTAAACCAATCAGATTTCATGCAAGTGTACTTGAGAATATCTCTGTTGTTCCTCGATCACATGCTAATGGCACACGGCTGGCTGCTGGGTTACTGAGGCCACGCCCCCTACATGCACTTTTCCTCTATAACATGTACATATGCTTCCTGAGCCCTAGACCAGTGAAGTCACAAATTTGAGCCTGTAACTTTTACTAAATAGTTAAAATTACTTACAGATAAATCTGCTGAAATGTCATGTTTTCATTGTATTAGTTTAGATGGATAACTGCCTATGACAAAACATGATGTTCATATTTATGTTTGGATATGATACAGTTTGTTTAAAATACACCCAATGTCAAGTTAATTCCCATAATTTCCATGGAAAATTTCAAATTTGGAGTTAGAAAAGATCAAATTCTCCAAATGGGGATCTGTTGACAGGTTCTACATCCTCTGAAAACCATAATCAACTGTGTTAAAATCCTCAACTCCCTTCTCCCATATTGATATATTGGGGAAAAAATGGACATGAAGTAAGGGATGATCTTTAATAAAGACCATATACTGGCCTGGTTTGGCACAGCAGCCTTCCATAGTCCCTCTTCTTTACCCCCATTGTAATTTAACTATCTGAATGTATTCGTTGTTTTTATTTATTAATGTTTAGGTTTTAATTTAATTTTTCTTGATCTTTTTTATTTAGCTTTAGTCCAGTTTTGTTTACTTTCTCTTCTATTTTTTTGGTGTTCTGTGACAAAACTGTGCACATTTGTTTATACAGTAATTTTACAAGGTGATGAAAGAAAAAAAAGAAAAAATGTTTCTTTAATTTTTTTTACAGGAACTTTCCAATTTGAAAAAAATCTAAAATCTCCCAGCTTTACTTCTCATGGAAAATTCCTGCAGTTTTCCACCCCTTTACAACTCTGGTTATGATAATGAAACATGATTACATGCTGATTTAAAAACACGAACCAGATGCCTTCATTGTACCTTATGCTGCATTCCATTAACCTTGGAACTGGGAAATGGGAGTGACGTCATCTCCAACTTATCGGCGTTCCAGTTGAAGTCGGAAAAAAACATGCTTATCTACCAGGCTATTGCTAGCCGTTGTTAGCACGCCCTGCGTTGTTGTTCACAAATATCACATGAAGAATGTGATTATCACTATGGCAGCATTTTTTTAAGTATAAGTCTAACAATACTATGTATACAGCTGATTTTGAGCGACACACACTAGTCAGAAGTGCAAATAAATGGATTATTAGGATTGGATTAGGAGCTAAATAAATGTTCACACTGGGGGCATCCATCGTCGATTGTCAACTCAGGGGTGGCGAGGTTTCACCGAGTTCCCAGTAGGAAATTCCGACCTCTGGGCGCGTTCCAGTTGCAGTTTCCTACTCTGAACTCGGAAATTCCAACTTCCGACTACAACTGGAACGCACCATTAATGCTTTTGACACAGCAGATGCAGCTGCACCAGTTTTCCCCTCCCAGCCAAATACCAGCCAAGTTTCATCCAGTTACCAGCCAACTTCCAGCCATTAGGAGACTAAACAATGACCAGTTTTGGGGTTTTGAAATTTCGTACATGATCGCCGTTTTCATGCTTGTCAGAATTGTCATGTATATCCGATAAAGCAGAAGTTGTAAGAGTTAAATGTATCATGTGAGTGTGTAGCATCCAAGCACAACCAAAGAAACTGGGGAAAATTCAAGTGGCTCCATCTGTGTATAGAAATATACATCAAAATAATGCTAATATTATAATGAAATGAGAAAAAGGAGTCAAGCATGTCATGCAACACAGTGACTGTTTACTCTTGAACATTCTGTCTTCATAAGAGTGAAAGGCAGTGATTGTAATTTTGATTCAAACTCGATTAATTTCCCAGCTCTATATGGAAGGATTCATTAACTACATTTATCAGGCAGCTATGTGCAGCCACCAACACTTGAAAGACATACCATTATAATTGAATGTAGAGTATATGAGTCATTTTAGATCATGCATCTTTTAATTGCTGGTTGGAGCTCCTCTTCTTATCTCCCTCTATATGTTTGCATGAATGCTCCGGTGGTTTCCATGGTATCACTGCTGTATTGTGTGTCACTGAGGAGTATTTTTGTTGTGAAGTCGAAGAATAATTATCCCACCACTGAAGCATGCATGTTATGTAGGGGGTAATGCACTTTGAGAGCTGTACTTTACATTAAAATAGAACAAATGGAATAATAATCAGGGCCTAGAAACATCCAAGAAGACTGTAAAGTCTGCTAAGCTCTCTATTACATTAATTTAGTCTCTGCTTTGTAAAATTTAAAGGAGGAAACTTTTATTTAAGGCCTTTCATTTCAAAGAAGAACCAAATGTACCCTGTCAGAGCTTGGGGAGGATCAATCATGTCTTATTTAATGCCTTTGAATTATCACTTCGTACGTCTGTGACAAATATTCACATAATAAAAACACGCACACCATCTGCAGAATTCCTCAGCACAGTCTGCAGAACACCAGGGCGACAAAAGCCTCCTCCAACTCATCATTTCTTACCTTTTTATATTGTCACTAATGCTGCAGGTCCAGCAGCACACAATGTACTCTACTTATCCAAATTAAGCACGAGCGGCCTCACGCTGACAGTCACTTAAAACGCTAATGTCAGAGGAGGGAGCTAAAGCATGTCAGCTGCCAAAAAAAAAAAAAGTCAGATATTAGCAGCTGGGGGCCGACGGAGGTTTAGAAGAAGAAGACTGATCATTTTTCTCCCCAAAGAGCAAATTTCCAACCACAACAGACATTCCAAGAGACTGTGAAGCTCCCCTCCAGATGGAGATACTTTATTTCTTCATGTGCAGAGTGATGGACACGATAACTGAGGCCAGAGCAGCGCAGATACCGTGCTTTAACTGTTTCCTCAGAGTAAACACTCTTCTGAGGCCCTGACACTCTGTGCTGCTGTAAACAGGAAGCAGAGAGGATTCTGGGAATCTGGCAGCTCACACTCTTGTTTTTATCTCTTTTGATGTGACTGTATCTTCAGCGTCAGTCGTGTTTTGAGTGTTGATTCTTGGCAGCGTTTTCTGATATGCACCTTAATTATGGCTCAGCTATTTATGAATGATTTATCAGATTATTCCCAAGAAAGATGATCGTGCTTTTCATGGATCTGAAACACTTTAAGTACTGATCTAACTGGACTGCTTGAACCAGATTAACAGTATGAAATAAGAGATTATGTAATGATGAAATAAACATACGGTTCAATTCTGAGGTTCAGTGAAATAAGTTGTCTATAGTACTAGAGTTACTGTTAAACTAGTCAGTAAAATCTTTGCAAGAACAATTAGAAAAACAGTCTACTATGTTGTGGAGGGTGTGATCATGTAATAGCCAATCATTCTCATATCTTTTGGACATGTGCAAAAATACAATTGTTTTGGGATAAGGTTACCCAAACAATGGAGGAAATTTTAAAGCAGCACTACGGAAGATCTCCGCTTGACCGGAGAGAGAACTCAGCTACCCATGAGCTCTAGCGCGCGCATACTGTCGTAAAGGTACAGATCTGCCGGTCGCGTGCATTCGTTTTGTAGGCGAATCACAGAAGCCAGGACTTTGCTAAAAGTATTCTTCTGTCTTCAGCGGCTGTTTGCAGGATGGATAGCGACGAGGTAATGTATTTATTTTTGACTGAATGACGATGTTAAAAATCGCTAAGTTCAACTTGGTTTTATTACCGTGAAGTCGCCCCCGCTCCCGTCCTATTGAAGCGATAAAGTAAATAAAAGTAAAGACAACGACGAGCTGGCGATATCACACACTTGAAATAGGTCTCAACAAAACTACATACTGGTACGTCCTGGATTTGTTGTGCTGTACTTTTTTCTTGTCAAGTTTTTTTTGAGGAACTTCCTCATACATTAGTCGGCCAACATGCCTGATAGTAGTTGGACATCCCTCCTCGTCTTTTATTTCACGCCAGCAAGTGAACGCCGAACCGATGATTATTCCTGTCCGAGCATTCAGCTTGTTTTTCTCTCGCTTTCTTTGTTTTGTATCCTCCGACAAAACTTTTCTCTTCCTAACGTTGTTGCCTCCGCTATGGTTACAGCTCCGCGATTGGCTTTCGCCGAGACTTCCGTATTGTAAACGAATCGGGAATCGGGGGAAGTGACGTATGCCGTAAAGCAGTCCAAACATGTAGTTTTTTAGTGTGGCAGGGTTCCCACCATCCACCTCGAAGTTACATAGCGCCAGTTAAAGGGATACAGACCACTCCAGACCACGACAGAGGTTTCATTGAACTCATTGTAAAGTGATGGACCATCACAATGAATAACGAAGGATTATATTATGTTTGAAAAGCTACATAGTGTTGGTTTAAATCTACGAGTGCCCAAAGACCCACGGTCTGTATATCTGGGACTTATCCCTGTGGAAGTGATTGAAAGCAGAGATGTCTACCTATTTAAAATATTGTTTATTGCTGCTAAAAAAGCCTTGACAAGAAACTGGTTGAGAAGTGAACCCCCAGAGCCGAGACAATGGCTGGACATTGTTGAAGAAATGCCATGGAAAAATTGACCTTTTGTCTGAGAATTCAAGAAGGAAATTTTGTTCTTAAGTGGCAAAAATGAACCTCATTTAAAATTAAATCCAGCCACACCCTTAAGAAGAAGGAAGAAAAATGAACAGTCTCCCCAAGACGAAATGTTATTATTGTTTCTCTTTTTCTTTAGTTTCACTTGTGTGTATGATATTCGAAAAAGGCAAAATGAAAAGTTTAAAAAGAAAAGAAAAATGGTCTACTGTAAACAGGAAGCAGAGACGACTCTTAAAATCTGTCTTCTTCTCAGCATACATCAGTTTTCTTTTTCAGTCTCTCTGCACTATTCTCCCATGTTTCTATCATTTCATGGCAGCAGTTTCCTGGAACTGATTTCAATTACTGTTCGGTTACAATAAGATGACAAAAAAAGGACTGATTATTGTTGGTTCCTGAGTAGATTCTGAATATAGTAAATATTGAGAAACTTAAAACTTTACTGTAGTACAAGGTAATAAAAGGGACAGGATGGAATAAGTTAATACTTCTTACTCCTTTTGAACATGAAAACTTGCTCTACAAGTAAGATATTGTCAACAGTTTACTTTCTTTTTAATTATCATGCTGTCACAAGTTTGAGGTATGTTTTAAATACTTGTATTATTGAAAGTCCTGACGTTGATATAAAGGTTCTTCTGGTTGAGGGTTGGATTGGAGTGATTTGTTGTAAGCTGGCATCCATGCCATTTTTGACTTTAATGCTGCTAAAAGTTGTTTTTTGTTTTGTTTGGGGGTGTTGAGCTGAAGTTTCATCCAACACTCAACACGTCAGCGTTCATGTTTTCATGTTTTGTTTGAGACTTTTTTGGTTTTCAAATTAAGAGACTTGTTCAGATACAAGTGGCGCTGCTTTGTCGGCATCAGGTGGTCTTGGCTCCCTAAGTTGACTCCTGGAGCAGTATAAGTGAGGACACAACTGATTTGCGATTGATACCTTTTGTATTACCAAGAATCTGGAAATATGACGCTCATCAGAATCTCTCAGTTGTCATTGTATCTGAATACAACAAAATTAGTGCAACAATCAGTCAGAATATTTCCTGACTGTTGAACAGATAGGGCTTTCAGATCAGGACAGCAGTGTCTGGAAACATCTCTGCTGTTAGTGCACCAGTCATTGTGAGTGTAGATACAAAGGCCTCCTTCTTTGCTCTTACCCGCCTCTCTTTAGCTTGTGGGGTCTAGCTAGCTGCACCTCGTTATCGGGGATAGGTGGATGTAGCCAGCTTTTGTTTATAGTCATAGCCGAACAGGTTTAAAGAAATGAGAAATTAGTGAGAAAAACACTTGGTAGTGCGGGTTTGAATGGTCTCTTCGTTAACCTAGCATGTAGACCCCCCCCCAGCATCCTGGCTTTTGCCTCTGCTCCCTCCTCTGTCTGCAATCCAGTCAATCCATGGACTCTCCAGAGGTCTAGCGATCTTGACAAATTTTTAAAGGTGCAGTGTGTAGAATGTGGCACTTTATACATCCACCACATTTTGCCAAATAGAAACAGTGAATATAGGAGATACGTTTCTATTTGTATGTAAAGTCCGTCAAAATAGGAGTACATTCATCCCCATAAAACGTTTGTTTTATTTTTATTTAGTAAGAAAAATCTTTATTAAAAAAATTACATTACTGTGGCCCGCTGTTTCGTGTAGGCGGACATATTGATCCGCCGTGTTGTCTACGGGTGGTTTTTAGGGGCAAAAAGAATGAAACGCGAATCTGTCTGCCGGTTCTGAAATCTACCTGGAATGCAGGCGAAGAAGAGGAGAGGATGGCAGTGTATGCATAGAAAGTTGTTTCTCTGTCCTAGGGGTTCAAACTGTGTGTATAAACACACACACAACATAAATTGTGTGCTGTGTTCAGGATCCTTTTTGGTCTTCAAAGGATTCCGTTGCTCAGTGACGTGACATTTTGGCTACGGTTATGTTCATTCTAGAATCTGAACGGTAGATGTCGCTAAAGTGCCAAGTTCTACACACTGCACCTTTGAGATATCGCTGGTGATCACTCGAAATGCACATATTGCAACTTAAGCCCATGCCGATCAACTGTGGTCGATCATATACGAAGTAAAAAAAATGTACATCAGCGAAAACACGTAGAACATATACCGAACTAGAGTCAAAAGACGCTGCACCAGTGCGTGCCACCATCTTGAAAAATATCACCATGTGACTTTTATTTTTCAGTGTGCAAACTTATGCTCAGACATGGAGGCCATGTTGAGGCGAGATTTAAAGCTGTCAATCATGTCCTTCAAAAACTGTTAGTCTTCTAAAACGAAATGGCTGCAATCTTAAAAAATCACCTCCCTCTCTCTGTGAGAGCTCATAGTTGTATTTTAGTTTTAGACCAGAGCTGCTTTTTTCCCAACTGGGCTGTTCATGTGTTCATTTAGGTGGTAAAAAAACATCTGTTTTCCCACACACAAGCATTACTCCTCCAGGGCTCATGCACCCAGCCTCAAGTGGACACTCGAGGAATTACAGCTTATGACACCTCTGCATATTTCAGCCCCAGGGGCAGCCATCTTTATAAACTTCAGGTTATGTTACCCATTTCTATCAGATCAACTGTTCTTTCATGGCTACAGTGATGGATATGATTAAGAAAAGTATTCCTCTACAAAATAAAGCTTGTAATTTTGGCTGCTATTTTCAGTAAGTAGCATCTAATGGGAGATCAATTACACAAGTGTCAAATCTTTATCAGCGCAAAATAGTTTCTTGTCTAAGCCTGATATTTGTCTCTGTTTATGTTAAAACTTAGTAAGCCATCAGTAATCCTTGGTTTGATGTTAAATATGATCACAATGCTCAAAAAAAATTTCATCTTCAGTCATCACAGCCTTCATTCATCTCTCCACAACCCCTCTTTGTCTGGTTCCACGGTCCAATTGGCCTGAAAAACACTCCAAGTCATTTGATGATGTCAGGGGCAAAAACACCCCATATATGGTTGCACACTGTTCCCCCTTTTTTCCCTTTATTTGGAATAGAAGAAATGAGTAAAATTGAAGTCCTGGAGGGCAAAAACTGGCTGCAGCTCCTTCCAAAACAAACTTTCAGATTCCCAATTCCACATTTTAGGGAGCTTTGTGCATAACAGAGTGATTAGTCACTGCATAATTCGCTTTATGTAGACACGGATAAACTTGTGTTTAATTTCATAGTCTGAACTCCAAAACCGTCAACCCCTTTATTCCCACATATTGTTTGATTTAATGCTGAAATGGTGCCGTTGCAAGCTGGTGTCTGAATTTGCTGGAAGGGAATATTTCATGTGTGGGAGTGGTTGCAGTAAAAAGTGTAAATCAGATATAAGTGATCATTTTGACTTAAATTATTTGGTGTAAATTGCATGGATCTTTTTCGACTTTTGATGCACATGCATGTTAGAGAGTTACAGCAAGTGAAGGATTAGCAAGAGTCGAGAAGAAATGGGGCCTGGCG
Source organism: Scarus forsteni (assembly GCA_036419115.1). Taxonomy (NCBI): domain Eukaryota; kingdom Metazoa; phylum Chordata; class Actinopteri; order Labriformes; family Labridae; genus Scarus; species Scarus forsteni. Next base: position 6,960,740 of record JAZDUH010000341.1, read on the forward strand.
TTTTCCCCGAGGACTGCTGATAAACCATTTGGCAGGAAAGGCCTTGCAAATGACTGCATTCCTTGTTAACCTTGTAAGGCTATTTTTACTGCTAAAGAGCCTTTTGAGCGGGCACCTTTTGTTCGCCCTGCAGCGCGAAACAGGAAAGACCAGTTTGCATTGTGCTCCAGTGGGAGTTTGGCCGAGATCTCGCCGTCTCTCATCGCCGTCCAGCCATCCATCCTAATGTCGAGCTCTGTTTACGCAATGCATCTTCACGGCCCCTGACGGATGAACCCAGTAACTCTGCTTCACAGGTCACTGTAAAGTGATGCAGAAAGGAAGCAGAGGTCACGCACCTATTTCATGATAAAGCAAAGATTGTGAGGAGTGAAACATGAGGGCTTCCCAGGCCGTGTGCAGAAAGCTCCACCTAATTAATGATTTCTTACTCCTATAAGGCTGGGCAGTACATCCCATTAAGATATATCACTCTGTTCCAGAGAAGGTAAAAGAAAAGATGGTAAAGTTTATTTGTATGAACAGTTTATGTTAGTGTTGTGCTCAAGACCACACTATCCAAGGCTAAGACTTGCCCGAGATCAGAATGCACAGAGACCAAGACAAGAACAAGACTTTTAGGAGTCAAGACAAAAACCAAGACAGACCAAGACCATTAAAATCAATGTAAAAACTAGGGATGGGATGAAATATCGTTTGGGCAATAGATCGCGATACAGTACGTGACGAAATGCATCAAGTTTGAAAAAAAAATGGATCGCGAAATAAAGACGTTACGTTCTGTAATAGCACATGTGACCAGAATTGACGACAACAAACATTAGCACCAATTACCTTGCCTCCAAAAAGCCGAATGATGGAGTCGAATGAGGTCAAAATTGAGGACGCTCCGCCTGGATACAAGTCATCTGTCTGGCAGTATTTTGGCTTTCTCACTAAAAAAGACGAAGACGGCGAAAACGAGCCTACCGCTAGTTAGCATACACTCTCTCTCACCTCTCTAGGGTTAGAGAGTGCTATTGTTTGTGTTTGGCCTGTTTGGCCTTGTGTTTTCCTGTGTGCAACTCAAACAAAAATAAATAAGTTGTAATTATACAGTAATATTTTTTCTTTTTTACTTTTTTGATATTGTATCGTGACGTATCGTATCATGACCCAGACATATCGAGGTGCAGCGTATCGTGTTTATGGTTGAACAGTTAAGGGGGGTGTCCCTCAGTAACAACACCAGGTTGCAGTCATCACAGGGGAAATAACACATGAATTGAAGGTTTTTGTTTTTTTACCAAATGTTCCTCCTTATTCACATTAATGACATTGAAGGACAGCAGATCAGTGCTGGTCTCGATCGGTCTTGACGAAAAATCCAGGGTCAGACCAGTCCAAGACTGAGACAAGACCGAATAAAAATGCTCTCGAGTCCGAGACAAGACCAAGACCTTCAAAATGTGGTCCTGAGACCAAGACCGGTCTGGAATAATACAACACTAGTTTATGTTATACAAAAGCAGATGTCAGGCCTAATGCTCAGTGATCTAATCAAAGTTAGTGTATATTTTAGTAAGAGAGTGAGAATAAGCCTATTTAAAGTCTTTTAAGAAGTATTTATTGTACTTGTTTCAGATTCAAACAGCTTTATTTAGTTTATACCTACGTGCCAGCACACAATACAAAAACAATGCTAACCTCTGCCAAGGTAGCTCATATATTGCTGTTACTGTTGATATCATTATTAGTTGGACAGTTATTGAGCAAAAATGATCATTCACTAATGGTGAAAAATTTAATCATATCTAAGTTAGGACTTTACCAACATCTCCTCAGTGTAATTGGACAGTATTGGATGTTTTAATATGTAGATTTAAGCATTTCACGTAAAATCACCAAACACTTGGTGTTTCGGCCTCTGATTGTTGTTTCATGGTGTTTAACAGGTTGTGTTGACGTTTGATGTCTTTAGAGTCTTATCAGAGTTTTAATGCTGTTATTGTGAAAACAGTTTGTCATTTAGTTACATTAAAAAGATATGAATTTTTGCCAAATCTTCTAAAATAAGCTTTTGGTCCATATTATCCAGCTCTACTTGCTCCCTTCTCCACAGTCAATGATGCGTGCCCTCTGTGTGTTTGTCTTTTATTTTGTTTGGAGGGACATTCCTTTGCAGAAAAATCCCCTCAGACCGTCCCCACGAGGTGAAAGGCCCTCAAACACACCATCTTCCTGCCGCATGAGTCCCTTTAGTGTTTGGTAGTGTATGAGTTGCAGCTCCTCGGGGATTCCTCGAAGTGAATGTGATCATGTCTTAAGAGGATTAAAGGGAGGCTCCGGTCGTGATCAGCCACAGGTCAACGTCGCTGCGATGGTGGGAACGACCTCGGCTGTCATCACTCATCTGTCAGCTCTCTGCTGCTTTATGTAAAGGCAGAAAGGAAATTTCAGCACATCTGCACTGTGTTGCTTCAATAGAAAAATCTGGGTTTGGCAAGTTTATTTGTCCAATTTCAAGTCAACAATATCTAAAGTACTTATTTTAACTCATATTCACTTGATAAGACCAGGAGAAATATCTACTACAAGGAATAAAAGGCAAAAACTAAGGCAATGAGTTGGTTGAATTGGTAAAGAAGGTACCTGCCAATGAAGCAAGTAAAGTTTGAATTCAGTTTTAAAAACTACTCTGGATAGAAGATTCATTTTAAGACACCCTTCAGGGTAAATTTGGCCTATAATTTTAACTTATTACAAGCAGCTCAGGTCTTTTTGGTTTTGATATCTGCAAATAAGGAGTTATTCCATACCTGTTAGGGAATTATGCCTTAGAATAAATCTACTGAAATTCTTTTGACTGGAAATTGGACAAATACTCTCACCTAGATCAGAGTTTTTGCAGTGTTGTGCTACATTTTAGTGTTATGTGATTGCAGAATAAGCATACAGCTGTTGAATGGAGATTTAAGGTCAGCGCTTTTGCACTATTTGATGCAGAGGAATTTCAAGGCAGTGGGGTTGAACTATTTATAATTTTCAGTTTGAAATTGCAATTTCAGACATAATCTCATGTGATTGCCAAAGCTTACATTTTTTGCAGCACTCCTTACTGACCCAGGATCTGTTGTGTCAACTGATTTACACTGTTTTCCCCTTTGCATGGCCTTCAGGTCATATCTGACCCGAAACAGCTTTCGCTTGTCTTAAAAATAGGGTTGTCTTTTATGTAATTAGCTGAAATTTTGAGACGCAGTTCCAAATGACACTAGTTAAAATAGAATTTATGGCCACTCTCTTGCATTGCATTATGGGTCTGTAATGTTATTTAATAGCACTTTAGACCTTTCGGGTCAAATTTGACCCGGGATGATACCGAGTGATGTAATGGAGCAGTATGTCCCAATATTGTGATCTCAAGCACATTGAACACCTTCAGACAGCCGCCTGCACACACACCCCAAACCCACCAGCTAATTAGAATTTACAGAAGTGCTTGTAAGCAGGAAAAAGCTTCTGTTTAGGAGGAGAAGTTGGAGTATCCCTTAAATATTTCAAAACAGATTGTCATCAATATTAGATGATGAATGGTGTGTTCTGTGCATTTGATCATTGATTTCCTTACTGCTGTCTATGCTGTTAACATAGTGAATATTGCACAGAAGCTTGATTAGAAGAAAATTGTTAATCAAACTTATATCACAATACCTGCCAGAAAATCACATCTATTCCTGAAATCCTTGTCAGCAGTATAAAATAAATTAAAATGAATAAAAAGCTCATTTTGATTTGAGAGAAAATTTGCTGCATGTTGCTTGTTGACAATGTGCAGCAGGACAGACACAGACAGCTAATTTAAAGACCGTCTTCTGGATGCAAGCACACACCCTGTGCAGAAATAACCCTGTGTCTGGGCGCTGGTTTGGTGGAGTGGTTAGCAACCATGCATGTCTTATATACATACTTCTGCCAGTCTGGGTTCGAATTCAGCCTGGGACTGGTTTGCAGAGTGTCTTCCCCTTCTCTCTCACCCTTTTCACAAGCCTATCTACTGTCTTTCTTCTATCAATAAAGGCACAAAATACCCAAAAAATCCATTAAAAGTCTCAATTTCCATGTTTCAAATTCAAATTCAGTGAAATAAGCACTACATTCTGTATACATGAAGTATGATATGTAAATTTAATGAGGTGAAACTGCCACAAAAATCAGCATCTTTCCTTCCTGTCTTCATCGTCTCGTTGCTTCTGTTGCAGAGCTTGGACGAGCTGGACGATGATGAAGCCGGAGAGAAGGAGTGGAGGCAGGAGGAGGAGCTGGTTCAAGCCAACACTTTCCAGAACGAGGCCATGACGGCTGACCCTGCTACAGGACACATACTGGTAAGAAGAGACACGGCAGCATGTAGGAAAGGAGAAATACAGAGGCACACACTTAATATTTTACACGTGTGTGAGGGTTTGGGGACATTTACTTTAAGTCTTTTGAAGTCAAATTGAATTTCAATGTTTGGCGTTAACATGGAGTTCATGCAGAGCTCATTTACCGTCTCTAAAGGCTGCAGACTTCTGAGCAGGGACACGATGGATTTGACAGTCTGCTGTTCTCCAGACTCTCTGCACAGACTGATGCTCCAGTGTTGCCAAACTGAGGCACTGTTGCTCAAGCCAGCATCTGAGTTTGTGTGAGAAAAACTTCACTGATGCAAAAACCCAAAGGTGTCTCTGTATTTCATCACTGCTTGTTAGAAGGGAATAAAGAAAAGCCTTTAATGACCTTAAAGCCTCCTGAAAAATCAGGCGCTAAGTCTGAGTCTGGAGCCAAGTTTAATGTGCTTAATCCCTAAGGTCACAAACTGAAGGTATTTCAAGAGCAGGTGCAATCACTGATGGGACTTTAGAGTGGCAGGTCAGAGCCTGCAGCAATTAAACACAGTAAAGCAGGGCTGTGATTCATTTGGACCTTTTTTTCAAACTTATTTTATGATTGTTTGTTGTTTTACATTTTTTTTAGTTGGATCACAAAAACTGGAGCAATTTTCTAAAAACTCAAAATAAAGCCATTTGGTGTCCACAACTCAATAATATGGAGTTTAACTTTACAGAGAAGCTAAAGAAAGCAGGAATTATCCACCTTTGAGAAGTAAACGATGAAGAAAAATGAGTTTCTCAGACAGAATCAGTAATCAAAATAATTAACAGAAAGTTTAGTAATCTCTCAGTTTACAAGCTTTCTGTTTCTGCTCAGGGTGAATCAGACACTGATAATAACAGTTAAATAATTATATCATAGAAGGATGCACCGAATATTTTCGGCCGAATATTGCAAAAAAAAGCAAATTTTTGACCTTCGGTGGAGTGAGGTAATAGCAAGGCCGAATAGTAGCGTGTGACGCAACGACGAAATCAACTACGTCATTGCGTGTGACTGTGGAGAAGCAGACTAATGCTGCGTTCCAATAACCTCGGAACTGGGAAGAGGGAACTGGGAGTGACATCTCCAACTTATCAGCGTTCCATTTGGAATCGGAAAAAAACACGCTGATCTACCAGGCTATCTACGCTGTTAGCATGCCCTGCGTTGTTGTTCACAAATATCACATGAAAAATGTAAATATCACTATGACAGAATTTTTGTAAATATTAGTCAAACATTACTGTGATACAGCTGACTTAGAGTGACACACATTAGACAGAAGAGCTAATAAATTGATTATTTCAGGAGCTTAATAACTGTTTACAGTGGGGGCGGCCATCTTCGATTGTCAACTCGGGGGTGGTGAGGTTCCCCCGAGTCCCCAGTAGGAAATTCCGACCTCGGGGGGCTTTCCTGTTGCAGTTTCCTATCTGGAACTCGGAAATGGGGGCTGTCACTTTTCCTAAAAATCAAACTCAAACATGACCCCAAATAATCAAAGATATTCGATCTGTCCCCCCCAGCAAGGGACAGAGACTCTCTTATCCGCCCTTTCATTGAAGACCCTGCCGAAAAAAACACAGTCACACGGGGTTAAACTCTTGACAAAGCACCGCTGCACTCAGCTGTATAGCTTGGATGAAAAGTTGACGGCTAAGCCTGCAAATAAGAGGAGGACGACTGACTGAGCTGTACTTCACAGAACACACAGCCTGGTCTTTGATTTTAAGTTTGCCATCAACGGTGTAGAACCAAAACTACTTCCACACAGCTCTCCTCAGAACATTCAGAGCTGTTATTATCCGCTCGGAGTGGAAACTCTTTGTTTACTGAGGCCAAGAGAGCAGCGGATGTGACTGAGGGTCAAACTGCGCTCACAGCGCCCTCTGATGGACAGAATGCTCCACTGCACCAGTGCCCTGATGTGCAGCCACACTCAATATTTTATACTGAAATATTTATTTACTATTCGGTTACAGATATTTATCCCCACTACTGATTGGTTATTCGAATATCGAATATAAAGCAACCGCCTTAAAGCAGACTTGCCAAGAACAATTATTTATTTGTTGGTATTATTGGTTTATTGGTTTATATCCACTTCAGTGCACTTTAGTATGTTTTTAATGCATGTTTTGTTTTGTTTGAAGGTTTAGTATGAACGAAAAACGTTGTTGGGCTTTTCTTGAAATGCAAAGGTTACTGGAATATTAAAAAATGTCATAATATTCAATAAACAATTACTTTCTTTTAAAAACATGTCTAAAAATGTACTCTAAGCTATTAATGCACTATTAAAAAATATAGTGAACTACTTTGCCTCCGCACTGGATATTCGGTATTCGGTATTCGGTATTTGGCCAAGCATTTACATTTCATTCGGCTTTGGCCATAAATTTTCATTTCGGTGCATCACTAATATTATAGAATACTGGTGAGTTATTTAGAGTTTGTTTGATTAAATGTACGGAAGCCCTGAGGAGTCACTCTCCTGCTTCTTCAACAAAGTCCAGGAGGATTCTGAACCCGCTGTGAGCGTTAGTGAAACAAGCCTGAAAATTTCATGCTCGGAACTGAGTCTTGAATTTTGCTTCAGAGCTGTGGTTTGTATTCAGCAGTGCTGCTTTTCCTCTAACATTTGACCGCACACACACAGATTCTCAAAAGAACACAGGCACACAAAAGCATCCAGCTGTGTAATGATGACGGAGACTTCTGCTCTGTATTTTCCTGATTTAAAATGTCGTCTGATTGACGTGAAAACTGACGTTTAAGACATAAAACCAACAAACAGTTGAGCTTTGAGGTTTGGTTCCAGGTGAATCTGCTGTTAGACATTATCCGTCTTATTGTGTTTCAGGCTGCAGTCGATCGAGGCTGTTTATGAGGAGAGAGGGCCAGCGTATGAAATATGTACACAAACTGCACACAAACAGGAAGACTCTGACAGCACCTGCTGAGCTGTGGAGGAAAATAAAACTCAAATGCTGCAGATATTTACTTAAGGGAGTCAGGAGGAGGACTGGGCTGTGTGGACTAAAATAATCTCACATGTCTGAGCTGGAGGGCCATTTTTCTGTAGAGATTAACAATTGATTTTCACAGCACCACAAATTCAATCTTTAAATGCTTTTGGTTGAATTAAGAGATGTGTATGTGTGTCATCTCTGCAACAAAAATAAGAAGTCAGCACTCGAAATGTTGCTTTCAAACAATATTTCTTTTCTTGAGCTGTCTCAAGACCAGAGTTTTAGATTTTGGTTCAAAGCGATTAAAGGTCAAATTATATTTTCATACCACAGCAGCAAAAGTATAATCTTGGACTCCCAAAACCTGGTTAATTCCGTTTTTTTTGTTGTTTGTTTGTTTTTAAACCTGATATCACAAAGAGTTGCCTAAGTCACACCAGATTAAACACACTCTAAATGACAAGATTCTACTAAAAATGATGTAAAGCCAAAATAAAATGTTTCCCCAGAATCAACATGTATTACTAAGAACTGCTTTGAGCAGTGCTTGTGCTCTTTCTAATTTTCCTATTTTTGATATATATTTTTTAAACTGACTGATGTAAAAAGTCTACACTTGTAAACAAAATGTGTTTCAATATGATTAAGCATTAATAACTTTCATGATCCGTGTGCAAAAGAGTGTTTCCCTTTAATTGGAAAGGGGTGGTGGCTTGGTCTCCATAACACAAACACTCTTTGCAAAATAAATAATAACAATAAGAATATTGATAATTTTGATTTTTTTTATATAGCACCTGTTGAAGCAGACATTTAGAAAGCGAATTGACAATTAAGGGCAGAGAATAATAAATGCCTTGCAGTTTAGCTTCCTCTTTACCACAACAGCTCTTCTAAATGAACACCAACTTAAAGAGATACTCCAATTTTTCTTTGTTTTCATGTTTTTCCTCAGTCCCGAGTCTGAGACAAGCATATAGACACCATTCTTTCAACTCTGCGTGCAAGTTACCCACAGCTGACTAGCTTAGCTCAAATAGCTGGAAGTCAATGGGAAGTGTTAGCCTGCCTCTGCCTACAGTCATAAGATATACTCTTCAGTGACTCTTAACAGTCCCATGTGCTTGTTGTGACTTTTTTTTTAATCGTGGTATGTTATAATATCTTTTACTATCATCATGTTATCTTCTTCTACTCCTAAACAGAGAGTTTGCTTTGTTGACCTCCTTCTGCTGTGGTTTAGTGACGTTCACAAAAAGTCAAGTCGCTTCAACAGCTCTTTTAAGTGGATAATGAGAACTGGTTTTGTTTGTGAGCATTTCTTAAATTTGTGGGCAGTTTGCATTTAAGAATGGCTCACAAATGAACAGTTCACTCACAACTGTGAAATCATTATCATTGTCCACTTTGAACAGCCATTCAAAAGACTTGACTTCTTTGGGAACATCACATCGCTAGCTCAAACTACCTCAGAAGTAGGTTAAAGAGTAAAGCCTCTGTTTCGGAGAAGAAGAAAATAATAGTATGATAGTTGAAGATAACGAAACAGCGCAATAAAAAAAGTGAGTCACACACAGGACTGTTTAAATGGTAAATGGACTTGAGCTTATATAGCGCATTTCTAGTCTTGGACTATTCAAAGCTGCTTTACACCACAGGTCACACTTACCCATTCACACCCATTCGCTCTCACATTCACTCACTGATGGTTCAGAGTTTCTATGTTAGATATCCATCAGTATCTCTAACACATTCACGTGCTTTCATGACCATTTGCACACCACTGACGCAGCAGTGGGAGCAACTTGGGGTTAAGTGTCTTGCTCAAGGGCACAACACCATGTGCCCAGAGCTGGGCTTGAACCTGCAACCTCCCGATCACTGACCAAAGGCACTATCCAATTGCGCCACCGATGCCCAAGTTTAGAGCCGATGAAGAGTTTATCTGATGATTGTTGGCAGAGATAGGCTAATACTTCCCATTGACTTCCAGTCATTTGAGCTAAGCTAGTTAGTGATGGGTTACCTTTGTCCATCTCTTGTTGATGCAGGCTTGAAAGAATGATGTCTAAACATGTTGGACTGTTGCTTTAAACAATATTGATATAATTGATTTACCATCTCTGATCCCGTTTCTCATTTGATAGTATATGGTTGTATCTTACAAACTCACATTTCCCAGCCCTATTTTTTCCATTATTTGGATGAATGTCAGCAAAAAATAGATGTGCATTATATTTTGTCAACACTTTCAAACATATAATCAAAGTGCATCAATACCAACCCATCCAACCACCTACCCATCACTTTCAAGGATGTGCAACATAAGCTTGTATACAATCATTTTACCGATGTATTTTTACAAAATAGAAATAATTATTATTTTGAAAAGGAAAAAAAGCCATGTTCAGCATTCCACTCATCCAGGGATATTTGTAATTCTTCAAAATAATTTAGAAAAGGGTTTCAGGTCTCTATTGCTGAATAGTTCTTTTCAAACTTTATTTTTTCTAATTTCAGAAAATACATTCTTTCTAATCCATCTTGTAAAGGTAAGTGGAGATTGTCGTTTCCAGCTAAGCAGGATGCTTCTCCTTGCAATCAGAGTAGTGAAAGAAATGACATCACGTGCCTTGCTTGTCAATGGGGTAATTCCAAATATAGCCCTTATGGGACTAGGACACACCTTTTCCCCTATAAGTTTTCTAAATACCCAGACCTAGTTTTTAACATAATAAAATAACCCACCATGAAGTCCATCTTTTATGAGTGATGGTCCACTGTGTGTAATAGAATCTCGTCCGTCCGTCCGTCCATCCCTGCTGGATCTCCTTTACCCTCCTCATTTATGAAGGCTAACACAGAGCAGATGTAGCTATGCAGAAAGTAACCATTAGATGTCTCACTGTCACTCAAACCAAACAGATGAGACGTTTCAGATTCTGCTGGGGGTCCCATGCCAGCTCGCTCATAAGGAGGCCGGCTGGGAGGAAGAAAAGAGCAGACAGCGTGGTCGGAGGATTTACAACGAGCTGTCAGTTAGACATCTGCAGAGACAGAGCATCCCAAATATGTGCCTCTTCTCCAGGGCTCCATTTATCAACACCAGACAAGCAATTGCCGTGTCAAACCTGCTTTATGATGTACAGCGTCCAGTCTGGCCTTGTAGCTTGTATCAAGATATCAGGAGAAAGTTTTTTTTTAAACGTGGATCACGCTGACTCCTGTTCAGAGCTGCCGTTCAGTCTCCTCAGGTTTCTGGAGAGTTTCCCAAACAAAACAGGTCGTAAGTCTCCTGTCTCAGCTGCTCAAGATTTAATGGAAACTCCGGGCAGTATCTGGCATATTTTATCAGATGTTTTATATTCTGCCCTTTTTTCCAGCTGGGGGCCCGTGTTCTTAGAGGAACCAGGGCTGGAAAAATATGACGTCCAAGGAGATTTTGACTTTATATCAAATGAGATGAAGGGAAAGATAATGCCATAAACACCCTTACTGTTCATGTTAGTGATGCTTGGATTGAGAAAACCGGTGCAACATTACCAGTGAATAGGGGTGGGCGATATGGCAAAAATATCATATCAGGATTTTTTAAAAATAAAATCACGATTTTGTCATGATTCTTTTTTACGTCGATTTTTCTAGACTAATTTGCATGTTTGACTATTTTTTCCCTATGTTTAACATATAAAAAATGTCAAACCCTAAAAGAAAAAAAATGACAATTAAAGCCAAAGAAACTTTCTGAACAGGTTTTAATTTAAATAGTGCAGTTTTTGTAAAAATGTGCAATAAATGTAAACATAAAAGGTAATGAACAACAATATCAACATTGTCTCTTAAAGTGCAACAATTTAAAACAAATGTTATCTAACTGCAGTGTCTATAACCTGAGTGAATAATACAGCTGCTTTAGAACAGATTTTTGTTCAGACATCTTCAAGCGTAATGTGCTACAATTGGTTAGTCGGGTGTGCGTCAAAGTCTCTGCGACCACACAGACGATATGACGATCTTTCTGCTGTATGAGATCATACCCACGTTATAATCCTTAACGATTTTTTATCGTCATATCGCACACTCCTACCAGTGAATTTAGTTTCTTCTTTTGGTTCAGTTCTCGTCAGTGCGAACATTTTACTCATGTTTAATCATAAAAGCTGATCAGAGTTGTTGAATGGGTCATTTATGACAACAGTTTCCTCTGATCAGTAGTACTCAGCATTAAATTAATGCTACACAACAGATTAACATCCACCTTTGACATCCCCTTACCCCTCGATATTTGCTGTAAAAAGGGCAGACACCAGTGAGAGCAGATACTGATGACAAACTGGGGCATCTGGTCATCCCTAGTTTATACTTACTTAAAATGTGGTGGGCATAATGGTCTGTACAAATCCTGGTTACAGTAAGAACTACTCACAGTGCTTATGAAGCATGAGATGATGTATTAGAACAAATAGGCAATGCCCATATTTTTAGTTTTCATTTAAAGAAATATTTCTTTTGGAAGTAAAGAGTAGATAGTGTTGATACATGTGTGGCATTATAACAATTAAAAAGTCCTGAATTCCCACTTTTAGATATTTTATTGGTTTTATTTGTCAAAGTGTGCAGAAGAGCTGGAGAAGTCCAAAAACACTGGCTGTTCTTTATGTCCACTTCAATCTCCTAAACTTCTGCAGCATGAACACGACTCTAATCTGCCGTTGTGTCTAATGTTGTTGGGGTTCACACATTTAAGGGAGAATTGAGGCTATGGGATCATTAATGAATCTCATATTTGTTGTTCACGCGGGAACGCAGCTCTGCATTTTACTGCAGGACCTGTTTTTAAAGATGTGGGTATTTCAGGTTCCCAAAATGCAGGATACAGGCAGATGAAATGATTCAGAAAAAAAACATTGTTGTTACACTGAAACTCCTCTCCATGTTTACTTCTTTATCATGAGTTTTGGACCCCTGCACGCTGTTAGGATGGTAAAATCTGGAAAAGTACTGACATAGGGTAAGGGTTTGAAAACAAGTGATGAAACACCCGGTGCTGGATAGTTTACTAATTTTGATTATCAAAAAATGCTGCTCTCTGCGTAATGCAGACTTATGATGTAACACTGAAACTTTCCAATTTTCCCATTCCAATGCTCCGTCTCTCTTTTGGTTAAAAATATGATTGAAAATCGTCTGCCACCACAAATCACAAGAGTCATTTTTATTCTATCATTTTTGGAGCCCATAGCATAGTAGAATACTTTGAGCACATCAGTGTCTGGAAATTTTGCCACTATTTTGGATATTTATACAATTTGAGGACATTTATTTTTTTTATTTTTTTTTCAAATGCAGTGTATCTCTGCTGTCTTCTATTGCTATTCCTTGGAGTTCACTGTGTAAAAAAGATGCTCTATAAATAAACTTCCCTTACCTTGCTGAGGAGTTGACCTACAGCTTTATATGCTAAACAAAAAGCTCCCCAGTACTTTGTCCCTAAAAAACACTTTTATCTTTATAGAATAACATTATTGAGATATGCAGTACAAAGTGCCATTCAGCAAAAAGATATCAAGAAACGATATTCAGTTAGTAATGAAGCAAAGCCCAACAGTAACACAGTGTGTGTGTGTGTGTGTCCTTCAAGTGTTTGACAGGACACATGTATCTGATATGAGGAGGCCCTCTGCAGGCATGTGGTCTTGGTTATCAGGTCTTACCTCCTTCTGGAATGCATGTGCTACATGGAAACCTGTTTCAGTGATCCAGGAGCCAGAACCATATGTAACATTCCTCGGGATCATCTGTATTTAATGCGGCGCCAGGTCCAGAACACAGCCGCTGAGCTCTTCCTCTAACTCCCTCTCTCTCTCATGGAAAAACACATACCAGTAACAGTCTGCAGCGAAGTCTCATTTGCATTTTTAATTATCACCTCTCTGTCCAAAAAGTGGTGCTGATGCAGAGCTTCTTGTGGGAGCAGCAGGGACTTGTTCGCTACCTGTCACATGGATTTTCCATCCAGGAGCTACAGCCTCTGAGCTGAGCACAAACTCATCCTGTTGCCTGAAACAATATTTGTCCGTGTTCACACCTCTGTTGATTTAAGATTGTAGGGACTGCTGTTATATAAGCCAGCTAAACCACACTAATATTTATCTTTAAAAGGAAAGCTAGAAGCAAAAATACTTAGAGGAAGCTACAAAAAAGCTAATCAGATTACATTTGAATATCCCTGAAAACATTAAGTTGAAAGAAAAATATGCAGTTGTGGATGAGGGGCATAAGTTGTAAGGTGTGTATGCAATTAAACTTTATCAGAAAAATATAGAAATGTATTTTAATGTTATGTTAATATCCACCAAAGCCCTAAGTAGACATACACCGGGATAATGAGGGATTTTGGATTTTTTTTTTTAATATCTGGATTTAATTTCTCATTAACTGAGAATTATAACAAGGGATGTGCGAGGTTAGGCTGGAGATATGCTTGCAGTTTTCTTTCAAAGTCATTTTACATCAGGGCTTGATCTCAATTTGCACATGTAAAAGCCGAAGAAGTATCTGCTTGTACACGATGAATGTTGGAAAACTTCAAGAGGGTGAAAAAAAATCTCAGGCTGTTTGTAGTTACCTGTTGTGTTAGACATTAACTATAAACATGACAGTCCTTCTTAAAGTAATATTAAAAAAGAAACAGCAGTACTCAATATCCAATCATTATCATTATCTGCACACCGATCCATACTCACACTAAGTCACCAATTAAGTGAATGATCTGTGGGAGGAAGCCAGATCGCCCAGGAAGAACCCATACATGCAACGGGAGAACATGCAAATTCCATGCAGAAAGACTCAAACTGACCTGGGGATTGTACCAGCAACCTTCTTGCTGTCAGACATGTGCACAACCTGCTGCCCAGTTATCAATTTCATCATAAATATTTGTTGACAGCTGATGACAAGAGGGTCAGACCTCAACATGAGCTCCATCTGCACTCAATTTCTACAGTATTCTCCTCCATAAACTGTTGTACCTGTCTCAGTGTTATGGTCTAATGAGTGACCGTGTTATATGATCACTTGGTCGACTGTGAGCTCTCTTGTGTTTCACTGTCAAGTGCTATTTTTTAAACATCATATAAAAATGAACCAATCAGTAGTTATAAGATAAAATACAGCCATAGAAACCAACTTAACACTAACACCTGTGGACAAAGTCGACTTCAAGGCAACAATTTACATGGTCACAACTTGAATTAGAGCACCAATCTTATTTCCTTATTCCCCGAACTCTTTAAGAGAATATATCCATTATCAGCTCGAAGAAGATACGTTTTTGCACACTTCAAACTTTCACACATTGTCTATATGTTCATTATTGTGGTCCCGAATCATCAATTTGTTGTAAAAACTTTCTGTCATGGCCGTTTCTGCTGCTGTGTCCAAGCAAAGCATCTGTTAATTCAGGATGTCTAACACAGCCGACAGAGGGGAGGCTTGGGCTTACTCATTTATTCAAGATACAAGATTTAAAGTGTTTGTCGTTTGCACATTAAGATCTTGTTTATCTGCACAATAAAATTTCTACTCTGCTGTCCGTAACAAATGCCAGGTAAGAGGTATAAACATAATAAACATTTGAATAGAACACAGAAAAGCAGCAAAAAGTACTTTACAAATATTTACAAAGATAAGATAATTGCACCTATATGGATGTGTATAAAGATAAATATCACTATTAAAGGAATATGACAGATGGATCCGATTTTTGTAAACATACTGTATATACTTATGACATAAAGAAAATGTATCTATTTTAAAGGAGTACTTCACCCAAAGAATGATATGCCTTCATTTTCTTCTCACCCTCATGCTGAGCAACACTCGGGAGCACTTTTTTGATGTCTCAAATGCAGCCGGAGATCCGGGGGGATTTTCGCTGTCAACAAACTTCCATCTAACAGGGGACAATGGCGCCCGAAAGAAAAAGGGTCCATAAAAGTCCACAAAAACGTGCCTATTTTCCTTCATACTGCTCGTCTGCTGTAATCCAAGTGTCCTGAGCGGGTAACGTCTATAATTAATTTGAAACGAGGTCATTTAGTACATTTTTCGAGCCTAAACAGTGCTATATCGTACTTTCGCAGTGCACGTCTACGCGCGCTCCCTGAACTATGGAAGCCGCGGCGGACCAAGCCAGACGCTTGCGCACTTTCAGGGACTACTGTGCTAAATTGCAAGCGCAGAAGAAGAAGTTCCACTGTTTACACTCTGCTGTGAGTGACCGAGCTGTGGACAATCACAGGCGCGCAAGCTTCTTCTTGTCTCAGGACACTTGGATTACAGCGGACGAGCAGTATGAAGGAAAATAGGCACGTTTTTGTGGACTTTTATGGACCTTTTTGTCCCCTGTTAGATGGAAGTTTGTTGACAGCGAAAATCCCCCCGGATCTCCAGCTGCATTTGAGACATCAAAAAAGTGCTCCCAAGTGTTGCTCAGCATGAGGGTGAGTAGAAAATGAAGGCATATCATTCTTTGGGTGAAGTACTCCTTTAATCAAATCTCGAAAACATAGACATAGACTTAGCAGTGTTACGTGCTCTCTTGTGCATCTGCAACTCTGTGATGCAGACGAGCCAGAACTGCTGCAGAATTAATACGTCTAGGTCTGTTCACGCCACTGTGAAGATTGCTGAGGTGGAATGTGGGGGAAGAGTTCTGCCTCCAGAGGTAATATCAGAGTCATATTCAAGATGAGAAGAGAGCTAGAGGAGCCCGTGGGGGAGCTCAGCACTGAGTGTATGTCTGCTTGTGCGTGAAATATGCTATGTTCCTCCCTTGCGCATCTCCAAGGTCGAATCAGACTGTTGATTGACTAAAAAAACACAAAGAATTGCAGAATTGATGTGAATGTGTTGAGACATAATGACCGCAGAGCTTTGTTGTGGCACTTTTGAAAGCACAGTGTAAAATAAACTAGACTGAGGAGTTTAATCTGCTTACTCAAAACTTTCCCATTTGATCAACAACTTTGTGGTGAGCTCCATTTTTGTTTGCTTTTGTTAGTCTGTGGCATGAGATTATTTGTCAGTAAATATGGCCTCTGGGACTCACAAGTGGACACACAGCAAAATACCAACTTTTATGGGCTAAAATGACATTCCCTTTGAGATTTCTACATTTTAATGAGCTGTCAAAACACAAATCATGATCAAATCACACCCCAAATGTCAGACAAAGATGAATGCATTTTACCAGACAGTAAAAAGGCTGTGTTTCACTCAGGCACACGACCACACAGAAACACACATTAAGCCGTAATGTGCTTGAGTCGCGTGATAAAGTGTT
Organism: Scarus forsteni; assembly: GCA_036419115.1. Classification (NCBI taxonomy): domain Eukaryota; kingdom Metazoa; phylum Chordata; class Actinopteri; order Labriformes; family Labridae; genus Scarus; species Scarus forsteni. The sequence goes on from JAZDUH010000341.1 coordinate 6,977,456, forward strand.
TGTTTTATTGTTGATATTTGTCTCTCTGTGTTCTCAGCAGCTCTGAGCTCCACAGCGGGGCTTATGGGAGCTGTCAGTGCAGCTCAAGCATGATAAATAAAGTCGCACAGGCGTGAATTGTGTGCAGTGAAGAACATGAATTACGCTGACCTTGTCTCACAGATTCGTACCCCAGATAGGAAATGAACACTGGGGGACAATTCAAAAAGAGCAATTGTAATGTGTAATGTGGCAAATAAAATCTGCACTGTTGTCTGTTTATGCAATATAATTAGTTTTTAGCATTTTGAATGCATATTAACACAGAGGGAGGTGGATTATGAGTTAGGTCTAAAAGTTTCTTAGTCAGTGTTTCAAACTGTGATGTAGACTTCTCATAAGGACTCCAAGCTGCTTATGATGCATTAATGAAAGTCTTTTTATGTCCTAGTTGCACCAAGTTGATCATTTTAAAGCAGGAATGTGAAGGTTTTAAAGCGTTTGGTACAAACCCCAATTTCACTGAATTGGGACATTGTGTCAAACAGATTAAAAAAAAGCTGCTGGACAAACCGATTTCCAGCAGCTACTGACCCTGTAGATCGGGTAGAGGGAATGGTCCTATGGTTCCTGACTTTTTGAGAAGTGCTCTGTCACCTGAGAAAGACATGGTTAAACACAACGGTTGAATAAAAAAAAGCATAAAATGTACTCTGCCTAAAATAATTCTAATACTGGATTTTGGCATGCCGATAACCCTCTTATTCAACCCTGGATCTTTTAGTGTTAATCTTCAGAAGCTAAGTCTGATCATCTCCTTCTCAAAAAGTGGATGTGGCATTTCAGTTCTATGCTCTAACGTTTACTGTGCATACACAGAAATGCCTCATCTTGTCTCTACACAATTGTTCTTAAGTGGTTTGGCTGTGGGACCCACCATCACCCCATGATGATGAAATTTCAACTTCTCAATGTTATTAAATAAAAAGACAGAGCAGTTTGAGCCTGAGATTGAACAGAATTGAAAAAATAAGTTAATGATAAATCAAAATGACCTGCATGTGGCACTGTTTGGAAGGAATTGTCCTTTAGCACTTAATTATTTGTGTTTTAAATGAAACCAAAAAGTGCATCTCAGGAGCACATGGTTTCAAGACTAGAAATGTAACTGTGGCTGTGGGTACATACTGAACAGCTCAAAAGAGCTTTAATGAACAAACATGAAATGAAAAATTTCAAAGATCCTAAAAATATGTTGCCTTAGCTGAGTTGACTTTATATATAAAAACACTTTTGTATTAAAGTGTGTTAATAAGCATTACATATTATCGCCATCTATTAAGAAGTGTAAAAAGTAGAGACTCGGGGCGCTAGTGCGCATGCGAGCGATGTAGACGTGTTTTGGTCAGCTCTCCTCTCCGTGACTTACAAATTATCTTTATACTGCGTCTTTTCTGCTCATAGACCACACGTGTATGCATATAGATCTCCCTAAGGACTCTATAGTACTGAGAATTCAACATGCCGAAGCCAAACATCTCCAGCAAAGCCAAAACTATCGACAGCCAAGCTACCGGAGCTAGACCTGGCACCTCCAGTGGCCGCAGCCCAACTAGCGATTCTCCCACCGAGTCAGACATTTCTCCGGATAAAACTTATGGTATGTGTCAGGCACTGTGCAAACAAGTGTCAGAGTCAGTCCTGCGCTGCATCAATGAACGTTTCGACGCCTTTGAGGCTAAGTTTCAGTCACTCGCAGCCTCGCAGGCCGAACTGCTAGCCCGGGTGGCTAACCAGGAGCAAGCCGCTAGCGACCTTGACGTCCGCGTGTTGGCGCTAGAGGCTAAACACACTGAGCTGGCTGGACGCAACACCGAGCTTCAGAAGAAGGTGCTTGACTTGGAAGCCCGCTCTCGGAGGCACAACATTAAAATCGTGGGGATACAAGAGGGTGAGGAGGAAGGCAGACCAACCGAATTCGTCTCCAAACTGATCCCCAAACTGCTTGGTGAGGAACACTTTCCGCATCCAGTTAAAGTCGATCGGGCGCACCGCTCCCTCCAGCCGAAGCCGGCCATCGGCGCCAGACCTCGCACCATCCTGGCACGCATCCACCATTTCCAGGAGAAGGAGTTGATTCTTCGCATTGGCAGACAACAATCCATGGAGTACAAGGGAGGCAAAGTCCTTATTTTCCCGGATTACACCAGCGAGGTCATGGCTCAGCGCCGTGCTTTTAAAGAGGTATTACAGGCACTGCGCAACGAAGGAATAAAACACACCCTGCGGTACCCGGCCAAGCTGTATGTTTACCCCCGAGATGGTGGGACGCCCAGGATCTTCGCGGACCCGACGGAGGCGGCGAGGTCCCTGGGGAGGAATAACGCACGAGAAGGGGAGTAAACCAACATACTGACATTCTTCACTTAATTCTCGTTTGTGCCGAGGTGAGGCAACTACTTGTTCAAAGCAGCTGAACAGCCACTTTCAACACTGGGACTTCTCTGTAAACTTTATATTTATTATAGTGGCCCATTTTGAACTGCTGCCATATCTGCACAAATTCAAGTGTGCTGATACTGTTCATATTTCCTTGCCCTGATGGCTTTATTTTCGCAGTATCATATAGTTCATGATATTATAATGTCACGGAGAGGGGCCTAGTGGTAACTGTCTCTTTACTTGCCCAGTAGCTCCTTTGAGATAATTATGGGATGCCTTGTACCAGGTTTGGGCAGGCACAAGGCGGGGTGGGAGGGAGGGATGTTGTGTTTTATTTGTTCTTTTGTTCACTGTTTTTTCATATGGTCAGTGCTTTACTTTATATTACTTGGTTGTATGAGACACTTCTGTCTTATGGAAGGGGCAATATCTCTGTAAAATCATCCACTATTGATGAACAGGGTAGTAAAATTTGTGAGTTTTAATGTGAATGGGTTAAATGGACCTGTCAAACGAAAGAGAGTCCTAACATATTTGAAAAAATTAAAAATAGACATCGCCTTTATACAAGAAACCCATTTGACACCATTGGAGCATAGGAAACTGAAGAGGGATTGGATAGGGCATGTAATATCGTCGTTTAATTCTAAAGCCAGGGGAGTGGCTGTTTTAATAAACAAGAATATCCCTGTTAAAATTGGAGAAACAGTTGTTGATACAATGGGGAGATATGTTTTAGTTAATTGTCAGATTTACTCAGAACCCTGGACTCTCTTAAACTTTTATGCACCCAATTATGATGATGAGTCATTTGTTCAAGATTTATTCTTGAAGGTGTCAGAAGGGCGACAAAACATTCTTATAGGAGGTGACTTTAATTTCTGTCTGGATCCTACTCTGGATAAGTCAGTTCTATCGGTATCCAAACCTAAAGCAGCCAAAATCACCATTGAATTCATGAAGGAATTAAATTTAACTGATGTGTGGAGACAAATGCACCCTCAAACCCGAGACTACTCCTTTTATTCTGGTCGTCACAACTCCTTTACTCGGATTGATCTTTTCCTGTTGTCAACACAGCTGATTCACAGAGCAGTAGATTCTGAGTACCTATCCAGAACATTATCAGATCACTCACCTCTGATCCTGTCCATTTATATGCCAGAAAAAGCTACAAATACATATAGGTGGCGTTTGAACCCTACTCTCCTTCAAAAACCAGATTTCTGCACATTTATAAGAGAACAAATTGGGCTGTTCTATGAGACAAACTATGCTTCTGCTCCCAATAGTTTTATATTATGGGACACACTTAAAGCCTTTTAAGGGACAAATAATCTCTTATACCAAAGGTATTAAAAAGAAATACATGGCAGAAATAGAAGAATTGGAAACAGACATTTTGAAACTGGAAAAAGAGTTTCAAAAATCCAGATCTAAAGAAGTACACCAGTTATTAGTAAATAAAAAACTTCGATATAATACATTGCATACTTATAAAATTGAAAAGAACATTCTGAGAAGCAAACAAAAATATTACTTAACTGGGAGAAAAGGCACATAAAATTCTGTCTTGGCAACTAAGAAAGGAGGAAAGCTCTAGGACGATTAATTCAATTCAAACTGAAACAGGTTCCATATCATATAATCCAACAGAAATTAATGACTCATTTAAACAGTTCTACACACATCTATATACATCAGAACCACCAGAAAACCTGAGTAACATTGATGAATTTTTGTCCACTATTGAACTTCCCATGCTTGGCCAGGAAGATCGGAATAGTCTTGAGCTACCCTTCACACTAAAAGAAATAGAAAAAGCTCTGTGCTCATTGCAGACGGGCAGGTCACCGGGGGAGGATGGGTTTCCTCCAGAATTTTATCGGGAATTTAAGGATTTACTCCTCCCACTTCTTATGGACGTCATTAACTTAGCCTCTAAGACTCAAACACTCCCTGAATCATTCTCTACAGCCATAATCACTGTAATTCACAAAAAAAATAGAGATCCATTGAAATGCTCTTCATATCGGCCAATTTCACTGTTAAATACAGATTATAAATTGATTTCCAAGGCCCTGGCTAACAGACTTGGACAGTACCTGCCACAACTAATAAACCCAGACCAGAGTGGCTTTATTTCAAAACGCTCCTCAACTAATAACCTTTGTAGACTCTTTAATATTATTCACTTAACAAAATCTGAAACAGAACCCAGTATAGCTGTGGCTTTAGACGCTGAAAAAGCCTTTGATAGGTTAGAATGGCCATATTTATTTAAAGTGTTGGCCAAGTTTGGGTTCGGCCCACTATTTATTAATTGGGTTCAGACTCTCTACCATAAACCCCAGGCAAAAATCAGCACCAATGGACAGATTTCATCTAAATTCCCTTTAAGTAGATCGAGTCGACAGGGATGCCCTTTGTCTCCAGCACTTTTCGTTTTGGCGATTGAGCCCTTAGCTGAGGTAATCAGACAAGATCCTGATGTGAAGGGCTTTCAGCTGGGTCAGACAGTTCATAAAATTAATCTCCTAGCGGATGACATTATTTTATACTTAAAAGACCCTGGTAACTCTCTTTCCAAATTACAAACTATATTAAGTACCTATGGTAATATTTCCGGTTATAAGGTGAATTTGGAAAAAAGTGAAATTATCCCACTGACAAAATTCGATCACTCCAACCTCCAGTGCATGAGTCTATTTAAATGGCCTATTGATGGTATAAAATACCTTGGAATTACTGTAGATAATGACCTCAAAAACCTGTATAAATTGAATTACCTCCCATTGCTCAATAAGATTGAAGATGATTTACGTAGATGGATGGGTCTGCCTCTCACCTTGATTGGCAGAGTTAATTGTATTAAAATGAACGTACAACCAAGATTGCAATATTTGTTTCAATCCCTGCCTATTCCATTGCCACAATCTTTTTTTAAAACTCTCAATAGATACGTTAGACAATTCATATGGAACTGTAAGGTACCCCGGATATCCATGACAAAGTTAACATGGGACTATGGTTCAGGGGGACTTCGGCTACCCTGTTTTAAAAATTACTACTTGGCAGCTCAAATGAGGTTCATTTCATCCTTTTTTGAGGGCAGTGACGCCCCCTCTTGGACACATATTGGGCTGCATCCCCTGAAAGAAAAGGTCCACAGTGATTTCTTTTATAAACATAGTTTTGGAACTATAAACAGGAGGACAGATAACCCTATATTGAGGCATCTGATTAAAATTTGGTATAAGGTTCACGAAAGTCTTGGATTGAAGGTTGGATTGTCACCTAAAACACCTTTAAAACAAAATGAACTTATAACCATGACTCTTGACAATAAGATTCTGGATGTATGGCATCATAAAGGAATTCAACACTTGGAGGACTGTTTCGACAAAGGACTTTTCATGTCATTTGAAAACCTGAAGAGGAAATATACCTTGTCCAATCAGACTTTTTTCTGTTATCTCCAGATGAGATCCTTTCTGAGAACTAATCTCGGCCCCGAAATGATCTTGCCTGTCATGAATGATATTGAGAGATTTCTTTGTGAGGGGAACACTTATAAGTTCATTTCTAAAATGTATCACCTGTTGATGAATGAATGCACAAAACCAGGTTTGCATAAGTCTAGAATGAAATGGGAGTCAGATCTTGGTGTCACAATTGATGAACAGTTTTGGGCAGGTTTATGTCAGAGAGGCTTGACAACTACTATTAATGCCCGGTATAGACTGATTAACTATAATTTTCTACATCAATTATACCTTACCCCGGAAAAATTACATTCATTCAAATCTGAATTGTCAGAGATGTGCTTCAGATGTGATACAGAAGTTGGTTCCTTTCTACATTGTACCTGGCACTGTCACAAAGTGAAGCCTTTCTGGCATGACATCTGTTCTACTTTAACCAGGATTACAGGAGTTGGTGTTCCACCTGACCCAGAACTGTGTCTACTGGGGAACTTGACATGTATTGACGGCTCTCTAAACAATGCACAACTCAAGTTTATGGAGGTTGCTCTATGTGTGGCCAGGAAATGTGTTGCAGTGTCATGGAAATCTGATTCCCCTCTTTTTATTGACAGGTGGTCTTTTGAGATGAATAGTTGCATCCCCCTTGAAAAAATCACATATTGTCTCAGAAATCGATACAACATGTTTTTGAAAATCTGGCAGCCATATTTAGACCATATCGGTACATCTCTTACTCCAAGTACTTAATATGATTGTTTGTATTACTTTGCACACTGACCGTTTTGTTTTGTTTTATTGGGGGTGGGGGGGGGGGGGGGGGTGACTCTTTGTTAAGGTAAGGAAGCTCACCCTCTATGCCTTACTTTATGTTAAGTCCTTATACTGTTGGTATAATGATATGTTTGTAAATTGTGCAAAACTGAAAATAAAATAGTCCAAAAAAAAAAAAAAAAGTAGAGACTCTACTGCATAAAAATCTTCCAAATTAAAGCACAAGATTTATTCCTAAGATTTATTTTTGCCCAGGCAACGGCTCACGACCTACTGGAAAGGGTTTGTGGCCCACTTTTGGGTCACGACCCTCCAGTTGAGAACCACTGCCCTACACTGGAGCATGCAGTAGGCTGAACAAACTCCTGGCTCTGGGCTTTTAGGGTGTTTTCACACCAATGATATTTAGTGCGCACCAGAGAAGTTTTGGCCCAGGGTTTGGTACGTTAGCATCAATGTGAATGCAACCACCGCACTTTGGTGCACACCAAATCAGCCGGTCTGAGACCTCCATGAAGGGGTGGTCTCGATCCACTCCATCTCCCTACATTTGGTGTGGTTTCACTGATGAAACAAAGTGGTCTGAACCGATCTACTTTTGATGCATCATGGGTATTGGAAGCACTGAATTATGGGTACAGTCCTTCATTATTTACTTCCTGTTAATCCCGCTGTTGAATCTTTTGCTTACTCAATTTGTTGATTTGTTTATTCTGGTTGAGGATTACGATGATTTACGAGGATCCAGAAGGTCACTGATGTCGTCTCAAACATGATAAAAAAAAAACACACTTGAAGGAAAATGTAGAAGAGAGCGAAACGTAAACATTGGTCGTTTGGTGTAGGAAATTGTTACCATGGTAGCCTCTTCTTCGTTCTCCTCCGTAGCAGGTTTGGTAACCAGTTACGTGCATGTCGCCCCCTGCTGTTTCACACTGAGTAAATACACAAGTGGGCCCGGGCATGGTTTGATGTTGCAAGTGTGAATGCAAGCCAGCGTGGGGGGCAGCACGGTTCGAAACAAGTGGGCCTAATGTGAAAGTGCCCTGAGTTACATGTGGAGGTGGGAGCAGGTGGCATATGAACCTTGATGACATTATCAGGGGAATATTTTCTACAGACTTTGTAAGTAGTTATTTTCTGAAAGGTGTAGAGGGAGAATTTTTTTTTCATCATGTGGTTTGTGTGTGTGTGGGGGGGGGGGGTAGACTTGACATAGACGTATCATTTTGGAGAAAAATTTAAAAAAAATTAAAGTAAAATCTTTATTCTGCCTAACCAAGAACCTTTAAGTAGAGCATTAAGATATCAACATAACTATACCAGTTTGTACTACATAACGTTTCCTTCTTTAAAAGACAAATGCCTCGGTCTTTATTCCAACACCCTCGAATGTGTAAATGAGGAAGAACAGCCTCGCAGAGTCTCCTTCCTGCTTTGACTTTCCCTCATATCATCATTTTAACTCATATTTCAAACCCTTTTCACCTCAAACAATGGTAAAACCTTTTTACTGACCCTTCCCTGCAAGTCAAGAGACTTCAAATATGAAACTCGCCCCTCTTGAATCTCATAAAACAGATTTATTCAAATTATTCAGGAGAGTCTGGCAACAAACTATTATTTCCTCCTTATCCTGTTTTTTTGCTGGGAGATGGCAGACGGGTCAATTGTTTATCCGACAGATCCTGATGGATTATGTAAGTTACACCAGACTGTGAGAGCGTAAATGCAAACATACATTTACATTTAGACAGGATATTTTATTCTGACACTATGCCATCTATGGGCTGGATTCTGTCAGACTGAGTTCTGGTTTCAGGCTTCTAACAACTACATGTATTTCATATTACTTTAACATTTCTTTTAAAGTCCTTATTCTTATTTATATACACAAACACTCTGGTATTTGTGAATTTCTTTAAAACAACAGTGGAACTTACTGATAACAACTGGAAAATAAATTAGATGTTGATATTTTAAGTCAGACTGATCGTAAAGTTTAGCAGTTTTAGCCTGATGTGTCAATTTACCGTCTTCCTGTGTGGCTTTAAATCCTTCTGTGATGACTACATTCAACCCTATTTCTGTCTGGGTCTGTTTGCTGTAGTTCAGGACTCCTGTAGGACAAAGGATCCCTGTTTGCACCCTTTAGACATCGTGTTGGATCTGAGACCATGTAGTAGTGTTGTGTTACTTGAGACCAGTCTGGCTCCCAAGGCTTCATTGTGAAGGTCTTGGTCTTGTCTCGGACTCGAGAGCGTCTCGGACTGGCTGGACTTGGGATTTCTCATCAAGACCGATCAAGACAAGCACTGATCTGCTGTTCTTCAACTTCATTAGTGTGAATAAAATGAAACACTTGGTAAAATGACAAAAAAAGCTTGAATTCATGTGTTATTTCCCCCTGTAATGACTGAAACCTTCCCGGTGTTTGGACTGAGGGACACCCCCCTTAACTGTTCAACCTTGTCATGGTTTTTAAACTGATTTTGGTGGTCTTGGTCTTGTCTCAGTCTTGGCTTGTCTCGGCCTTGGTCTCGACTCAGTCTTGACTCCCAAAAGTCTTGGTCTTGTCTTAGTCTTGGTGCAGTCTGATCTTGGGTAGGCCTTGGTCTCGGATAGTGTGGTCTTGAGCACAACACCACCATGTGGTAAAATGGATTTTACATCTGCTTTGTATGGCTTTTGTTAAGTGACTTTTTAATACTTTTGTAGCAATGTTCAGCAGTGCCAACGTACGTAGGCCAACGTTTCCCTAAGGCCAGTGCACTACCCATGAGTTACATCTATGTTAGCAAACATCTAGAAGCCTTATACAATTAGCAAGGGGGATACCAGGTAATGCCATACTCCACAAGCACAATAACCAGGTGGATTGTTTGATCAGATGTTATGATCAGATGATGTAGTTAGCAGGCAGTACGGCTGCCATGTAAAGGACCCTTTGTTGAACAAACTAAGCCAAACATGTAGGAAGTGGGGTCAAAATATCCTTTCTATAAAGAAATTTGAAGTGTTGTTGTTTCTCATTTAATAAAGAAATGTAGTCCAGATCTGGTAAAACTGCTACTGAAGCTGTTAGCATCTGTTAACATCTATGCACCAGCAGTCACTTCCTGCTGTTGTCTCTCTTGCTTGGTAAAATTGATCTGTCTGATTACAGATAGTGTATAAGGCAGATCCAGCTGCACTGCAAGGTTACAGCACAATGTTCTCTCCACTTTATATATGTCAGCTTCTGCTGAATATGGCGAAATTGGTGCCAGGAACTAATTTTCACTGAAATTTTTATGATCTCTCCAAGTTGGTCAACAGTAGCAATAATAAAGTGATGTGTTAAAGCTAATATCTTCTCTACCTTTAATGAAACTCCAGATAAATCTTTTTTATAGATTGAGGAAAGACTATTTTGTGAAAGTTGATGTTTCAAGTGTACTTAAACCTGCTAAACCATATCCCAACAAATGTAAAAATGATGAAGTTGCCCTTTAATCCAGGTGTTGCTTGAGCCTGTACAAACTGTACCAATGTGTGCAGATTAGGGATTATTTACGCTGCACTTTGACCGTCTCCTGTCTCTGTAAATTTATCCAGGCCTGAGCCGAGGAGAGGATGAAGGCCATGGTTTTCATCCTTCAGTAATAGATGATCTGTCCGTGAGACAGAGAGTCCGATTGCATGCTAACATCTACCCTCTAAACCTGAGCTGTGACAGATAGGTCGTCCTAGAACCAAGGTTTCTCCATCAGACCGGGGACTCTTCACTGCACAAGACCTCAGCAGAGAGAGGATATGTATTCATCTCACAGCAGAGGTGAAAAACACCTCATTTTTCCAGGGTGGATATTTCACCGAGAGCGTCTTTATTAGAGCATCACCGCTCTGCAGACCTAAACAACCTTTAGATCATACAATAATGAGAAAAGAAGATAAACATTCACCTCGGTGTTGCAAAACAAGATTGCCTTATACAACTCAGGGCTGTAGGGCTTGGGCTGGACTATTAAACGCAGCATCTATATATCAGCTCAGCAGCTGCAGCTCCTAAAGGCTTCTATAAATGCTGCTCCTGATAAATTTCTCTGATCCAGTAGATGGGGTTCTGTGATTTGTTTTCCTCTTTTGAACCCAAGGCACATGAGCACAACAAATGATACCTAAAACTAGTTCTTATCCCTGTTTTGTGACCCTCTTCCTTTTTGTTCCAGGATACCCCCCGATCTGGGAGCGGCCGCCACAAGAGGTAAGACTCCCTCTCTCAGAGTTTATCTGCTTTGGCATCACCAGTAATGCGTCAAAAGATGGAATAAAGCAGTTTTGTTCATCCAGAACTAGAAAAGATTCCCCAAATGCCTCAAAAAGCTTTCTCCTTGTGCGTCACTATTTATCTTCCCCTAAGGATTCCTCCTCCTGTATTTTCTTGTTCATGAAAGATGAGTGTTTTGAACGGTAGTTGACAGGAAACCATCTGGATTTCAGACTCTTCTCTGTTGTTGCTGGCCAGGAGTGTTGATATATTATCATTACCTTTTGGCGCTTCGGAGTTATAAATGTGAGGCTCAGGCTTGTCAGAACTGTTTTTCTGACTCAGGCAATCAGCTTTTACTTTTTTGCAAAGTCAATGGTCAGATCAGCTTTTAAAGCAACAGTATGCCATTTTCAGAGTCGATCCAATGGAGGGATGACTTTCACTCTACTGCCTCAGGATGCTGTATAACACTATGCAAGTTTGGCAGATGAGGCTAATGCTAAGGCTGAGCTACATAGGTGAACCACAATTGCAGTGTTTCATATGGACTGACAACAAAAGATCTACATATGTGGTATACATCAGGACTTCATGACTGGAAGTCCATCATGTTTTATGTTGTGTTGTAGAGAAGCTACCACCAGACTGTGGAAAGAGAAATGTGAGAGAGAAACCACAAAGGAGCCTTAGCACATACTTGCATTTAGCATCAAGCTAACGTGCCATGGTTAAGTCAGTCTTAAAGACAGTCATGCTTGAGGAGTAATTCACAGGTTGTTTTTATGGCTCTGTGGTCTCCTAGTTTGACATTGTGAATATTAAGTCTACCTTTTGTTTTAGTGAAAGAAAAGATGATGACCAGTGTAGCTAGGAAAAGAAAAAAGAGAAGTGACCAAGCAGTCTAGAACGTATGTTTGACTGGCTTTAGATGCTGAAAGATTTTTTTAAAAAACTGGAAAAGTGATCATAGCACACAAACCTCTGCCTATTTGTTCTTGACATTGTTAGCCAGTGAAAATGTGCAACATGTTATTTTGCAATATTTTAACGAGTCCTTCCTGAATCCAAATATGTCTTTAGATCTCTACAGTATCCAGTTAAGCCACAAATGCCCCAGCTGATTTGGGTTCAGACATTACTGGCAAATTTGCATTGAAGATATGTGACTGGTAGATTGGGTTGAACCATCACCTGAAGTCAGTAACCTGGTGTCCATGGCAGAGAGAAGATTCTGTTATGGTGTTTTTGTCTATATTGGCTTGTTGACTTGCCATCCAGCCAATGTAAGACATTAGCATGAAAAATATGATTAAACCAAGATGCGGTACCTTTGACTGTCCACTTGAAAAACATCTTTCACATGTTTGCTGCTGCTGCTGCTGTAGGTCAGCCTTCCTCCTTTACTCAAGCCCCCATAAGCAGCCACTGTGTAATCCCAACAGTCATTTTGCTTTCACAGGAACGAGTCTAAGATAATTTTAGTTCAGACAACTTTATTTATCCCACAAGGGGAAATTCTAGGCCTGTCACGATAACAAATTTAGGTGGACGATAATTGTCCAAAAAAATTGTTGACGATAAACAATATTATTGTCAATATTATTTTGGTTTTTTTGTTTCATTTTTTCATTTATGTAATTATAATATGTCATTTTAAAGTGAGTACACCATATCAAAATCAAGAAACTTTAATTTCATAAGAGTATTTAGCTATAATTGGAAGGTCAAGATCTTTTAATTAACAATTTACTAAAGAAACAATATAATAAATTTAACAAAAAACAAGAAAAAAAACCCAAATAAAATAAAATGGACTCTCTTTCAGGAAAAATTGCATGTTAAGTAAAACTAATTACTCTAATCAAAAACAATAAAAAAATAGACCCTGTCTCTGTAAAGAAACAATTAAACTCCAATAAAAACACACACAAAAATAAAAACAATGAATACAATGCAGTTTATACAGTTCCTGAATTGTTTGTGGTTTGTACTTTCTCCCAGTCAATTCGTTCAGTCTGTCAAAAGTTTGTAACATTGCTGGCTTTTCAACCACATTGAAGGTTTGCATTTCTTTTGCACTGTAGCGAACGACACTGACTGTGAGAGCACCATTTTGCGCTTTTATTTATATTTACTTTGCCGACCAAATGCCTCAGTTAGCGCTGACTGTCATGACAAAGGCTCCGCTGCACCTCCCCTTCTTCTTCTTCTTTGTCGCCACTACTGTCAAGCAAACACGACACATCGGCTCGTCAGTGTTCATGGGCTCACACCTTGTTCATTCTGTATAAAACCAAAACATTCCCACACTGGGGCTGTGACAGCCGGCTTAAGAGCTGTAACTTTTGTGCCATCATTCATATCAGTGTTTGTTGCTCTCTCCGTGTGTACGCGCGAGTATGTCTGACAGATGCTCACTCCGCTATAAATCCGCTATAGAACCGATGCACCCCAGAGTTAAGAAAGATGGACAGAGTGAGCCATCTTCTCATTCAGCCTCTTTGGTAGAGAGAGGGGAGGAAAACAAACATGCATGCACGTGTCAGTTTATCGAGGCTGTGAAACTTGCCGAGGATGTTTTTATTTATCGTTCGGTTAATTGATTTATTGATTATCGTGACAGGTCTAGGCAATTCATTCAATTCATTTGTAGCTTTCCAGTGTACATATAGTCAGTCAACAACACAAATAAATAATTAATCAAACATGTTTAAGCATGGGACAGGCCCACTGAACTTGACCAATGATCTTCAAAGTTTAATCAGTTCATTAATGCCATATTAAGACATCTGGTTCACAAGAGTGCTCTGGATGGACGCTGGATGTTTTCTTGCTCCTCTCGGCTCTTTCCATCCATCATTCTGATTTGATTGTTAATAAAATGCTTAAATTTCGTATGTTCAGGTGTCCTGGTTAGTTTTGGCTCATTGCTCGCTGATATTTGTGTGTCTTTGAGGGCCGTTGTTAAACCTGTACGTGCTCTCTCATCCCTCCTGCCGAGGTTCCCAGGAGAGTATGATTGCCTCAGCCCCTCTCTCCCTCAGACCTCCCCCCGCAGGGTGTTAATGGGCTGCGGTGTGATATTTAGTATAGAGGCCATGATTGTTTAGGCTTAGCTTCAGCACCCGCTGAGAACCGGTGTGTGTGCATTCTCTGTTTGTGTGTGTTTTGGTGAAAGTGTTTGTATCTTAATCAGAGCCAGAGTCTGGTAGTTCTGTGCTCTCAGGAGGTGTAGAAGTGCTGCACGGTGAAGCGCAGAGGGGGTCGAGAAGCGAAGTTTGATTGGTCACGTCAGAACAGTCATTTGTGAAAAGTTTGAAGAAATGCCTTGAAGCAGTCTGGAGAGCAGCGGAGAAGCATGAGGTCCAATTACCTCGGCTTTTAGCCTTCAGAATATAATCTGTTCTCCTTAAAGTCTAATCAAAGTTTTTGCCAAATTCCCCAAATTTATCCACAAATGATTCACTGAATTCTGTATGAAGTTGTTAAAAAAGTTCTCCATCTGGATATCTCTGCTCTGTTTGAGGGAAATTCCTTAAACCTTCTGGAAATGTCATGATAAAAGCCTGAGGTCAACGCAAGATCCATTGACCTGATCTTTGACCTTACAATGTGAGCAGTTCATCCTTCATAACTATCACTTACATTTTAGAAATTGCCTTAATAAGCAACGACTGAACATGAGGCCCAATAATTTTGACGTTTGACCTCAAAATCCTGACAAATCTTTCTAGGGATAATTTGGAAGTTTGTGCAAAGTTAGAGGTGTGAAAAAATATAGGTCCAGCAATATATCTCAATATTTTGACCACTGATACAATATGGATATTTCAAATCTTAATATCTATTTTTTTGTAAAAACAAAAAGAGTTGTAAATAAAATACAACTTGTAAATACTTATGTACAGGTTTTTTTATGCAGTCTATTCAGTTCAGACAGTGGCAAGAGAAATATGTAATTTCTGTTTATTAACTGTTGTGCTGTCAGTGTTCAGTTTGAGCTGCACTGCACGTTAGGTTGCTTTTAATACATTGTTAAAGGGAAAACAGGAATAATTTCTTTGCAACATTAGTTTAAGTGACTTAATGCACTTTGTGTTTCAAGCCAGGTGTATGTATGTTACACTGCATTTGACATATTTCAAAACAATAAAATGGAAAAGCTGTAGTTTTATTAATGTTGTGCAATTTACGTTTTTTTTAGATAACTAGAATATCGCAACACATCACAATATTGTGATATCGTGACATATCGTGATATTATCCTATTGTGACCCAAGTATCTTGATACATATCAGATCGTGAGGTTCTTGCCAATATTCATCCCATGCAAAGTTCAATAAAAATCCCTCCATGCCTTCTGTAGAAATAGAAATTTCAAGCAAAGCATGAACCTGAGGCACAGTAGCCTTCGACCTCAAATATTGATCAGTTGGTCCGTCAGTCAAAGAGAAAATTTGTTCAAATAATTAAGAAAATCCATCAATATTCTGGTGCTTTACTGCCTACAACCAAGAGTTGAACATGCTGCATGTTGACTTCAACTTTTTACCATTAAGTCTGAGATCTTTTTTTTTCAACCTTGAATCAGAGTTCATAGTGTATTAAAGATACTATTAGGAGTTTCTAAGTAATTAAAAAAAGTCTCACTTTTAGATATATGCCTGATTGAAATACACACTTTAAGATGAGTTTTACAGCATCAAAATAGGTTATCTATAAATGCTTTTCCTTAGCTTCGCGGTCGGGTCGGACAGGACTGGACTGGCCTGGATACTCAACTTCAGGAACAAGACAATTAAAACTAGAGCAAATTTATATTATACAGACACGTCTTAGAGCACCGGGCTGTAAGTAGCGATATATAGCCGGCTACAAAACTACGATACTAAGTTTTCCTAAAATTGCTTGCTGTCACACATCAAAAACTACCGCTACGTAACTAGAAAGAGATACATTACCTCGTCACTTTGCATCCTGTAAGTTGTTGAAAAAAGAAGTTGTAAAGCAATGCAGAGTTCTGAGGAAGGTCCGAGCTGCATTCATTAGCATCACAACAAACGCACGCTTTGTCTTGGGTCACGTCTTTACGACAGTCGCTGCATGTGCTCACGGGTAGCAGTCTTTATGTCGCCGGAAATAGATTCTCCTCATAGCACCTTTAAGTTAAAAAAAAAAAACATTTCAGCATTCATGGTACACTGTGTCACGAGTTAAGGATTCAAAGTTGATTTAATGATTGAAGCCTTTGACCACAAGTATGCTATCAAATAGTGAGATTAAAATGTTTGCACATTTGGAAATTCGTTCCCTAAGTGTGTGTAAGATATTGCATTCACAAGAAAGGGATAAAAATAGGAACGAGGACCGTCTGACCAAGGGCCTCCAAAATAGGCTCTCTCTGTCCATAGTTGATGTGATTGTTAATGTAATGTTGTAAAGAGTGGCTTATTTTTGACCTTGAATTGTACGCAGGTCATCCCTAACTCTTAAGTGCTAATATGTGAAAACATTTATGAGAACCTGCATTTCTTTGCTAGGGGTGAACGGGAGGCCTGTTGACCTTGACCTTTCAGTTAGAGTGGTGCCACAACACACTCTTCAGATCAAGTATTTGCATGTATGGGAGGAACATAAAGCATAATAGCCTTTGACTTATTAGATCAAAAATCAGGCATGATCATCTTTGAATCAAAGTTCACTGGTGCAAAATTTGAAGAAAAAACCCTGTGTCACCAGAATTGGATGAAAATGAGATCCATTAACCCACAACACTTGATTTAGGACCTCTAGCACATGTTCAGTTCATCCATGTTCCCTGATGTTTACCTCTGTATTTGCATTAGTCCATGCATCTGTATGCTCATGCAGATACAGGATGTGTGGCAGTGAAGAGTCACAACAATGGAGACAAATGGAAAGCACTTTATCTCTGCGGGGGCGAGTGCCAACGAGAGAATTTCAAGGACTCCCTCTTGATCAAAAGCGATGGTCGCTCTGATGTTTGGCTCTTTGTAATAGTGAGTGAAATACGCTGTTGGTCCTGTAAATGTCAAGGTACAGACGACAAACGCTTGTGCAAGAGCTGAGGCTTCAATACAGAGACAAGCAAAGCAGATTAAAACTCAGACAGAAGTAGAAGTTTTATGTTTACTTCATGCCTCATATATCCCTGTTTATAAAACCTTTATTTTCTGTAAACTTGAGTGAATATGAACCAAAATCACTCAGGATTTGTATATCTTAACCTTGCTTTCTTTATAAACCAACAACCAAACAAAAAGAGACAGCTTCTGCTTTTATCCACATTTCTACACAAATTATCCTGCTACATCCTTTCACTAGTCTCTGGACAATATGTCATTTCCTCACTGCTTTAACTGAACTTTTGATTTTTCTAAAACAAATCCAAACATCCTGCTCTGTGGTTTACTGTGGCTGCACTGGAAGCATATAAATATCTGGCTTTATCTTTTAGTCCCCATTCCATTGTCATTACAGTTCCTGATACTAACTTCAGAGGGGCCTATAAATATATATATTAGTATGACATTGACAAACAATCATGAATGATCTGCTGCTGTGGACCTGCCAGACTCCGTGTGCTCTATCTGCATCAACCTCAACACAAATAACACCATTTACCATAAATTTATACTTCATTTTGACCAATAAAACCAAACTTAGTCAGTTAGACTAGACGCTACTATATTAATCAACATCAGTCCTCTCAATGTTATTATCATTAAAGAGGTTAATATAAGAATGACCCCTCTATCTGTGGTTATTATTGATTATTCCTCCACAATAAACACCTTGACAACCATCAAATACATTTATATTCAGCAGAGACAAAAATAATGAGGACAGATTTATGGTCTGGGCAACCATAAGATTGTCCCTATCATTAATTTTTTTTTTGGCACTTGTTGCTCTTCTTGAATGGAGGTATTCTTGTGTATTTATATATGAATATATTCATATATGTGTTCTGAAATATGAATAGTATGGTTCAATGTATTGTAAGGTCAATCAATCATTATTTGTATAGCGCCAATTCATAAAAGTGTTTTCTCAAGACACTTTACAATAGAGCAAAAGCTCTTCATTTTATGGATACACATATATGCATAGATACATGTATACATATAAAATACACATATACAAATATATACACCCAACATGAATCCATATGGCCAATCATGAATCCCTCCATCATGGCGGCAAGAAAAAACCTTCTGTTAAGCAGCAGGAAATCTTGAATGTGGATCCCAGTCTCATGATGAACAGCAAATCCACACGATGCTGTGTTGGGTGTGAGGGTGAAGGAAGGGAGGTAAGAGGAGACAAGTGGACTAAAGTAAGAACTAAAGTTAGTGACAGATCCATGAACCATAGACCTGCCGTCTGATTTATTAGAGGTTAGCCTCTTGAGATGCTACATCTCCTTTTCAGGAGGGTACTCGTGTCTGAATGGTTGTGGTGATCATTTTATAGGAGTATAATCGATTATATTGTTAATGAAAATAAGAATTTATGTTAGTGATGAACTCATGGGTGCCCAGACCACAAGTGCATCCCTACTATATTTGTCTATTTTGTTAAGTATAAATGTATTTAAGTGCCTCGAGATGACACATGTTATAATTTGGCACTATACAAATAAAGATCATTTGATTTATTGAATAATGCTGCATAATTTCATAGCAGTAAATATAGTCCTTAATTTGGTCAGTTCTTTAACACCAGATGGGCAGTTTGGATTTAACCTTTGTGATACTAATGGTATGAAAGATAAGGAAACATTTCCAGTTTGTTACTCCATGATTAAAAGTACAAAAGATTTGCAACTATGGAGGTGGGAAAGCATGCTAAAACCAATTTATTTATTTATTTATTTACCTCTACCAATTATGTTATGTTTTTGCTCTCATTTTTCCCTTTTTTTGCTGTTTTGTCTGTCTGTCCGTCAACACTGATGAGATTTTTAAGGAATGTTTGTCATGGCACAAAGACGCAGAAATCAGATGTAGGTGCTGATTTCAATATGGATGGAGGTCCAAGTATTTTCTAAAATGATGACTTAATGTTGCAGTAGAGCAGTTTTCCAGATTTTCACCAATAACTCAAGACCTTCTCAATAGATTTTAGTGACATTATCTGGGAATGTTGATCATGACGTAATGAAGAAGCTATTCAATATTTATGATGGTGTTGATGCAAATATAGATGTGGATATAGATATGTCTGTAAAGATTTGTTAACATTGTGTGATGGAGCCATTTACCACATTTGAATGTTAAGTTCATGATAATAACTCTATTAAAGATGTCAGAAGCATTTCGGTGGAGGCTCATACTCTCTAGTTAACAGGGCTTCACAAATTTATTAGACAAATGAGACATCAAATGTTGCACGACTTGCATAGTAACAGCGTCTTTTTGGCCAAGAGTTAAGAACACACGCAATTACCACAATCTACAGAGTTTAATTCCAGTCAGTGACCTCTGCTGCTTTTCCAATTACCCTCTCTTTCATCCTTTTATTCCCCTTTCAGTCTGCACTGTTTATCCAGTCAAATATAAGAACACATGAAAAAGGCTCTGTTATGACATTTTTAACCATACAGCCCACTGCTGCCTCTAGCTTAGGAGCCCAAACTGCTCTGTAAAGTTGTATATTAATGGAAAAATCACATTTGGCAGCTCCTGAAAAGAGTACAGATGGCACAAAGGAGTAATGTTTGTCCTTTGTCTTGCCAGCAGCTTCCCTGTTTGCCTCAGCTGAAGAAATGTGCAGACAGCCTCCTACAGAAAAGTCTGCAGACTCCACAATAATTTGATTCCAAGAGAGATTTTATAAACCTTGGCACAATCTGCCAGCTTTTTGTGGCTCAGTTACAGAGCTCATTCCAAGTTTCCAAATCAATAATCATTGAAATAAGGTCAGTTTGGAAATAAACTGCACCTGAATGTTCCTCCTCAGCTGCTCAGGATCTGTGTTTAAGCAGAGAGGAGGCAAAGCGAAGAGAAAGTTAATGTTCTGCTCGAGCTGTAAACCTTGAAAGATGGTATTTTTCTTCTTCCTCGGCACTGAAACTTCCTTAACCATTCCTGACCCTATTTGCACCTGTTATATGTAAATTGTTTCATAATCAGAACCCTTTTTGCACCTAAGTTTCAAACCCTTGACGACCCTTTTATCCATCAGTGGAATAAAAGGCAGAGGGCTGTTAATAATGCATGCCTAATTGAGAGGGCAAAACGCAGGAGATATTCCCACCTGCTCTTTTGAGGATGGATGTGTCATCCTATTGAAGTCTAATAAAGTGGCTATGATTCATATTTTCAAACAGCCGTCGGTGTTAAGGCTGCACTGAACTCTTTGTACAGTGAACTTGTACAACACTCACAGCTAGTACTACTTTATCCTTCCTGTGTTGAGTCTGAGTTAAACAAAAGATTTTTGGTTATTTATTTGTGTATTTTGTGTTTGTCTTTCAGCTCTGCAGGGCCTGGATCTGAGGAGGAGGGAGGGAGGCAACGGCACAACCGTCACGGCAGAGATGGAGGAGCTGCGGCATCAGGGAGTCTGGAGAAAAGGATAGAGGAGATGGAGAAGGTGTGGCTAATAGTGTGGAAAGTTTCTTTTCTAACCCTACTTCCATCAGGACCATTTTGTCAGGAAAGGACACCGCAGCAGTTCTTTGAATTCAGCTTTATTATCATTTAGTTATCAGCTGATATTTGAATTTGGAGGGGTGGCTAAGGTGGGTGCTTTCTCTGCCTTTCCACATGCTGATAGTGGACGCCATAAGCAGGAGAAGCACGTGTTACTGCTCTCTTTGCGTAAACCTGCAGCGCAGATGGATCTGCCTGATTAATTTTCTACAATCACACAGATCCTTATTGCCAAGCTCAAACTGCTACGACTTCATGACTAAAAGTGGGACAGCCCAGTCAGAGAAGAGAGGCGGAAACTTAAGATGGGACGACAGCGGAAAGTGACAGCATGTTTGAAAACAATGGCACCTTGTAAAACCGTCTCCATGAAGCAGTCTGCAGTTTTAATCAGAAATAGACTCAAACTTATTCTTTAAAAGAGGAGAAAAGATCATGACTTGAGGCTTTTCAGACAGGAAATCATGTTTTCGCTTGGAAATCCTGGACGTGGAAATCCTCCACAGATGATGGTAGTTGTGGTTACTTAGTGATACTTGGCAAAACGTGCTCACCTCAGAAGTTTACCGAGAGAATTTGGTGGGGATTGTTGTTGACAAGATTCATGTCACGTATGAGTTGTAAATGAAACATCTGTGAGGTTTACCAGTTTATTTCTCAGTTATTGCACGCACTCAGTTGTAACACGCACCTCATATTTCACAGTTTTTGCCTAGAAAAACTACTCAGACTATTTTGCCTAGAAATATTTTCTCTCTCAAATGGATGCGGAAACACTTTTTGTTTCACACAGGCACAATTACTAGATTTCTGCCCAACCAATCAGAGAGCAGCTATTTTGCGTCCCCTTGCTCACAAGATGGCAGCACCTTGTGTTTGCCTTTTTTTGCAGAAAGAGAGGGTACTTCTGCTTTTTATGTCAGATTTGTTTCAATCCTGATGCTAGCAAGACAAAATATGGTGAGTATTTTGCTTGTACTTGTGTGTAATGCACTATTGAAAAATGAAAGCTCATTTAAAAGCAAATTAGAGTGTGTTATAATCGAGAAATTACAATAATTTAATGGAGGAGGACGATAGTGTAAGGACCATAGACTGTATATAGTGGACAGCGTGGCTCCGCCTTCTACCTTTTAACGGTTTTGAAGCTATAATATTCCCCGTCAGGGCGCCACCTTTGTGCAGCCAGTGGAGAATCTGGACCATATCTGGACGCAGCTGTCGTAAACGGTCGCAACACTCCGCAGCATACGGCGTACACAATCATTGTGAAACTGCCGTAAACCGCAGTTATTTTTTAAACTCTAATAACTGATGGAAAAGAAAGTTTTTAAGAAAAAAGAGGACTCGGAAAAAATGCAGCCCAATAATACTTTCATATCACCACAGCATACGGATGGGAGAAATATTTCTACGAGGTGTATTAATTTTTTGAAGTTTCACTACGGCCCTGTTCAGATGAATGGGGAAGACGGAGTGTTGACCTATACTGCAGCCAGTCACCAGGAGGAGCAGTTTTCGTGGCGACTTCAATTCGAGCCTAGCGACATGACATCCATGTTTTTTACAGTCTATGGTAAGGACTGAAACGTAGCTCAAGCTAACGGCTAACAACAGTGTGTAGCTGCTACGTCATACTGTGGCTTGATCTGGATTGGTCTATGATGAGTGTGTCTGGCAGAACGATCATCCAATCAACAGTTGCAACTGCTTTTGAAGGTTCTGCCCTCTGGAAAAAAATGTATGGGCTCTTCTCCAGATGAACTAGTGACATATTTCTATGGTGGATGTATAGAACAGTCCGTCTACAGTGTCAGGATAACATGAAGCAGGGAGAAGCAGCAAAATCCCCCAAGAATGATCATGAATGAGCAGGTGGAGGAGGGTAGCAAAGCAGCTTACAAAGAGAGCAGGGAAGAGTAGGCGATATGAATTTTACGTTTACCACCAAATCATGAAAACCATCCAGCTCCCTCAGTTTTTTTGGGTCCAGCCCAAACTTATTTTGTCTGACTAAAGCTTCCATCAACAACATTCTGTATACACAAATCTATTCGAGCGCTTTTAGCAGCTGCTACAGATTTGATTTTCCGTCTTCAAAAAAAAAAAAATCCTCTTGGTATTGTCGGAGAGATGACCTTTTAAACTGCAGATATGTCTTTTCCTCCCACGCTGTTCCCATCAGACACTCAACCCCTCAAAGAAGGAATTCAACTCAGAAAAAATGTCACTGAGGTGGCTTTCAGAGGTTTTTAAAGCAAGTGCAGCTATGACCTCGGTTACTTTCCTCCTCTCTGAGGTGTTCGTCTGAGTCAGATGGCGGCTGAAACTTTCAAAATCACATTTCAAGCACTTATTTTTTTACGGCATTGTGTCTCTCACTCTCTCAGAGAATAGATGTTTGTATGAGACGATCTCTTCAAGAAGCAGCTTTTGAATCTCCGTGCTTGACAAATACAATAAAGTTTTTATGTTGGGTTGTCATAAATATGCATCTCTCACAAAGACACCTGTTATTTCAAGTCTCGTCGTATCTTAACTCAACGCACTACGGTGGGAAAATCACTACCTGCTCATTTGGTTACCATGGCAACGCTTTCATGCCGCTCTGCAGAGGAAAGTGACAGTAGAAACACCGGTTTGATCATCTTTTCCATCACATACCCAGACAGCATTTTCAGCATTGATGCTTCTGAAGACGTTGCTGGCGTTTGTTAAGATGAGTAATTATTGTTTTTTAGTATTGAGGAAGGAGGTGGGTAGTTACACGCTGCCTTTAAAACCAAGAGCAATTTGAAGGAACACAAAGACTTTTGTTAATTTATTGTTCACTCACTGTTTGTTTGTGGCAATAATGACAAATATAATGAGAGAGGAGAAAGAAAAAGTGTTGTCTGATCATCAAATCACAAAAATAATCAGTGCTTCCTATTGAGTCGGTCCAAACAGCTTTGGAAATAATGTGTTTGGAAGTAATATGGCCCTCACTCCACACAAATAATTACTTTTTAAGTGAATTTGTTCTTTCCTTTCTAATTAATTCAAGGCTATCTATTAATTTGACAAGCAAAACAGGCAAAACTCACAAAAGGTAACCAGGATCAGAATTGTTTTGACTCATTAAAAGATTAACTACCTTTGTATGTACCTTGCAAAAACATAGCATTGCCTGTTGATCAGTGGTCGAGTAGGTCACTTCTTTATTAAATATAATAAATAATAAATTATATGTCACGCAAAAGACACTAACTGAATTAAAAAATGATCAAAATTAACACTGTTACAATTACAATATCATTTTAACTAAGACCTGATCCTGTACCCCCATGCTAATGCTTAAAAACAATTCAAATGCCAAGTCCCTTAATCGTCTTATAAATGATTCACTTTAATTAAGCCACATTATTTATTTGTGTTTTTAGGAGCTGTTCAGAGAGCGTCAGGAGAACGCCCGGCTGCTGAAGGCCCACCAGGACAAAGACGACCTCATCGGGAAGCTGAAGGAGGAGATCGACTTACTGAACAGAGTGAGTCCGGCCTACGTGATTTTCTGCTCTAGTGTCTGCATGTTTTTTTAGCTTTTCGTGTTTTCATGCGTGGGAGGCGTGAGTGGGCTGTAAATCATCATCTGGCATTTCAGTGAAGTTGCCTTTAATAACTATGTTTACTTGTACGATGATTTTCTTGTCATCTTTTGGGATTTAGACACCAGCAGGAATATAATTTTACATTTGCACCTTTGTTGAAGGATAAAAGCAAATATTTGAGTCACAGCCATGGGCACAATTTGCATTTTTCAACACAAAACAGACGCTCTCCAGTGGTTGATGATTATTGAGCCGCTGACATAAATGTTTATTGATTTTTCTGACAACAAAAAAAAGTTAGCTGGCATGATTTCATGTTGGAAAAGAAATTGTCAAAGACTTTTTGTGCAAGTGTGTCAGCTCAAATTTGAGGAGCTCTTTGTTCCAAATTGTCACAATGTGGTCCTTATCTCAGGGGGGTTTGGTGGTTTGAAAAAGAAAGAAAAAAGAGAGAGAAATCAATACAGCCGGGAGCACAACAATCTTCAACTTTTAAGCCCACTTTGAGATACTTTTGAGTTTCTTTTCACTTCTTCAGAGAGTGGACTTTGTTGAAGTTGTCAGAGTGAAGCTCTCAGAGCTCAAAAGCCTCCAGTTCACACTTTAAAACTGGATTCAAACCTTATTCTTACTCAGTTTAAACTATTACTTATACACTAAAGTGAAACTCAATGATCACTCTTTATCTTCATTAAATCCTTTCAAGAGAAGACTTCAATCAGCTGCTGCAAATTCCTTTATTGTAAACGTAGACAAAAGACCGCACTGGTACATTAATTCACATCACTGCAGTCGAGAGTAACTGCAGGATTGTAAAAGGCATATTTACGCCTAATGATCAAGCAATCTAAAGTTTAGCTTTAGCAGGGTAGGCGTGGTCTGATGTGAATTAACCTTAAACTTCTCAGTCTTAAAGGAGTCCTCTTTATGCTCAGTTATTTGTATTATTATAATTATGCTGTCCACACTGTCACATTTTATGGAGTTTTCTGCTCCTCGCAGACCTTCAGTTAGCCAAACTGCAGGGAACAGGGTTTATGCTTTCTAATTTCTGACAGCAGTACCTCCTCCATGTTTGCCATCTTGTTTTCATCTGTCTGGTGTATTTTGTTTGAAATGTGTGCAGCAGAAATCTACAAGTTTACACTGGAGGTGCCAAATAACATGACGCAGCTGATGTGTCAAGTTTAACAAACTCTGAAGCCAAAACAACATTTAAGTTTCTAATGACTTCAACAAATAGTGACTTGAACCCAACTGTAGGTGTCCATGTCCAAACTGACAAAATCAACAAAATGTTTGCTGTCACACCGGTCTGTGTGGACAAGAGGGGAGAAAGAGGGACGTTAACGAGATGTTTCTCAGTCAGCAGAGCCTGCTGATTAGGGTATTGGTAAGAACCTCACAATACAATACGTATCACGATGCAATAACATTATGATATAGACCAATCCTGCAGCTGATCTGTGGGCGCCGCCATTATCAGCAGCTGCCATTACTGCGGTGGTGGAACAACGTTACAGAACCACAAGAGTACTGTAAACTAAGGGCTAAAACTTTTTGTATATTTCACAGATAAAGGATTTTACTCATGTCAAATATATATTTAAAAAGTAACATCTACATTTTACATAAACTATGTTGCTCACCCATTTACGATTTCGATCTTCGTTAAACTTTAACATCCAGCCGTGAGAAATGGGGTCTCTGGTTCAGCTACAGTCTCCGTTTGTTAGTTTAGTGCTGTCATTTTGCCATTTATTCCTCCATCGGCTTTATGTCCTCACTGCTGTGAGCCTGGATAGCCTTAAGCTAACCAGCTCCTACTCATGCATATTCAATTAGCCATGTGCTGCTTACGTGTTTGGCACTGAACGGGAGGGAGTATCGCTACATGATAGTTACACAAAGAGCTGGTCGTATAAAATACAAATAATGAATATAAAATAATGTAAGAACAATATACACAATATAGTATGTATGTATAGTATAGTATCAGATGCAGCTCTTTTCCCCTCCCCTTTGGAAATGCTTGGATGTAACGAAGGGCGGGGAGCCTACAGTAGGTTATGATAATGAGGTCTACCCTGATTGGCTGTCCAAAAAATGTCTTGTGGATGGGGCAGGATTCAGATTTATTAATCCCCTAAGGGCAATTCTGTTGACAGTTCGCCTGCCTTATTGATCCATCCGACAAATCAGGAAACGAACAAACAAATGCAAGACATTCAGGAAAGGATCAGCAATAGATATTAAACACAAAACGAAGGGTTACAGGCTGCAGAGTGGACTTTAAAACAGACATGGCTTTTACCTGAGACAAGCAGAAAACACTTGTGGTGGAGACTGGATGGCTATGACATCATAAACTACAGGAAGTAAAAACAGAGTTTTCTTATAGAGCATTTCTCTATGGACTAAGAGTTTAGTAAAAAAGTGTCATGTTCTCCTGTCTCTTGAGCCCCTTCTAACAGCAGTAAAAGCAAAGAAAATAGACTTTTCAGGACATGGGACATTTTAAGGATTCAACATTGTGAGAAAGGGCAGTGTTTCACTTCTTCCTAAAAACTGGAAAACAAATCATTTTTGATTGTGATCCCAATCTGGCTGTGGACCCCGAAATCTTTTGAAGGATTGGTTCACAGTATGAGATTGAACAGTTTTTGACGATAACTCTCTTGACAATGTTACAAAAGCTTTGGCAGAGCTTTGTGCTCTTTGAGGGCTTCTGGTTTGTATTTTTTTGTCTTGTTATAACAGATTCTTTCATTGTTGGTTTAAGCATCATCTAAAGAGCAGGTGAAACTCAGTTTAAGCTCTTCATTAAAAAATCTCAGCACAAAAAAATGTACAATGCTGCTTTAGTTTCTGATGGATGTTTTCAAAATGTTGCTGCCATCACAGTGAGGAGATTGTTCTTCCTTTTTGACAGGAACCTCCCATCAGGGGTCATGTGTGTGTTTTTGAGTATTGTTTGCCATCATGGGTCGCGGTCCTGCTTCCTCTTCACTATGTGGTCAGAGTGCACAGTTCAGTCCTCATGTAAGCTGCTTTGTATTTAGGGCGCAGATTGAAACTGAACCTTCTGAACCAACATCTCTTTTTCTCACCTCCGGACTGTCAACAAGCTCCCCTCTGTCTGTGAAAAAAATATTTCTGTTTTTGGTATTTCAGGAGGAAAGTCTGAACACTTTGATGCCTCAGTTACAGAATAAAAGCACAGCTTTTCCCTTTGGAGCCAATCAAATCTTAACCAAAAAAAACAAACAAGCTATGTAGATGAATACAGAGCTTCAATGTGTGAACATGTTAAGTAGCAAGCTCATAGATGCTCCTGGCATTTTAACCATTATGACAAACAACACATCTGCAGAAACTGTGAGTGCTATATTGCAGGAGACATCTGAGTGATAACATCACACAGACAGGAAGCTGGTGGTAAGAGGACAGCCCACAGTGTGATATCCATCAGAAATGTCTCAGAGAAAGGCAACTGCAAGGGCCTGATGGAAAAGAAGAAGATAAAGACTGATCCAGTGAGCCGTCTCTGCTGATTGAACTCTGAGTCACTGTAGAAGTTTATTTAGGAGTGAACAGAGAGATAAAGCTCAGCTGCTGGACCTTAAACTCTGTCTATGAGAAATTCTGCTCTGTAGGGAACTGAAATGACTGCGAACACATGAACAGAGCGATGATTTGCTTCATCTGATGGTGGGCACAGAGGCAGATTGTGGATGATATGATTTCACCAGGGTCTGTATGTTTATTTGTTCGTTTGTATGTTTGTTTGTCTGTTGGCAAGATTACACAAAAACTACTGGATGGATTTACAAGAAGCGGTGTGGTTTGGTCCAAGGAAGAAGCAAAGTTTGCCTGGATGCAAAAAAATCTAACATATTTCAAAAAATTACATAAATTAACATTTTAAGAATTCAGATCTCTGACATCACTTGATGGATTTGCTCAAAATTTACAGGATAATTTATATAATGTACCTCCATCATCAAGGTAATTTTCATCTAGATCTGATACAGACTAACAACACAAAAAATCACTGAAGTTTATAATTCAAATCCTATTCATCTTCTGGGCCGCTGTAGGGGTTTTGCCCCTTGTATGTCATTATTGGAAGTATAGTTTATTTGAAAACTGACATTAACGTTTTTCAAGCCTATGCCACTACATTTCTCAGCTTCCCTTGCAATGCCAGCGGAGGAGTTCTCCACATGGACAGACATGAGCGGAGACTCAACCGTCCAATCAGAGCTGAAAAGCTATTTCAGTAACTGAGCTGCTTGTCGGAGCTCTACGCTCTCGGAGTGCTTGTCTAGTTTTCAAAGATGTGAAATTAGGGTTGGGAAGTTATTACGTTGTTTACCTGCACTGTGGATTAAAAAATCTATCAGCTGCTATTTATTAAACAGCAGTTTAATCTGTCAGCTTCATTGAACAATAGTTTATGAGCTGATATGTGATAATGAAGGGTTGCTGTGGTCAAATATTAGGCTATGAATATCAAAAAATACTCTTGTTAATTTTAATAAAACTTGTTATTTTGAATGCTCATTGCAGCTTGTTCTCAAGGTCTGATTCCACTTTTACTAAACCTTGACTACAAGGCAAAATGATCAGTCTTGTGCTATAGAAGTACACACAAGAGTCAGAAAATCATGAATGTTTCTGTTTTGGAGGACTTGGTTAGAGTTATGCATTTTGACATGCAACAGTCCTCTCGCTTTTTAATGAAATTAAATTGTTTAATGATGTCTTTATTCATTGATTGGTTGTTTTTGTCTGTTTTTACCTTCTTTGTCTTTAGACATTGGTGTGTTAATTTGGACCTACTGGAAACAGTCTACACCCTGAAAACAACCCAGTGCATGTGTGGGATAACAACTCGATAAATGAAGGATATAATCAAGCAAATAATGCAATGTTTACATGACTGTAGTTATCATCATATTACATGACTAAAGCCTGCACACACATAAGACTCTTAAATCCTAACCAGTTTTGAAACTGTAATAACACCCTAAACATGACAACAAATAATGACAGAATGAGCTTAACAACTAAATTAAACTTAAATTCATATTCAGCAGAGACAAATATGAAGAGGACAGATTTATAGTGTGGGTATCCATGGGTTTGTCATTGTCAGATTCTTGTGTTTAGTCCCTTTGTCATTTCTCATTGTCGAACCTGACAGTAGTGTAGAAAATCAAGGTGGACATGACGTGAAGCATTGAAGCTAGATTTAGCTGTTAGCCTCAGTTCAACAATGACATTTAACAAGTGCTCAGCTCTAACTTTGGTAAACGTGACAGGACAAAGCAAATTTGACTTGGACATTACTGTTTGTTTTTATTACCACCAAAAGCCAAAATGGTTCTTTTTGCTAAAACTGACAAAGATTCAGACGAGAACAGAGACAGTTTTGTCCTCTTAACTCTAACTTTGTGGATTCCTTCAAGTTTAGTTTGGCCCAGTCTCATGGGTGGAGCCTTCATGAGCAGTAATGGAGGAAATCAAGGATGAGGCTCGTTCCTTTGGTGAAGCAGTGCTGTGGCTGTGAGGCCCTCTCTCGTTTCTGCTAATTGAAGCTGTTTATGTCTAATTTGTTGCAGTAGTGGCTGTCTGGCAAGTCTTCTTAACTCTCAGACTAACACTCCAACCTGGCCGAGCCCTCCGAGGTTTAGAGGAGCTGTTGTGAATATTCATGCGTCTGTCTGTGTTCAGATAGAGTGAACCTAAAAGCTGTCTGTGTTTACCCTCCTCTGCAGGACCTGGATGACATTGAAGACGAGAACGAGCAGCTCAAACAGGAGAACAAGACTCTGCTCAAAGTGGTGGGTCAGCTGACGAGGTAGAGGCGCACCCACCTGGACCCGACACAAAAACACAGATGAATGGAGCCTCTCTGTTCTGTCCTGTCCTGACCTCCTGCCCTGGGTCAACGCCTTCTGTCTGTTTGATTCTGCCTGTTTGAGTTGTTTCTCAGCATCACAGCGTTTAAAAAC
The DNA here is from genome assembly GCA_036419115.1 of Scarus forsteni. Taxonomy (NCBI): domain Eukaryota; kingdom Metazoa; phylum Chordata; class Actinopteri; order Labriformes; family Labridae; genus Scarus; species Scarus forsteni. The sequence continues at coordinate 7,007,675 of JAZDUH010000341.1, forward strand.
ATCCCCCGAGGAGGATTTACTCCGATTGTTGTGAAAGCTAAGTGAACTAGGGGCTTTTGGTTTTCCTGTCCTGACACTCTCATGTGGACTGTCTGTCGTCATATCCATATTTAATGTAAAGTTATTGTACATAGGCCATCAAGATTGTTCATTTCTAGATTTTTTTGATAAGGTCTTTAAAAGCAAAAGTTAAATGAATGTATGTGCAGCAAAAAACGAGCACACAAAGCCTTTTAAAACTTTAGGGGTTTAAAAATGTATTTTTCATCCTTTTTAAACCCATGATAAATTTAAGAGATAAAAAAACAGTGTCACAGAGTTAAGATGGAGAGACACTCGCTTTCGGATGATGGCTGTGATGTGTCACTTGTTGGTTCGATGCATCTGCTGTGCATGTTCACAAAAACAGTGTTACCCAGATATAAGTCGCACCTGCACATGACCAGCGAGGGTCAGTGTAGAGACAGGAGGGTTTGAATCCTGCCATATAGTGGTAGGAAAGACCAAACAGATCAGGCTCAATCAGCCACATCTGTCGCTGCACAGCTGCAAACATCCCTCACTCCAGCCATGACAGATTAGTTTACATCAGGTTGTTGTATAGAGCCTGAGCTCTCTGGTGCTGTGGAGGTGACCAGTAACATCCTTTAAATCTACACATGAACAGATGCATTTATAATTAATGCTAGCAGTACAGCCAGTCATAAACATAAAGTTACACAGCAGATACACCTACTGCCTCACAGCTTTGAGCGAGACGTGGGCTTCTGCTGAGGAACACTTGGACCAAATTTAAAGCAGTTTTTTCCGACATTACCAGCAGCCAAAGTGTGCAATAAATGTGCAATTTTATTTGTCCAAAAGTAAGAGAGTTAAAGCCTGGTGCTTTAATGACACAGTAGTGCCAGATTTACTTCCTCCCTTGACTACCTGGTACATTTACAACCCTGAAGGGCGTCTCCAGACCTGGTGAAGAAAAGTCCATCAGCGATATTTCAGATGCTTTATGCATTTCATATGAACATCTGATAGGGATGCACTGAAACCAAATTCATATCAGACTGAGTTCATCTATACTGAGCACTTACAGAGCTGTCGTTATGGGCGTATTTGGATGAAAACAAGCAAAAATAATGTTAGTGATAAAAAGGAAACACTGACATCTACGTGTTTTGTGCTTTGCAATGCATGATATTATATTTTTGATAATATTGGACATGCTGATATTTCTAATCTCATTTTAGCTGATACCAACACTGACACCTATATCCACATATTTTTGTGAAGAACATGACATTTCTATCATGCCAGACTAACCTGTTTCTGTCATTGAGGGTCATTCTGTGCTTTAAACTGATGTGATGCAAGTTAAACAATGTTTAGTTCAACACTTGACTTTTGTTTTTAATGTAGATATTTAGCAATGCTGAGGTGAAGCACATCAGAAATATCCCAGGCTGACATCTCAGTCACAGCAGGGGCTTCTTCACTCATTCAGTAATGCACACAGTTGATTTCATACTAAACACACCCGCATAAGGTGTGTTTTCAGTGTGGCACGGTCTCAAGAGAGGGTTACTTCAGTGTAACAGTGAGACTGAAGACGTTCAGAAGCACTGAGGATGCATGTTATTATCATGTCACTCTGAGCAGATATTAGCATAAAACTGTGATTATCAGCATCCACAGATATTGAGACATATATCTCATGGATCTGACATAAACCATGAAAACCTACAGCAGTGCTTCACTAAATGTCGACACCTTTTTATGAAACCAACAATTCTTTTTCTTGCATCACAACATTAATGGACTCACAATGAAGAAATCAGATCATTCTTGTTCAGGAGAGACTCTCTTTTCTTTTAAAATACGGATACATATTGGTACATGCAGGTAAAACCAGCACATTATACATTTACCCTTATACACCCACAGATTTGTTGAATTTATTATATTAAATCTCATATGTTTCTGAAAGTCAAAATCAAATGTTTACCTTTCTGGCACATTAGGGCCTTAAAATTGTAATTCTTTTATTTTAAGCATTAACATTGTTAAAATGATCAAATAAAAGGATTTGTGTATTATTATGAGTACTTGATTGCACTAGTAAAGTTAAAAATGTTTTTAAAGTTAGAATTATTTCATCAGATGTTCCTTACACCTTGTCTTGGGTTCATCAGTGCAGAGTTTGCAGCCTTTCTCTGCTTTTGTGTTGAAGTATCACTGGAAGGTTACGATGTGCTGGAGCTTTCACTTTGTGTTGGTATGTTTTAGTCTGCTCATGCCTCCACTCTGAGTCTGCCCACAGTCTCTTAGCTATCATGAAAAGACAAAAAAAACAGCCCATAAATATATATACATATATCACCCAAGAGACTCGGCTCTGTCATCGCCTACCTGAATACATAACTAAAGGCCAACATCATGCTTTAAAACATAAATAAAAACAGGATCAACAGTGCCCATGAGGTTCGGCGTTAGTGTTGAAGCTGGTTTTGGTATCAGTGCATCCCTAACATCTGAGTATTCACTTGTCCTTGATGAAATGTTTCAGGGTAAAACCCTCTCCTCATATATTCCTGGATCTTTTTAAAGCATTTTCTCTTCCTGTAATTTGTTTACAAGTTATCTCTTTGTGATATTTGATGGATGTTTTAGCTGCTCTGTTTATGCCATCTAAGATGTGTGGAGTGAGCTACAGTGCATTTTATTTTTGTATGATAACCAAAATGAACTGAAGGAACATTCTCTTTAAATGCATCTCTTTTTTATTAACTTAAGGGAACAGGCTTAGCTGGTTCATTTCTGTAGTAAAATCATATTTCTCTCTCTGAGGAGCAGCACAGTGAGCTCCTCCTCTGTGGCGATTAATCCGTAGGTTTTAGACGGTCAATAGATAATTCTGCTTCCTCATACATGCTCACATTTTGGGGTAAAGATCATCCACTCGCTGGCAGACATCACAAATTCATCTCTCCTACATTATGCATGTACAGAAGATTAAGACATTTAATAAAAGTTTGATTATCTCTCTCCTCAGTTGACTCGCTCGTGTTCATTAAGACTAATTTGCTGTGATGATGCTGTGCCACCGAGGCGGTAATGCAATGTGACGGTGGCGGGGGGTTCAGTTCCTCTGCTGAGCGCTCAAAACACAAACACACACTCACTGTTACAGTCGTGATGAGTCAACATGCCAATCAAAGCAGGATTTTCAGTCATCTGTACACAGAAACAGAGATACATTAAAAACAGCTGGGTGACAGAAAGTTTGGTAAAATCTGGTGAACTACTCCTTTAAAGTGCCAAAAACTCTTAAGACAACCACAGCAAAATCACTGTTATATGCTGATGATACGATATTATGTCCTTTAAACAAATGATTTATATGCAATATATTTTATAACCTGGTTATAATTCCTCTGTTAATCATCGCCTTCATCAACCTTTATTTACATTTAAAAGATCACTGAGAGGCAACACTCATCTCCAGTCATTCTGAGTCATGATCTGAATCAATCGATAGCTTTGAGTCACATGACCAGTGCAGGGCTAAACCGTAAGAGTGTCAGCTTGACCTGAATACTATATGGAGCTGCAGCATATGCTTCTTCATTTTTTTTTTCTACGAAATAACACATTGTCTGATTAAAACTGCAGGAAAATGCTTTATTACTGTTAACTATATATTTAATGACCTCAGGAGTCCTGCACATCACTGAGGACATTGCCTAGATATTTATATTGTCTTACTCTCTTGAGTCCTGGTGATTTTCAAACTTTTAAATACACTCAAAACTCCACAATATGTGACCTTGTTGATGTGTGATGGGACATTGAGATATAAGATTCTCTCTACTTATTTGATCCACTTTTGCTTACTAACTTTAAATGAACATCTGTTTTACTTACAGTATGAACTTGTAATCAACAAATCCAATTTTTCTGAATTTTGGAATATTCAGTAATATGTATTTTATCTTGACAAGTCACTATTTTGAAATATGGCTGCCAGACAAACTCCAAACTCAAGAAATCACAGCTGTTTATAAGAGTTTTAGCACTGGTTGAATCAGAATCAGAAATACATTATTAATCCCCAAGGTGAAATTTGGTTGTTTCGGTTGCTTTCATACACAGTATAGCAGTAGAGTTATCAAATAAAGACATTAAAACAGACAAGAACATGAGAAAATGCAGAATCTTTAAGCTTTATCAACTTCCTCATGAAGGAAAATAAATAAAATGAGACTATGAACAAGGCCATGATATTAACACTTTTAACAATAACAGTGTTTGCAATTTGAATATAACAGCACAGTGTACTATGTCTGCTTATTAGCTTATTAACAAATGTCAAAGGTGAAAAAATGTGAACATATTAAAATATGAATAAGACATTTATTGAGTTCTATGTATTTGCAATAGTTAATTGTGGTTGTTTGACTTAACGTAAACTTCCGTTAAGGCAGACCATATGGGAAACACTGCTGTAAACTATTTTTTTAAACATTTACTTGGACGGCACAGTGCATATTTATGGATGTACAATATCTTGGGAGTTCACAAGATACTAGCATAAATATTCCTTATTTTTGTACAACAATAAGTTTTATTTATGGTCCCAAACATAAAAAAGAAACATGAAACCAAAGATAAGGACAAAACAGCAAGTGGACAGGGAGTAAATCAAAGAAATAGATTGACATAACAATAGACAGACTTGTTGTTGTTACTCTGAATAACTGGCATCAATTAGTTTTGTTAGCACCAAGTTAGCTTTGATAATGTCACTTTAAAATGCAAGATGCATTTTCTGATCAGAGTAATACAGAATGGTGTCATCAGCATATAGATAGACATTAGAGGTTAACAGAGAAAGCATCAAGTTTTTTTAATGTAATTTTCTGGGTATTTTGTGCCTTGATTGATAGGAGAGAGACAGTGGATAGGCTTGTAAAAGGGAGTGAGAGACTAGGGAAAGACACTCTGCAAACTGGTCATAGGCGGGATTTGAACCTGGACCGGCGGAAGCAAGTACAGGGGGTGCCTGGTTGCTAACCACTCCGCCAAACCAGCACCCCAAAAGCATCAATATTAAGATGAATATTTAATTGAACTGGACCTAGAACTGAACCTTGTGGGACACCTTTTGTTTCTGTTTAGTATCATAGAGATACCTGTGTATTTTAACACAGAAGTATTGATATATCTTGAAGCTTTTTAAGAAACCTGTTATTTGTACATGTTCCCACCCTATCCTAATAAATTTGGTCCAATAACCACAATATTTTTCAGCCTAAGCAAACATCTGAGCCATCTCTGAGCTCTTTTTGTTCAAATATGGCATGAAGAAATGTAAAAAGACTACTTATCGCATGTATTTTAAACAAAATCCAAACTTTTAAGGAAACTGGGCTGTAAAATGTGATCAGAGTCAGATGTGAATGCGGCCACAAAAGACTGAACCCGGCACGTAATGAAGATCTTCTGTTCAATCTTGTTTGTTTGTTTGTGGCTTCAAAAGTCCCATTAGATCCTGAGAGGCTGATAGTCGGGACAGAGATGAGAGGCAGGCCTTATCTTGTCCTTGTAGAAACCCGGCCATATTTCATTATCAGTCGGTTTCATGCTCTCGCTTCTACGACCAATCTCCTCAATCTGCAGGGTCTCCTGTGCGGGGAAGCACTCATCCACGCCGAGGATGGCAGAGGTCAGGATGCCAGAGAGAGCCGGGACGAGTGGCTGGAACGACACTGGACGTATTTGTGCAATTTCCTCTGCCAATTTCCCCTGCTCCTCTTTATCACAGCAGCCTGAATGACTTCAGCCTACCCGTGCACCTTTTACACCTCATTATCCCAAACTTAAGTGATATCTGAGGTGATGCCTCAAAGCTGGAATTCAAATTGGATCTTCCTCGGTGCTGCGGACTGATTGCATCCAGAGCGATCTCAACCGCCAAGCAGGATTCACAATCGCTCACCGCCGCTTTCAAGTCAGTTTGATTTCTCATCTGTGCCTCCATAAAAGTGCTTTTTGAAGTCACGCTGTGCAGCCAGGCGTTCTCTCCAGACAAACAGCAACACGCTGGAGCTGGAGCTGCACAAACAAAGCTTCAGATGCACTTCTCTGAGCACCTGGACCACATGTGGGGATGCCCTTTGTCGAATTATTCTGTAAAAGTCAATGGGATTCTGATACAGTTCACAAACAGAGGAATCAACTAATGACCGTCCAAAGCCTTGACATTTAAAAATGGCATAATTTAGCCTGTTTTTCTCTGAGTAATGAAAAAGTCTCTGCCAGTTCTGTCTTTATTTTCTAGCTTTGCTCCAAGGAACTGATTAATTGAAAGTGAAATGTTGATTTATTCGACAGGCATCATGGCAGAGCTCGAGCGTTTTTCCCTGAAAGAAAAGATGATTACAGATAATCACCTCTACTTGGAGAAGTATTAATAAAGTAAGAGTAGAAATAACAGTTTTAAAGAATGGCAGTAAACCTGTTATAAAAAGTAATATGCTGATGATGCTCCATTCTAAACAAGGAGTAACCAGTTACCTGTAGTTTATTCAATCTGTCAGCGTAGTGCCCCGTCTGTGCTGCAACCTTTTTCTGTCTGATGGCGTGTCCTCGCCCACTTAGCATAGTCATCATGCTAGGCAGCTGAGCGAAGCACCATCCACCTTGAAATATGAGATCACAGGAGAACTGCAACTTCCCAAGGTAACTGCATCACCATGAGATATCAGGAGGAGCAACACATGAACAACAGGGTTGTATCACCTGCCAAATGTTGTTCTTCTTTCTTGATGTCATTTCCACACAGTGCTGTATTTCAAAATAACCCAGAAATCCTGTTTTCCTGTGTTGGGACGTGAGTTCAATCAATCAATCTATCAATCAAACTTTATTAATATAGCACTTTTCCTACAACATATGTAACTCAAAGTTGAAGTTAAAGTGCTCCCACTAATATTAGATTTACCGTAATTTCCAGCGAACCAGTGCAGAGCTGCACTGTAGGCAAGTGCCAGAAACAAACCGAAGTGGAAACCAACTGATGGGCAAGACTGGGGGCAAATTGCATTGTGCATGTAATTAACGATTTTCAGACTATGTAGTTTTTGAGGGTTACTAACAAAAGGCAACACCTGGGGTTGTAAAATAAAGCCGATGCAGAGGTGCCAAAAACAGCAGCTTCTTGAGTGACTTCCTACAGAAAAATGTGGAAGTTACATGATTATATGCAGGGAACAGATGGTTTAACAGCCAAAACAAACATATAAACAGACTTATTTAACTAACAGCTATTAGTATTACTATCTAATATTTCTAAAGGCTCTTACTATACAGTTTTTTTGGGCATGCCTGATTATATTTCACTAAGGATTTCTGTTATTATTATAGACATGATTGACAGTGCTCACTGCCCGTAGAAGTGTTGCTATTGGTCAGACATTCTTAAATCCTGCATCTTACCCCTTCCCCTACCCATTGCTCACAGCAATCTGTTTTGAGGGCCAATGAGAAGGGGTGAAAAAACTGCAGAGAAAGAGAGGCCACTCGATTCCCGCTACGTCATCACCCAGAGCTGCCAGCTGGCTGTGATGTAGGCAGATGCCACAATAGCCATAGCTACAGCTGCTAAAGCTAGCTCGAGAAATTGTAAAATATGACCAACAATTGAAAACATGATAAATATTGACTTGGTGATTTAATAATTACTCATAATTAAGAGCTTCCTTCGTGTCAATGAGTGTTGTGTATTATCAGAAATTCTCATACCCCTTCGTTTCAAGTGAGATCCCGCTCTGACTTCATTTCACATCTTAACCCGACGGACAATTGGGACACCACCCCACTAGACATGAACGCGCAGAACCAAGGGGTTAAGGGGTAGAACTGGGATTCACCCTTAGTCTCTTTCTATTGGCTCTTTCCCAGATGAACTAATGTAACTTATTGAAAGGTCCATCTGATGTGCCTGGGTATGTCATTTTGCCCTGCCTCAGTGATATTTGGTCTAAAGCCATGACTCAGCCAAACATACACAGAAGGGTTTCAAGGCTGTCACCAACTTCTTTTTAACATGGATAGTGCATTGAGGATCTATTTTCTGATTTTGCTTTACATAGACTTTAGAAAAATAGACTCCTATATGTATTGTAAAATATCGAGGGTTTAAAGCTTTAAGACAAGAACAAGACAGATGGTCTGTTATGCCCCACTCTGTCCAACCTTTGCTGCAAACCAGACTTAAAGCGTTAAAAATGCCCTTTGAACACAGAGTTTTAGATCCCCTTTGGATTCCCCAAACTAATCAGAGCCCAGACCCTGAGCTGCTGTGCCCAGCGGCAAACTTTGTCCAATTTACATGATTCACTTTTCACCCTGTCGTCTCAAATGTTCAATCTCTGAGCCAAAGTGCTGCATAAAAGCCTTTTTTCACCTTGAGTTTGTGTCCTGTGGAGGGAAACAAATCCACATTCACAGCTAATAGTGTCATTAACAGGAGAGATCTGAAATCTTTTTTAGATTCAAGCAAACACCTTGTTTGAGTAAACACAGCTCTCCACAGAAAGTCCTGAAACTGACGATGTTGTGCTTGAGAGTCTACAAAGAGTGAAGCCATCTGGTCTTAGGTTTCCTCGTGGACCCCCAGTTTCTGTAATGATGATGAGATGTGACGCGTATCCTAATCAATCTCTAAAATGTGCATCTGATTGTCCAGCTGCATCCGTCTGAGAGGTATGACACATACAGGAACATCACACTGAGCTCAAAATGCCAAAGTATTGATGAATAGACGATGATTCACACTCACTATAAATATGATGATGAAGCTGCTCTGCATCCACCACCCACTCAGCCTTAATGGTGTTCAGGAGCTTTATTGATTTATTATCTGACCTGCATTATGGTAAACATTTTTATTTCAGCAGGAAGTCACTAAAGTAGGAGAAGAAGATGAGAGGCAGCCACCATCGTCTCCGTGTGCGTCACTTCCTGTTGTTCTCCAGCGGGTGGCAGTGCTCGAACCATCAGAGAGGAACTTCTACAGTAGTTTGAGTTTCAAATCCTGTATTTTGGTGGGTTTTTACCATATTTAAGAGCTAAGAGGTTATTATATTATAGGCATATATATTAGGTTGTATATGCCAGGACAAGATATGCCAAATCAGTTCTCCATCCCATCCCTGTGTAATTAACTAAATTAACTACTTTAACTAAACAATACATGTTATTTTAGTCTTAAAAGCTCAGGAATAAAGAAACTAAAATATCTTTACAAAAAAAATTGAGACTCATATGAAGGGGATAAGACTTTTTAACTACACTGAAGGTAACTACACATGTGAGATGTTTATTTTCTGTAAAACACCTCTGTAAACTGTAAAAAACCTTAAAAATGTATATTTCTGTTTGATATTGTTACACAGTAATATTCTAGGATTCAAAAAGATTTTACACTTAACAGTTAAATTCTCAGCTTGGGCTTTATTTAATGAGGAAAACAAATTTGAGGAACAACTTCAAACTGCTTTAGCTAGACTGCAAAAAACATTTACCCCAAACAAATCAAGGTCATAATTAAGTAATTCACAAATGACTGTTTTATACTTTCTTGGTAAGTGCATATAAGAGTATTATTCTGTGTGCCTGTGTCAGATTTAAACATTTGTTATTGCTTTTATTTTTCAAGTTTTGTTGTGCCCCATTTAGGCCTGGGTATTTCCAGCAACCCCACGATTTGATATGTATCCCGATACACATAAATTGTAAACACTGACTGCGCTTTTAAGAGAATTCCCAGGAACTTTTGTTTTTATTTCAAGAAGAAAAAGAACAAGCATGAGTTTGAAATAATTCTTCAACTTAAGAACTTTAATTCAGGTCCCCAGTAGACTTAAGTTGAAATTTGAAATATGTGTTTAATCATGTAGCTTGGCTTCTACTTTGAACTGTGCCATTGTCAACATTACCCAAAGAGTATTTAAAACAACTGCCCAAACATTGAGGCCGTATTGATTCTGTAGAATCTGTATCGATACATGTATCCCCAAAAAGTGCATGACGATATTTTGCCGTATTGATATTTTGAGCACAGGCCTAGCCCCATTGTTAACGTCATGCCTGTATCTTTTTATGCCACACATTAGATTTTTTTGTTTTGTTTGGTCTTTGGTTTAATGAGCCATTCGCAGTTTCACTGTATCGGCCATGTGTACTTAGACTTGCATGGCTTAATCTTTGAGACAAGCATATGCTACTGGCAGGATCAACCAGGTAGGGGGGGGTCACTGATTTTCACTTATAAAGGGACAACATTGGCATGAAAGTACAAAGGAAGTGGAAAGATGACTATAGAAACAACCAGAGCAAACAGAATACAGAGCTAGTGCCATGACAAGCGGTACAGTTTGAATCTTTACATCGTCCTCAACACGCATTTTGCTTTTGTGTCCACAGTCAAGTAACACTACTGTTGGGCACAAACCTCTTATCTCCAAAACTGCTTCTTTCCAGAAAAATGAAAACACCCCCCTCTAATTAATAAATCAGTATTGTATTGTCTTGACTAAAAATGTATTTTGATTTGGTTAAAAGTTTCTGAAACCAACTCTCCAACATGGTGACCGACAGCACTGTTTAAAGATGCTGTGAGGAGTTTCTAAGTAATTAAGAAAAAGTCTCACTGTTAGATATGTGCCTGATGGAAATACACACTTTAAGATGAGTTTTATAGCATCAAAATAGGTTATCTATAAATGCTATTCCTTAGCTTTGCGGATGCGTCGGACAGGGCTGGACTGGCCTGGATACTCAACTTCGGGAACAAGACAATTAAAAGAGCATATTTATATTATTCAGACACGTCTTAGAGCACCGGGCTGTAAGTAGAGATATATAGCCGGCTACAAAGCTACTACAATAAGTTTTCCAAAAATTGCTTGTTGTTACACATCAAAAACTACCGCTACGTAACTAGAAAGAGATACATTACCTCGTCACTTTGCATCCTGTAAGTTGTTGAAAAAAGAAGTTGTAAAGCAATGCAGAGTTCTGAGGAAGGTCCAAGCTGCATTCGTTAGCATCACAACAAACACACGCTTTGGCTTGGGTCACGTCTTTACGACAGTCGCCGCACGTGCTCATGGGTAGCAGAGTCTTTATGTGGCCGGAAATAGATTCTCCTCATAGCACCTTTAATGAAAAAAAGAAAAGAAAATCATAATAATATTTATAAGAGGTTTGTGTCTGATAGCAGCAAAGTCTTGGTCATTTTATCACTAAGAAGTTCAAGGAGGATGTTATTTTTACAGGCTGAGCTGTAAAATATAATCAAATTCAGATGTTGTGGCTTGCAGGTTCAGTCTGAGCTCAGATGCAGTGAAGACAGTTTGGTTTGTGGTGCATCACTTTGTCCTTCATCTTATGGACAAACAGTAAGGAAGCCAGCATGGACAGACTGAAAGTGGCCTACAGTGATGCTTTGAGAGTAAAACTAAAGAGTCTTGGATGGGGCAGTGCCAGTGATTTCTTAGTAACGTCAAGGATGAATGCTTTTGAAGCTGTTCTAAAAAAAATCTTGTTTTTGGTTTTATTTGCCAAGAACAGATGTAGTGAACAGTTGTGGAGCTGCTGGTACTTCTGTCCCACTTTTTCCTTCTTAAACTTTATTTATGTAGATCATACATTTTTACTGTAGTTTATTTTCTGTGTATAAACTTGTTTTATGTATTTGTGTGGTTTTATTTTATTTGAACCTTGAGGCTGTAATTCAGTTTGACTGATTGACAGGGAGCGAAACCAACATTACAGACACAGTGGAAAGCCAACTGTAAATAAATGTAGCCTAACAAAGTGTTTATGAGACGGAAAGCTCAGTTTGAGTCCTATGATAAAAAGCGGGAGCACACTCTCACAGCAGGATGATAAATGTGTATGTTTAATGCTTACAAACACATATTTGTTGAGCTTCTTCTCTTAGTAGAGCATCTCTCTCTGACTATGTCTCCATCACAGGCTGTCCTGAAATGGATCTAAAGCCTTCATGGTTTGTTTTGTCAAATCCTGCAGCAGTTTTAGTCTCCATAACAAAAGCCTAAAAAGCTGCTTTCAATGAGTCTTAAAATCAGGGAGTTGTTCGTTTAAGGTCCAAAATGGTTAAAACAGGTTAAGGCTGTTTGTAATACATTAAAGCTGCTTAAGGGTTAGCTTTAGTCCTTGACAACCAACAGTAAGCCTTAGCTAAAAGCTCAGTCAAGTGTTAAAATTGCTAAGTGTGAACAGGGAAACCAAAATGTCTTGATTTCAGGTGCAGCTATGAACAACTCTGTTGAGAGAGACAACTACACATTTAGTAACAGCTACAACAGTTAAAGGTGCTATGAGGAGAATCTATTTACGGCAACATAAGGACTCTGCTACCCATGAGCACGTGCGGCGACTGTTGTAAAGATGTGACCCAAGCCAAAGCGTGTGTTTGTTGTGATGCTAATGAATGCAGCTCGGACCTTCCTCAGAACTCTGCATTGATTTACAACTCCTTTTTTCAACAACTTACAGGATGCAAAGCGACGAGGTAATGTATCTCTTTCTAGTTATATAGCGGTAGTTTTTGATGTGTGACAACAAGCAATTTTTGGAAAACTTAGTATCGTAGTTTTGTAGCCGGCTATATATCACTACTTACAGCCCGGTGCTCTAAGACGTTGTCTTGTTCCCGAAGTTGAGTATCCAGGCCAGTCCAGCCCTGTCTGACCCGACCGGAAGGCTAAGGAATAGCATTTATAGATAACCTATTTTGATGCTATGAAACTCATCTTAAAGTGTGTACCTCGATCAGGCACATATCTAAAAGTTAGACTTTTTTGTCTTTAAGTGGATTTTTATGAAGACCAGGTTAGTAAAAGGGGATAGGGGAGTGCTTCCATTAAAATGTTTATACTTTAAACTCAAAGGAAAATAAGTTTGGGCATTCAGCATCATATCCTTCTTCTTATTGTGTTTTTGAATTTCAGGTATGCCTGTTCATTCTGTCCTCGTTAGCATAATCCACCATTTAATTTAAATAAAACATAGAAGTGCTGTTCCAGAACCGCCTTCATGCTTTTATATGCAAATGCAGCTGCAAACGTTCTCCAGTGCTGCACGTGCCTCTATAATCATGTTGTGTACATTGTCATTATAGACTTGTCCCTGACTATGCTAACTATGCTAATCAAGATGCTAAGGTTAGAGAAATGCTATCAGCTCATTTCAGCTCTCAATGTTTGTCTCATTTTTTTCTCATTTGCTCGTCCATTTTAACAAGCCCCAAATTCCTGAGGGGTGGTGGGGGGTGAATTTGAATGCTGTTAAAGATGATTAACAAAGTCCAAGCCAAGCACAGTGCGAGGCGGCTCCAGGGAGCAGCAGCAGCCTCTGAAGGTCACTCTACGCCGTTACCATGACAGTGACGGCCTCCCTCTGAGAAGTTGTTGTTGTTGTTGTTGTGTTGTGTGATTTAAGAAAGCAGGGACCTGCCTTTCGGGATGCGTGTGAAAACAAGTCTTGCTCAGCGTGGACGCACACACGAACACATGAGCCCCCCCTCCGCTGCTCCCTCACCTCCTTTTCATCGTCAGCACTCCTAAGTCAGCAGGGGAGAAACAGAGGAGCATGTTCAGCCTGGAGCACGGACTCATTTTGAGTTTTCCCCCGGGTGGGATGCACAAACAACAACAGGCAGAGTCTCAGAGAATCCCAAATAATCACCCAGGTGAATGCTGGCTGTGCAAGGGGGCTCAAGTTTCATCAAAGACTGGAGATCATGTTTTGGTGTTGTTTTAATGATGCACAATGCTTAGCAAGGCACGTATTGTCTGTAAAGACATAAAAATGTTAGTTACAGTGTGAGAATTAATAACTTAGTTCTAAATTAAGTGGAGCTTTGTTGAGGCACTTCGTGTGTTTGATGCTAATCCATCACAAATGGAGGTCTTTAAGATCAGTATTTGGATCTTTTTCATTTTGAACTAGGAAGCACTCGCAGAACGCAAAACCTCCACCAAGGTAGCTCACATATTGTGACATCTATAAACAATAGTTCCATGATAAAGTTACCATCATATTATGATTCCTTGACCCTGAAAACCCACCTAGCACTCAAAAACAGTAGTTCACTATTTGCAGTTTTTCGGATTAAAGGGACTGTGCGGAGTTTCTAAGTAATTACAAAAAAGTCTCCCTTTTAGATGTATACCTGATTGAAATACACACTTATCGATGAGTTTTATAGCATCAAAATAGGTTATCTATAAAAGCTGTTCCTTAGCCTCGTGGTCGGGTTGGACAGGCTGGACTGGCCTGGATACTCAACTTCAGGAACAAGACAATTAAAACTAGAGCAAATTTACTTTATTCGGACACGTCTTAGAGCACTGGGCTGTAAGTAGAGATATATAGCCGGCTACAAAACTACAATACTAAGTGTTCCAAAAATTGCTTGTTGTCACACATCAAAAACTACCGCTACGTAACTAGAAAGAGATACATTACCTCGTGGCTTTGCATCCTGTAAGTTTTTTAAAAAAGAAGTTGTAAAGCAATGCAGAGTTGTGAGGAAGGTCCGAGCTGCATTTTTATTAGCATCACAACAAACACACGCTTTGGCTTGGGTCACGTCTTTTGGTGCGTTCCAGTCTGAAGTAGGAATTTCCAGGTTCCGAGTAGGAAACTGCAACTGGAACGTCCCCGGAAGTCGGAATTTCCGACTGGGAACTTCGTGAAACCTCGCCACCCCCGAGCTAACAATAGCTAACAATAGCCTGGTAGATCGGCATGTTTTTTTTCGACTTCAACTGGAATGCCGATAAGTCGGAGATGATGTCACTCCCAGTTCCAAGGTTACTGGAGCACAGCATTATGACAGTCGCCGCATGTGCTAATGGATAGCAGAGTCTTTATGTCGCTGGTAATAGATTCTCCTCATAGCACCTTTAACACTAAAATCATTCACTTTTAAGTTGCACCATTACTAATATCCCATTACTTACAAACAAACAAAACATAAAAACAGCAAAAACATAACCTCTTTGGCAGAGGTGATTATCAAGGACTGGAAACTCCAATTCCTTGTATTCAGACTGAAATTGATTTCCAAATAAAAGGTAATTCCAGCATACAGAAACTGAACAATCTTTAACGTTTTAATAATGATTAAACAAGTGGGTATACCTATGTATGTCAACACATGAGGCCTATTCAGCAAAGAGTCCCAACACAGCTCCACTATTAAGCTTCGGTAAAAGCACAATCATCCGTCAAAGATGTGATGTTTGTGTCAATACAGTGCAATACAGCTTTGGAGAAGCACAAGAGAGCACGCCACAGCCCCTTGCTTCACATATGCACAAATGCAGACACAAACACTGAAACGCTTATAAACCAAGAGCAAAAGGCAAAAGGAATTGGGTGATGATGATCAGAGACATCACCCCTTCATTTACACTGTTACCCTCTAGGTGGCGTTATTGTGCTCCTCTGTTCACCAAAAGCAGATCCAAATTTTCTTTCTTTCTACAAGTGATCAAATTTTTAAATGAACAGTGAGAAACAGTCATAAACAGGTCTCGCTGATCTAGACCCGCCTGCCTGTCCATCACTTTTAGGTTTCCTTTGCTTTTCTGCTCTAAACTAACTAAATGCTGTGCTCCCCCTGCTGGCTCTATGTGCTCCCTTCAA
Organism: Scarus forsteni; assembly: GCA_036419115.1. NCBI lineage: Eukaryota > Metazoa > Chordata > Actinopteri > Labriformes > Labridae > Scarus > Scarus forsteni. The sequence goes on from JAZDUH010000341.1 coordinate 7,023,416, forward strand.
AACCATGCACCGCTATAGCACTGCAACTTGAAACAGAGAAAATGAGAGGTTCTTTAAGTCCCTTATTCTGCCCTATAGAACATTCAAATTGAAGTTAGATGTCACAGAAGTGTAAAAATTACAGACTGAAATGGTAGTGTGGTCACTGGTCACGGCCAACGTCTAACTTTTACAAATTCATCGGCAACGATAAAAAGTGGATGAAACTGACACGATGCAAGAAACACTGGCATCAGTATGTTGGATTTTTCTTTAAATATAAAGTCCCCATCATTTTAATGATCGGTGGAATCAAAAGTACAGAAACTGAAGAGTCATTTGTCATTTTTAACCTAAAATATTCTATAGCATCGTTGACTAAAGCAGTTTTGCTAACATATTTATGTAGTTTACGTTGACAAATACATTTGGAATGATGAGTAAGAGTTGGTCCAATTGTTGTGAACATTGTTTTTAAACTAATTTATTCATTTTTTTTAGGACTTCTATTATTGCTGCTGTGGTGTTATACAGGAATCAGTATTGTTTGGATTTTACTAATTAAAAAAATACTCATAAAAATATAGGGAGCTGAAACTTATCTATAGATTCTTGTTTGGTAATCTTCCAGTCAACAAACTTTTTACTTTGCAATAAGCCCACTAGTTTTTTACCTATTCCAATTAACTACTTAAAACAAGATGTGAAACTTTTTCTAACCCAAATCTTGTCTGTTGTTATATTAATAAATGTTAAACACTGGATGTATTCCCCAGTCCTAGTTTCACCCCTCTCTCCTGCTCTGTAAATGTAAACACAGTGTGAAGAGACGATGTATAGATGGGTTTCACAGACATGTGAGTCAATCATCCATCCGTCATCCACACTTGTCCTGAAAAATGGCTGTCAGCTGTCTCCGTCCTCTTTGTCCTTCCATTCATCCGTCAGCCATCACCACCCACAGCTATAGAAAACGTGCGTTTCCTGACAGCTCGCAGGTGGGTACGAGCAGAGTAGGAGGAGCGCACAGTTCATCCATATATTCATGACCGATCCCGCGGTGCCTCATGGGGGAACTTCACTTCATGAAGAAGTCCTAAGAGGGTGATCACGACTGGCAGCTTTAGTTTGACTTCACAAATAGTGGACTATCCAGAGGAGTGAAGACTCTTATCTGGACTGAACTGAAGACTGAAGCCTTTATCTTACAGGCTTGTTGCTCAAAGTAGTGGACAATATTGATGTTTGATCCAGTTCTTAGATGCATGAGTCAGCTATAAGGTTTATTCATGTACTTAATCTGTATTTGAAGCAAAAGGGGGAAGAAGGACCTAATGGTCAAACCCAATTCAGGAAGTAGCTCCTTTTTAAATAGTTGGATATGGGTTGTACTACATCTCCAATTCCTTATTTTCATTTGAGTGGAAGGGGAAAAAGTGAAAGGAGATTTTGAGGATTAGCCTGTTCAGCCAAGTGTTGCACGATATACATAGCCCCTATGCAATATTTTTTTTGAGAAGGGGAATACAAAAAGAGGCTGCATTGCCTTCCTTTACTTTTTCATTTGCAAAAGGTAGTGCACTACCACCCATTATTTCATCATGACCTCCGCCAAGGAGGTTACGTTACTGGCGTATGTTTGTTTGTTTGTTTGATTTGATTGAAGATCATTATTTATTATTATTTATTTGTTTATTTCAAACATATTACAACAAAAATATATAAAACAAAAAAAAAGAGGAAATAATAAGAAAACAGATAAAACTTATCTGGTCCTACCCCTTAATCTCTGTTACATATTTGACTTGTGTTCAAATGTGAAAGCAAATTACATGGACTTATGAAATCTATTTAAACATTCACCTACCTATTTCTGTACACATATTAATACCTCTCTACCTATCAGATTACCTATCCATATATACTTAAACACCACACTTTTATGTACACCTATATACATAAAGATATCCCTAAATTCATATATAAATTTACATATCCATGCATTGTGTCTGCATACACAAAAACTACTGGATGGATTTTGCTGAAATGATCAGGAGATATTGATAAAGGCCTTAAAATGATTAGATTTTTGTGTGGTGATACATATTTTTGTCTGGATGTCAATAAAATAGAAATATTTCAAAATATCAAAATATCCCATAAGTTGACATTGAATGGAATTTTTTAAAAATAATTTCTTAACCCATCCACTTCCAGTTTTACAGGATAAAATGGAGTCCATGTTTCTATTTCTTTCATCAAGGTAAATTTCAGGTTGATATGATCCAGATTGACGGCACGAAAAAAACGATTGAACTTTATAATGGGAAATCCCATTGACAACATTCAACAATTCATATAAAATAAAAGTGATGTTCCTGAAATTTCTTGTGTTTATACAGGATAACAACCTCTATGTATGTGTTTGTTTTGGATCCTGGCTGTACTCTGGATCTGCTAATCCGGATTGTATCTTTTACAGAAGTTGTGAAAAAGCCACTGCCAGAACTGTGCTTGGTGGAAGTGTGTGTTTTCTGAGAGCTTTTTTTGTTTCTATGTGGGAAAAAGAGACAATGAAGAGCATTTTTGCTTGATTGTTGTATTTTTAATGCAGAAAGTAGCAAATAAACTTCCTGTTACTGTTTGTCAAATCATGTCAGTCTCACTTTGCTTTGAAAATCAACATAAAGTGAAAAACGGGTGGCACAACAACTATTTTCATTTTAGTTGTGCTAATTGTGCATCATAAGACATTTAAGTTCTCATGGGGACTATTGAAACAGTTTCTTACTTCTGCTGTTAAAAATACATTTCAGTAATGGTGCATCTGTGAGTTCCAGGTGGAGTTTTGTCCCGCAGTCCTCTCTCCTTTTCTTTTTTTTTCCTCTTGTATTTTCTGGAGTCACTGGAGCATTATGACACGGACATTCAGACACGCTACGCTGAGAGGGGCCACCTGGAGCAACACAACCAGGTGACACATGGCTGAAAAGGTCACTCTCCACGTGGTGCTTCCCATGATCCCTCACTGGCAGGAATTATCCAGCGTGAGCGTGATGGTATAGATCCAGGAGAAGGTGTACATGAGGAGGCTCGAGTGAAATACTGACCTTTAACATATAGAGACACACATTAGCTCATATATACCCTCCTGATGTCACTTTCTTCTGTTGTGAGTCTTTTTGTGTGGCAGACAAGTTCATATTATATATCAAATCTAATAAATTGGGTTGGTAGCCTTTGGTGTATCATGTATCACCATTAATGTTAAAAGTATTGAGAAATGTTTTTGTCCCCGTCACTCTTAGAGAAAGAGCCAGAGCAGAGATGGACCACAAGAGCCATATTTTTGTTCTGTTTTACATAATGGCTGCCTTTAAGGGGGATATTTGCAGCAAACATGGCGAAACAGCAGTGTTGATGGTTCTAAAACTCCTCTCTAAAAGCCATTAGTGATTAGATAAAGAGTGTAGATGGACTTGTAATGACGCCCTCTTACATGCGCTCCTCTTCATCCACCGCCTCAGACAGATGAAAGACAGCAAGGCTCTTTTGTCGTGGACATTATTCCATCCTTACAGGCACATATACACCATCCAACAACTGCAAACACACCTGTCTGCTTTGATCACTGCTTATTTGGTAAGAAATATGAGCTTGAATAGTGTGAGGGCTGGAGTGAAGGTAAAGCCAGAGCGAGTTTAGACGGTGTCACCAGGTTTGACTGACATTAGGAGGCCTGAATGGAGCTTAAAATTCTAACAAAGAAGCACATTTTTTTTATTTCTGAGGCTGAATGGATGTTCTTTCCTATTCAAGATCTGAATAAAAGCTCTGAGATTTTTCTGTTTTGTAAGTGTTATAACTCCAAGGCCACATCTTACATTAAACCTGAAAGCACTCGCTTAGAAGGCCAAGGCACATAATACAGAGAAGGTTTGTTATTTCCAAAGGAGAATAACATTTTCAGCCATTCCAGGCATCTGCTGTGTAAAATGTAATAAATACATCACATTTTAACCACTCTTTCATTGAAGTCAGTGTCTTTTTATCTTAATACTACAGAGGAGGGGTGATTTGATCGAGGTCTCAACCAGTTTAGGGCTCAAGGTCTGACACAAGTTGCCAAAACAGACAATCATAAATTATTTGAAAGCAAGTTATGGACAATCAATACAGCAGGGAGGCTGTAATGGGTGGAAAGTTAGGAAAATTCTTAAGGTCCATGGTCAACAGAAACTCCTGAAGAATATCATATTACCAGCATATTTTAGATGTATTGTCTACTTCTTGCCCTAAGGCTTTAAATATCTCTCCTGCCTTCACTTAAAAAACATATATGGATACATCCTGTAATTGGACCAATATACTTCTCAGCAGATGCTTGCCTAAAAGGTTGATTTTGTCGAATGAGACTGTTTAATTAAAGGTGCTATGAGGAGAATCTATTACCCGTGACATAAAGACTCTGCTACCCATTAGCACATGTGGCGACTGTTGTAATGCTTCGTTCCAGTAACCTCAGAAATGGGAGTGACATCATCTTCGACTTAACGGCATTCCAGTTGAAGTTGGAAAAAACATGCTGATCTACCAGGGTATTGTTAGCTGTTGTTAGCGCGCCCTGTGTTGTTGTTCACAAATATCACATGAGGAATGTGATTATCACTATGGCAGCATTTTTGTAAATACAAGTCTAACAATACTATGTATACAGCTGATCTAGAGCGACACACCCCAGTCAGAAGTGCAAATAAATTGATTATTACAGGAGCTAAATAACTGTTCACACTGGGGGCATCCACCTTCAATTGTCAACTCAGGGGTGGCGAGGTTTCACCGCGTTCCAAGCAGGAAATTCCGACTTCGAGGGACATTCCAGTTACAGTTTCCTACTGGGAACTCAGAAATTCCAACTTCCGACTACAACTGGAATGCACCACAAGCCAAAGCGTGTGTTTGTTGTGATGCTAAATTAATGAAACTCGGATCTTCCTCAGAACTCTGCATTGCTTTACAACTTCTTTTTTCAACAACTTACAGGATGCAAAGCCACGAGGTAATGTATCTCTTTCTAGTTACATAGCGGTAGTTTTGATGTCCAAGCAATTTTTGGAAAACCTAGTATAGTAGTTTTGTAGCCGGCTATTTATCGCTACCTACAGCCCGGTGCTCTAAGATGTGTCCGAATAATATAAATTTGCTTTAGTTTTAATTGTCTTGTTCCCGAAGTTGAGTATCGAGGCCAGTCCAGCCCTGTCAGACCCGACTGGAAGCCTTAAGAATAGCATTTATAGATAACCTATTTTGATTCTATAAAACTCATCTTAAAGTGTATATTTCGATCAGGCATATATCTAAAAGTGAGACTTTCTTGTAATTACCTAGAAACTCTTCACAGTCCCTTTAAAGGAGAAAAATACCAACAACCAAAACCAAGGTCTCTTTAATTGTCAAGTTCTAAAACACAGCAAAATGCAAACACAGTTAAAATCCTCTAGTAAGTGTTCTAAGAGGCGTGCCTGACTATTATAGTGAGAAATATGAAAGTCATGATATCTTTATAAAAGTGCTACATTTTTAAAATACCTATGGCAAAAGTTACTGCTATTTTTAGGGGCCCAAACCAGTCATGGACCCTCAGAATCTCCCCCTCTTTTCCCCATAACAGCTCCCTGGATAAAAACAGATATAAATAGAGAATATGCAACAATATTCACAAAATGCAATGTACAAGGGCATAAATTATAAATAAGAAAAGTAGACAAAGGTGCACTGCCTAAGGTAAATATAAGAGAGACTGTTATCTGCTACCTTTTTACGAGAAAAAAAAAAAATTCTTGTAAGATAAATACCCCATAAATGTTCCTTAAATTCTAACTGAAATTTTCATAGCCCTTTTTTGTGGCGGAGTGATACACGTTGTGAAAAGTCCCAGTGTTTTTGCCTGTCTGCCATGGTTTTACTTTAAGTATGGTACTACGGACTAACTGTTTAGTGACTCTTCTTATAGAGGAGGGAGCTTTAACACCCTCTGGACCCGTAACTCAAAATTTAATGACAGGTTTTAATACAGAAAACACGGTTTGTTGTGACTTCTGTGCGCCCCAGTGCTGCTAAAGGCTAACTAGCTTCGCCGACACTTATTTGGTGTTAGCTTCCGGTGCGTATTTAGCTAGCAATGACTGTCGACTGCGCACTTGGACCGTGGCTCTTTAGTTATCCTGTCGAAAATAGGAAACAGCTGTCATGTAGTTATTCTGTGAGGACATTTATGTTATTGTTTATATCGTCAGGATAATGCATAACTCAACCAAGTGGGAACTATTTTGTGTCCAACGGCTGCTTCAGTCAGGACTGGAAAGATGCACGCGCAGATGGAGTTACAGCAGTTATCTGTAATGAAGGATTAACATGGACTCTACCCGCTTTACAACTAAAGGTAAGACGCTCCTGCTTGTGTTGGGCCAGTAAACTGATATTATTTGAATAAATATACTTACTGTCTTTGACATACTGGAAAATAAAATCATTTACAACGCGTTAGCTATTAAACTAAGCTCCACACAAGCCAGCTAGCAGGCACTTGTCTTGTCTTTTGCTTTTGCTGTTTGGCTAGTTTGCTGTTTTAAAATGGATAGAGAGCTTTGTATTATAAAAAGTGGTTGGGATATGACTGTCAGGTTCCAAAATGTGTATATAGAACTATTTTCTCTGTTATTCCTAACATTTTAATGAGTTATAATCAGTACCTAATCACAAATGTAAGACTTGTAAACTCGGTATCCCGCTGGGAATATGTCAACTTATTTACAGTACTCTTAATGTAAGCTGACATAGTAAGTGCGTCATACCAGTGTTTACACTGCTGGGTGGGCTTTATTTCCTCCAATATATGGATATTATAATATTAAACTCATACATTCATAATATTCCCTATTATAAGAGATGTGTCCTTACATTCTTTATGCATTTGTCACTTTTACATCAATTGTGCTGCACATTAAAGGAGACATATCATGCTGATGCATGATTTCATACTTACATATAATATAATAAATTTGAAAACAAGACCTGACACCCCTTTTATTTTCAAAAAATGAGATATTGTATTTTTTCTGATATCCTAGAACGAGATTTGATGCCTCTGAAAATAGGTCATTGCGAGATTTCAAACGTCGTGACATCACGAGGTTCCTTTCTTTTTATTGGAGCAATCTGATAAAACACTTCCTCCTCTGTGATGTCCGTTAGCCACAAAACCGTCACCGAGGAACACATCCATCCAGCAGGGGTATATAGCTCCCTAGCTCACAATCACTCATTACCAGCTCTGGCCTGTAGGGGGACTCAATACGCGGTCGCTGCTTTGAGCCTGCCAGAAAATACAGCAGAAGAAGAAGGACAGGCTGGCTCAACCCCCGATAGAACTGACCAATCAGAGCACAAAGGGCAGTGATGTTGCGAGGTAACTGTAGGTCATCCTGAGGTCCGAGCGTTTCAACGAGACCTGGATAATGGCCTAAAATGAGGATTTTGAGAACACTATTGTGGGGCAATGAAGGAACTAAATGTCTTGTACTGAGGGCAGAAATGCTTTACAGGCATCCTAGTCTGGCATAGTGAAAAGGAGAAACAAGCATGATATGTCCCCTTTAAGTATCTCACTAAGCAGACTTTGGCAGTATACAAGAGTCAGAGCAACATCATTTGCAATGATTGTTCAAAGAATTCACTGAATTATTGGCATAATGTGGGTGCTGGTTTGGCAGAGTGTTTGTCAGGCAGCTGAAGTTAATTTTTTTAATTATGAAAAAGGGTGACAGGGACTTTAGTCAGTCAATCAATCTTTATAGCATCAATTCATAACAAGTACTATTTCAAGACACTTTACAATAGAGCAGGCTGAAGACAAACTCCTCAATGTATGGATACACATATGTGCACATGTAAAATACACATAAGCATAAATACAGATACATCAAACACCCAGCATGAATCAGTAGAGCCAGTCATGTATCCCGCCATCATGGCACTAAGAAGAAACAGTATGCTGTGTTGGGTGTGTCAGAGAAGGAAGGGAGGTGTATGTCTATCATGTATTTGTATGTTGTCCATGTTATGAGGATATCTGGCCAATATCCTATATTCATGGAAAACCGGGCCCCCTACTAAAAGCTTTAAGTAGCTTCCTTGGGGTGACCCTTTTCACACACCTGATTGTGTAAAAAGAAAAAAGAAAAAAAAGAGAATAGATACTTGTTGTATACTCCAAGTGTTGTATTGTATCTTCTGGATGATGATGTGTGAATAAACTAAACTAAACTACAACAGATGTGCAGAGACAAGTGGACTAAAGTAAGAACTAAACCTAGTAAGAGACATGTAGGCCAATCATAGACCTGTCTTCGTCATATTTGTCTCTGCTGAGTATAGATTTATTAGAGGTTAGCCCCTTGAGATGCAACAATCCCTTTCTCTTTATCTTAGGTCTAAAAACTTTATTATTTTTGGCACAAACGGAGAACGTGTTTAAACTTATAGTTTTAAGCACTTTGTCAAGATTTCGTACAAACCACAACAAATAGCTCAACTTTCCCAAAGAGTGATCCAGAGTTTGTTTGGTTCAGACTAAGCATGTTTTGAGACCTTGAACTAATGGACTGTCACAGGAACAGGAGCAGCCATTATCAGTACAGGAGAGACTTTGTGTCCGTTCCTTTTAATGTGTGTGTATCAATTTGGTATTAGAACCAGCTCAAGCAAGTTTGAATCTGAATTGGATCAAGCAGTTGTACATGCTGTGAGATTTTTCTGGCTTGTAGATAGTAACCAATCTGATTTCCCTTACTTAACATATTCTGCACCCAGTGAAAATGATAAACTGTACATAAAAGCGTCAGAATGGGCTGTGAGTTTGACTTTATTTTTCTTAACCTTGTGAATTTCAATCAGAACTCTGAGGGACATTCAGCTGCAGTGTATTGATTTGACACTGTGGTTGTCTTTTCTTTCTTACATCTGCTTTTTTTTTCAAAATAATACTACAATCATAGACGACCTTGTCATGTCTTCGTGCTTTCACTTTCCTGTCCTCAATTTTCTCTCTCAGTACAGACATCTGACCAACTACCTCCTGCTCTCACAAACATGGCTTTTTGAAAAACAGCTGCTTCTCACAGCTCCAGTTGAAATGGTGCCGTTGTGCTGCTATGTGGACATGTGTGGGAGGTTACAGCTGGAACCGCTGCTACTCTTTCCTGGATATAAGACGAAAATGAAAATTAGAAAGAAACATTCTGATTGGATTTGCTTCTGTGTTCTCAAAACACATTTGCGCTCCCTAATTAAAAAGTCTGTAATTGAGAGGCGTAATGTGATATTTTCTGCTAATTTATTTGCAGCTGAAGCAGTTGATTCATGAAATGATATTCTTGCCGTTAGTTTACTGCTCCAGTAAGCCTAAAGTAAAATGGCAGGTTTTCTTGTCATTAGAGCTGATTGAACAGCTTATACTTTACAGAACAATATCAAAATAACATGAATAATCTTTTCTCCAGTCCTATTAACAACATTTTAATATACTAGGAAAATTCTGTCTGGAGCGCTCGTTGAAGCTTTGTCATTTTACTATCTATTAAAATCAGATTAAAATCTAAAGGATGTGGAATTCATTGATAAGACCTGCTTACACCAGTTAACATGTTCATAAATCTTTGTATAGAAATCCGAGGAAACTATAGTATGGCTAGGGGTGGGCAATATGGCAAAAATATCATATCACGATTTTTTAAAAATAAAATCACAATCACAATTTTATCACGATTCTTTTTTACTTTGATTTTTCTAGACTTATTTGCATGTTTGATCATGTTTTTCCCTGTGTTTAACATATATAACATGTAAAATCCTAAAAGAAAAAATAGACAAAGCTAAATAAACTTTCTGAACAGGTTTTCATTTAAATCGTGCCGTTTTTAAAAAAATGTGCAATAAATGTAAACATAAAAGGTAATGAACAACAATATCAACTAGGGCTGCCAAGATTAGTCAACTAGTCACGACGACTTCGACAATTTTATAATCGACGTCGTCGTTTTAATATTTTTTAAACCTTATTTTCCCCTCAAAACTGCCGCTGTACTTTCAGCTGTCTCGTCTGCCGTTCTGTCCTTTACGCACATGCGCAGAAGGGGTATCCAGGGTCACACGTGATGTCACCGGAAGTGTTATGCCCAGCAGTATCATGGCTAGCCGGCTACGGTGCTCGAAAGTTTGGAGCATTTTTCCAAAATAAAGGAGAAAAGTGTGCAATGCAAAATCTGCAAAGCAGACATGGCCTACCATGGCAATGACGGCGATGCACGAGCATCTGAAAAGAAAGCACGTCGTGGCTGATTTATTTCGGACGAAGAAGGACAATCTCGGTAAGCTAATTGGCTAGTTAGCTGCTAACATTAACGTCAGCAGTGAGCTATCTACTTCATAGCGATGTGTTTGAATAGAAAATGTGATGACGCTAATGTTTCATAATGCTAATGACATAATGCTGCTACAAGCTGCAAAGTTCATTAAAAGTTGAATGAACTATCATCTTAATTGTCTTCATTTTTAGTACATACCTTAAACACTTGAAGCTGGAAACTAATGATGTTAGCTGTTTGCTGGTACAATAAGCTGCAATTTATGCATGATCCGATTAGTCGACTGATCGCAAAAAATAATCGCTGACTAGTCGACTATCAAAATAATCGTTTGTGGCAGCCCTAATATCAACATTATCTCTTAAAGTGCAACAATTTAAAACAAATGTTATCTAACTGCAATGTCTATAACTTGAGTGAATAATACATCTGCTTTAGAACAGATTTTTATTCAGACATCGTCAAGCTTTTATCTCCTTTTCTCTTTCCTCCATGGCTTCACGCTACATAACCAAACAGGAGATCCTACCATGCACTGCGCGTAATGTGCTACGATTGGCTAGTCGGGTCGGGTGCGCGTCAAAGTCTCTGCGCCCACACAGACAATCTGACGATCTTTCTACTTTATGAGATCATCCCCACGTTATAATCCTTAACGATTTGATATCGTCATATCACACACCCTTAAGTATGGCACAGACATTGTTCCAAACTCTTGACAACATTTAACAGCATTTTTGTGATCATTGTTTTTCACGTGGGCTAAGAGGCTTTTAAAGCTCAGTGTGGATAGGACTACTTTTTCCAAATGAAGGAGGAAAACCTCTGTTTTAGAAATATCCTGCTTATGTGTGGACATAAAGTAAAAGTGCTAATGGTTGATTCCTCATTTATACAATATTTCAAATCCATTGTTGTGGGATCAATTAGTTTATTACCATTAATACCTCTATATGTATGGAGTCTTTACTGAGCATTAGGACTGAGATCACATTTATTTCATACTTCAGGATTTTATTCAGTTGTAGTAGGGTTTCAAGGCATTTTGGTTGGGGTTACAAAATTTTCTGTGAACAGAATTTTCAATACTGGCAGCTTTCCTTGCGAATTAAAGGGAATTTACAGGACTTTAGGAAAATTTATTGAAAAATACATGAAATTTTCGAAGTTGAAATTGAGTGTTCTGTTGATATTTAGTGATTTTAATTATGTTATTTTGCACGGATGGCCGTCTTTTACAAAGGATTTTTTTGTATTGATGTTTTGATGTGAACAATTTCCAATTCAGTACATTAACTTAACTTCCGCTGGAATATTTCTAGAAATTTACCAGAATACATTCTCCCCTTTGCAGCCCTAATTGTGATTATTGCTTCAAAGTATGATCTTATTATCACTTGATTGGATGTGTTACTGCTCATTTCATAGCTGCGTATATATATCATTGTACATAAACTGTAGGTTTTCTGCAAACCTGTTTAAAATTTGGAGAAATTGCTTGAAAGTACAAAAAATTCATGAACAACACGGCCAGTTCCCATCAGCTGACTTTTACTGCACAGTTTGTGACTGTAAGTTCTCATAAGAGCAGGTGCAGCTTGGTTTTACTTTTATTTTTAAAAGTAGGTTTTAACATCATGCAGCATTCACAAAAACTATTTCCTTTAATTATCTTTAATTAAAGAGACTGTGTGGAGTTTTTAAGTAATGACAAAAAAGTCTGACTTTTAGATATCTGCCTGATCGAAATACACACTTTAAGATGAGTTTTATAGCATCAAAATAGGTTATCTATAAATGCTATTCCTTAGCTTCGCGGTTGGGTCTGACAGGGCTGGACTGGCCTGGATACTCAACTTCAGGAACAAGACAATTAAAACTAGAGCAAATTTACTTTATTCGGACACGTCTTAGAGCACCGGGCTGTAAGTAGCGATAAATAGCCGGCTACAAAACTACAATGCAAAGTGTTCCAGAAATTGCTTGTTGTCACTAGGGTTGTCACGATACTAAAATTTTCAACTCGATACCGATACTCAGGAAATATATTCGATACTCGATACTATTTTCGATACCACAAGGATAAAAAAAAAAGAACCCAATATTTAAAAGAAACATTTTTATTAACAAAAAATGCAAATATAACCTCTACGAAGTCGTGCAAAAGTCTCATTTTCTGTATTTTTCTTCCTAATGCAAAAATAATAATACAATACAAAAATATTGCTGCATCAGAACAAAATAAATGCTCTTTGAAAAAAAACAAAATTTTAGTTTTTTCCCTTATTTCTGAACTACAGTGCAAATACAAACAAAATCTCAATAAAAAGTGCTTTGTTGTTGTAACAATCAGGATAAGTACATTCTTGAATGAAAAGGAAAACAAACAGCAGTCCTCAGAGCTGCAGTTTAGACCTATAAATGTCTGAACTGTGAACTACAATATTTAGCCTATAACAGTGCATATACTTCTGATCTTCAAGTATGATCAAATTCTGTCAACTCAGCAGTCGATGCAAAAATCAAATATTGTTTTTTATGCAGACTTACACAAACATAGTGGTGCAGTTCTATGGTTTGTGTTCAATGTGGATTTTAATGTTTCCTATAAATTGGCGGTCTGTGAAGGGACCAAATAGGAAGGGCCAGCGGGTCAGAGTTCAGAGGGGAGAGTCAGTGTGTGTGTGTTTGTGAGGGGGGAGAGAGAGCATGGGAGAGAGCCGATAGCAGGAGGTGTAGAGATTACTACTCACTGTTTTGTTCGTGAATTAAAGTTGTAGTTGGCGTGGTCACAGCCCACAGTGACTGCTAAATAAAAGCAGGTATTCCCAAGCCGGAGCCACCTTTATTTACGTCCGACGGACGTCACAGTTCGAAGTTGGTAGAAGTTTTACTCGCCGCAGTAAATGGAGAACTGTAGCGGCATATTTTGCACACGCTTGTTGTTTTGTCCACAGTCTTCTCACCGTTCTCTCGTCTTTTACATGGGAAGCCAAAATAGGTCCACACAACCGATTTATCTGACGAAGGCGCGGCAGCTAATTCCTCGACCTCGTCTTCCTCCATATTGCAGTGAGTGTTTAGCATAGGAGGGGGGGGGGGGGTATTTCGTCCTTTTATTTCGAGCGTCTTTGAATTTTATTTTAACCAAAACTGGTTGATTTGGCCCTCCTGCAGCAGCATTACTCATGCTGTTTTGTTATTGAGCGCGTCACAGGGAGGGGAAGGGTGCCTGTTCTCGTGTGTGTGTGAGGAGGCAGAGAGCGAGGGACGGCGGCGGCTCGGCATCTGAGGGGGAGGGGGGGGGGATTAGTATCGATACTTTTGAAAGTGAGTATCGTATCCGGATACAACATTTTAGTATCGATACTTTTTTGAGTATCGATACTTTTGACAACCCTAGTTGTCACACATCATAAACTACCGCTACGTAACTAGAAAGAGACACATTACCTTGTTGCTTTGCATCCTGTAAGTTGTTGAAGAAAGAAGTTGTAAAGCAATGCAGAGTTCTGAGGAAGGTCCGAGCTGCATTTATCACAGCACACGCACGCTTTGCCTTGGGTCACGTCTTTTTGTGCGTTCCAGTCAGAAGTAGGAATTTCCGGGTTCGGAGTAGGAAACTGCAACTGAAACGCCCCCCGAAGTCGTAATTTCCTACCGGGAACTCGGTGAAACCTCGCCACCCCCTAGTTGACAATTGAAGATGGATGCCCCCAGTGTGAACAGTTATTTAGCTCCTGTAATAATCAATTTATTTGCACTTCTGACTGGGGTGTGTCACTCTAGATCAGCTGTATACATAGTATTGTTAGACTTATGTTTACAAAAATGCTGCCCTGCACGCCCTGCGTTGTTGTTCACAAATATCACATGAAGAATGTGATTATCACTATGGCAGCATTTTTGTAAACTAGTGATAATCACATTCTTCATGTGATATTTGTGAACAACAACGCAGGGCGTGCTAACAACAGCTAACAATAGCCTGGTAGATCGGCATGTTTTTTTCCAACTTCAACTGGAACGCCGATAAGTTGGAGATGATGTCACTCCCAGTTCCGAGGTTACTGGAACACAGCATTATGACAGTCGTGGCACGTGCTCATGGGCAGCTGAGTCTTTATGTCGCCGGTAATAGATTCTCCTCATATCACCTTTAACTGTTTAGCTAAATACCATGAGGAATGTTGGCATATCAGCATATATTAACAATATTGTCTCACCATATAAACAATTTAAAATGTATCAGTTTGTGACAAAAGTGTATTTTTTGCTCAGTCTAAATCCTGATGGATGCGTCTCATGCACTGACTGTTTGCAGCTGCAGCAGGCCTCAGTTTATCAGAAAAAGTGCTTCAACAGGGAGTTCATTCAGCACGTACAGCTGAGGTGTCACAGCTGGACACAGAGATGGAGTACTTCACTTTCAAACAGTTTAGAGGAGGCTGCAGAATCGCACGGGTACTTCCATCACTTTTAATCGTGTTAAGCAGCTAAAGGATTGCAGTGCATGCTGGGGGATGTGTCTATAGGATCCAAGAACTGCACAGAAGTGAAATCTGTAGGATAAGCTCAGCTCTGAGTGTATGGGGAGGCAGGCTCAGCTGTAATGGTGTTTAACAATAGCACCTAGCTGCAAGCGGAGGACAGTGAGAACAGCTGATCACACGTGAGACCTTCAGCTGCCTCTAAAGCGACTCCCTCAGACTATCTGCTTTTGTGCGAGTCCAGGGCCATAAACAAGTCGTGACGCACAGAATGACCGCCCGCCTCTTATCTTTTCCACTACTTAACTAATCTCAGGACTAAAACAACAAACGTTTGATTTCAGTCAAGTGAGGAAAATGTGGCGGCAGGGGAAACCACTCGACCATGTGCTTCCCTCAGTCTGTGCCTCCAGCTGACACGCTGATGAGCTGCAATCAGCCCCCAACACCACAACCGGTCCATGCTGAGGCCGTGATTGGTGAGTCGGAGAGGAGGAAAGAGTCAGTCTGGGCTGATTTGTGCTAAATTTAAGAATGTAAGATTACACGTTTAAACTGTGAATGCAAAAGTGTTACAGCAGTATTAAGCAGAATTCAACTTCTTCAACTTTGCTGGCACAACGTAGGAAATTAGATCAACTGCAGCTATCAACTCATTAAAAACAACATCAAACAATTTTATATAGACTATTTAATAGCTCTAATGAAAGTTAAGAATACTAACACACTAATAACCCTTTCAGACTGGCCAAAAAATAGTTTTAACTAGCAACAGTCTGCTCCTGTCGGCAGTTTGAAAGGGTCTAATCAGCATTTGACCCGGGTTTGACTGACCCTACAAGCAACATGGGTTTCTATCGGCTCGCCTCTGATCAGCTTCAGTGAGAACATCACACGCGGGTTGACTCGCTAATTTACAGATGACATTGGCGTTTCAGCCCATGACATAACATTGCGCCTGTCCACTCCGTCTGTAACTAGTCCTTGCCGTCTCAGCTACAAATTTCATCCACCTTTGTATCATCAGCGCTGAGTTTGTACATTTTTAAAGAGGGACAAAAGTACAAAGTACAGAAAGCCATGTTCGTCTTTCATGCTCCTTTCCATTGTTTAAGTGGTCGTGTTTCATCTCGCTGAAGATGACATCAGCTTGATGCGCCAGAGGAAAAAAACAGCCGTGCAGCTCATCAAGTGCTGATTAGACCAGGGTCTGCTGGCAGTGGGAAAGGAGTCATTTGCCGATTAAGAACCCATGTTGACCTGCTAATTTTAGTGTGAAAGCAGTAAAAGTTAGAGACAAAACACATTTATTAACAGCAAAGTAAAAACATCTCTTGCAGAAACTATTGTGCAGTCGCAGTTGCTTAATAGGGCCCTATAAAATCAGTTTTTTCCCAAATTCTGATGTAGTTTTTCCCATATTCCGTTTTTTTTTTCCTTTTACAATTTTTGAGAATTTGTTTTTCAGTGTTTCATGCAAATTTAACACTGAGCCATGGTATAAAATAATGAAATATTATCACACACCCTTCAGGGGGTCCTCACACGTATCTTTCCAGGTCCAGTCAACAGTATGTTCACAAAACTTGCAGAACATTGGATCTCCTGACACATAATAATCGTTGGCAATCTACTCTACTCCTTTACTTTGTAGTTAGCCGGGAGTTTTGTTACTTCTTTGCCGACTTACAAGCTGCTCAAGGTCACTCGCATTGTGCCCCTTGTTAGCCCTTGACAGCAGTGATCATTGAAAATGAGTGGCAGCTGGATGCTGAGGACCCTCAGATCACTTTTGGTGTGAACACAGGGTCAGCCATTGTCTCACACGCTGTAACATGTTGACATCATTAATGAGGGGGATACGAGGGGGAGAGGAAGTGAAGGATATACTGTCTGCGTAGCCCGTGACCCCATCGTGGCATTTTCTGGACAGATAGGATCCTTTTTAGTCAGCAAAATGCTTTTATGTTAAATGTCAGCCCTTTCCGTGATATTCCGTGTTTATTAGGGGTGTAAATCACCAGTTTCATGACGATCCGATACGATATCGATTCTTTGGACAACGATACGATATTTGCCGATATCACAAAGTCTGTCACGATTCGATACGAGACGATATGATTCAGGAACCTTCGATCTATTTAAGACAATATTATATCCTCACTGAACACAATCAGCTACATTTCACCTGAAGCAAGAAATAAATACAAAACAATTTCGATAGTTTTATTACTGAAATGTGGAACGATGTGCTGACCTTTGGGTAAGATAGTTTATAGAGGATTTTAACCATCTGTATGATCTAATCATGTTTAAAATTAAAACTGGTTTGATGCAGGTAAGGTGCTTTTTTGCCCCCACTATTACCTTATGGGTCTTATTGTTACATTGTAATATTTGTTTATTATATCAAGTGATGATGCAACACTTTAATAAAAATGATTGAATTATTATTTAAATTTCATTATATTGACCTCCAACATTTGACCACGCTCTATCAAACCAAAAATGTGTATTTTGATTTTAAATACATCCAAACATTTCTCATGTTCAAAATTAGAACTATTAACTTAACTAACTAACCACTGATGACTTTGTTTTATTGTGATGACTGGTAACAACAGATTGTTTGTCAATGTGATCAGACTTTGTTTAACTGTTTAATGGTCGATGTTGAGGAGGAATGACATTAAGCTCTCGCTGTTTTACTTTCTAACTTTATGAAATTTCTTTAATCAGTGCACTACAAAATCAAATGAGATAACTCACTGCAGTCGTGTGATAACGCTCTCCTGTCGTGCGTGCAGCATGCATCCTCTGCTGTCAGGTCAACCGTATTTTACCCGGATGCAGCAGAGCTATTTTCTGATATGTCCGATATGTCTGGCTCCCATTTAGCTCTGTGATGCTAACAGCGTCTTGCTACACGTTCGCCTACAGCGGTGTTACTCGGTGGGCACTTCACAATACATTTTACAGCAGGAGAAATATCAGGCGTGGCGTGTTCGAGAGTGAAAAGGTTCAAATGTGTGTCTCATACGCTACGCGTAACACTTGAGAGGAAACTTCAGAATGACGCGCGGTTGGCCGGAAACGGACACGCATGTCCGGTTGGGATTTCAAAATAAAGGCGCACATTAAAGACCACGATGTTGATCGATGTTTTGAGTTTCCATCGATGTGATTGGATCATTGCTAAACCAATCGATGTATCGATATATATCGATGGATCATTACATCCCTAGTGTTTATATTGAATTTCGTGTTTAATGTCTAATTTTGTGGTTCTGTCTGCAATTCCATGATGACGGATTTTATAGGGTCCTAGCTAAACTGATGGCAACCAATGAACAAGTTCTTTGAGAAAGAAAATAAATTATGAGAGTTAAGAAACAATATCTTGTCTTTTCAAAATTTGATGGCAAACTGCCTCTTTCCTTTACTATGACACTTGAATTTATTGCTTAGAAGTTTCTTACATCTTTATAAACAACTGAAAATTTTAATTTCTGTGTTAATTTTCCTGTGCGCTCTGTATGTTTAAGCTGCATACACCATCAAGCTTGTTGTTGTAGACATTTTTGGTTTAAATGATGTAAATTCTAACTGCTTTTCCTTTGTTGCTAACCTAATCTTTAACTCATTAGCTCTGCAAAATGCACCAGCCTACCTGTGCTCTGAAAACAGTGATTCAGTCTACGTACTTACCAACAGTAAGCAAATAAGCTTTGAACTGAGTTTTGATTGGCCCCAGTGATCATCTCCACATTTCTGTTTTTTAAAATAAGGTTATGTTTGTGCATTTTGTGCCTTTATTGACCGGAGAGAGACTGTGGGTAGGCTTGTGAAGGGGTTAGAGATTGTAGGGAAGGGCACTCTGCAAACTGGCCATATCACACATCATTGGTGACAACCGTACCATAAAATAAGAAGACAGCACAGATCCTGTACAAGCCCGAGAACTCTTTGAATTTGCATGTCCTGCCACCCTCTAATCTTGGCTGAATCTGTCAGAATCTGGACTGAAGTTGGACACCATTTCTGTGCAAATGTCTGAGACACATTTTTCAAAGCGCTCTGAGCTGCTTTTTAGGCTGAAATGTCATAGATTCAGTGAGCCCACGGAGCTTTGAGTTTGTTCTGAAACGACAGCGTAAACAATTTGTGGCAGCTTAAAGCTGGCATGACACCTGACCTCCCATTTTCCGTCTACCAGAAAGTTGAGAAAAGAAAGTTTTCGATTACAACCTTTCAGCTCTTCCTTTTAGTCTAACTCTCTCTGTTGGGTCCACCTCTTTTCATTTTCCTTGGCTCTCTGGAACCATCGAGCCGATCTATTTTCTGCAAGGCGGTGGGAGTCGGGCAGAGTGAGTCTGTTGACCATGACTGATAACCGTGGATGATCTGAGGGGAAAATTACAGTGTAGATCTGCCAAGCATGATGGCATGACAGAAGCTTGCCTTCCTCATACAGTGACAAAAGAAGCACCTGTATCAGTAAACCTCAATAACAGAGGAAGTGTCTCTGTTATGTAAGGAGCTAAATTATAGAAAGTACTTAGTGGGAAAATGATATGGTGTCAAGCTCCTGTAGTTAATTGTTCTGACCCTGAGATCGGCTCTTCTTCATTCAGGTGTGCATAGATCTGCTTTGCACTTGTGCTTCAAAAACATAATTGATTCTTTTGAGTTGGTTTAGAATGGAGGGGCTAATTTCAACATTTATTGTGGTAATTCCCCTTTAATTTATGGTGTGGGGAACAACTTGTATCATTGCTATCATGATTAATACCTCTGCTCCTAAATGTACCTATGCAGTGCAGTCATCAGTGAATTAAAGCACATATTGCATTGCTGTTCACCCATGAGATAATGAGTGATAGTGTGAAGTGCATCAATGATGAGAACAACAGTTAGATGGAGGTTAGGTACTGTGTAGGAGAAATTTCATGCAGACCGCTTAGCAGCTTTTGTCCTGTGAGAAAAACTTTTTTAAAGGTCTTTCTGCTTAGTGTTGTGAACCTGCAAAGCATGCTGGAGTGCAATACACGTGAATCAGGAAGTCCACTTTCAGAGGTGTTTTTTCCCTCGATATGTGATGTGCATTAGAAAAACTGAGACACTGGTTTGCTTTGTAAGGAGTAAACCTCACGGAGAGGCATTTTCTCTTTACTAAGACAAGTAACTGGGGCTGAGCGATACAACAATTCAATTAGTTAAAGGGACTGTGCGGAGTTTCTAAGTAATTACAAAAAGTCTCACTTTTAGATATATGCCTGATCAAAATACACACTTTAAGATGAGCTTCATAGCATCAAAATAGGTTATCTATAAATGCTATTCCTTAGCCTTCTGGTCGGGTCAGACAGGGCTGGACTGGCCTGGATACTCAACTCCGGGAACAAGACAATGTCTTAGAGCACCGGGCTGTAAGTAGCGATATATAGCCGGCTACAAAACTACGATACTAAGTTTTCCAAAAATAGTTTGTTGTCACACATCAAAAACTACCGCTACGTAACTAGAAAGAGATACATTACCTCATTGCTTTGCATCCTGTAAGTTGTTGAAAAAAGAAGTTGTAAGGCAATGCAGAGTTCTGAGGAAGGTCCAAGCTGCATTTTTATTAGCATCACAACAAACACACGCTTTGGCTTGGGTCTTTTGGTGCATTCCAGTTGTAGTCAGAAGTAGGAATTTCTGAGTTCCGAGTAGGAAACTGCAACTGGAACGCCCCCCCGAAGTCGGAATTTCCTACTGGGAACTCGGTGAAACCTCGCCACCCCCGAGCTAACAACAGCTAACACTAGCCTGGTAGATCGGCATGTTTTTTTCGACTTCAACTGGAACGCCGATAAGTCGGAGATGATGCCACTCATTTTTGGTTACAATTACTGTGTTTTAGTCAACCAACAATTTCTTTGGTTGATTACAGCCCTAATAATATCGATATCTCAAATCTTAGTATCGATATTTTTTGTAAAAATAAAACCCCATATTTTATCAGAGTTGGGAATAAAATACAACTTATAAAGATGTATGCAGATGTTTTTTTTTCATACACTATTCAGTTCAGACAGTGACGAGAAATATGTGACTTTTTTTTAACTTACTGTTGTTATGTCAGTAACTCAAAGCGCTTTGTTTCTCATGGGTTTGATTACAGTTTGAACTGGACTACAGGTTAGGATGATTTCAACACTTTGTTAAAGGGAAAACAAGAATAATTTCTTTGCAACATTAGTTTAATTGACTTGATGCACTCTGTGTTGTGTATGTATGTAACGCTGCATTTGACATATTTCAATAATAAAATAGAAAAGTTACATATTCACTGTCTCTAGGTTTTTCCTAGTTTAATGTAGAATATCGCAATATATCACAATATTGTGATATCGTGATATATCGTGATATTATCGTATCGTGAGCTGAATATCATGTATCGTATCGTATCGGAAAATAAGTGTATCGCTACAGCCCTACTCATAAGCTGTTGCAATGTTTGAAAATATACATACTGAAAATGTACAGTATTCTTTGTGGTAGGTTTTGTCAGGTTTTGCTCAAGTGCATATTTTCACTTGAATTTGGAGGTTATATTATTGCTGGCATCTCTTTTGTCTTTTTGTTTGTTTGCTTCTCTGTTAGCAACATAACTCAAAAAGTTATAGATGGATTTTGATAAAGTTTTCAGAAAATGTCCAGATTGGGACAAGGAACAAATGATTAGATTTAGGGAGTGATCTGGCTCACCATCTGGATCCAGGAATTTTTTTAAAGGACTCTTTAACATTGTGAGATGGGACCATTTTTGCCATTATGCATATTTGTTTGTTTTCATGGTCAAGGAATCTAAATATTTAGATGAAATAAAGGTAGGACTAATATTTATGATGAAAATCACAATATGGGTGAAGACTGTGACGCTGGCAGACGTCTGTGCTCCCAGAGTGCTTTTCTATTTTTTTAAATGAGATTAAGTATTGATGAGATGTTTCCCTGTTAATATACTGAGAAAATAGCTCACGTTCAGTGTTTATGTAGACCGGCCTCCCTATGTTCAAACTACTTAATCAACGTGAAACATATTTTGATAACAGAAAGGCAAAACTTGATTTATGTATTTTTTGTGTCACTTGGAAGGATGTTTTTTGGGAGGGGAAAAAATAACTTAAAATGGTTAATTGAGTTTTGTGGGACAAAATGGATGATTTGGTTTTTGGGTAATATCCCTCTACCCTAGAAGTAACAATGAAGGCAGACGAGGGGAAACAGCAAATCTCCATGATACATGTAAACATCTGTTTATGAAGGTTTACTCGGGGTTGGAGTACCAGGAGGAAGTTTGGGTGACTGAACAGTCAGCAGGTAGAATAAAGGTGGTCCATCAGAAATGAACTGCAAAACATATAGAAAAAAATAAAAGAGATACAGACACAGAACAGCAGTAGTGGCAGGATCTTCTTACTCATCCAGCAGCTTTTCATGGCAACGATAAACAAACCATTTGTCTTCTATATCATGTAGTGTCTCTCATATATTTGAAAAAATGTTGACTTGTCACAAAAATACATGTTCATCACAGAATCAGTGAATTTAGTTCAAATTTGACACCATATGCTTGCATGTGCTTAAAGTTGCTGCCATGTGATTGGCGGAAGTAGCTGTTATCTGAATGAGTGTGTCTTCTAAAAGTGACAAGTGAGTGCGAATTAAAGGTTCATTTCACACACCTCTGCTTACAATATGATTATTTTATCCTTTTAGGGCTTATGGATTTTATGCAAATGTTAAATATATAAAAATCTGCTGTTGTGCAAAAGGCAGCAAAACTTTTACAATTATCACATTTACATGAGAATTTAATACCCCTTTAATTCCGAATAAAATTAAATCCTCTTTAAAGAGATAAAAAAAAATGACCATGGGAACACCTAATTCCAATTAAATTAATTATTCCAAATTAATCTTTATTCTGAAGTAAGTGACTAGTTTATTCTGATTTTTAATTCTGAATTAAATAATTCTTTGATCATGTATACGTACATTACACTTTAAATTAAATCTGGTTGTTTTGTACATACTTGTCACACCTGTCCTGCTCGAATGATGGGACGCTGATGGAAACGGGATGGCCCCCCAAAGTAAGCCTTCGACTTGACCGAGACAATTTGGAAGATTTGGGAATCATGAAAGAGTGGATGGACGTAAACATTAACGTGTGGACCTTTCCAAAGTTGTAGTGTCCGAGTTGAAAGAGCTGTCCCTCAAAGAAAAGCTGGCAACTCGTCCCGCCTGTCCAATCAGAACCATGACCAACCACCAGGCCTTGAATAAAGGTGAATAAACGTGTTTTCCATGTAAACCTCTTTCCAGAATTCCTATTTCCATATAAACATGAAGGAGAAAACTTTGATTCCAAATTATTTAATTCTGAACGGTTAATGACGAATTAAAAAACTGATGACTTCTTCAGCGACACTCGTGGTAATGACTGCTGTTAAATAAGAAGTGAACTACACCGGCCTCATCAGCTTCTCTGTGGCTTGTTCATACCTTGGTTACTTAAATGGCATAATGCCTCCATAAATTATTCAAGCTCCTTCAAGTGATCCACTTGAAGCAGCATACAAACTGCTCTAATTCATAATTTATAGAGGGGGTAATCGTTGTGAACCAGAAGATTTCCTCTTGCCTTGAAGGATATGTAATCGCATTCACTTACAGTCCCTTTTATTTTCAATAAAACCTAAATCCTCTTTAAAAAATTAAAAATGACCATCTAAACACCTAACTCCAAATGAAAATAATTCAGAATAAAACTTAATTCTGAAGTAAGTGACTGGTTTATTCTGATTTTAAATCTGAATTAAATATTTCCTCAATCATGTATTCACGCTCCTTCAAGTGATCCACTTGAAGCAGCATACAAACTGCTCTAATTCATAATTTATGGAAGGGGTAATCATTGTAACCCAGAAGATTTGAATCTCCCACTTTAAATAATACTTACCAAAAAGACAGATGTCTAAACAATATAAATGTACTTAAACATGGAATTTTCTATCTTTAAAAACATGAAATATGAAGTCTGTAAGAGCGAAATTTAGCTTTGTGTTGGATGTGGTTTCTTGCAGCAGAGTGACTGGTTTTATTGTCTTAAACGGTATTGTTTTAGATAAATGTGTCAAATTAATGAAGTCAATGATATTCAAAGTTTGACCCTGATATCCACAGGATGCACGTCACTCGGTCCAGGCTTGGAGCTGTGAATCTGTAACATGTTTCGTACCAGCCGCCTACAGCTGTGAGACTCCACTTGCTCTTTCATCACGTGACAGGCCGTCTAAAAATAACCCTCTCTCCAACACACATGATGATCCTGATACCAGCACTAAGAATAGGCCCACTGGAGGGAAACGATATGATAGTAAATCATCAGCGAGGCTGCGGCGAAACACAGAAAAGGTTTAATAATTTGGCCTTGAAACAGTGTGATGCGTGCAGAGCCTTTGACAGAATAATTTGCTCAGTACAGCGAGTGCTCCGTACCTGTCAGGTGAACACGCTGCTAATTGACTCTAGAAAGGATTGCAGCAAAATAAATCAAGCTGTAACCTCAGAGCCATGGATAAACAAAGGCAGTTAACATAGCAGATGTCGGCAGTTTTGATGTTTAGCTTTAGCTTTTATCTTATTTTAGGGAAACTGTAGGAATAAAGATAAAGAAGCATCTGTAAAGGCAAGCATAAGGACTCAGGACTGTAGGTGCAGGTTAAGTATGGAGGAGACAGAGGCTTGGATTTGAATGGCAGCCCCGCGACCTGGAGGTAAAGAGTTGTTTGCAGTCTTGCTGTGGATTCTTTCAAAGCGAGTGTCACTGAGCAGGAAGAAGAAGGGTTTGAGAGTTGGTTGTTGAAGAGCAGAAACGACTGCTTACTAGATGCAAGGGAACTTGCTTTTTGATCTGTAGGGCCTTATAAATTCTATTATTTTATCCCATTTTCTATTTTATACTCTTTTTTTGTTGTTTAACTTATTTGAGAATTCAGTTTTTGGTATTTTAACCAATTGAAACCCCATTTAAAGTTATGATATATAGAAGTCTATTCAGTTATAAATTAGAACTTTAATGCTTCCGCACATTTCAGTGCCTTTCAATCATTTTTTAACCAAAGTGTACATAAAATGGCAATAGTTGTATAAAGTGGTGTGGTGGATATGGCCAGCTTATGCCCAAGTTACTAACTCCAGTTTCACATGGCAGTTTTGCATGACTTTATATGATTGACAAAGCTGGTTTTATCATCTGTTACAGAAGGAAATTACTGTTTCTCCCCTGTAAATACATTATCAGTAACACCTTTATAGTGCTTCCGGGGGGTTTGTCCCACTTCAAGTAGGTCACTACAACGATACAATGAAGATTCGATGACGTCAGCCCTGTTCAAATCCGGTTTACGTCACGTAAGCCCCGATTGAGCCCCATTGCTTGTGTGGCCTTGAACGGGACACAGTCAAGGCACAAACGGATACGTCCTTGTCTGTCATCCTCAGAAAGCTTTCTGAATTGAGCCATGATCAGCCTGTACATGCTACGCTAATACTGTTCACCTGAGGACTGCATTAGGCTTCAGCCCGCTATACGGAGAGCGGCGATTCTCCAAAACAGTTTTGAACCGTTCAGTACAGTCGGGACCCTTCCCAATTCCCCAGGTTCTACCTTGACTATACAACACTGATCCAGATTAAGTAGTGCATGCACAACAACCAAAGCATGTTTCATCAGGATTATGACAATCCTGCAAAATTGGCATGAGAAACAGGAATGTGTTACTTGGGGTTTAGCTGCTGTATGGTGATTTTTCTCTTTTCTTAGGTGTTTGTCACACTTCAGGTGGTCCTCACGCGTATCTTTACTGGTATGCTGACAAAATATGCACAATATTTGATCGCCTGACACATAATAATCATTGGTAAACTGCTCTGCCCTGTACTTTGAAGTAAGCCATTAGTTTTGTAGCTTCTTTGCCAACTTAGTGTCTCAGTCGGCCGCTTCAGCATGTTTGCATTGTTAATTTAGATTTACAGTTAGAGTTATTGGTCCCTAGAGGGAAATACATCTCCACTAACTGTACATTACAAAGAAACAGTATTACACCTCACAGACAACAACGGTGAACAGCATAAACAGTGATGACAATGCATGAGAGGAGGAGGAGGAGGGGGAGGGGAAGTTAAGCGTGCTTTCACCACAGCCTTAGTGACCCCCTCAGAGCATTTTCCAGGGAAAAAGTTTCCATAAAATGTCGGTCATTTTGGTTATCTTCAGGGCTTATATTGAATTCCGCTTTTAATGTCCAATTCTGTAATTCCGGTCCAGTGATTGCTGGTTTAATAAGACCCTAAATCTGCAAAATCCTAGTGATCAGAGTTACCTAAATGCTCAAGAATGTGTTATTTTCAATATCTGTGCCACTATTTTTGTGTGCAGGAGCCTTGGGCCTATACCAGCAGTTACAGGGCAACCACGGCTGACACGTAGAATGATGAATTTGACTGTTTCAACACAGCAAACACTAAACTGATTATACCTCTAATTTACTGTAAAAGAAAAAAATACAAATAATTAAAGATAATCAGGAAATGTTCCCAATTTTCATTTTTTTCATGGCAGAATTTGCTCCAAAGTCTGATGGGCTTGAAACATCACATCAGTGCAGATAATCCTCATTCATTAAATTGACTCTGGAGCAGCTTCTGGTGTGCTGACATTTTTCTCTTTTTCATATTTTTGGAGCTCTTGCCACCTAAAATAAGGATGTGCTACCATTTTTTCTTATTTTCAGGGTTGTTTTGTTGTTAAGTTTACATGTTTGAAACTTCTTTACATCTGGAAGTTGAGTGAGTAGAAGGAATGATGTGGTACCAATTATTTTGAAGCTTCTTACTCCGTGTTTACCCAGATAGCCTGGACATCCAGATAATTCTGTGTAGTTTTATCCACGTTTCAATTTTAGATAATTGTAATCTTCTGTTCGAAATGATGCTCTGACCAGCTATCTATCAGTTTAATACAAAAAAAAAAAGATGTTCAAGAAGGTTTGTTGGAGGAGTTTCGCTCTGATTATGCAGTCGTTCTCTATCAGTATATTTGCTGTAAGATAATGTGGCTGAGGCTGATTTTTTTTTAACACTTTTGCTGTGACCTTGTTCTCTGAAGCGTGTAATCCACACACTGTGTACATTGATTGACCTCATGTATGTTCCTGGTTTGTTGCCCTTGGCTGAGCAGAGAAAAGACCTCATGTATTGACTGTCATTTCTCATGGGGTTGAACCACAATGCAGCCTATCAGTGTGTCCAACAGGCTGGTTATATATTACCTTAAAGGCACTATACGAGGTGTTGGCTGCCCTGTCTCTGGGAGACAGCGAGGCAGCCATCTTGCCTCCAATAAGACATGGAAAATGATGCGCTCTCAGGCAGACATGCTAGCTCCATTTATCAGGCATCTCAAAATGACTGAGCAGACAGACTGGTCGATGTATGACTATATGATCACAGGTGTTATCATGTGGAGGTGTTGATGCATGGCCGCCAAAATATCTCCAGGGCAGGTAGAGAGATAAGACCTGCTGGGAGGTCTGGATGCTCTGATAAGAAGGAGATGCTCACCTTCTACCTGGAGGACCTTGAAGAGGATGAGGGTTTCTGGGGTGAAGGACATTTCTTCATGGGGATAATGTTTACGGGACTTTACTGAGTATAACTTATTGACAGGGTTATATCAGTATGTCATAGAGTACTTTGTCAGATTAGTTATTATAGAACGTAGGTTACATTTATGTTGAAGCAGCAGTATGCAAAAATGTGGTTTTGCAGGGCCTTCACAGAAGTTTTACTGCTGCTGCTAACTATCAGTTTCATTTGAAGAAATAATGAGCTTTCCTTGTGTCAGTTGCCCATTGTGTGCAAACAGTTAGCATGTTGAGTATATATGTATATGTAAGTTCAGCTATGACCATGATGTCTTTTTGTGACTTAAAAGCCTCGTTGGAGAGGCTAACTTATTGCCTACTTGTTCAGATTGACTAGTTGGTTTGAAAAAGGTAGTGTTGTGGTTTAAGGGTAGCAGATAAACAAAGAGGACAAAAGGCTTGAAGTAGCAACTTTATCCTCTCGTCCAACAGCTTAGCATCTTACCTGCAGCCTGGAGTTCTATGAAGTGCTTACCTATAAACCTCTGTCCAACATTTATTGTAGTTTTGGCTCCTAACTTGGTGACTCCCTGTTTTTCCAGCCAACTCCCAAGTGCTTTTCACACCAAAGGCAGTGAAACGGCAAAATTACAAATATTTTGGAGAGGATTTTTGGTGCCTCTTTCTATTTACATTTAAATCAGCGCTTGACTGTTTTTGTATTTGAACTGCTGCTGACTTTAATGGAAAAGAAACTAAAGATGTCCATCTGACTCTGCAAAAGAGAGGGGAACTGTATGCATTTCAGCATTTATCTCAGGAGCTGAAACTTAACAACTGCTTCCTGACCAACTGTTAACACCAGTAGAAACTTGAGTATAGTGCTATATGCAGATTGTAACTCAAGTCTATAGACTTCTTGAGCAATCAGTAGATTATATAATAGATTCCTACATGTAGCTTTGATTGACAGCTTATAAGAAATGCAAATCAGTAAACAGTACTAATAAAAATATGATCATGATTCTGTTTTGGCCTGAAAATATTTTTTTGCAACCACTCCTAAACTATACATGATGTTTCTCTCAAGGTGAATGACTTGAAAAGACAAGCCACAGAAATAAAAATCTTTTCATTTTTTTTGTAAATGTTGAACTGTTTTATCACTTCATGTCTTTTCACTTTGATCCAAGAATCCACCTGGTAATGTTCTTGTCAAGACAAAATCTGAGCAAACCTTAGAGTGCCTAATATCCTTCTTGTGAGTGACATTTAAAGATACCAGCTCCTCTCTGTGTAAATAACAGGTAAGATATTATCACCCATCTCTCCATTTACTCAACGATGCACTCTGTGTATTTGGAGAATTAGCTTACCGTGTCTCAGCTTTAAGCTAATCTCCCCCACTCAATTTTGCCATGACAATAGAAACCATTAGCCGACTCACTGGCGGTGAAACATTACAGCATTCTTCATGTCCCTCTGGGTCCTTGGATTACTTTCTGCCAAAATTGCCATTTAAGTTGGTTTTAATGAACATTATATAAGATAAATGTTCCAGTTGTTGCTGGAAGTAGCTGCAGAAATAATTTATTTTCCTCCTGCGGCACTAAAGTAAAAAAAAATGTAAAATTTGTACAATTTCCCGCAGTTCTCCACCGCTTCTCCGTCAATAGGAAAGTCCCAGAGTGACTTGAAACAATCAAATGCCCACGGCATTGAAAAGAAGGGAAGAGTTGTGAAGGGGGTGGATTAGCAAGTCAATGAAGCAGCACAGCACTGAGGCCTCAGCGACCTGTAGCAAAGCTGAGGCTACTTTATCTGTGGCAGCAGAGGAAAGGTAACAAATTCCACTGAGGATCCTGCCAAGCCACATCTGTTTGCCTTCAAAAGCAGAGCCTAATTTACTGGGAAATAACTGATGACCTCTGACAGCAATCATTCACCACAAGAGGCAGAAGATGGCGTGTAGACAGTCTGTTGATTGCCTGACTAGAACATGTGAAATGGCTTTATAAAATCAAAGACCTGGATTTCATTCCTTAGCTTATCATGTGGACCTGTTTCTCCAAAAACACATCGCAAGGGTCCTTTGATTGCTGCGTTTCATAAAACTGAATGTTTGGAAAGTGGCCGGCGGGCTGGACCAGGTGGAGGAACAAGTGGTCACCCTCCAGTGAAATATAAGTGATATTTTTAGGGACAGTTTTCATATAAAAACTGTCTTTTACCCAAAAACTAACCTATGTAATTTTGCTCGAGTTCACAGGTGGCATTAAAATTTTAGGGTATGGCATTTAAATGGCATTAAAAAGGATTCAATTTGACTGATTGGTGATTTGGTTTGAAGCTGGAAGTCACAAACGGCTAAGTTTGCAGTTTGGATCCTTTTGTTACTGTGGTATCAAAACAGATATTGATATAATTTGATATTAACTGGTATTAAATCAGAATTAAAACAGTGATATGCTCAGCGTCTCTGGGAGTCTGTGAGGCAGTGGGCTGGCCTGGACGCTCGGCTTCTGCATGATGATAGGATGATCTGTCTGAGACCGAATCCCCTTTTGATTGACAGTGAAATGAGCCAATCAGCGATCTTGAAGTATGACCCTCCACCGGAACATCTTCTAAGTTTTACATTCAGTTGTTCTAGAGAGCGGCTCAAGTCTTACACCCGCAACACAATGGACCGAGGCCGTTTAAGCAGTCTAGCTCTGCTGGCCATTGAGAGAACACTGGTAAAATCCCTGGAAAAGACACCTAGTTGGTACGACAGGGTCACAGGTCATTTTCTTAAGGAACGGAGGGTAGAATTTACATTTAAATAAATAAACAAATTTATGATGTAGGCCGGAAAAAAATGAGCCTCCCCTCCTTGACTGGCTCGCAGCCGCCACTGGTCTTGAGATAACACTTGTTATGAATTGGCGCTATTCAAATAAAGATAGATTGATTGATGGATTGGGACATAATCATTTTAACTAATATAGCAGAAAGTGTGTCTAAATCAGATTACCAACCCTAGCTTTAATGCTCATTCTGCCCCATCTTTGTTATCAGTCTCCATATATCTGTTGGCATTTGTTCTGTCACAGAAATGATTGGGCCCACAATTTAGTTCCCGCACATACAAAGCTTTGAACAAGAAAATGATCTGCATAAAGTAGCAGGTTCTACATCGTGAGGTGTTAAGGAGAAGTGTTATAGATCGTCCTCACTGCAGTGATTGAGCGTCACAGAAGGTGACTGAAATAGTTACAGAAGAAATTCTCACCAATCAATGTTGACTCTGAGCCCAGCGGTCCTCTAATTGCCACCCTGTCTGTGAATATGTGGTTAGAGGGTTGAAGTGATGGCAGTGTGGGTAAAATCAATGTAAGAAGATTAATCCATCCAACTGCATACAAAACATTACTTAGAGCTGTTTACTCGCTTTGGAGATCTGGGACATTGGCAGGCACGTCTCAGAGAGTTTAAGCTCTCAATTTAAATTTCAACAGGCCTTTTACCCAGAATTCCTCATCAAAAAGCCTTTTTCTATGTCCAGTTTTGCCAGTACTGATCAGTCAAACGCCAGAAACTGATTAAATCCTGCCTGTAACATTCACAGAGACATACGTCTTGGTAGGTTTGTGAAGGTATTTTTCCCTCCTTCGTCCTCATTAGTTTCTCGGATGAGCCTTTTACCTGGTGAGTCATCCCGCTGACTGTTGATGTGACTTATTATGCCGCCATCAATGACCGTTAGTTATGCATGACATTTTCTCCACAGTATGACTAGTCTGTGATCTTTCAGACCGGCCGTGTCCGTTTGCCGACCGCGGTGGTTCTTTTCCTGTCTCCTCTCTCTTCCTTTACCATGACACCCTGAGAGGTGTAATTTTTTTCCGGTCGAGCTCGCTCATTTCTATGCAGATTCATCTGGCACCCTCATGTCCTGTCACCTCTACTTGTCACCCATCTCATCTGCCCTTCCTCTCTCCCAGGGATCATCAAATCCTGGCAGGCCTTGACATCTGGCCGTTAACAATCAGGCGAGCTGGCAGCAGCCGCCCACAGCCTCACCCACCCAGCTTCTGCACTGAAGTGGATGTGTAGTTTCAAAGAAAGACGGAACTCGAGGTCTTTTCTAGAAAAGGGTTCGGCAGTGCTGACACCAACAATCTTGAATTTTACCTCTGCCAAGGAGGTTCACTTTTTGCCAGCATAGACTTTTCTCTCTGTATGTTTGTTTGCAAGTTGACCTGACTTAAAAAAAAAAAAAAAAATATATATATATATATATATATATATATACAGTCATGGAAAAAATTATTAGACCACCCTTGTTTTCTTCAATTTCTTGTTCATTCTAATATCTGGTACCACTAAACGTATAATACAATGAACACAACAAAAAATGCAGCTGGTCACATAATACTTTATGTCCTATTTGACATTCTTAAGCTTAATTGATTCCCAGGGTATATAAGAGGCCATTTCATGTCACAAGCAGCACTGCACATGCAAAGGCCTAGAGTGGTTTCCTGCTTACATTCAAGCCGTAGCACAACTCAGAAGTTGTCAGCTCTCACATAATGCCTAAAACAAAAGAATTATGTGAAGCCACAAAGGCAGCCATCTTGGCACTGCTGGAAATTGGCATGAGTGAGAGACAGGTAGCAAAAAAACTGAAGATCTCCAAGACAGCCGTTCATTACAACAAAAAAAAACAAGCTGAACATGGCACTACCAAATTGCTACCTGGCCGTGGCAGGAGACGTCTTTCTACCCCACGAGATGACCGTGCACTCATCCGTTCCTGTGTCAGGAATCGTCGTCAGACCTCCAGGGACCTTAAAAATGAGTGGGCACTGTCAAGAAATGTGACTTGTTCAGCAAGGACAGTTCGAAACCGACTTGTTGAAGCTGGTTTGAAGTCACACAGAGCACGCAAGAAGCCCTTCATCAATGAAAGGCAGAGGAAGGCCCGGTTACTCTTTGCTCGAGACCACAAGGATTGGACTGTTGATGATTGGGCTAAGGTTCTCTTCAGTGATGAAGAGAATTGATGCCCACTCCAGCCAACTTACTGGTTAGGAGGAAGCCTGGAGAAGCTTACAACCCAGACTGTCTTGCCCCTACAGTAAAACATGGGGGTGGATCAGTCATGATCTGGGGTTGTTTCAGTCTGAGTGGAACAGGGCAAATGCAATTGTGTGAAGGCCGAATGAACCAGGTCATGTACAGGACTACCCTTGAAAACAGTCTTCTTCCATCAGCTGGAAAACTCTTTCCTGCCTCGAATGACTGGATTTTCCAACAAGACAATGCCCCTTGCCACACGGCAAGGTCAGTTAAAGCCTGGATGGAGAACCACAACATTCGCACCATGCCTTGGCCTGCTCAATCACCAGATCTTAATCCAATTGAAAACCTGTGGAAAATCATCAAACTCAAAATGGAGAACCACAAGCCCAAAAACAAAGAAAATTTGTTTGAATTTGTCCAACAGGAATGGGCTGCTGTGACAGCAGAACAATGTCAGAAGCTGGTGGAGAGCATGCCAAGACGCATGGCTGCAGTCATCAAAAACAATGGTTATGCAATCAAGTATTAACTCTTGTGTGTATCATGTGTTTAAAGCAAACAGAAAAGAAAACATGGAATGCTTAAAAGTAGTGTTTTTGGCGGTACAATGCCATAGCTATTGATGTAAGAATTTAAGTAATTTTGGTTATTATCAAGAAAACCATGGAAAATGAATAGTTCTTAGTTCTTAAATTAAACTCTCACGAGCTATTTTTGTTGTTATCATTATAATTGTCCAAACAAATGTACCTTTAGTTGAGCCAGGCATTAAAATTAACAAGAAATTGAAGAAAACAAGGGTGGTCTAATAATTTTTTCCATGACTGTATATATATATATATATATATATATACACATATATATATATATATATATATATATATGTATATATATAGATATATATATATATATATATATACAGACGTGGACAAATATGTTGGTGCCCTTCTGTTAAAGCAAGAAAAGCCCACAATGTTCACTGAAATAGCTTGAAACTGACAAAAATAATAATAAATAAAAAATTACTGAAAATTAACAAATGAAAATCAGACATTGTTTTTGAATTGGGGTTCAACAGAATTATTTTAAAAAACAAAATACTGAAACTGGCCTGGACAAAAATGATGATACCCTTAACTTATTTTGTTAAAACCTTTTGAGTCAATCACTGCAATCAGGTGATTTCTGTAACTCTCAGTGAGACTTCTGCACCTGTCCACAGGTATTATGGCCCACTCCTCATGAGCAAACTGCTCAAGCTGTCTCAGGTTTGAAGGCTGTCTTCTCCAGACTGCATGTTTCAGCTCCTTCCACAAATCTTCAACAGGATTTAGATCAGGGATCATAGAAGGCCACTTCAAAATAGTCCAGTGTTTTGTTCTGAGCCATTCTTGGGTGTTTTTAGCTGTGTGTTTTGGCTCATTATCCTGTTGGAGGACCCATGACCTGTAACTGAGACCAAGCTTTCTGACACTGGGCAGCACATTTCACTTCAGAATGTCTTGATAGTCTTGAGATTTCATTGTGCCTGCACAGATTCAAGTCACCCTGTGCCAGATGCGACAAAGCAGCCCCAGAACATAACTGAGCCTCCTCCATGTTTCACAGTAGGTACAGTGTTCTTTTCTTTGTATGCTTCATTTTTGTGTCTGTGAACATAGAGCTAATGTGTCTTACCAAAAAGCTCCACTTTTGTCTCATCTGTCCAAAGGACATTCTCCCAGAAGCTTTGTGGCTTGTCAAATGGCATTTTGGCAAATTTCAGCCTCCCTTTTTCATAATTTGGTTTCAACAGTGATGTCCTCCATTCAGTCCACTTTGGCTCAAACAGTGACAGATGGTGTGATCTGACTCTGATGTACCTTGACCTTGGAGTTCACCTCTAATCTCTTTGGAAGTTGTTCTGGGCGCTTTGGTTTCCATTCACATTATCCGTCTCTTCAGTTTGTCATCAGTTTTCCTCCTGCAGCCACGTCCAGGGAGGTTGGCTACAGTCCTGTGGACCTTAAACTTCTGAATAATCTATGCAGCTGTAGTCACAGGAACATCAAGCTGCTTGGAGATGGTCTTACAGCCTTTACCTTTAACATGCTTGTCTATAATTTTCTTTCTAATCTCCTGAGACGGCTCTCTCCTTAGCCTTCTGTGGTCCATGTTCAGTGTGATACACACCATGATACCAAACAGCACAGTAACCACTTTTCAGCCTTTAAATAGGCAGACTGACTGATTACAAGCTTGAAGACACCTGTGATGATTACAGGACACTCCTGAGTTTAACATGTCCCTATGGTCACATCATTTTTAATCTTTCTAGGGTACCATCATTTCTGTCCAGGTCAGTTTCATTAGTTTGTTTTTAAAACAATTATGTTGACTCACAATTCAAAAGCAATGTTTGATTTTCATTGGTTGATTTTTAGGAAATTTTTTATTTATTATTACTTTTGTCAGTTTCAAGTTATTCCAGTGACCATTGTGTGTTTTTCTTTCTTTAACAGAGGTACCAACAATTTTGTCCACGTGTGTATACACACCAATTCCAGTTGAGAATTGTTAACAGCTCCATCAAAAAGTCAAAAGTCGATATCATGAGTATTTTTGCTAATCAGTTCCCTTATCGATTCCTTCCACTGACAGGATTCATAAATCAAGAATTGTGTCTTAAGTTTTTTAAGCCGCCAACAGCACAACCTTCAGTGAGTGGAAACATCGGCATCTTGCAGAAGCACTTATCCGTGCTGTGACATGTGTTTGACATTGTTGCACAGGCCAACATTTGCACACATGAAAAATCTGCAGGAATCAATAAGGGAATCATTAAAGAATTGTCTAGATTTGTAGGATTGTTAACAGCACTGGTAGCGATAAAATTTAATAAATTCTCATCCCTAATTAGTGACAAAAAGTAGAAGGAGAATCTGAAATCCCTTCATTTTCTATTTATCATTGATGTTTTATCATTTTTCTTTTAGTTTCAGGGCTGTTTGATCCATCCATATTGGAAGAAAAAAAAACATTCATAATTGGAGTATAATTTCTAGCACTACTTTGATCATAGATCTCTGCTTCGTTTTATTGCCCAGCCTAATCTGTGTTCACAACAATATATCATTCTTCATTCCCACCTCAGGAAGCGAGAGTGGGGGAGGGTAGAAAGGGGAACAGGGGACACAGACATGACACATCAGAAGCGCATGATTGTCACATCATCCATCAGTCTGTCACAGGCTGTCACACAGCTTCTCCCAGAGATGCTGTCGATCTGTAAACAAGAGAGAGACACACTAGGCTTCCCGGGGCTCTGTGCGTGCTGACCATCAGAGCTGGGCAGTCCTTGGTACCTCCACGAATCAAGACAGATTTGACCAGAGAGGTTTTGTTCCAAACAGCCAGGTGTGGTTGACTAATGCCTCTGAACAATACTGCTTCTAAGCGACCGCCTGAGGCAGGAGCACAAAAACAATCAATGAGGGACTCATCAGCTGGGAAGGACTGACAACAGGAGTTTTTCCATGTTTACACCACAAAAGGAGGTTTCTGATTGGTCTGTCTGACCAGATAACCATGAGGATTTTTTTTAATTACACTGTTTTGAAGAAGCATTTGGCATTGACAATGAAGATTTTTCTAGCCTCACAAATAATAATGATAATCATAATCACAATCATAATCATAATCATAATCACAATCATAATCATAGTCATAATCATAATCATTGTCATAATCAGAATCATAGTCATGACCATGATCATAATGCATTTTATTTAAAAGCACCTTTCAAGATACTCAAGGACAAGTTACAAGATTAAAACAACAAGAATATGATCAACAATAGGGAAACACAACAGATAATGACAGGTATGGAGAGAGGAGTGATGTTATTGTCAAGTGGGGTATGCAGTCTTACCAGGTGGGTTTAAAGTCTGGATATAAAGAGAGACAGAGAGTTCAGGTTTTGAAGGTGTGGAGGGAGAGAGTTCCAGAGCTGTGTCTGAATAGCTTAACTGGAAGAATTATAAATACACTCACACCCATTAATCACAAATGGTTATTAGGCCAATCAAATGGCAGCAAATCTGCGTGGTTAAGAAGACCTGCTGAAGTTCAGAGTGAGCTTCAGGAGAAAAGGTCATTGAGCGGATTTGAATTAGGGATGGGAATTGATGCGATTTTATCGATACCAGTGCTATTAACGATCCTGCTAATTAATCCAATTCTTTAATGATTCCTTCATTGATTCCTGCAGATTCCCGTGTGGGCAAATGTTGGTCTGTAGATGTTTTTTGGTCTGTAGCATAGATAACTGCTTCTGCAATTTGCTGGTGCAATTTGAGGTTGTGCAGTAGGCGCCTTTTGAAAAAAATTCAGCCTCAATTCTGACACTTCTGAACCCTGGAAGGAATTGATAAGGGAATTGATAAGCAAAAAGACTCATGATATAGATTCTGCCATGGAGCTGTTAACGATTCTCAGCTAGAATTGGTTTTCGATTCCCATCCCTGCTTTGAGCAAAGAATGGTGGTGCCAGATGAGCTGGTCTCATTATTTACAACACTGCTGATCTGTTGGAACATTCACAAACAGCAGTCTCAAGGGTTTACAGAGAACGGTCTAAAAAGAATAAATATTCATTGAGCAGCAGTTCCTCGGGCTGAAATGCCTTGTTGATGCTACAGGTCAGAGAGGAATGGCTGGAATTGTTAAGATGGTGGAAAAACAACAGTAACTCAGAAACCACTTGACAAAACCTGGGTATATGGATCTTCTATGGATGTACAACGAGTCAAACACCACTCTGGGTGCTCCTCCTGTCAGGAAAGAACAGGAAATTGAGGCAACAGTTTCACTTGGCTCACCAAAACTGGACAATAGAAGTTAGACAATTGTTGCCCTGTCTGATGAATCTGGGTCTCTGCTGCAACATTCAGAAGTTTGGGTCAGGATCCATCATTCACTGTATAAAAGCACCAGCAGGTCAGGCTTGTGGTGGTTCAGTGATGTGGATACAGTTTCTTGGCATACTTGGGCATCTAAGTATCAAATGAGAATTATTTTTATACTACAGAAGTGTTTCTCAATGTGACTACATTGCTACCATGTTCTGAGTTTACTATATTCCATTGGCCTCCACTTTCACCATGTCTCAACTAGGGGTGGGCGATATGGCAAAAATATCATATCACGATTTTTTAAAAATAAAATCACAATCACAATTTTATCACGATTCTTTTTTACGTTGATTTTTCTCGACTAATTTGCATGTTTGACCATTTTTTCCCTATGTTTAACATATAAAACATGTAAAACCCTAAAAGAAAAAAAAAAAACAATTTAAGCCAAAGAAACTTTCTAAAAAGGTTTTGAT
Organism: Scarus forsteni; assembly: GCA_036419115.1. Classification (NCBI taxonomy): domain Eukaryota; kingdom Metazoa; phylum Chordata; class Actinopteri; order Labriformes; family Labridae; genus Scarus; species Scarus forsteni. Next base: position 7,061,448 of record JAZDUH010000341.1, read on the forward strand.
TTAAATAGTGTAGTTTTTATACAAATGTGCAATAAATGTAAAAATAAAAGGTAATGAACAACAATAAAGTGCACATTTTTGTAACCTAAAAACTAAACACACCAAATAGCTTATTGAAAAGGGTCAAATATAAATGCAAATTTAAGTAACTGGTTATCTCTTAAAGTGCAACAATTTAGAGCAAATGTTATCTAACTGCAATGTCTCTAATCTGAGTGAATAATACAGCTGTTTTAGAACAGAGTTTTGTTCAGACATCTTCAAGCTTTTTCTTCCTTTTTTCTTTCCACCATGGCTTCACGCTACATTACCGAACAGGAGATCCCACCATGCACTGCGCGTAATGTGCTACGATTGGCTAGTCCAGTGCGCGTCAAAGTCTCCGCGCCCACACAGACGATCTGATGATCTTTCTGCTTTATGAGATCATCCTCACGTTATAATCCTTATCGATTTAATATCGTCATATTGCACGCCCCTAGTCTCAACCCACGAGAGCACTTTTGGGATATGGTGGAACTGGAGATTTGAATTATGGATGTGCAGCCAGCAAACCTGCAGCAACTGCGCAAAGCTACTATGTCAGTATGGACCAGAGTCTGCCATGCAATGAGTAGTTAAGCAACTTTTATCAGCAGACTTTTAAAACCAGGCTCCTGAGTGTTTTGAAAACATATCAGTGTGAGGCTTCGTGTAGACAGGATTGAGCATTTCAGGGTGAAAAGCTGACGTCACCCCATGCGCAGTACTCTTCCACATGAAGACTGTGTGCACATACCAGGAACAACAACAGCTTCGGCTGTCTACTGAGTAACATGTGTGCTGCATACCGTGCACAATTTGTTATCCAGACAAAACTTTCCAGTAGGGCTGGACAATTAATCAGATTTTGATCTTGATTTCAATTTTGCCATCTGAAAATCATAAAAACATTATAGTAGAAGAAAAATGATTAATATGCCACACAGTGTGGAGTGCCGTGTATGCAAGTTCCTGCGCTTCATAGCGCTTCTGTGTTCCACTTGCAGCCACAGTGAGTGTGTGTGACTTATGTGGATCAATAATACTGTATGTACCACTCACTGGTTCTTTAAAGTTGTGTTTGAATCAGTACTGAAGTTTTTAAATAAATGAATAATTGTCTGTATTAATTGTGATTTCAATATCACTCAAAATAATCTGAATTCTTATTTTTACCATAATCGTCCAGCCCTACTTTCCAGACAGATTTGTTGTCCAGACAAGAAACTCCTGCTTCTCTGTGTGTCCACCTTCCATTGTTGTAACACTGCAAACATACATCGACAGAGTTGAAATGGATTAAGGGTGAAGGCTGAAAATGAAAGACATCAAAATTTGGCTTAGTTTCTGCTTGGTCAACAGTGGTTAGATAATCGTTTGTGAAACACCTTCAGAGAGAATCTGAGTCGTCTTTTAGTCTTGGTTCTGATTTTGTTGCTGAAGGCAAATCTTTTGTGCTGGCCAAGACTTCCAGAACAAGTGCCAAACTGTCTCAAACCTTGGAGAGCCGTGACATTGTGGTTTTGGACTCCAACTGTTTTATTAATGTCAAAGTGATGACAACATTTCTTCTTGGATAGGTTTTATTGATTGGCTCCTATGGTGGCCCTGCTTCCAGATCTCAGGTGTCTGCACAGTAATTGGCTGATAATGGCCTCATTCAGACCATCCTAGCACCTTTTCATCACTTCCTGAGCCAGGCAGTAATCAGTTTTATGCAGTTTGTTGGAGGGATGGGGGGAAGGGGCTCCGTCAGTCCTTTATTGCCCCTCTAATTATTTCTCCCATCACATGATTAATATTGTCACTTTGATTTTGTTCTGAGCTCATTAGACGAGAGACTCAGTGACAGAGGACACTGCTTGTACAGCTAGGGGTCAGGGGGATTTGCCTTCCTGGGGTTTCCAGGCCTCAGAGCCACCTCTGTCCTCCAGGACGGGGCGACTCAGAGCCAGGCTTGTGGGGCCGGGCCTGCTGCCGGCCTGTCGAGGGGCTGCCGGCTGGGACAAGGCCATCAAAACGTCTGGGGCCAAGCTATTTCTGAACAGGACCAGGGAGGATGCAGCTGGTGCTCCTGCTGTTGACAGTGTCAGTGTGCCAGTGGAGCCCCTCCAGAACCAATGAGCTCTTTTGTATTGAGACAAACCACCATTACAGCTGTAATCATGGGGCAACCTGTAGCAGGGGCCCCAGCTGGGAACAAGCAAGGACAAGAGGTTTTACTCTGGCTGGATTATTTATTTACACTAGGAGGATAAACAGCCAATAACAGGCTTTACATAAAGCTGAATAGAGCCAAATCAGTACTGGCAGTTTCTGGTGCATTTTATAGAAGCTGAAATAAATACTTGAATGATTACCTTAGATTTTGCTCATTAGGGATGGGAATCGAAAACCAGTTCTAGTTGAGAAGTGTCAAAGTGTCGATATCATGAGTCCTTTTGCTAATCAGTTCCCTTATCAATTCCTTCCACAGACAGGGTTCAGAAGAGTCAGAATTGTGGTTTAATTTTTTATGAAAGGCACCAACTGCACAACCTTAAGTGAGTGGAAACACCAGCAAATTGCAGAAGTACTTATCTATGCTGTGACAGTTTTTGACATTGGGGTATCCTGAACTGAAAAAAAAAAAAACGGGATTATATTGGCCTGCATCTAAAATATCTGATATAAGCACTCTGATACAAGCAACCCATTCTAATTTATTTTTTATTTATTTAATTTAGTTGTACAATATGCTTATGTTTAAGTTAAACACAGTGTTTATTTTGCAATTTAAAAAAATGTTTTTGATTTTACTGGATTTCTTGAGGTTACTTTTTAGGGTCTTCTAATTTATTTTTCATTTTATTACTTAATAGTGCTATATTCTTATGTTTAAGGTTAAAATTTATTGAACCCATAGGTTAATAACAGATGAGTCAGTTGTTCTCATACCTACTATTGCTGACTACTTTTCTCTGTTAGAGTAATCTCACTTGATCAAGTCTTTTCTTACCGTCCATACTGCAAAATAAGTTATAAAAGTATGTATGATTCCTGCAGATATTGTATCGGATCGATATCGGTATCAGCCAATATTCAAGAGTGCAATATCGGTTTCATATAGGAGGTAAAAAAGTTGTTTGACATTGTTGCCACTGAAGATCTACAGACCAACATTTGCCCACACAAAAATCTGCAGGAATCAAAAAGGGAATTGTTAAAGAATTTGATCAATTAGCAGGGTTGTTAATCGCACTGAAAATCTTATTTATTTCCATCCCTAGCGCTCATCACTCAAAGAGCCATCAAGGCCACAGGACGTAAGGGCAAAAGTTTTGTCTCCAATGGTTCAAGTTTTTATTGTAAAAAAATGTGCAGTTGTCATTTGTGCAAGTGCTGTGAAATCCAGGATAAATGTAACTTAGTATTAGTGCTGCACAGTATTACTGATTTGATATCAGCCATAGAAGTTAAGCATTGTATCAACCGATATTGAAATTTTGTGGATATTTTCAGCTGATGGTGGCCACACATATTGGCCGGAATATCTGCAAATTACAGAAATGTGCAATATACATGCACCTTCTCATTACTGCATGAGTACATTTTAAAATCAAGGGTTTAACTTTTGCGAGATTTAAATGCTGTTTGTCTTGTTTTGCATCTTTTCATGGCAAAATATGCTGTTACACTGAAGGAAACAAGTCCTCTTTGTTAAGGACAGAGCTTGTGCTCTTGACCAGAAACATGAATAATGTTGATAATAAACTGAAAAATATTGGCATATCAGATATGGGCAAAAATCCAATATTGTGCATCCCTATTTAGTATAAACACACAGTCTTTCTTGGAGGGATCCTCTCAGGGACAAGAACATTCACACATCAGTGTTTATTGGCTGATAATGACCAAAGTTGAGAAACCATCAACATTCCAGTGAAGGTGCGTTCCTAGGGTCTATTTTGTAGTGATCAATGTGGGTCAGAGTGTCTAAAGCAGAGAGTGATGATGTGCTTTTAAAATATGACATTTCCCAGTGGACCCTCTGACTAGCTGCAGACTGATTTTAAGTGTCTGCCAAAGCAGATGTAATGCTAGGGTAGCAAAGTCAACTTAGGGGAACTTCGGCCTAACTGAGCTTGCTGCTGCTGATCATTGTACAAACATTTTGCGAAATCACTCATTAGAGTTTTCACTTCTCCAAAAAAGCCCCCCTCACACACACACCAGGCTGTACACCACACTGGCATTTCCATTCGATCATTTTAGTGTTTACTTCCTGAGGTCACATGTCTTCTCATGTAAATCTTGCAGTCTTGCCCCCGATGGCCATTTTCCATGTCTTTGGTTGGGGGACTGTCAAGGGGAATGCAGTGGCATCATGCATGATATTACATGATGTTTCCCTTTAGCTCAGCATAAGTTGCCCAAAATGTCCAATGTATGATCAAACATAGGAAACCATGAGTCACAGTGTTCTGTGATACTATGAATAGGGCAATACTTCATGGTTTTCGCATTTTAATAGTATTATGACCCCACTATACTATTTGTTCAGTAATCACAGTTTCTCATCAGTGTTCAAATAAAGCATGGCCCCTTTAACATTTATATTCTTATGGCCCTTTTCCACTAGCACGCCTTGGCCCTACTCTACTGGGCTCTACTAGATTTGCAGCGTGTTTCCACTAGCCTGGTACCTCCTAAAACAAGCTAGTTTTAGTACCTACTCCACTCTGGTTCTAAGCGCGCTGAGTCGATACTAGAAGATGATGTCACCGACTGCTGGCTACTGATTGGTCAGACAATGTCATCATCGATGAGTCATGAGCGCAACAACCTAGCATGCTAGCGGTAGCTACCGTTAGCTTACCCTCATACGTCTTTTCTTTGCAGCTCGATTGCTCTCGTCCTCGGCTTCATTCTGTTGTATAGCTTCCAAAACTCTCCTGTGCTTCTCAAGGGGTATTTCTTCTTGTCACCTGCAGCCTTCTTCTGCTTTCCTTTTTTACTCAGTTTGTGACAAAAAGCCACAGATTGTTGTGTTGTGCTCAAAATGACATCACCGCAGAGCCGCTCTATGTTTACAGCGACACTGCACGCCGTTGGGTAGGCGACTGGGGCTTATGGAAACGCAGCACAAGGCGAGTAGAGTAGAGCCGGGTAGAGTCGAGTAGAGTAGAGTAGGGCTAGTGGAAAAGGGCTGTTATATTTAGGAAGAGTTCTTGATCAGACACCAGCCACTTACCAAGCCTCACATTAAACAGTAATGTAAATTCTTTTACAATCATCTTCATACCTTGGAGCTTTTCAGACTTGTAATTGTTCATCATAAACTGCATCTATGAAACAGTGATTACGATAAAGTTAACCTGGACGGAGAAAAGAAAGCCCATCAGTCAGTGTGAATAAGATCCCTGGCTCTGCAGACCTGACTTAATAAACTAAGCAGATCCCGGGGTGTAAATCATCTAACTCTGGTTGTAAGTATATGTAATGAGCTTAAAAATCCCTGTAGCGCCTCCTTGGCTTTTCTGTGCAGACTGTTTTTCTGTGAAAAAACACCGGACAGAGCTCTCTATTCATTCTGCAGGTTCCTGTCTGACCTTTGAGTGCAGCTGGGCGATGCTTTTATTCAGCCCTCTCCTGCAGCCAATAGAGGACCAGGTTTGATGCTTGAGGCAGCTAAAAATGGCATTACCAGTCACTATCCATATTCATGAGTTGTGTGTCACATGGCACATCTCAGCAGCTTCATTTCCACCAATAGATTTGGAACATTAAACAGAACAAATGGTATAATTACTGTTTATTTCACTCAAAGTTACAGTTTATTATTTCCGGGATTCAAACTTTCTTTTAATAATAATAATAGTAATAATGATACATTTGATTTATACAGCGCTTTTCAAAAACAAAAACGCTTTAAAAGTATAAAAACATGAAAGTGCAAATTAAAAACAATATACAGAGAAAACAAAGTGACAAGAAAATACAGAGCCAACAAGAGGGCCTTCAACAAAACAAAAACAGTTAAAAAGGGCATGCAGAAAACAAGAATAAGTATATATTGTTTATGAGATAAGGAGAAATTACACGTTAAAGGCGGTGCGAAACAGGTGTGTTTTTAATTTGGACTTTAAGGCGGTAAGGTATGTGGTGTTCTGGATGTGTTGTGGGAGTGAGTTCCAAAGAGAGGGGGCAGCATCAGAGAAGGCTCTGTCCCCCCATGTTTTACATCATATATAGATATAACAATCAAAACAGTGTTTAAATGTATAATGCCTATAATTCCACATTTTACTGCACTTGGTTGGCACTAACTTGTGCCCAACTTAATAATAATTTTGTTTGCTAAGCTAAAATCTTTCACTTACCACAAGCAAAAAGACAGACCACTGTGTTTGTTGACCCATTTAAAAACATGTCTGTATTTCAAGTCCAAGCGCTAACAAAACAGAGCTGCAGGACTTCTCAGTTTAATAACTTATTTTGTCTGATGCTCAGAACCTGAACTTATTTTTTTTCTTTAGAATATTTGATGGATGCCTTTTGACACAAAACTGTAACAGGATCAGAGAGCACAAACCTCTGCCAAGGCATCTCCCAACATTGTTGAGCATGTTATTCTCTAAAATGTGGAAAACTGCCCTGTTGTGAGTGTTAACAAATCTTTGAAAAGATTTCTGGATTCACATCCTTATTCAGCTTACCGCCAACGTGAATCACATCCTTCTTGTGCCATGTCCAACATTCCCTGAAAGTTTCATCCAAATCTTTTGAGAACTATATTTGTTAACTTGCCCACTAGTGGATGGTGGACTGACAGACAAACAGACCAAAGTATTGAAGAAAATAAGAAAAAACCTTCTTGGCAGAGCTAAATATGTGCCCACAGGCTCTCTGCAAGCCTGCCTAACATGAAAAAAATGATCATTTTCCTCTGTTGCATTCTCCACATTTCATTTAAGATGGATAAAGATAAACAGATGAAGATTCATGTGGATCGGATCCAGACTGACGTCACAAAAGTTTACAATGGGAAATCCCATCCATTTCACCTCAGCTGCTGTGAAGGTTTCACCCCCTTTACTTCATTATGGGAACTGTAGTTTATTTGCAAACTGTCGTTGATGTTTATGTTGACTAGGCCTGTGCTTAAAAAATACCGATAAGGCAAAATATCGTCATGCACTTCTCGGGGATACGCGTATCGATACGAATTCTACAGAATCGATATGGCCTCAGTGTTTGGACAGTTGTTGTATATACTCTTTGGGTAATGTTAACAATGGCACAGTTCAAAGTAGAAGCCAAGCTACATGATTAAACACATGTTCCAAATTTAAACTTAAAATAAGTCTACCATCTTTGGGGACCTGAATTAAAGTTCTTGAATTGTAGAATTATTTAAAACTCATGCTTGTTCTTTTTCTTCTTGTAATAAAAACAAAAGTTGCTGGGAATACTTTTAAAAGAGTAGTCAGTATACCCAATTTCTGTGTATCGGGATACATATCATATCGTTGCCTCAGTATCAGGATACGTATTGTATCATGGGGTTGCTGGAAATACCCAGCCCTAACGTCGACGTCATTTTGCAAATGTGATTCCATTTCCCAGCTTTCCTTGCAATGCCTGTAAATGAGCTCTCCACATGCAGAAACATGAGCAGAGGCTTGACTGTCAAATGGGTGCATGTGGTGACCCACAGTTGGATCTTTTAAAGGGGTTGTGGAAAAGCCACTGCTGTAACTGAGATGCTTGGTGGAGGTCTGTGCTCTCTGTGTACTTTTCTAGTATTGGATATGCTGTATATCTATTATTTTATGTTATGATTGTTTTATATGGTATTTTATTTTTTCTATTGGGAGTTTTATGGTCATATTGTGAGTGTTTTGTGATCAACTGCAGCACAGCAAATCGCAGAACAAAGTGTTTGTTCTGTCCACAGCTAGTCCCTGTCCTTGCAATTTCTGTGGGACCACAGTTGACATTAGAGCACAAGAACTGAAAGCTATTGCCACATCAAAAGGATTTAGACTGGAGCATCCTGTTCTGAGCAGCGCTAAAACAGAGGGGTTTAAAGTTACCTCCGCCAAGAGGTTATGTTATTGCCGTCGTATTGCCAACGTCGATTAATTGTCCGGCCCTGGTGTTCTCTGTGGACTTCCTAGACCAGAGTTAACTTGATTAATGGAGTAAAATATGGTTCTTAAAAGTTTGACAAAGACTAATCCAATCTATCTAAGTAACCTCTGTGCTGGTTTGAGGCCAGCATGACAACATATTCAATCACTCTAATGAAATATTGTCCTTGCAGGAGTTTGTGTGGTTTTTCTATTGACAGCCTCAGCCCTCCTCGGGGGAAATCATCTCCCCTTCACGGACAAGTTCTCCCGCCACTCTGTCGGCGTTCATGTGTGCCTGTGTGTTTGTGTTTGCTCATGTGCAAGGGCAGGTCATAGTTTACAGCGGGCTGGCAAACACGCACACACGCGTGCACTGACATGCTCCCAAGGATCCCGAGATCCAAGGTTGGGGATTTTTATTTGCAGTGTCCTTGAAGGTGACGGCCGTCCCGAGGGGCTGACAGACACAGACAGGGCGTGTTAATATGTGTAGAAAGGGTCAGCTCGGGTTACACGGCGTTGCCCACCATCCTCGGCGTCTCCTCGCTGTCCCGGCCAATCACAGCCAAGGACTCAGTGATGCTGTGCTCCTCTTACTGGAGGGATTCCTAGGATCTGCTGTGTGACGATGCTGCCTTAAAGTCTCTATGTCTCCCCCCTCCTCCTCCCCTCCTCATCATCACCCCACGTTGTCTTTCTCCCTGCCTTTCAGGAGCCACATCTGCCGCGCATGTTTGAACAGCAGATGATCTAGCGCCATCCACACAGCTCCCACAAGACTGGCTCCACAGACAGCAGACAGAGTCATCATCCAGCCCTCCCTCTCTTCTCCAAACCAGGCTCCACCTCTCTCTCTCTCTCCATCTCTCTCCCATCTTACACACTCTCTCTCTCTCCAAGTCTCTCCCCTCCATACCTTCTCGTCAGGGCGAGCACATTTGGAGCTGAAGGTGTGCTGCTGTTGCCAGGTAAGACATTCTTTCTCCTTTCGTAAAAGTTAAGAAGCAGGGTGTCTCTTGTTGCTTTTTGTGTCTGAAAGGTTGATGCTTCAGTGTCTTGCCAACACAGTCAGGGAGGGTGGGTGCTTGAGGGCACCAAGGGGGAAGTACACTTTACTACAACTCCCATTCTTCTTTTCGTGGCACCGGTTTTGGCGCCCATTTTCACCGCCATGTGCATCTGAAGGGAGGCTTTTGTTTGCCACTGTTTTGCTTTTTTTCTGCTTCAGGCTCAGGGTGGAGCGCAGCTGGAGATTGCATAGCGACAACATATAGAGCATGTCTCTGGTTGCGAGGGGAGACCACGGTGTGGATGTGTGGGCGGATAGATGGATGGATGGATGGATGAAGAGAGGGAGAGAGGAAGGGAGGGAGGGGGAGACGGAGACAGAAGAGGAGCAGCTGCTTTCATCCCATAGAAGCTAATCCCTCCCGTTTGTTCACCTCGCTCCATCAGATAAAAAACGTGGGACCGGCTGTTGCTCCGGTGCCCTGTCTTTTTTCTCTGCTCCATCCTTCAATTGTGATGGGTTTATCTTTGGCAGGGGAGGAAAGAGGCATGCTATTGATTCGGAAATGAGCTGTAATTCCATTTGAAAAGGGAACAAGACATCCCTCCCTGTCTGTGACTTTTTCCTGGGCTTGCTTTTGTTCTTGACTGTACCCTGTTTGCTGATTATCTATTCCACACACTGATAATGAAATCCTGCTTTAGTGCTAATCTTAAAGTGTATACAGCAAGTGGTGCGATGCAATTGAAAAGCCACTTGAGCTCCATATGTTGCTGAATGTATCTGCTGTTGCTTGATTGGTGGAATCCCCCCTCCTTATCACGTCCCACAGGTTAACTGATAGAGCGCCAAATGGCTACTCCACGGCACACATGAAAGCTTCTCATGGTCTCTGGCTCTCCCCAAGCATGTCAAGCATATCCATATTGATATAGGTGCACTTGGCTGACAAATAGGGCATTGTTATAGACATGGGGAACCTTTCATGTAGGGGTGGGAAATAAATCAAGGTTTTAAAGATTTTTCTGTACATTTTTAAAACCATACATAGGACCCTGTAAATATCCATGTTATTTTTTTCCCTAATTCATTTTTTCCCCCATATTCTGTTTTTTCCATTTATATTTTTTTTGATTTTTTTTTTTTACGCAAATTTAACCCAGGGACACTTTATAAAGAAATGAAATATAATCACTCACTCTTCAAGTGGTCCTCACACGCATCTTTACAGGTCCACTCAACAGCAGAGGTGGGAGAAAGTCCCTGTTTTGCAAATCTCAAGTAAGTCTCAAGTCTTTAAACCCAAGTCTTGAGTCAGGTCTCAAGTAAAGACAAGGCAAGTCCAAGTTGATTCTCAAGTAAAGACAAGACAAGTCAAGTCAACTCTGAAGTCATAGGCTTAAAATTTTCAAGTCTTTCCAAGTCATAAGCACTGTTGACCAAATAAGAAAACCCAATAAAAACCAGGACAGTTTCATCACTTTATAAAACAACCAGGACAGTCAGGGCAGGACATGAAAACAGGACATGTCATGGGAAAACAGGACACTTGGTCACCTTGGGCTTTAACTTTACACTTATTTTCAGCTAACGTCAGTCTCAGCTTTTAGCCATGGCGAGTTTACGAGTGATACCGTTGTTGCATATAACGGATGCTAAGCTAACCCAAAATGAGCTCACAACAGGTACCAGACCAACTTACCTTTCTTTATGCAGTTTCACGTACTGAACAAAGTTCGACGACGTCGCCTCTCCGTCTGTTATTCTCATGCGGCAGGTTTTGCAAACAGCAATTTGTTTTTTGTTTATGACCTCGTAGTTTGTGAATGCAAATGAAATTATCCTCAGTAGCATGGTTCCGCATCTCTGGGTTGTTCCTGCACTCCTGCAGTCCTGCGCTCAGGAAAGTAACTGTAATCCACACCCTCTTTTTTTATTCTTCTAAACCCTGATTGGATGTTGATAGATGCATTCAATGGGGCAGATCCTGTGGGAAAAAATATTGTCTTGCTGGAAATGACAAAAATCAGTCACTTAGTGGAATACTTTGAATGGGAGCACATTTTATTCAACAGTCTTACAGAAAATTTCAAGTATTTTCAAGTCATCAGACTAAAGTCAGAGTCAAGTCCCGAGTCACTGATGTCAAAGTCCAAGTTGAGTTGTAAGTCTTTGATGATATTGTCAAGTCAAAAGTCATCAAAATTGTGACTTGAGTCTGACTCAAGTCTAAGTCACATGACTCGAGTCCACACCTCTGCTCAACAGTATGTTGATAAAGTTTGATCTTCTGACACAAAATGATCATTAGGAAACAGCTAAGCCCTATACTCTTTAGATAGTTTCTTTTTTTTTAAATGTATTTTTTGGGCATTTTGTGAGTTTATTGATAGGAGAGATTGGCAGTGGATAGGCTTGTGGAAGGGGTGAGAGAGTAAAGGGAGGCACTCTGCAAACTGGTCACAGGCTGGACTTGAACCCAGGCCGGCAGAAGTATATATATGGGACATCCCAGGTTGCTAACCACTGCACCAAGCCAGCACCCCTAGCTTTGAGTTTCATAACTCCTTTGCTGACTTACACCCTGAGGTTGCTCGCTCGCATTGGGCAGCTTTTCGCCCCTCACACCAGCCATCATTGAAATGAATGGCAGCTTTATGCAGAGGACACTCAGATCACTTTTGGTGTGAACACAGGGTCAGCCAATGTCTCAGACAGCTGCTGTGACATGTTAACATTGTTAAAGATGGAGGGAGAAAGGGGAGAGGAAGTGAAGTGTGCATTGTCCACAGTGTCAGTGGCCCCCTTGGAGCATGTCCCGTGTTAGTCTGAAGAAAAAAAATTCAGTGATTCCGTCTGCGCTTCAGTGGTCGCGGATTTTGTAGGACCCTACTTTTAGGGTTATGGTTGTCTACTTTAACGTAACTTGTTTAAAAAGAATTATCTACTTGAAATGAGATGTCTTAATGGGAATTATGATGTAAGATAAGCAGTCCTATTATATTATATGGAGCTTACACAGAACAGTGAAAAATCTCGGGCAAGTGGGGAAAAAGGAAAAATATTTTTATTACCAAACAACTAAAAATTTAAAAAAAAAAATCAATAATTGGTAACTTTTGAGCTAGGGCTGGGTAATATATTGATTAAGTCAATAGTTTAAATAATTTTCTGGAGATGATTTAAAAATTAAAAATCAAATTTTAGTCTTCGGCTTCCTCCAATTTTAAGTTGTTGTAAGGCTTGTATTAGTTTTTTAATGAGATGCAATATTGGTCAGAGAGTGTAATGTTAATATACAAAAAAAAGCAAAATACTGAAAAAATGTTTGAACTACAATAATCAACATTTTATATCCGTAAATACATGTTTGACAACATATGGCAAAACTTGATTCATGTCATTTTTGTGTCACTTGATTTTTTTTTTGTTTTGTTTTTTTGGAAGGGAAAAATAGATAAATATCGTAAATTCAGTGTTGTGAAAAAAACAAGGATTTCATTTTAAGGCCATATTGCCCTACCTTACTTTGAGCTAGTCTGTTTTCAAAGGAGCGAACTCCAAATGATAGACTCGATGGTGATCAAGTTGATTGTGCTTGAGGACCTTCACAGCTGTTTTGGACTGAACTGATAGCAACAAAAACAGGAAAACAGTTGACATTTTTTTTAATTGAAAACAGATGTCTTTTTTTAATATTTTATTTTGAAGTTTTTCCACATAGAACACATAATTTAAGACAATTACAATGACAGTGTTGATGGTGTCAATGGAATTTGAAAGGGAAAAAAAACACAATCTAATTAGAATAATGACATAAATAAAATAGAAATGCAAAATTAATACATGAAAACAGATAGATTAGAAAAAAGAAAACAGATGTCTTAAGATGCTTGTAGAACTCGCACTCCAGATTAAAATAAAAAAGATAATTTGGTCCAGAACTTTATTAGGCTTTTAGCTTTACTCTAGTTTACTCAAGCATGTTCCTGAAGTCTAAGAAAAACCTCCAGGCTTATTGGTTGTTCTTTGCACTTCTGCTGTTTGATGAAGTGACTAAAGACTAAATGACTCAACAACTAAAATCTGTTTATTGGCATGTGTCATGATTCTTTTTACGCCTCACCACAGCTCCAGGTGAAAATTACACTCAGCCGGTGGCCCTTGCAAACCAACAATGTGAAAAATGCCCTCTCGGTGTTTCAAAAGCTGTAAGCAGCCAACAGTCCACGCTGCATCCATCAGTGCAGACACAGCCTCAGCCTGTCTGATTCAGTTAGTGCTTATGAAATGGAGCATCTGCAGAAGCTCCCTCAGAGTATGTAAACATAAGCTCTGCCTTGGGAAATGAGCTGAGGGGTCGTTTAGATTTAGGCTGAGGGGGAGCGTGCAGTGCTGCCTCTGCTCTCATTCTCTTCGTCACCTGGTTACAGTTTGACACAAGGGGAGCTTTGTGGGTAATGTATTCAAGCACTAGGCCAAGCAGCAACACCTGAGCAGCCTCCCTACCCGCCCTCCTCCTTTTCTTTCTCCCCCTGTTGCATTTGATGCTCCTTCCCCCTGGGATAATCCTGGAGCAGGGGAGAGTTGATTGTATAGCCAGGCAATGTGGACTAAAAAACATCTCTGAAATGAGATTGTCCAGAAAGATTTGGGATGTGTTTTTATAGATTGATTTCGTTCTTACAAAGATCAGATGATACGGACACTTTTTGAGACCACAGCAGTGAAATAGAGGTCCAAACCTCAGTTCTTTAAATTCTAATTATCCAGCTTCTAAAAGTTCCTTGACACTCCTGATCACACCTACCAATTCACTCACTGAAAATTGGAGTTCCCAAGTTTTAGGAGCCTCCCCACCTCTTGCTTCAGACCCTTCAGTAGTGCTTTGTGAGTTGCAAGAGGAAGGGCGTTTCTCCTTAAATATGTCAAATTCTTCAGGGTGGTAATAAAAGTTTTACTGGGTAGGAAATAGGGCTGAACAATTTGAGAAAATAATCTAATCGCGATTTTTTTTCCCAATATTGCGATTTACTCTTCAATTGTTTTAATTTTCCTTATCTTTTGTATTCTTAAACAAACATAAGCAGCAGATCGTTTTATAGTGTAACCAATATGACATTAAATTAATCTAAGGATAAAAGATTTGAGAAAAAGTGGAGAAGTGAAGAACAGAAGTAAAATAGGTATGAAATTGTAAAAACGGGGTAAAAATGGTAAGAAAGCAGAAAATGGTTAATAAATAGGTGCAAAATAGGTATGAAATTGCAAAAAAAAAGGGGAAAATTGACAATTCCAAAAGTGGCTTAGGAAAATTGATTATGGCAGTAAAATTGGGAATTAAATTTCAAAAACCATGTAAAAATTCCAAACATGGTCTGACAGTGGCCAAAAAAAAAGATGAATGGGAGCAAAATAGGCATAAAGTTGTAAAAACTGGGTTAAAAAAGGTTAAAATAGGCATGAAATTGCAAGAAACTACATCACAATGCCAAAATGTTCAACACATTTTGGGCTAAAAATATTGAACCTTCTGTGATTTGAAAATTTCAACAAGCCATATTGCGATTTAATCTAATTTGCAACTAATTGTTCAGCCCTAGTAGGAAATCGCCCTCTGGAGTGCAGCTTTGTTTGTCCAGTGAGCTGTTAGCATCTGGAGTGGACAGATCTGAGTGCTGGGTCCATCTCTAATTTTCATTTTCTCCAATAGAGGATGCTTTGCCATCGAGCCAGCACTACATACATATAGACTTTATTTGGTAACAGCATGCTAACAGTTATAAAAGTGGTAAATATGGTTGTTTGTGTCTCTGCAGGTTTTAGCAGAGAAGCAGTGCTTGTAATGAGTACATGTGGCTACTCCGTAACATCAGACTTGACATATAGAAAGTAGAAAGCACTTGGAGCCTAGGGACAGAATTGATAAGATTTTATCGATAACAATGCTATTATCAATCCTGCTAATCTATCCAATTCTTTAACGATTCCCTATTAGATTCCTGCAGATATTGGCAACAATTTCAAACACGTCACAGCATAGATAACTGCATTTGCAAGTTGCTGGTGTTTCCACTCACTTGAGGATGTGCATTAGGTAGGGATGGGTACCTTTCACATTTGAACAGATACAATACCAATGCCCGGTACCTGGGAATCGGTATCGGGACTCAACGGTACCAATTTTCGGTATTTTTGCGTGATTTTTTGTGTTTTTGGGGTAATAAATATTAATTTGTTTAATATTAAGATCTCAAACTTTTTCAATGTAAGTTTATTTCTCAATATATGGAAATTCACCTACTCTACCCAATAGTATACCTGCTTCTTCCACTCCCTCGCAGTCACAAGGATGCGTTTAGGTACCTAAACATGGCACCGTTTGATTTTACGTGAATCGGTACTCGGTAGTACCTACAGAATTCGGTCGGTACCTCCTAAAGTACCGAATTCGGTACCCATTCCTAGCATGAGGCGCCTTTTGTAGAAAAAAATTAGCTACAATTTTGATGCTTCTGAACCCTGTCAGTGGAGGGAATTGATAAGGGAATTGATTAGCAAAAAAGACTCATGATAATGACACTTTGATGGCTCTGTTAATGATACTCAACTGTTATTGGTTTCGATTCCCTTCCCTATTGGAGAGCTCAGACCTCATTTTGCTGTTACATCTATAAGCAAAAGTTCTATGATAGATTTACCATCATAATATGATTCCTTGACCCTGAAAACCCACCTATGTTGATATTATTTTTACTTAGGCAGTTATGTTCACTAATGGCGATTATTTAGACCACCACCAATATCTAATCTTTTTAAAGTTGGACCATTACAATCATCTCCAAGACCAAAAAGGACAATGAACAGGGCATCATTTACAGCAGTTACAAGGTGAGGTTTTTTTCATTCATAGTTGTAACTACTATTCTGGTAGATTATAGGTCAGTTAAGATGATGATTATAGGTTTTGTAAACTTTTGTGGACTCATATTCAAAAATCGTGTTTCACTCTTTTTGTCCCCAAAACCCTCCAGTCGACAAAATGGCAAATCTTTATGTCAGCCTCCACAAAGAGAAATCTAAAAAGCTTTATCTTACTTTATAAACAGCACACAAAATATGGGGATGATTGTATACCTTTTTCAACAGACTTTACAAACAAATAGAAACATTATATCCTATATTAATCGTTTCTGTTCGAGGAAATGCTGCCACTTTCTACACAGTAAACTTTTAAGCCTTACCAAAACTGACACATTATCATATATTTAACAAGAATATGAGCAAAAAATAACTTGATTTTACATATTTTTTGTCCATAGGATCCCAATATTTGTTTTTATACAAGTTTGAGTGGTAATGAAGCCCTATGTTTGTTTCTCAGTTTCACCCTTATTTATAACAAGCATGAGAGAGCAGCGGCACATGTTGACCCCAAAGTAATCAAGTGTCTGCTCAGCTGTCAGCGTAGGTGGCGTCATGTTTTATCCTGCTTGTTAAAGAGCTATTAATGAGAAGTACAGGCCCAAAGTCCCGAGCCTGATGTCCAAGCAGCTCTAACCTTTTGTCTGGGCCGTGATATCTCGAGTGAACTTTTCAAAAAGCCGAAGGCCGGCAGGATTAAAGACCATCTGCCAGGATTACTTTGACTTTATCAAAAGCCTTTCACCTATAATCAGTTCATTAGGAAATGGAGAGAAATATGGCAAAAGGAAGTAAAAAGGGAAGTGTAATGGAACACCAGGAAGAATGAGGCAGGTCTTTTGTTTCTGCTCTGCATTGGAATACAAAATGGAGGATATAAATAACATCTCTTTTATGATTTGACCTTGTGTGGCCATTTGGTTGTGGGCGCATGTGAGCGCAGGGCTGCGCTCAGATCAGTGACACTGTCAGCACAAAGACTGAGTCATGCTGGTAGAGAAGGATGCCTTAGGACTAGCTTTTCAGCTCTGCTCGCAACAAATGCACCCCTCTAAAAATCATCATCTGTCATTTTTGTTGGTAGTGTGGATAAATGTGTTGAGCAGAATTGTGGGGATGATATTTTAAGGAAGTCAAGTCATCAGTTTGTCACCAAGCCAGAAAGCAGCAGTTGCTGTTTGAAGCAAAACTGTGGTAGTGACTCAAGAGATACATGCATCATATCTCCAGTATGTTGCTGCTACAATTTTTGATTCTTGGTTATAAAAAAATTACCAGCTCTGTACAAGGGATGTTGACAGATGGCATATTCAAAACCTTACATTTGCATTAGCAACACTTCCCTCTACAAAGAAGCATCACATTGTTTATCCGCTGATGCTATGCTGCTCTCACACCTACAAACTCATTCTACTGACTGACAATGTAGGGCCCTATAAAACCCGTGATCACGGAATTGTGGCTGGAATCAAAGAGATGGGAACTAAAAGCAAAACTTAACAAATATTTCACAGAAAAGTTTCTTTTTCGTAATGAAAAGATCTCTCTTTTTTGGGGAAAATGCTCTGAGGGGTCACTAAGGCTGGGAACAATACAAGCTTCCTTTCTCATCCCCTCCCATCATTTTAAGTAGTAATTGAAAGGCACTCAAATGTTTGTTTTTTTAAATTGAAGTTTTCTGTAATAGCCAAACACATTGTCAATATTTTAATACATTACACAATATGGTAGGGTTATGTTTGCGAAAATACTTAAACCTAAATAAAAACAAAAACAAAACACAATGTGGGAAAACTTAAAATGGAATTTGGGTGTAAGCAACTGACAATCATCAATGTGAACAGCAAGTGACAACCTGTACTGCTAAAAATGAAACCAGTGCAAGAGTGCTAAAAGCTGTAGTTCCTTCAGTCTCCACCTGAAACGCTGCAGAAGAACTGCCAATCACTTAAATGCTCCAGTGGGGATGTGCTAAGGCCACAAACGTTCACGTTTCTAATGTGGAAGCTGTGGCAGCACTACCTGGAGCAGACATGCTCAGCAAACACACGTGAACAAAATGCTCCCAGTGCAAATCAGGCATAAGAAAGCTGTCTTCATATCGCTTTTGGAACAGTACTTTGTATGAATTTCAGCTTTACACCAGTGGAAACTGATTAAACAAACTTTACAAACAGACTTAACTATGATGTACTTAAGCCAAACGCCTTCGGTATGAAATTTCCCCTTAAATAATGCTGGCATAAAAATTTCTCAGGGAAAATGGTGTACCAAAAAAGGCCCTTAAAATGCTTTAAAATGCCTCATTAATAACTAGAAGACATTCGAAAAACAACTGTACAAGCAGGCTTAAGTATGAATTAATTGAACAAAGCGCACTAAGTATGGAATTTCCCCTTAGATCATGCTGATACAAAAATTTCACTGGAAAAATGATCTGAAAAATGTCCTTAACATGCTCTGAAACACCACAAAAATAACTAAAAAGCTTAAGAAAAACACAAGGTAGCTCACATGTTGCTGTTATATCTATAAGCAATAGTTCCATGATAAAGTTACCATCATAATATAATTCCTCGACCCTGAAAACACACATCTTAAACTTGGAATCATGCTATCACTGTTAATTAGACACTTAGCAAAAACGGTCTTTCGCTAATGGTGATTATCTGGATCCCCACCAAAATGTAATCATTTTTTCAGTTGAGCCATTACCAACAACTCCTGAAAATCTTAGCAAAATCTGTCCAGTAGTTTTTGCATAATCTTGCTAACAAACAAACTTGAAGACATACAGTGGCAAAAACATAGCCTCCTTGGTGGTGGTAACCAGTTTCTAAAATCAGCGCAGTTACAGCTGCTGAATTCTACATTTAACCCTAACCCACTCTTCACAAAACAGCAGGGCTTTCTAGTGTTTCCATTTGTGGAGAGGAACTGAATCATTATCCTGTCTGCAACAAAAGCCCATTCTTCCAGCTGCAAGCAACTGCATTTAAATTCATATTTATTTGCAGCAGCCCAGTCAAAACAATTGCTGTTAAGTCAAAGCGAGTCGGGAAGGATCAGTGCCACAGCCTGAACAATGTCTAATGAAGCCTGAACAAATAAATACAAGTCTCCGCTTGGAGACGTCTGCTTGGGTTTACAGATCAAAAACTTTATGCCTAATTAAATACAATAAATGAATGGCTTCAGAGCCTTCAGACTGGAATAATGCAACAGTGACTTCAGCCAGGTTTGTCCTTCCTCTGTAAATCTGCACTAGAATAATATCAAACCATGTAATTTAAATTGAAAACATATCTCTAACTGCCTAACAATGCACAGAAACCTCAATAAAGTTTGTTAAAGTAGGCTTTTGTCATAGCTTTCTGTTGAAAACCTTCATTTATAGGAGCTGTTTAAGGTGTGCACATACATGTATAGTGATGGAGGTGAAGGGAGGGTGCTTTTGTGTGAAAGGTGGCGACAAGAAACTGATGCTATAGCAGAGCTTCCCTCCAGCCTGAGAGCTGTAATTTTAAAATCCCTTTAGGGGGAAATTGCTTTTGCCCTCCTGCAATTTTTTAATATCCTGATTCATACTTAGCCCTGGTAAAACACATCATCTACCCGTGGCATTGCTGCTGCCGCCTGGAGGTGCTTTGAGGGGGAAGTTATTAGAGATTAATACCATCTGGGTGTGTGGGACTGCTGAGGGACACAAGCCTCTGCCCCCTTGTGCTCCAAGTCTGTCCTCACGAGCCCCCAGCCTCGCCTCGACATAGTGGGCGAAACATCCCCCTCTGCCTAATGAAAGAGCGGATTAATTATTACTGAAGGGCACGCAGCATAAAAAATGGCCCTGGAGAACATTTTCGATGCTTCCTGAATGTAATAAGGTGCTTAAATTAAGGGTAGACTGTGCGTACCTGAAGGGGTTGTGTACACCTGGGGCTGTGTAGCAACAATGCTACAGTAGGCATTGGCTGTTTTCGAATTCGCCCACTACATACTGAATATGAAAGTAGTATGTAGTAGGCACTGCATACTGCCTACTACACTTGAAAGTAGTATCACTGTTCTGTTCGGTTTATTTTTTAGTATGCTACGCTGGTTTCCAGTTCAAGCAAAGCGGAAGTAGGCTACAGCTGATTTATTTTCCAAACTTAATTTCAATAGTACAAAACAAACCATATATACATATTGACATTGCAGGTATTAATCTGCAAAGATATTGCCAGAAGCAGCATTTTATATGAAACAGTCAGTGGTGGAGAATAAGTATTATTTCGGAGAGGAATTATTTTGTATATTTTTGTGTGTCGGCATACGATGGTGTATTAGGGCCACTTAAAAGAAAAAAAAAAAGCACATCAAGCATAAACATCACAAGCACATCACAGTACTATGGATGAGGAGAAGCAGGAAAATTTTAGGTGGTGGAAATACAGAGAAAAAATACAGAACATAATGGTTAAATGTCAGGCTTGTCAGTGGTTTACACAAATAATGCCGCAGGTATAGGATGGACTGAACACCACCGTCCGGCCGTTTTGAACCGTTTACGAAAAAACAACAACAGACCTTTTTACAAGGTGTTAGATACTATTACATGTTAAAAGGGTAAAGATAACAAGAAATGCTCTTTTATTTGTTTCCGTGTGATGCTCTGATTGTTGAAACTTTGCTCTGTCATTTTCAGTTCAGCCGCTTTGCATTGTGGGTAGGGATGCAAATTATCGGGTAATTCATTAATCGATAGTTGTTTTATCTTATCGATCGATGATCGATTAATTGATAAGCGGCAATTTTTCTGCGAAGCTGAATTCCCCTCTGAATCAAAAGGTTCCTTTCTATGAAAATGCTATCTTTCTTATGAAAGAGAAAATGCAAATCATATTCCTTAATAAAAGATTTATTCCTAACAGAATGTGACGTATTGAGGTGATAATTTAGCAAAGTTGTGGAGGAGTTGTACTTTAAAATACTTCCACAGATGGTGCATTTGGCGTCTTTGTCGTCATTAACCAACTTAAAGTGGTTCCATACCGAACTCCGTCTTGTACTCTTCATCCTGCCAGCTTACCACTTCTCGTTTGTCTTGTTGTTGTTGTCGTCTTCTTCTTCTTCGATTAATTGCAATTAATTTACTTTAATCGAGTAATTTCTTATCAACGATTAATCGATAATCAATTAATTGTTTGCATTCGTTCAGTGGCAGCAGCTAAAAAAACAAAAATGCATGTCGGGGACTTCCGCCTGCAGAGAGACGGTTAATTTTTTGGTTGTCAGCGACGGCTTATCGGTGTTGCACAAGAGCCTTCCTTTTGAGCGGGAAGGACTTTGGGCAAATCAGTACGTACTGCTAGTATAGTAGGCAAATTAAAAAATGGCTATTGTCTTTTCTGCATCACACGTCTGTGCTAGCATTTGCCAGGACCCCAGAGGCATTAAGTATTTGAGTTGTGTCTGCTCATCCCTGATGTTCTGTGAAGGTGATATCACCAGACATTTTGGATATTGTCTTTAAACTTTGCACAAATGTCCACTCTGACCTTTGGGTGAACGGATTTGATTTTGACAGTCAAAAGTCGAGGGCAGTGCAGGTCTTGTTCCTATTTTAAGTGGGGTACACACATCAAGATTATTGGGCTGTTTTTGCAATTGTAAATGTTAAACTTGATCAATATTTAGAACAGAAAATCTTCATGCCTGTCAGGAAAGCTGACGACTCCTGAGTCATGACTGTGAATTGTGAAGTGGACCGAAATGTAGCCAATCAAGAAGCGGACTAAGGTGGGCTTTACACGCGTACGAATTTGTAAGACTCCGGTAAAATAAACTATCGATCTGGTGATATTTACACACGGAGACGCGTATTTGTCCATGACTCCGCATCTTTTTTGAAAACGGGTCTGCAAGTGGATATCTGGGTATTCATCTTCATGCCGTAGTTGGTATAAACAGATACGTCCGGAAAAGACGGTGACCTCATAGCACCCCTCCTCCTCCCTGCCCCCCAACCATGGATGTATTTCCAACCCACGCTGTCACACACACCAATTACAACAATGGCGGCAGCCGGGTTGATTCTGATCTTGTTCCAGCAGCTACAAATATTACTACAACCTTTATACCAACATTTACTCACAGAACACCAACAACACCAGCTACAGCAACAAGTGCTCATGCAGAGACGCAGTATGTTACGCATGCATGAGCACTTGTTGACGTGGAATCCACCTCGGAGCAGAACCAGACGGGCAACCCGACAGGATTTTGCATGGATTTTATGTTGTCATGTAAATGCACAAGCCTATGTACAATACGATGTGTAAACAGCGATACATGTTTTGATGCCGACGCCAAGACAATACCGGGCCGTCCTCGTGTGAGGAGGGCCTAAATGAGGAACAAGGAAGCAGGCTTAATTAAAAACAATCATGGCCAACCTGAAGCATAAAGTTTGGTGGATCTCAGAAATGGAGTGTTCACACTTTCTTCAGGATTTTTTCCTCAGTCTTTTCTTATTTTTAGTTCCGGAGTTTTCCATCAAAAATAGTCCCAAGACCACCATCATTCCCTCTTCTCGTATGTCCTCTTCCATGTTGTGTGCAGTGCTGGTTGTTGCTGTGTTTCTTCTTCTTTGTTTTTGTTAGATCACGTTGGATCACGTGAGATTTCTGGCTTGGAGGACTAGATTCTAGATTGATGGTGAGACAGAATCCTTATGTGTATTAGGAAAATTCTAAGTGGGGAACCTGCCCCACTTGTGAAAGCTATGTCTCAGCAGGGCTCTTAGGGATTGTCTTCTTTGCCAAATGTCCACTCTGACTCAAATGAAAGGTTTAGGTTTTGACATCATAGGCCAGAGACGGAGCTTTCCTCTAAAATGATCTGGTCAACCAGTGAGCGTTTGACTTAAACCGTCTCTCTACATAAGACCCCTTTAATTTGCTTTCTATTGATCGTTGCTGCCTGCAGGCTGTATGCAGACAAAGATACAGCTTTCCCATTAAGGTAGGGATTTTCGTGTAGAAGAGCGTTTTTGTTTGAAATGAGAGTCCCTACTTATTAACTGATTAACCGACTAAGAAGCTGGCCGCAAGCACTTATGTAAACCCCAGTCAGGAGTCGAGGTTATTGGACCTTCATGCTTGCATATGAAGGCCATATTCCAATAAAACTATGAGGGATTTACAACAGGGTTTCAAAAATGTCCATTCTGACTCAGGGTTTTATCAATTTGAGTTTAAAGGTGCAAAGTTTCTGCAGCACTGCATTTTTGTCACTCTCAGCATACTGTAGTAGGGCCCTATAAAATCTGCAATCACAGAATCGTGGATGGAATTATGGAATTTGACATTAAACACAGAATTCAATATAAACATGGTATATCACGGAAATGGCCGACATTTACATGTATGCTTTTTTGCTGACTGAAAAGCAATGTATCACTTAAGAAAATGCTTCAAGGGGTCACTAATGATGGGGACATTGCACGCTTCAGAAATGACAACAGAGACGTCAAACCATGGCAGACAGGGGGCAGAAATGATCAATTTTTGTCTTAATATTCAACAGAAAGATGTTTTCAGTGCAACTTTGAGTGAGTGGAAACAAATGTGAGTGTAAAAGCAGCATAATTAACAGTGAGTTATTTCAGTTTGTTCAGCTTTAAGTATAGGGAGAGTAGGGCTGGACCATATTACCTAATTTCAGTATAACCCATTAATTGAAGCTCTTACCATGATTATGATTAATGAATGATTATTTTATGCTATGCTGGAACAAATGGGTGGTGTTACCGATGGTTGTCGAAATGGTCCTCGTGCAGAATTTCCTCTAAACTTTTTTCCTCAGCACAGAATCCAAAATGTGCCCAAACAAGAGAGACTTACACAGGGATATTAATCAAAATAATTGACATGAGTAAAATAACTTTGATTGGAGGATCTAAGTGTCGGTTTCAATTATTTTCAATTAATCGTCCAGCCCTAAAGGAGAGCCATGTGTTTGACATTGTTGCTAGTGAAAACCTTTGTAGGTTAACTTTGTCCCACGCAGAATATCTTCTCGAATTGCTAAAGAATCTGACCAATAAGCAGAATCATTGAAATCAAAACATTCCTACAGCTGTTAGATCTCACATAGAGTTGTACAGCAGGAGTTAATGTAGTGAGGCATGTTGATAAAGTGGCCTCCTTAACTATACTGGGCTTTGGAAACACTGCTCAGTTAGTCTACCAGGCCCACAATGAAATTTTGCAAAAATACAAAGTTCAGCAAGCACTTTGGAAAGTTAAGAAACCAGAAGTTCTCTGTAAATTTTACACAAGCCATAGTTTTGACAAAACTATTATTGAACACGTGCTTAACTGTTTCCTGTTTGGAAGAAAAGAAAGCAAGGCCTCACTGCCTCATGCAACAAAAAACATGGCAGTTCCTGCAAAACACCATGTTTTAGGCTGTCTCTTGCTCATCACACACCATGAAGGACACACCAGGGATCCCATGATGCACCCTCTCTACATGCCGTTACCACTGCAGTGAGGTAAAATTAAGGAGGACTTGCCCCCTTACCTCCAGGGTGATGTCAGTAATAACCTCACCAACTGCTGTTCTTTGTGTAATTGTCTATTTGGCTCACATTGTTCACTACCTTTTTCTCTAAAATGATTAGATTAGAGGTGCTCCACTCCGGTCCCCTGTTGATTTAGCCACTCTGTATTGACAGTGTAAGTGTCAGCGTGGAGACGAGCCTAGAATCCAAATTACCGCTGTCTGCTCTTCATTTCCTATTCATGAACTCTGTAAGTGTAAAACAGCTGCTACATTTTGGGGGGAATTAACTCATCTGGACCGGGAATCACAAAGAGGAACACATCAGTTAGGGCAGAGTGACACAAACAGCCCAAGCAGCATGCAGGATGAACAAATGTATTATGTTGTACAGCTTTTCACAGATCGCCCCAAAATATGTCAGCACAACCAAGGGAAACAACAAAACCATCTCCAAGTCCTTCTCTGCTCTGCTACAGTGCACCCGCTACTTCTAGGCACCCTTGGAGGACGCGTGAGTCATGAAGCAACACGACACTGAGCAGCGTGCGCCGATACAGTGGCATGATGGGATAAAAAAAGCAATTAAAATCAGTGTCACCCCGCACCGCCCCGTCTGTGACACAAACGACCTTGCCGGATTTACAATAAGTTTTAACATGTGCTGGAAAGCAGGAGGGCCTGTCACATACAGTCAACGTGTTGCCTTTTATTTCAGTCTCCCCGTCAGCTGAGTGTATATCAGGGTGAGAACAGCAGAGGGAGTCACGTGGCTGAGCTGTCAAGGACACTACATGCTCATTAAATGCAAAGTAGTTGGATTAAACAGAAAGAACTTGATGAGCTTTATTGCCTTATGTTCTCTAGGGACTTTACAGTGGTTATGATTTATTTCTCATGCATAATACAACAAGGGAACAACTCATAAGTAGAAGATGTAAGACAGGGCAATATGCAAGGTTTTCCAGGTAAATCAGCATATTGTTAAATTAGACATTGAAGGATATTTCATTTAATGATTTAATAATACCAGTTTGGAGATATGTATGTCTAAGGCAGTTAATGTGATGACTTGATATATTTTGTCTGCCGTCATCTGGTCTTTGGTTTTTTCTTAAACTGCTTTAAAAGCATGTTCTGTCATCTACACTTTTTTTATTCTGTCTATAATTCATTTCTTTTATATTTTGGTGCTTTTAGGCAATTGATCATCCTATCTGTTAAATAAAGTCCCCTGAATCGAATAAAGAGCCCAAAATAGTAGTATTTTTATTTCTTAAAGGTGTAGTCAGCGATGTTGGAGAAAACGAGTGGAGAGGTTGTTTATAAACTAATTTAGACCCGCCTCTCCCTTCATACCTCACCCCTCGCTCCACCTCCGAAAGCTGATGGACGTGCATCGTCATGGAAACAGCCATAGAAACTACGTAGCTGACCAACGTAGCTAAGGTAACCCCGACTCGTCAAACAACTCGACTGACAATATTGATAACATCACGACAACAGTACATTCTGGCAGATTAGACAATAAGATGAATGTCCAACAGTTGTTACTGTTATGTGAAGCATCACAAAGCTAATGTTGCTTACCTATCCAGCAGAAAGACGGCGACATCCACGTCCGTTTTCAGGTCTTTCAGTTCCGGGAGTTCCCTCAACCGTCGGAAAGCAACACCAATGTTGACCCGGGTCTTCGCTCTTTCATGGTCATAGCCCTTCTTTTTCATTTTTCACTTCTCTGAACTTTTTCTTTTGGGCTGTTTTCCAGCCATTGCTACTGCACCTATTGTATCTCTCTCTTACGCTGAATGCGCACGCTACGCAACCTACTACTCCCCCTCTGTCTGATCTGCGCATGAGTATGATCGCCCCCTGGATGTGGGGGGGTGTACCCTGTTTTGGTAACTCTGCCCGAGCTTTAGTATTTACCTACTGAAATTCAGAGCCAAGGCTGTGTATTGAAACCGGCTTTTTTCTTCAACTTTTTTCGTCAGTGGTGACATCTTGTGGATGGAGAGGAGAAATACGGTGAATTTCACAAATAGTGCATTAGATTAGAAGATCGCTAACTACACCTTTAATTCCTTCATTTGTTTATTTTCATATATTAATTTTGTATGTATTTTGTTGGAAGGACTCTTTATTTTCTATTTTTTTTAATTGCTTGTTTATTTTCTTTTTTTCCTGAACTTGATTTTATCATTTTTAACATTTGTGTGTAATTTCATTCTGGCTGCTCTGTACGCCTTTAATTGCCCCCCGGGGACATTTAAAGTTTTTTGATTGAATTGAATCTTCTTTGTTACGTAGCTGCCCAGTGGTAGAAACCATTGCTGTCTGAATGAAGGCTTGTGCTTTGCTGCCTATATGCCCTTCAACATAGATGTAAACATGGGATATTGAATATACACCATAGAATGAACAAATTTTAGCAGAAGCATTTTGTAGCATCTGTTGGTACTGGTTCAATAATAGGGAGCAGCTGGATGATTGACTTTACTAGGGTCATTTGCCAGTTTAGAGGTCCGAGTAGATAGAGTTAAGTTGCGTTCACACGAAACGCGACTTTGTGACTGATATTGCGTTGCCCACCCATGTGTCGCGCCTGTCCATAAATAGCTTACTTTGGCCACATACTTTGGATCATATCATGTATCATTTAATAGGATGTATTAGCTGATATTATTCCAACTGTATCATTTTCACTTCTCTGCGGTCAGGTCTAGGCAGGACTGATGTCCTCATTGACTCATGTGTCCACACGGACACAGTTTGTCACTCTGTGAACCAGAATAATAACTGTCTGTCACGGGTACAGACCCACACAACGCTGATTGGCTTTTGCCGCACAGCAACATGCAATATTATCTGAACCGTTTAAGCATTTCAACGTTTGCTACAAAGCGGTGACGCGGTTGCCCAGAGTGCATCCGTCGCACCATGGGAGGGTTAATCCTTCCCCATCGCAACTGTACATGGAATTTACATGTAGAGTGGTCTTCAAGGTCACAAAGTTCGGTGTTTTGCTGGCTTTAGAGATCGTTACGTGAAACCCATAGATTTGATTTCCTAAAACATCACTTTTAGACTTGTGTTTGACACCAACTCTCTTTTAACTGAGAT
The DNA here is from genome assembly GCA_036419115.1 of Scarus forsteni. Lineage (NCBI taxonomy): Eukaryota > Metazoa > Chordata > Actinopteri > Labriformes > Labridae > Scarus > Scarus forsteni. The sequence goes on from JAZDUH010000341.1 coordinate 7,089,189, forward strand.
TTAATTGAGTCCATCCAAAGTAAAATTAACTCTGCACTTGCTGACATTTTGCCAACACCAGACTTTTCCTATTTATGACAGAACCGCCACAGTAAACTCCTTATGAGTGTTTTCATTCATGCAGTCACTTTACAGTGTTAAAGTTACACTGAAAGAGTTCAATCTTACACTAACCCTAACCCTAACCTGTAACCCTAAAAGAGAAAAAGTTCACGCTGGCTTGCATTGTATAGTGTTATTAAAAACTTAACACTGGGTAAATTAACTCTGAACAGTGTAAAAGATACTCTTGGTTGCGCTGATGATTTATACTTTTGTTGAAATTAATTTACTCTAGTCAAGTGAATTGCTAATGCTCAAAAACACTGAATTGAGTTACACAAAAACCAGTCAAGTTACTCTGGGTGGAGTTGATTTTACTCTTTTTTGTGTTCTTAATTGACCGTCTTGTGGTGAAGAAAAGCTTTTCTAGAGTAGATTTCTATTCACATTGTTCAGTTTCATTATCAGTGAATACATATGACTCTTTTTCTGTGTTTTGCCCCCTGAAGCTTAAGAACAAAAGCTTTTTCTATAGGTAGTTTAAAATGACTTTTGCTTTGAAAAGCACATGCAAAGTCAAATCTGAAATTTCCCCCTGTGGGACTAATAAAAGTTTATCTTATCTTATCTCTCAAAACCATATTTGTCTTGTCTGTGGCATATTCCACCAATGAGAGCGTGCTCTCAGCTAAAACAAGTGAGTTGATCTGAACCAAACTAAAAATCAAGACACTTTGCAGCTGCTAGTCATGCAAACTGCATCCAGTGTGAAACATCCAATTGATTTATATTTCTATTATCACAATATTTTACAGGTTTCAATTAGGACTGAAAATTTAATTGCAAATTAGATTAAATCGCAATATGGCTTGTTGAAATTTTCAAATCGCAGACAGTGCAATATTTTTAACCCAAAACGTGTTGAGCATTTTGGCATTGTGATGTAGTTTCTTGCAATTTCATGCCTATTTTAACCTTTTTTAACCCAGTTTTTACAACTTTATGCCTTTCTTGCTCCCATTCATCTTTTTTTTTTTGGCCACTGTCAGACCATGTTTGGAATTTTTACATAGTTTTTGAAATTTAATCCCAATTTTGCTGCTATAATCAATTTTCCTTAGTCACTTTTGAAATTTTTTTGCCTTTTTTTTTTTTTTGCAATTTCTTACCTATTTTGCACCTGTTAACTTTTTTTCCACTTTCGTACCATTTTTTTTACCCAGTTTTTACAATTTCATACCTATTTTGCTTCTGTTCTTCACTACTCCACTTTTTTTCAAATCTTTTATCCTTTGATGATTTAATGTCATATGGGTTTTACTATAAAAAAATCTACTGCTTATGTTTGTTTAAGAATACATAAGATGAGGAACATTAAAACAATCGCAGAGCAAATCGCAATTGCAATATTGGGAAAAACATCGCAATTAGATTATTTTCTCAAATCGTTCAGCCCTAGTTTCAAAATTTTTGTCTGACTGTTAGCAGGGTTAAAGGAATACTCCGACTATTTTGGACCCACGCCCTTTCCCTATCATTGACAGAGTGAGACAAGCTCAAAAATACCTTTTTTGTGTCTCTGCATCCAGTGGCTGGCTCCCAGCTGTTAGCATCGTAGGTAGCTTAGCTCAATCGCTGGAAGTCAATAGGAGTCAAAGCCGGACTGACGAAAGTGGACAAAATACTCCTTGCAGTGGTCCTGTGGAGGGCGTATTAGCACCTAAAGTAAATCCGAATGGCTATAAAACATTTTAAAAGACATGTTTTCTTTCTTAAATCTGTTAAAATAACGTTTTGATACACACACAGACCTGCGCATGCGCTGCGCATACGCAGTGCTCAATCCGGCTGCTACTTCCGGTCCGCGGAGCACTGCGCATGTGCAGGTCTGTGTTTATCTAAACGTTATTTTAACGAATTTAAGAAAGAAAACATGTCTTTTAAAATGTTTTATAACCATTCGGATTTACTTTAGGTGCTAATATGCCCTCCACAGGACCACTGCAAGGAGTATTTTGTCCACTTTCGTCAGTCCGGCTCTGACTCCTATGGACCTCCAGTCATTGAGCTAAGCTACCTACGGAGCTAACAGCTGGGAGCCAGCCACTGGACACAGAGACAAAAAAGGTATTTTTGAGCTTGTCTCACTCTGTCAATGATAGGGAAAGGGCGTGGGTCCAAAATAGTCGGAGTGTTCCTTTAAAAGATATATTGTTATGTATCGATATTGAGATATGAAGATTCAAGATATTTCAATCATATTTCATTTTTACAATTGCGCTTGAATGCACCACTTGGTTTTCACCGAACCAGTAGTCATATCACGTCGAATCGATATCAAGATATCTGGCATGAATATGAAATTTTGTTCATATCGTTCAGCTGTAATTGTTAGTAGTATTGAAAAAGAGGTTTTAAATTTTGACAAGGTTTTCTACCGGGTAAAATAAAGGATATCGAGTATTCTTCTCAAACTTATGATTCATTTGTTATTGTATCAGAGAAAACAAAGATACATATTGAGTATTGAAATTCATTTAAAGTACATTGTGACATGATTTCTTGCTCACTTTGTTTAGGCCTTCCCTGGATGGAGAAGAGCCTGGAAACAGTCATGTTGCTGAATTGCTTTGCTCTCTATCAAGGTCATTGCACGCTCATTAAATGCACAGTTGGTGGATGAAACAGAATGAAATGCCTCAGCATTATAGCCATATACTCTCAAGTGGCCTTGTGTGATCATGTTGTCTTAGGTCACAGTCACCAAAGCAAAAAGGATCGTTGTCAGAGTGTACATGTTCCCTCCTTTACAGTAAGGCAGTGTTACAAGAGGAGGCCGTCCCCTCCTTTGTTCTCCACCTTTCCTCCTCCCTGTCCCCCGTCCATCCGTTCTCCATTACTGTTAAGTCGAGCTGCATGCGTGCCCTCCTCTCCCGGCTGCTGAGATTTGCCTCTGATGCAAACATCCTTGTTTGTCGCCATGGCAACCCAAGTCTCCCCTGCCTGCCTGCTGTAGGTTGTCATGCCAGCCGCCTCCCCCGTGCTCTTCCTCACCCATTAGCGCTGTACTGTAGATGACACGTGCGCGCGCCGTGCACCGCTCCGCCATCTAGTTATCTTCATAAGCTGCTCTCATTACGTCACGTCCCTTCACATTAAGGTGCTCCCCCTTTTTCTTTGAAGCTCCAAAAAAAAAAAAAAAACACGCCACATCCTCCGCCACAGGAATGTTTTCACTTGAGAGATCTGCCAGCCAGCACAGCCAGAGTCAATTGCTGGAATAATAGCACGACCAGCGAGCGCCCAAAGCTCACAAGGCGGGAGAGACAGAACAGCAAGGGGCCTCGATTTCCACTCCTCTTGTTTACTCCACCATCCGACCTCCTTCCCCGTTTTTCTTTAAAGCTGGAGCAGTCTGACATGTTTGAGGCTCCTTGTGAGGGATGATGCAAATGTGGAGACACAAAGGTCCACGCTGTGCAGAGTTCAGCTCCAGAAACATGCTTCCTCGAGGGTTTTGAGTCTTAAAACATGTCCACCCATTCAGACAAAAAACACCCATTACCACAGCTCCACAGGGCTGACCCTGCCCACTTGGGGTTAATTACTAGGAATCTGGTTAAATCTGATATAATACTGGCACACTGCTTGTCTGGGGTAGGGGTGGGCAATTTGGACTACAACCATTTTTTAAAATCATTTTTTAAGCTAAAAAGAATGCTTTGTACATCCAAATGTTTTTTCTGTAAATAGTAAGTGGTTGACATATAACAGAAACATAACATTTGGTGTCGTTCTATTAAAACCAAACAAATAAAAATATACGGATTAACTTGAAAAGTCCAGGGTAGATAGATAGACATCATTGATCCCAATGAAAAAAAACACCAACTTCTACTTTTAATTGTCAGAAAATGCATACAAACTCCTGCAACCTGTCGAAATTGGAAAGTCATCGGCAGATTTCACAGATGTGTTCATGTAGTCAGAATTTTCTTCACATTTATGGTGCATTTTCTCCTAACACTGCTTTGGTTTAGTACAGTCTGGTATGATAAACCGACCTCACCTCTGTTTCTTCAGCCAATCAGGCTCTTGATAAACTACAGGTTGGCTGGCTCCATCCCCGAGGGGAGGGCTGGGTAGGTTGCTTGTTGTCCCAAATAGAAATGTGCCAACAAAGTAGGACAAGACTGATTAAGTATTTGCTAAGTTTCCCAACTTTCAAGAGTGAAAATGCACTGAATTACTCACAAAACTGATTCAGGCCACTTGCTGAAAATGCACTGCTAAAAAAATGTGTTTAAATTTGATAAATTCCCATTATTTTAATAAATGGAGGTTTCAAATGCGGTTGACACAACAGTCTACAGTCATATTTTCAATCAGAGGGAGGCAAATTAGACCTTTGAATGTGACATCACACGTTCTGCCAATCGTAGCTTGACTGCAAAAATAGATGCCGTCATACTTTACTGTGACTGTAGCTTCATAAAATTGGTGCTTACAAATGGACCTCTCTGAACCCTGAAAAAATCTTGTAGGGATGTGTTAAATTATCTTTACAATATTGGTATCTGCTGGTATTGGCCTAAAAAGTCAAATATCAGTATTGGATGATATTGAAATTTTTGCAGATGTTTAAAGCTGTCATTTCAGCCATAATAACGTAAAAAACACAAATGAACAATATTATACTTATCAATTTAGGGATATGTTCAAAAATCAAAAGTTTAATGTTTTTAAGTGTTAAGTGTTTATCTTGTTTTCAATATGTTCTGTACACAAAAATACTGTCACATTGAGAGCAAGACTTTGTTCTCTTGATGGAAAATACCTGTATTAGTGTCAGATATTATCTTACTGAGTTTGGAAATATTGGCATATCAGTAATTGCCAAAAACCCAGTATTGCTTCTTCTGTAGGGTTATCATGATGCAGGCTTTTTTGTTTTTTACTGCTCCAAACTCACCGATGGAAAATGACGACTGAGCTTGAGTGAGCCTTCACTCACTATTGTTGTCATGATAAGGAATATCATATTTAACATACATATTTTTGCCAAAATATCAGAAGATTTTTATCGTGGCAGAGGTGTAAGGGGAATGATTCTCCTATGATAGATATAAACATACCATTAATGACTGTTTGGCTTTGTGGTTTGATTAATGTCATGGTTCTGTGTGAGGGTCCATTAAGCCTAACACTGATATTGCATTTACATCAATGTTTTGGCTTTTTTGCAGTTCTTGTGGGCGGGAAATGTCTTTCTTTAAGATCAGTCTTAAAAAGCCTGTGCTGTAGCTTCAGTCGACAGTGTATTGCGCTCCAGCCCCCCAAGCTTGTCATGTGACTGACGATAAGGATAAAGCTAAGAATCATTTGTTTTACTAGTGTGAGCTTTACTGACATTAAGTATGTTGTGTTTTTCTGTATTTCATTTCACATTTTAACCATATAGCCAAAAATCGCAATTTGTTGTCCAGCTCCAGAATGAATTCTACAATCTTCAGCCCTGGTTTCAGCTGCTTAAACCTTAGCAAAACCTTAGCAATAAAAGCAAACCCTGACAATGACACCTAAGGGTAAAGTTTTCCGTGTTTGAGAGGGTGATTACTCATATTTACCTGTCTGTCACGCCATCATGATAATGAAGGACTTTTATTTACACCCTCTGCCTGATAGCACGGACTTGAGACTCGAGAAGCCATTTTGCCGCTGGTGAAATTTTCCAAGATTACACTTGCTGTTCCTTATCTCCTAAATTAACTCATTACCTTGACATCCTGCGTTCCCTCCCTGGGAACACATTGGCCTTGAATTTATAATGAAACATGGCCGTCCCTCACACTTCCCATGAGCACAGCAAAGATACAAGCCTGTAACTCTCCGCTGTGCTCCTTGCCATTGATTTTGACTCCACAGCCAGATGGATAACCTTGAGGAAAGGGGAAGAAAAATTGAGAAAGAGAAGAAGACGGGAGCTTGGGCAGAAAATAGCACACCCATGTTTGTGTGTTCCCTCTTTGGAATGAAATTCTATCACACCCGCTATTTGATTTTTTTCATTTCATAGCAAATCTTCAAAGCTCTCCCTGAGAAATTGTTCCCATTCAAATAAATGAAGAGAAAGGGTGCATTTGTTATAGCTGCGCGCTCCAGAGAAGTGGAAAGAGTGTGTCGAGGTAATAAAGTGCTGTAGGCCATAAAAGTGCAGTCCAGAATTTGTCTTCGGATGTATCTGCCGGAGAATCTCAAAATGGCTCAAGGGATATACTGTAGAAACACTTTCCATAGAGTCGCCTTCTAAATTGGGTTCAGTCAGACCAACTTGGCAAAACATCCCAGCCCTGTCAGTCACTTCTTTCCCTTCAAGCTTCCTCTAATTGCATATGCAAATTGCCTGAGATTATGAATTTGCACCCGCTGTAGGGTTTGGTGATTGCGAGTCACGATAACGACAGATTTCCTCATATTCATCTCTTAAATGTTGTTAATGAAGAGGAAGCCACTTACCAGCGTGGATTATGCATGCACTGTGCATCACAAAACAAACTCTGGAAGGCAGCCGCCATTATCAACAAGTATTCCAATTAAAAGTTACCCAGGCTGAATATGACTCAACGGTAATGGGGCCAAGTAAAGAAAATAATTAAATAAAGGCTGCTCACATCAAGATGTGTTGATTAAGCCAAGTCACTGAGAAATTGTTCTCAGAGAGATGTATTGATGTTTCCTTTGAGCACCAAACAAAATTTAATTTACATGTATTGGCTTAGAGTCAGGGCTAGATAATGCCAGGAAAAAGTGTGAAAATTTAATTTGGATTGTGATTTGGTGAGCAGACATTTTATTTCTGCAGGGATATGTGTTTCTCTTTTTCTGATGCTTTAAAATTTGGTGCATTTTTGCTAGAGGATAAACAGAGATAATAGACAGTGATGCAGCAGTTAGGGATGGGACTTTATAAGACTTTATTGATCACAGTCAAATCAATCAGATTTTTTTCAATCTTATCAATCAGATTTTTTATCGATTCCCTCTTTGAATCCTGCTGATTATCTCTGCCAGGTGGTTATGTTATGGCAGAAGTCTGTTTTTTTGTTAGTTGTGTGTTTATTAGTTATCTAGTTTGTTTCTCTGTTTGCAAGATAACTCAAAAAGTTATGTGCGTATTTCAATTAAATTTTCAGGAATGTCCGGATTGGGACAAGGAACAAATGATCATATTTTGGGGAGTGATCCGATCACCGTCGGGATCCGTCATGACAAAAACTACGATTTTTGTGAATAGCTACTGAACTAAAACCGATATCATTATGAATTCAATTGCTAATTGTATGTTTTCTTGGTCAAGGAATCTGCATATTTAGATGAAATTAAGTTGAAGATAAGTTAGCTTTCTTTAGGTTTTCAGTAGCAACAATGTCTTTTTTGTGGTATTGTATCCAGCCACTAGCATGACATTTTAAATTCTGTGTTGTGACAGCCCTAGAGGAAACACAGAGGACTCTCTGTCTGTTTCCCCATGTCCTGTAATGAGTCGTTTTCTGGCAGCAGCACCGCACACCTCTTCAGGAAAAGGTGTTGAACTCGATCATCTGCAGCATTCAGGCCAACTTCCCTGTCAGAGCCTCGCACAGTACCACACAAACATCCTCGCCTGGCTCAGCCCTGCAGCACCTCTGGACCTGCTCACAGATTATGAGAAGCTTCAATCAATAACCCTGCGCTCCATCCTCCTACTCTGGCTGGCAGACCCTGCTAAGAGCCCCCGTGGGTGCTGAGACCAGACGCGCACAAAAAAACAGCCTCTGCTTGGGCTGTGGAGTCGATAACTTCCACATATTGTTGTTATGTCAATGGAGAACTTTTATAAAACCATGAAACACAACAGCTCCTGTCTGCGGCTGTAATAATGATCAACAAGGGGAATCTTTGCAGTGCAGTGAGGCGTCACAGCCACTAGATCCTGCTGCAACCTGGAATCTGCTGTCCCTCTGGAGACTCCAACACGATGTATGAGTCCTCTGAGAGCCGAGCTGGTGTTGTGTAACAGACTGTCACAAAACAACACCTTCATCTGTTCATCTGTAAATACAGACAATCGAAGGAGGAAGCAGCTCCACAGAGCAAAAGAACTCCAGAACCAACTTGGTAATTTCTGAAGAGGAACAAAACAAAGGCCTGGATTGTCCACTTTTCCGGTCATCTCTTTTTGAAACAGCATATTGAAAAAGCTTTTTCCACCCTACAGAAGATTGCTTTGTTTGTTCCCTCGTTGGGTTGTTTTTTCTTTGCTCTCCCCTCCAGAAAGCTCAAAAATCACACTTTAAGTGCAGCTGTGGGGCTCTCAGATTCCTTTTTCTGAGGAAAAATGCTTCTGTCTGAGTTTGTTTGAGGAAGATGGATCATTTGTGAGTTATCAGCACTACTTAAACTTCCTGGAGTTGTCACAATATCAGAAAACTCTGAAATAAGAAGGGAGTCAGTGGCAATATTTAAACCATAGCCACAAACATGCACAAGGAACACAATATTGAGTGCTTGTTGATTTTAACTAGGGATGTCAAATTAACGTGTTAATCGCAATTAATTGCAATCGCGATTAAGGTGTTATGTTTTTTTTTTACTCGCGTTAATCTCATTTCTTCGTTTTGATATTTCCAGAGGGTAGAACCTTAAAATACCAGAGCAGCTGATGATTAGACGATGAGTCTGCTCTTCACAGACCAATCACATCAAGCCACAGTATGACGTAGCAGCTCGACCCTGTTGTTAGCCGTTAGCTCAGCCTTTGAGAACTTCAGTCCTTAGACTACTGTCTTATCTTACATTAAATTATACCACGTAGATCTGTCATCTGCCACTTAAATGTGACATGAATCTCGTCAAAGACACTTAGCACCAAGTATGTATTTCATATCATATCATAGGGTAACCATGACTACGGCATCTTTGTGCAGCATTCCCGTATCTTTCTATGTGTCTCAGCAGTGGGGAAGAGGAAAATCATAATTTCCAATAAGAAAGCTTGACATGGCAATCTTCCCTCCCCTTTTAAGAGTCCATTTCTGATGAAAACTGCAGATCCTACTGCACCCATGGAGACCACTTTAACATGCCGCTGCTGTTTTCAAACATGTAGCCACTTCCTGTTGTGGTCACATCCGCAGCTCTGCCTCTGTCCCCTGATTGGGCCGTTAAAGCTGGAGAGTTTTTATGCATTGGGCTTCTTGTGCTTTAGTACATGGGAGGTGGAGGACACTCTTTTGATCTGCCACAATAATCTGATGAATTTTTTCAGCAATTTTTAAAGAGAGATTAAAAAATGATGAATTAGATTAATTAACTATAGGTCATTTACATGTAATTAATAGCTCAGTTTTTTTTAATCTCCCGACAGCACTACTTTTAGTGATGAAAGCAAAAAATGAAAACAAATTTTATTTCCTCTTATTCTGGCCAATATATTGGAATATAAGGATAAGTACAAACTCAAATTCCAATGAAGCTGGGACGTCTTTAAAATGTTCCAAAAAAAAAAAAAGAAAATGGGACATGGACATGTTGGCCACTGTGCTACACTTTTACACTTTTAGCGTGTGGGAACTGAAGTCTTACCGCTCTGTAGGTTGAATTCTTTCCCATCATGCTGTTGTAACACGTGCTGAAAGAGTGGCTTGGCATTGACTTGGTGAGATAAATCTGATAGATAAACTTATTTATCCCTTTGGGAGACTCCCTCAGGGAAATAAAGATTCCAGTAGCAGTTTGTAAAGCAGATAAATAGCAAGATCTATATAAAAAAATAGATATAAGCAAAACAGAAATAATGCAAATATGTATAAAAATATGTCTAGAGCTACTGCTGCTCCCCTGTAAAAGACTTTTGGATGGTAGCATGTTACTCCAAAACCTGAATGTAACTTTCAGCTATAATGGTGCTAAAAGGTAAATGCCCATGGCAAGTTCCCCATGCCATGGGCTCTAATGCTGCGTACAAACCGCACGCTACTTGTACTACCTCGGCGATCACTCTCCATGCAAAATCAATGTACAGCCGCGATGGGGTGGGGCTAATCCTACCGCGATGCGACAGCCGCTTTTCACACTACCACACATTGCTTGTTGCGTGATGTCAAAGTAAAAAAGTTGATCTTTTCAGACGATGTCGTGTGTGGCTGTGCAGCAACAGCCAATCAGTGGTGTGTGCGTGTCTGACGGTGCCCGTGATAGACAGTTTTTTCATTCGGACTACAGAGGAATACTTTATTTCCATGTGGGAAACATTAGTCAGTGAGGACATTAGTTCTGCCTAGACGGACCCCCGGAAACTCACAGATGATGCTGCTGCAGGGCATCAGCTGCAGTGTTTTGTGGTTGATTAGTGAATGAAAAGGATACAGCTGGAATAATGTCCGCTTATACATCCTATTATATGATATATGAAATGATCGCGGTGAAACTCGAGCGGATGTGACGTCACTGAACGACAGCCAACGGCAACGGTGACCAAAATGAGGTATTTATGGATGTGCGACGATTCGTCAGTGGGTGACGTGTTTTTGGTAGCTGGGATGCTTGCGGTGTGAATGCAGCATAACACTCCCCCATAGCAACTCAGATACCAACTCATCCAGACTGTTGCACTGACAACAGTCTGGATGGTTATTTTCAGCTTTAGCCTTTAGAATAAAGATCATAAAGGATTTGCTAATCTTTGCTTTTTTTAATTAACATTTTACACGATGTCCCAACTTAATTGGAATAGGTTTTATGTATCACATGTCTTAGGTCAAAATATGTTGTAATTTTCTTTATTTTTGTTGGGGGTAGGCATTTTTGTGCCCTTTTTTTGCTGATAGGTGAGAGAGAGACAGCAAAATAATACATTTTGTTTAAGGGTGCCTTCCATGACACTCAAGGTCACCTTACAAAAAATAAAAAGTGCATTAATATAGGTTTGTGACAGGGGGAGGGCAGACTAGAGGAGAGACTCTGCAAACTGGTCACATGCTGGAGTCGAACCTGGGCCAGCAGAAACATGTTTGGGCTGTGCCTGGTTGATTACTCTCCACCAAACCAGCTCCCTATTTTGGATTTTCTGGTAGAAGTTGGCACCAAAAATTCACAATTTATTTTAATAATCACGTCTTTTGAAACTGCTCTTTTTAAGACAAAAGCAAATGACAGAGGGATTAAGTTTGAAAACACTTGTCATATTCAAACATTATTCAAATGTTGACAACCTTTAAAGATTTCACTTTCTTTTTTTTCAGTTGCTCACGGACAAGCGGCTGATGCATTCATTCCCACATTTTTCTCTTTAATTGGCTTCAGTTCCACTTTGGTGCGCAGGGATTTCAATTTTGCCAGTCCAAATTGGGTTTTAAATTGAAAAAGCTAAATGAAGATACTGTACTTTGACAAACAGTTTACTTCTGACCAGTCAGGCAGAGAAAAATTAATTAAATACACTTGGAATTTTATTTGGGGATGCTTTAATTCCCCACACTAACGCCTGTCAGGCTGTTAGTTTGGCTTTATTTTCTGCACACTTTCTGTCCACTTAGTGCTAATTTATTCAGTCTGTGATTGTGAGAAGCTGTTAACTCCTCTTGAGGAAAATTACATCCCCCTTTGGAGAAGAAAACACACAACATCCTCTTTTCTTGTCTCAAATCACCAGTTTACTGATTGACCCCTGTGTCTCAGAGATTTGTCTCTTGATTATGTTTGTGTACAGTAAACACAGTCGGGGACTCGTGGCTTCATTTGAAACTTTTGGGTCACGATGCTACCAACCGACTATCTGCTGCAGTCCTTTGGTTATCTCTTCTGTCACTGTGGGTGTTATCCTTTCTCTGGTTACATTTCTAGAGAGATTAATTGCAAAAACAAACTGAGATATGGGGCAGTGTCTTGGTCTGAAACATGTAGAAGGGCACAACCTTACATGCAGCTTGCATAGGGATGCCAAGATTGGTCAGCAAGGTGTCATAACTGCCTGATAATCATTGAAAAAATATAGCTGGTTGGTAGGAGGTAGCGTGTCTTATTTATGTGCTCAATGCTCTGGTGCCTGTGGTGAGAGAAGCACTGTTTGTGTTGTGTAATGTAGTTATTATGTGTGTACTTGACATTTTGTATGAAGCATGTCAGCATTGTAAATCTGCAGCATCTTTCACTGTTGTCTTGAAAAAAGAAAACAGTCCATCACCTAGAAAAAAAATACGTTCACATACATACACTTAAAAAAAAATCCACACTAAATGTCAGGAGCACAAATGCACTATTAAAGCTGCTTAGTACCTTGTAACTGTGTTGGTTACAAGTTACAGTTATCTTCTATGCAAAAGCATGTGTAGTTTTATTCCAACCTCAAGTCTAACTGGTGTTAGCAGACATATTGAGCAGATAAACCGAGTGAGCTAAACCGGCAAGGTGGGGGTCTGTTCACAACAAAAATTAGCATACACACTAGGGCTGAACAATTAATAGCAAATTAGATTAAATCGCAATATGGCTTGTTGCAATTTTCAAATCGCAGGCAGTGCAATATTTTTAACCCAAAATGTGTTGAACATTTTGGCATTGTGAAGTAGTTTCTTGCAATTTCATGCCTATTTTAACCTTTTTTAACCCAGTTTTCCCATCATTTTTTTTGGCCAATTTTTACATGGTTTTTGAAATTTAATCCCAATTTTGCTGCTATAATCAATTTTCCTTAGTCACTTTTGAATTTTTTTGCCTTTTTTTTTTTTTTTTGCAACTTCATACCGTTTTTGCACCTCTTAACTTTTTTTCCGCTTTTGTACCATTTTTTTTTACCCAGTTTTTACAATTTCATACCTGTTTTGCTTCTGTTCTTCACTTCTCCACTTTTTCTCAAATCTTTTATCCTTAGATTGATTTAATATCATATTGGTTTTACTATAAAAAAGATCTACTGCTTATGTTCGTTTAAGAATACATAAGATGAGGAACATTAAAACAATCACAGAGTAAATCGTAATTGCAATATTGGGGAAAAATATCGCAATTAGATTATTTTCTCAAATCGTTCAGCCCTAATACACACTAAATGCTGTAGACAAATGAAAGTATTTTAGTTTATGTACCACAGGTTCGGTTTATTTCTGATTATCTCAAAAACTTTGAACATGTTCATTTACAATTGTTTGCCTGTTGAAAGTTCAGATCCATTTTTGTTTAGTGATTACACAGTTTGCAGTTATATCATAATAACAACAAATATTTGCCAGAATTGTTTACTTTTGTTTCTTGCAAGAAAAGGGTGAAAAAAAAATTACTCTTAGGATATTTTTAGACACATTTAATATCAGAAACAAGACAAATAGACCAGATGGCCTGTTTAGATTATTATTATAAAAGCATTCAATCACTAGAGTGTGTTAAAGTACTTTTTGATTATTTTGAGCACATTGCAACAATACTGCCATGATTATTTTGGATACTATAGCCATGATATAACATCTTCATAACGTGACATCCCTATGCCAGAATAAAACATTTTTGACATTGACTGCAAAACATATGATCAGGGCATCTTTAATTGTTTATTGTTAATTTAATGCCATCAGAATTGTTCAACAGAGGTCTGCATGTTTTCATGTGTTTATTCAGCACCAACAGGGAGCTGGGGTTTTTTGCCCCAGAGTTATGATTGCCATCTTGTTCAAATTAATGAAACACATGCCAGACCTGTGTTAACATAACATGCTAAATATTTATTTAATAAGCCCCAGATTCTTCAGATGATGGAGTAAGCACAGTTACAAAGGAGTCAGTGATTCATACTAATGCTTCCCTCATTCTTGTGCTTTAAATCCTTCACATTAGCCAAACACCTAAGCCCAGTTTATCCTGTACTGTTATTTAAAACAGGATTTGGAGTTGTTCAGGAGCTTAAAGGGGCAGCGGCTCTTGTAATCTGATGCAGCCAGTGTACCAGTCTTTAAATGTTGAATCGATATGTTGCTAAATACACTTTGGGTGTTGGTGGAGGGCCAGCGTGTGGATCAAAATGACTTCCTTTTCTTGTTGATAAAAATAACTTGATGCTCAGCTTGTTGACGTATTGCTGTGTTTTTGCCTATTTCAACCTTGAAGCCTTCAGACTCCATCTGTCACAACAAGAACCACTGGATAATGTAACATGAGATAAATAGACTTTTTTGTTATGTGTGGCTGAATGTTAAAGTGGATCAGATAATTATGAGATACTTCAATACAATGCAAATTCTGAATACAGATGGCTCCCCAATTAAACAAGGAACAGCATAAATGAGCTGAGAAATATAATGAATGCAGATGATTCTATAGGGGGCACAAGGGGGTCATTACAGGATATGATAGGTTTGAAAATGATGCCATTGAAACACAGAGGATCACCTATGGGAGACTGGATAGTCAAAGCCCTCAACACTATTATCTCAAAATGAATACCAGAAATTCAGACATTACAGTGTCTTTAATTTGTCTTTTAACATCATGGGTACTGTGTATCCAGTGATGCGTCATTATTGTCCTTGTTTTGAAATGTGTTGTTTTTGTTATATATCTGAGCTTGTTGTTGCTTTTTGTTGCTGAATATATTATTGGCTATGACCTGAAGAGTGCTTCAGGGTAAACTAAAGTAAGGCATTTTGAAAAGGCATGGGACTAGGGCTGGGCGATATGGCCTAGAAATAAAATCCCTGATTTTTTTCCACAACACCCGATTTACTATTTTAATTGATTTTTCCCTCCCTAACAGAAACAAAACTCCAAGTGACATAAAAATGAAACAAATCAAGTTTTTCCTTTATGTTGTCTAAATGTTTCCCTCTTGAAGTCAAAGTCTGGGTCATAAAAGGTTGATTATGTAGTACCAACGTAGGCAGGTTTGTCTACATAAACACTAAAAGGCTGAGGTATTTTTACAGTATTAGCATGAAACTGTCTGATCAATATTTAATCTACTTAAATAACAAATACAAGCCTATAAAAGTTCTTGTGCAAACCCTACAAGACCGACCATCATAAAAATTGTATTTTTTTTTCAAAAATTGCAACAACATACAATTGGACTAAGGCAAGAAAAAAATCTCGATTTCTAATTTTTTGAATCTTCTGCACAAAATAATTCGAATTAATCAATTTAATCGATTTTTTGCCGAGCTCTAGGTGGGACTAGATAAGTTTGTTACTTTCTCCTACACCCTTTTTGAACTGAATCTGTCTTTTTTTTGCAAAGATTAATGGAAATAGAAAAAATGCTGTAATAGCTTTGTACCTTTGCTTACCTTTATGTTTTATTTGTTGGATTTGTATAGATATGTACTTATGTATGTTTTCCATTTAAGTTCGTAATAAACATTCATTCATTCATTTTATAGATAATTTGGACAATATTGATGGGAATACTTCAACAGTTGATAGAATAGTTAGTTGATGTCCCTGTAACACAAACTTCATTTCTGTTGGTGTAGTAGAGACATTAGTAATAAATGAAATACAAAATTAAAAGGCCACATGCTGGATGAAACCTAGTGGCTGGAGGTCAGACTACAAATCAAAGCAAATATCCTGATTTTTAATCAGTTACTAACTTATAAAATACAGGTGTAAGGAAAAAAGAATGATACATCATCACACAGCAAAATATCGCAATATATTTGTGTGAATATGTATTTTGACATCCCTTCTTCAGGGTCTGTTATGCTCAGCATAGTCCACAATGTGCAGTTTCTATCCAGATATGTAGCTCATTCAATATGATCTCTTTCTGGATTTGAGTGATAACAATGCTAATCTCAAAGCAGCTCTAACTTTTTCTGTGTCATTAAGTAAAATGGAGCATTTAGGCTGCAGCAGGTGGGACGTGCATATCGACTGTGTAGCCATATTCTGGTCCGATTTGTATGTTTATCTGATAGGCTGACCGGATGTAGTGGTGCAAACCATGCTAACATCAGCTGTAATCTACTTGACATCTTCAGTGATTGTTGTGTTGTGTGCTAGCTGTTGTGCGTTTGGATGAATTCATGCCACAGTGGTCTGCTTTTTGGATTACTTGCCTTGGTTGATCCTTGTTTGGTTTGGGTGACTTTGACCCAAATTGTTGTTTGCTGAGAAGTGAACTAAAACCCCTTGTTTTCATACTGACTAGAGTTTGGTTCTTTAGCCTGCACCTGAGTTATTGCGAACTTTAACACCAGCTGTTGGAACAGTGCTGCTTTTTATAAGGAAGTGGCTTGTATGAAAATGGCTGGTAGACTTTATAACCTGCTTGCCATAGTGGCAGGAAGGCAAAAAAAGTTTTCTTCCAACTCTGTTCTGCACCCAGTTCGCAGCTCTGTCTGTATGTTTGTGTTCAATGTCGCAGTGTGTATTTTGACCAACACTTTTTAATTTAGTTTAAGTGTTAGTATTTTGCCTATAAGATCTTTTAGTTTTAGGAATTTTTTAGTCATCTAAATTATTTTGATTTCAGGGTAATGGTTATCCTGAAGAATAGATAAAATTATAAACTGTGATAACATTTATGATAGTTGGTGTTTCTCTTTGTTTGTGTGTTTGATTACCTCAGTTTGTCAACAACTCATGGTGATGCTGCTCATTGCCTGGAAAAGCCAGAATCATGTGTCTGCTCCTCGGCAAAGCAGCAGCAGCCTCTCAGACGCAGGTGTGCATGTGTGGTTTGCAATGTTTGGCCTCTGAAAGTGAAAGTATGGCGGTTGGTGCATGCGTGGACACTGTGCAGGACATTTTGTTGCCCTCATAACAGACTGAAGTCTGGTCATATTTTGGATTTTACAAGGATCTAGAGGGGAAACTAACCCTCGCAGACGGTCACCCTGTCTGCAAAAAAAAAGTCTCTGGGAAGGGAGGCAGGGAAGAACCACATAGCACCATCAGCACCTCCAAACAATCCTTCATTTAAGGATTTCAGAGTGTGGAAGTACTTTTTGAACAATTTGAGCACATTGCAATACCACTGCGACAACAATTATAATATAATAATTTTGGTCACAATAGCCGTAAAAAGACATTTTCACACAATTACATCCCTAGTTTAAAGTTAGAAGTTCCAATAAAACCAGGAATACCAAGGGAAATAAGTACATATGACTCTTGTCTAATGGCCCTCAGCTAATACGTTTGTGAGGCTCTGAGTTTAAGGAACTCCAGGGAGCGTTTCCTGCAGCTTTTCTCAACACTTCAGCCTCACAAAATGGTTCAGTTTGTTTATCACAGCTTTGTAACCTGAAGAAAATCAAGACACTTCCCACTCTGTATTTTCGAATCGCCTGAATAACCACAGCAGAAACAGCACTCAGATTCAGCACCACCGCCTGCAGGACAGCTCCCCTATTCGCCTCCCCCCTCCTCTACCCAGACCAGCAGCCTGAGCCGACTCCAACACTCCTCAACTTTCTCATTAACTTGTGTAATGAGTCGAGTGGTTAGAAGCTGCGTGTCCCAGGCCCCCCGCATCCCCAGGGTGGCTCCTTCTGTCCCACCATCAGTCAGGGAGTCACTGTGTCGGATGTTTTATTCAACACAGCTGTGTATATTTATGGCACCTGGCTGCTCAGACAGCGGAGAGGGGGTTTTGGAGCAGAATGGGGTCACCATGGTTTCTTGTTTCCAAACCTGCCGGACCACCGCAGGCTCACATCAAACAACCAGAACACCTGTTTGCAGACAGAGTTCTTCGCTCTGCCTTTGCTCAGATGAAAGAAGCTGAAAGTTTCTTCCTGCGGGGAAAAAGCACCGAGATCAGAGACATGAGGGGCTTAAATGGTGGAACAGAATGGTTTTCACATGGGGGATGTTTTAGAGCCCCTGTGTTGCTTCGTTTTGTCCAAAAAATTCAGTTTAGGATATGTGGCATTATGAGGCATCAGAGCTGTTGCTGTGTTTGACTAAAGATTGGAAGGATTTTATGACAGAAAATTCTCAAATACGATACACACTCAATTAAAACACCCCATTTTTTAGGCTTTTTTCCGGAAAAAAACGCTGTAACCTACTCTTTTTGATGACATTTTTCGATGGTATTTTACTGTTGTACAATTATTCCCTGCCAGACGACACCTGCTGACAATCATACGGTACTTGAAGCAATGACTTCACGTCGTATCATATTTTACACATCCCAGCATGCTAAGTAGTGGTGTCTCGACCAGTCAGAGCACAGCTATTTTGGTCCCCTCGCTTACAAGATGGCAGCTCCTAGTGTATTTACACGTGAGGGATACTGTAACACGGAGAATTACATGATCTTGACACAAAGGCAAACTAGTTAAGACCCAAAATATTGGATTATAACAGTTTTAACAGTCAGTTTTATAAGAATTAAAAAAGTTTAGCTGTAATTTTTTTGCAGAGACAGAATATTTTGGCTTTTTGTATCAGATGTGTTGTAACCGCGATGTTGACGAGACAAAATATTTCACGTTTTGCTTGTGCTTTTGTGCACTTGAAAATTAGACCTTATTTAAGGGCAAAAAAATTGCATGTTGAACATGAGAAATTATGGTACTCATGTTAGTCTTGGAAGAATTTCTTACAGGAGAACAAAGCTTCAGTTTGGTGTGTAGGCTTGGTCTCACCACTCTGGTCATAATAATTCACACGTTGCCTTTACCTGGTTTGACCCATCTTACCAACAGCAGGACCCTATAAATTAGGCTTAAAGTTTTCCCAAATTCCTTTTTTGGTTTTCTTTTCTTAAAAATTCAGTTTTCAGTATTTTACGCAAATTAACTCCGATACACAGTTTAAAGTAATTAAATATAATCACTCTCTCTTAAGGTGGTCCCCACTGGTATCTTTAAAGGGCCAGTCAGCAGTAAGTTGACAAAAATGCAGAACATTTTAAAGCCTGACACAAAATAATTTTTGGGAAACTGCTCTGCCCTGTACTTTGGAGTTAGCTGGAAGTATTTCGTAGCTTCATAGCTTGGTGTCTCAGGCAGCTGCTTCGACATGTTTCCATTGTTAATGACGGGAAAGTGAAGCATGCATTGTCCCCAGCCTTAGTGACCCCTGGAGCATTTCTCCAACAGTTATGTTCATTTTTATTCTGACAACACAAAAACATTGATTAAATTGATTAATTCAAAATATTTTCTGCAGAAGATTAAAAAAATTAGAAATCAAGATTTTTTTTCTTGCCTTAGTCCAATTGTAAGTCGTTGCAACTTTTGAAAAAAATTACAATTTTCATGATGGTTCGCCTTGTAGGGTTTGCACAAGCACTTTTATAGGCTTGTATTTGTTATTTAAGTAGATTAAATATTGATCAAAGAGTTTCATGCTAATACTGTAAAAATACCCCAGCCTTTTAGTGTTCACATAGACAAACCTGCCTACGTTTGTCTTTTACGTTTGACTTTAAGAGGGACACATTTAGACAACATAAAGACAAAACTTGATTTGTTTCATTTTTATGTCACTGGGAGTTTTGTTTCTTTTAGGGAGGGAAAAAGTTATTAAAATCGTAAATCAAGTGTTGTGGAAAAAAATCAGGGATTTTATTTCTAGGCCATATCGCCCAGCCCTATGTTCAATTGATGAAAGATGCCTGAGACAAAGAAAAGCAGGTTATTGTCTTCAGATATAAAGAGGTGTGTAGCAAATATGGCAGTGGTAATACAAGACAGCAGAGTTTTGAACAAGTATTTTCAGATCCTATTCAGCTTCATTAGTGGTTCTTATTTATGGCTGTGTGGGATTCATCTGTACTCAGCTTCATGTCTGCGTAGATTCGTCTGTATTGACTAATACATACATAACTTAAAAGATTTAGATTCCTGGATAGCAAACTAAAATATGGATCGGATAAGTCCAAGATCAAATGAAGATAGTTTGTGACATGAATAATGATACATGATACATGATTTAAAATTCATGCTATCAATAACTGTATTGATTCTTCATTGGAATGATTTAACAAGGAGCTTGAAACCTTCCTCAGAGATTTTGGCTCATCATACAACGACATCATGCAGTTACTGCAGATTTGCTGCAACATCCATGATCAGAATCTCCCATTTCACCTCTCAGTAAAGGTGCTCTATTGTGGTTCTCAACTGATCAGGCTTCGGTGCCCACCATCACCCCTTAATGACAAGCTGCGATTCAAATTTAGGATGATTTTCAGCTTCTCAAATTAATTTAATGAAACCATGCTGCACTTTGAAACTGAGATAGCACAGAATATGTATGCCAACAAAAAAATAATGAGGAAAAAGTGCATCGAAGGGACACAAGGTTTTAAGACTTTGAATCCAACTGTAGCTGTGATAATCCTGCATCAGTGGGAGCATGCTGAACAGCTCTGTGTGAATAATATTCAGTCAGCAGCACAAAATAAGTTCCTGATCATGAAGCCGTTACACAGAACACTTCAGTAGTTTAGCCTTTTTAAATAGACTCAGAAAGTGGTGAAGTAAGAGTCCAACTACTGTGAAGTTGCTATTGAAAATCGTAAAAACATGTATCTTAACCTGAGTACCTACTTACAGTATAATTTATATAGCAAACACCTTTCTAGTAAAATATGTCGATTAGCAGTTCAGTTTATCGTCACCACCTGTTGTTAAAGAGTATGAATAGATGGCTCTCCACGACAAAAAATAATTAAAAAAAATCTGCTTCAAAATGAAAACACCTGATTTTTTTCCTCTTTTTTTTTAACCTAGGCAAAGACTCACAACCAACTTTTAAACCATGACCCTCCAGTAAAGAATTACTGCTCCCAACTTATTCCACATTGAGAGGATACGATATAATGTATCTCTGAATTCTGCGACTTTTCATAAAAAGTGGTAACCATTTTTGTCTGATCTATTTATCAATCTATTTAAAACACAAGCATTTTGTATGTAGTAATAGCCGAGACTGGCAGTTTGTGCTGCTTTTATTTATTCACTTATTATTACATGCTATTATATTAACATTTTCATTACGATCATGTATCTTATTGTCTTTATCGCATTTTTTTTTAATTTCCTTTTTTTATTGTTTCATTATAGGGAAGTTTTTTATGTTTGTGTTTATCTCCTTGCTTGTCCTGTTTGAATTATAATGTTCTCTTTCTTATTGTAAAACTGAAATGTTTAAATAAATGATTAAAGAATAAGAATCACTGCTCTTTCTAAACTAACTGACTAAAATCTGGTGACTGTGAATCACTGCAGTACAGTGAACCCACCGTCACGTTAAGGAAACCGAGTTGAGATAATTAGAGGTTTGTGACATGGTATATTATCCTAAAAGCACCCATGTGGTCGTATAAGGTTGGACAGAAATGATACTCAGGTCTACTGTGTGGCTCAAATGATACTCGGTTGTCAAATTATCGTGCAAAGAAAATATCCCCCACATCATTACACCACCAGCAGCAGTCTGAAGCATCCCTACAGGGCAGGATGGATCCATGATTTCATGTTGTTGATACCAAATTATTCCCCTTCCATCTGAGTGTAGCTGCAGAAAACAGGACTCATCAGACCAGACAACATTTCCCCAATCTTCTCTTGTCCAACTTTGGTGAATCTGTGCTAATTAAAGCCACAGATTCCTGCTTAAAAAAAAAAGAAAAAGCAGTGATAATAGGTTGATGTCTGGATATTTCAAAGCTGAATGGCAAAATTTGATATATATTTTGATTTTCTTCAGATGAGTAATTAAAAATATATATATTTATGAAGCACAAAGATTGTTATAATGAGGAATGCTGCAAAAACTGGAGGTAAAGGACTACATTTACCATTTAACATCATCATTATTGTGTTTTCTGTTGCTTTTACTGTCGCAACCAGAATTGGCATTCTCAGAATGAGAAAAAACATCATCTTGCTGCACGTTTAAGAGCTATGGAAGCCTGTTTCCATCTGTAAAAAAATAGTTACATAATTATGAGGTATAATTATGAAGTTACTGTAATTATGAAATTATAATAATGAAATAATGCAGTAAAAGTACGAGATACTAAATCATAATTAGAAGAAAGTAACTCATATTCATGAGATAGTAAGTCTTAAGTATGAGACACTAAGTTATGAGATACTAAGTCAATTATAAGAAAGTCGTAGTTCTGAAAAAGTTAATCAGAATCATGAGATACTACGTCTTTATTATGAGATACTTACTTATGCAATACTAAGTCATAGTTCTGAGATACTTAGTCATAATTATAAGATAGTAAGTCATAATTAAGAGAAAGTGAGTCATAGTGAAATACTAGATCATCATTATGTGATATTAAGTCATTATGAGATAGTTTCTCTTAATTATGAGATAACATTTCATAATAATTATGACTTAACCTTCTTGTTTTTTTTACTTTTACTTTCTGTAATGGCTGAAATGGGCTTCCATCGAGACCTGGACACAATATAATAAAAATAATAATAATAATAGTATATTTTATTTTTGAAGTGCCTTTCTTGAAACCCAAGGACGCTGTACAAGTTTAACACAGCAAAAATACGGGAGAGCAGTGGCAAACAGTCGTGTCAGCCTCCACTCACCCAGAAAAAAAGGAGAACAAGAGGAAGAAAAAGGAGAAAAAAGACTTTCAAACTAGGCACCTGTCAGGGGAGCACAGTGTGGGACTGGAAAAATACGCTACATACAAAGCCACTGCATGTCATTGTGCCATTCAGATACATTTTAGAACAACAGCAACTATATCTGTATGAATGCTGCTATCCAAACGTATATCTTGTTAAAAATGTATCCATATTTTATCAAAGCTGTATTTATCGCTCAATCCAGTACCAGGTGCGATGCTGCTGTAGCCCATCTGCTTCAAAATAGAGTCACTGCTGCCTTTTCATCGTCTCTAACCACTCTGGACCTCCTCCTCTACTCTTTGCCCTCAATTAGGCATTTTCACCCCCAGAACTGCCACTCACTGGATGATTTTTCCTTTTTGGACCATATTCTCTGTAGTCTGAGATTCTGTTGTGCTTGAAATACCCCGTAGTTCATTAGTTTCTGAAAAACTCAGACCAGCCCACCTGAAACCATGAGCTGTGCCAACATTGAAGTCACTTAAATCACCTTTTTCCCTCCATCTATGCTCAGTTTGACCTTCAGTAGGTTGTCTTGACCATGTCTACATGCTTAAATAGACTGAGTTGCTGCCATGGGATTGGCTGATTGGCTATTTGCAGTAAGGAGCAGTACAGTGGTTGTATCTGCTTAAGTGACTGTGGGAGCAAGTCTCATTTCATAGTTAAAACTCATTTACAGCTAAGACTTCTCTGGTTATTTTTAGACTTTAACAATATTTTTAGATGTTTTCATAGTGGTCTTTAGTGTCTTAGAGGCGTTGGGGGTGGGGTCATCATATCTCCTCCGGTCCCTGAGCCCCCCAGCCTGAATACAGCTGAATACTGATGCTGCAGAAATGTCAACATTTCCATGTTTCCACACACACACTGAGGGACAGACGGGCTCGGGCTGAAATTCAGGGGCACATGTTTGAAGTGTTTCCCCCCCAGAGGAAGATGGCCCTCATGCTATCTCCCATTTCCTTTTTGACTGTGTGAAGATATCGCTGAGTGAAGAGAGCCAGTGAAGAAACAACAATATATTTAGGGGTGGTAATCAAATATATACAACATATTGGATTACCACACCTAAAGTGGAAATCTAAAGTCTGCAATTTTGGCCCAAAGTGAAGGACAGCTTAAATTTGCATCCAGTCCTTTCGAAACAAAACAAAAAAACATTCCTTCAAAAGTATGCATCCCCATTTTGAGCCCATAATTGGCTTTTCTCTAAGAGTATTTCATTTGAACTAAGGAGGAATTCTAGCGTGCTATGAAATAACATCCAAGAGTTTGAAAATTGACTTCATTTCTCAAACAAAACGCCAAAATACAACCAAAAAGAAAGCTGGTTATTCATGTTTTTCTATCGTTTATTTAGGATCCCATTCTCTGTGGTACTTTGTGGCAGCTACTCTCCCAAGGGTCCATAACACATTTAAAATATTACATACTATTAAAAATTATGTACAAGTATACATTCAAAAAGTTAATCATTTTACAGCACGCCCTCCCTTTGTCCAAACCTACATCAAAATACATTATTGACCTAAAAGTTACTAGAAAACTAATAGAAGGCTGTTGTTTGAATTCGCCTACTATACTAGCAATGCGTACTGATTCGACCAAAATGTAGTATGCAGTATACAGTATGCAAACAAAAGCGAAGTTGCAGTATGCTAAAAATACCCGGATGACGTACTGATTCAGGAAAATATTCACAGTATGCATCAGACCAGTCTGCTACTGTTACCCACAATGCAAAGCGGCTGAAGCGAAGCTTCAACAACCGGCAGCACACGAAAATAAATAATTAGCCACTATTTGTTATCTTTACCTTTTATACACGTAATAGTGTGTAATAAGTTGTAAAAAGGTCTGTTGTTGTTGTTTTCCGTTAACGGTTCGTTACGGCCGACGATGGTTTTCAGTCCATCCTATACCTGTGGCATTATTAGCGTAAACCACTGACAAGTCTGACATTTTACCGTTATGTTCTGTATTTTTTCTCTGTATTTCCACCACTCTAAATGTTCCTGCTTCTCCTCATTCTTAATACTGTATTGTGCTTGTGATGTTTATGCTTGATGTGTTTTTTTTTCTTCTTTTAAGTGGCCCTAATACGCCGTCGTACGTCGCCTACACACAAAAATATACAAAATAATTCCTCTTGGAAATAATACGTATTCTCCACCACTGACTGTTTCATATAAAATGCTGCTTCTGGCAATATATTTGAAGATTAATAACTGAAATGTCAACATGTACTCATGGTTTGTTTGTTTTGTACAATTAAAATTAAGTTTGGGAAATAAATAAGTTGCAGCATACTTCCGCTTTGCTCAAACTGGAAACCAGCGTAGCATACTACAAAATAAACCGAATAGAACAGTCATACTACATGCTACATTCAAATGTAGTAGGCAGTATGCAGTGCCTACTACATACTACTTTCATATACAGTATGTAGTAGGCGAATTTGAAAACGGCCCAAGTCTACAACAGTTAAACCAAAACATCCCCCTAAGGCTAAAACAGTTTATAATAAGACCTTATGTGTAAGAATATAAAGAATCAAACAATTTGGAAAATATATCCCCACATCCATCTACAAATTATGTTGCAAATTTGATCTTTCATTGCTTTGAATGTTTCATTATCACTAAAATTTGGACTCTTTTGTATGACGTTCTTTTGTATTTGTATTATAAAAAAACATAAACACACATCAGCTGGATAATAGCCGATGATGTCTGAATGCAAAGCTTAAAATATATGTATCATATACAAAATAAAGCAAAAAAGTCAAATAAAAAGAAAACAAAACATATAAAAGTTGTATCAGCCCCTTCTTATGTTGTTTTTAATACAAACAGTGTGATTGATTTTTTTAATAAAACAGCGAGTTTATTCCATTCTGAGATTGACTCTTTCTTATTTAGTTTGATGGTTAGAAGTCATAAAATGGGTTTATTGTCCTGAAAATAAACACTCAAGACCTTTGGCTGCAGCTATGATGAGTCTTTTTTTGTGAGTGTCAGAGGATTTGAAAATTGAGCAAAGACAACACACCATGAAATGCCAGCGCATCAGGCAAGCACTGTGCACTGACCAAAACATAAAATATCCCGTCTTCCTTTAATTCACCGTAAAATGATTTTCCTCCTGCCTCTCTAAAGAGTCTCCTCTGAGGTTAGCAGCCATGGTTCCACAAATATTCATTAGGCATAAATACAAAATCAGAGGGATTTATGGGCATCAGCCACCTTTTGGCCCATCGATTTGAATGCGTAACTCATTCAGTTGCAGTAATGGGATTGCACCAGTGTTGTAGTGGCAGCCTTCAATAACTGCAGCTTGGATAATGAACCGCGGCCCCTTTCATCCTCTGCATGCCCCGCACCTACATCAATAGTTTAATGATTTCTCCGTCTTCAAAGTGTGGACGCACTGTATCCAGACTGAGCTATTTTCACTTCACATTCATTAAGGCAGCCTTAAACCTGCCAGAGACCGTCTTTGTATTCTGGACTCACATTTTTCTGAAAATTACAAGGGATGTGCTGTGTGAGGCGCATCAAAATAGAGGTAAGAATGATACAGAGCATTTTAAATCATGTTTTTGTTGCTCTGTGCTTTGTACAAAAAAAAATACAAACCTGTGATCAGACACACCCTCAGTCAAAGTCCTAATGGCATGGAAGTTTGAGTGTGATTTCAGTCTTGATGATGCTGTTTTTCCTTTGGAGAGGGACTTTGAAAAATAAAAGAAAGTGTTCACAGTGGCCAGTTGTGTTCTTGAAGTCATTTTACAAAGCAGCCACATATAATCACTGTCTGGCTAACTTGTCATGGATAGGGACATAAACAAGTGCAGCTTCCATAGGGCTTTCAGGTGACATCACACGCTGATGATACTAATCTCTACTGGGCAAAACAGTCCGGGTTGCCCCTTTTGTGTTTAAATTGGTTTAGTATATATTTTCTCTGTAAAACAGAGTTTTGTTTTCTTGCTGCTGGATTCCCTTTTCCTTGGTATAGTGTGTTTTTATCATTTACTCTATTCTATCCTTGCTGTGAAAAGGGAACTATTCTCCACTGATACTGTATGTAAGCTACTAAATGAAGATTCGGTGAGGTCTTAACAATTTTTACCTTTTTATATAGCATCCCAGGTGCTCTATAGTGGTGTCTTACACTTTAATTCATTCATCCATTATCTTTACTGCTTATCCTTTTTGTGGTCTTGAGGGGACTGGAGCCTATCCTCACTTTGAAATAGTGTTGCATTAGTTTTCATTGTAGAAAACTAGATTTCACCAAGGATCACTTCACATCTTTTCAGCAGTTCCTTGACACACAATTTTATTCATCTTATACACTGCCTTTCCAGAAAAAGTCGCCACCTAAAAAATGGTCACACACTCTAATCTTTTTTTTGACCGCCTTAAGCTATGATTATGACACACATTTGCTGTAGCATTGTTCCAAATCTGCTTCTGCAGTGTCACAAGATTTGCCCCAGATCATAGCACTGTCCCCACAGGCTTGTACAGTTGGCACTAGGCATGATGGGTGCATCACTTCACCTGCCTCTCTTCTTAACCTGATGCTCCCATCACTCTGGTACAGGGAAAATCTGGACTCATCTTACCACATGACCTTCTCCCAGTCTTCCAGAGTCCGATCTTTATGCTCCTGAGCAAACTGAAGCCTTTTTTCCAGTTAGCATTACTGATTAGTAATTTTTTTAATGCTACACAGCTGACAGTTCAAATCTCTTTAGTTCCCTTCACACTGTGTGTGTGGAAATGCTCTTACTTTCACTATTAAACATACCTCTGAGTTCCACTGTTGTTTTTCTTCAGTTTGATTTGGCCAAATGTTTAAGTCATTGCTGATCACGATCATTCAGAATATCTATTTGACCACATTTCTTCCTCAAAGACGATGGTTCCCCTTTATCCATTCAGTTTTTCATAATGTGTTGGACAGTTCTTAACACAATTCAGTTGTTTCTGCACTCACCTAAGATATTTTCCCTGCTTGATGCATACCAATGATTTGACCCTTCTTAAACAGACTAACATCTTTTCCACGACCCCAGGATGTGTCTTTTTACATTGTTGTTTAAGAAATGAGAAGATACTCATTGCATCAGCTGGGGTAAAATAACTTGTTGCCAGCTGACAGATAATCAGCCATACAGTAATTCTTCTCGAATATAAGGCTCGTACCTATTTACTTAGTTAAATCTTTGTAGCTTGTTTAAAAGTTTATCTCCAGCTTTAAATTGAAGGTTTACTCACCCAGAAAATCTAAGCCAGGAAATGCACCTTGACTTCTTTTATTTGTCAAAGATTCTCCGGAGATAATATAATAAGACATTCTTGAGCCAATCTGCTTCACCATTACTGGTTTGCTGGGAAAAATGAAGTTTGACAGGTATTTACAGATTAACTGGTGAGGAAAGCAGATCATTATGAAGTCAGGTGTTCTGTTATAAGGCTGCTTTGCCTTTCTAGAGGTTTGAGGAGGACCATTAAGTTTGGACCTATAGGTGAAACACGAACAAGTCATGATAACAGAAACCAATAATTCTCCATGAAATTGGCTGCAATGTCTTTGATGTAAAAGTATAGGTTGCCACGACTTTACTGCCTCAAATGTTACATCGAAATAACCAGTAAATGTCCAGTAATACCTTCAATATCAATACCTTAAAAAGGCTCATAAACCTTCACAGGGAGGATTTGATTTGTTGGCTTGTCAGCACCAGTCGCTCTAGCTGTCAGAAAAATAGAGGTGCTGCCAAAGAGGCTAAAGGAAAGGGATGGAAGATAGCTGCTCATGAGCAGCCAATGATAAATGACATGACGGAGGGTTTGATTAGCTTTTTATCTGCTCGCAGGACTCTTGGGGACGAGCTGAGATTGATGAGCTGACGCTGTTGTTTATTTGGACGCTGCATACTTGGCCGTAGTATCTTTGTCCTTTATGCAGTATGGTTGTTTTAGCCAAATCTTTAAGAAAGAAGCCAAATATCTTGACAGCTAAATCCAGTATGCAGACTTGCAGAGGGCATGGGAGGGTGTCACTGCTGCATACACATGATGTAATAATCCCCAAATCAATGCACATGAGCAATATTGATCGTCTGCATTAAGAAGCACCATGGAGGCCTACAAGTGTTATCTCTGCTGCCATGAACGGAAACACTCAACCTGTGTAATAGATTTTCTTTAAGGTTCAAGGTCACCCTGAAGAATGCTGTCTTGAGGAAAAAAATCTAGTTACTGAGCTTTAACTTGGGGACTGAAAGCCAGTTAAGACAAGTGTGACACAAAGGTATATAGTACAGAGATATTGAGCACATAAGAGCTTATTTACAGTGTGCTATAAATAACTGAAGGATAATCACACATCTTGGAGCGAATGTTGGCTAAGAAGTCTCTCTGGAAAAGGAAGCTTTGTGTTAAATACAATAAATTGCTCTTTTGCTTCTTAAATAGAAGTTTTTTTTCTGTGCAAAATCATCTTTTAAATAAGACAGCAAGTGCAAAATTAAACCAATGTACATTAAGTGCCGAAGAGAACAGTTCATTTAGAAACATATTTATTAATATCATCAGCATAACGACATACCTGTACAACATTAATAAACTGAAACAAAGATATGCAGTGTATGGCAGGATGATTTAACTGATTTAGGTTGAGTATTTGTTGAATTTTAAATTAAATTTTTTACTTTACAAAGTCTTTCTTTATAATTTTATGTTTATTCAACATGGACATCATGTAACACTGGTGCTATATGTAGCAGTGTTAAAGTAATGGATGCACTGCTTTCTTACCTTTCGGAGCCAACTTTCATTTTCCAACAACTTTACTCGGCTAAATGCTTAACAGCACAATCAGGGAAGAGAGGTGTGAACTGCGGACATGACAACAACAGGAAGTGACTGCATGTTTGAAAACAGTGGCGGCTCTTGAAGCGGTCTCCATATCTGCGTTTTTGTTTTTGTTTTTTTTATCAGAAATGGACTCCATTTTTCTTTAAAAGAGGAGGAAAGAATGCACTTGAATCTTGTCTTACGAGAAATCCTGTTTTTGCCCTTCTCCTGACTGGGGATCATTGCTGGGAAACTGGGAGAGACCATGAAAGTCCTCCTTGGACATGCCATGGTTAGTCTACGGTCATCATGGTTACTCAGTGATACTCAGCACAATCTGCTCTCCTCAGAAGTTTTCTGGAAAACTTGGTCGAGTTTGTCTTTGACTAGATTAATGTCACATATAAGTGTTAATGATACATCTGTGTACATCTGTGTGACAAGCCGAATGGTTGGCCAATCACACGCTGCAGTTGTTTTTGAAGGTTTTGGCTCTGAAATTAAGCTTGTACGCCGTGTCCCAAAAGTTTGTGCACCACAGAAAAAGTCAACTCAGATTGTGAATATTCAATAGAATGCATTTTTTCAAAAGCCAGTGTATCCCCCTTGGATCTTAATTACTACCCTCAGCCTGTCAGGCATAGAATGCACTAAATTCCTCAGAACAGAAGGTTCAATGATGCCCCACTCCCGCACAGCCCTTGCACTGAGCTGCTTCATGGTGGTAGGGGGTGGGCTATGGAGGACCCGACTGTTCAGGATACCCCAGCAGTTTTCAATCGGGTTGAGGTCCGGGGAGTTGGGTGGCCATTCCTCTGTGCAGAAACCGGGAAGCCGCTCAGAACACCACTGCTGAGTTGTACGAGCAGTGTGTGCGGGGGCACCATCCTGCACGAAGACCATTTCCGCCCGCCTATTGAACATCTTCCTAGCTGTGACAGGGCCCGATTTCTTCTTTCTGGTGAGTATGGGAAGTAGCACTGGCTGGAGAGAATGTTCTTAACATAATTCTCAGTGTTGATAGTGGTGCCCTGGGGTACAACATGCAACTCAGTCAGCCCTGAAGAAGACATCGCCCCCCAGACCATGCAATGGGCGCTAAACTTGACCTGTTCAGAAGGTGGTACTTCCATTGGATTGTCAGTGTAAATGCGGTCGTTTTGGCTGTTGGGAGTTGGAAATAAGTTGAGAGAGCACTCATCAGAGAAAACACAGTTTTCACAGTCTCTTGGGGTCATTTTAGCATACTTCTTTGCAAGAGCAAGCTGCTTCTCCTTTTGCAGTTTGGTAAGGCGAGGAATCTGCTGTCTTTTGTATGCTCTCAGACCCAGTTTCTCAGTCAGAAAACGATGGATGGTACTCTTAGAGACTGCTTCCCCAAGATTTTTCAGTCTTCAACTGAGACAGCGGCAGGATTGGTGTCTCTTTCCCTTGGCCCTCGAACTCAGAACTGAGGGTCGACCTGCGCAGGGCTTGTCTTCAAGGGAGTCACAGCTCTGGTATCTCTGCCACCACTTCTTCACCCATCGTATGCTTCTGCCAAGGACCTGAGCTACCTCCCTGCAAGTTTTCCCTGCCCTGTGCAAGGCAATGGCTTGATCACGGACTTGAGGCTCTGAAAGTGCAGCTTTTCCAGATTTGTGTTTGGCCATCGTGGCAACACTACAAAGAAGGTTTTCTTAGTGACATGCTTCATGGTCGACCAAGAGATTTATAGGCCTATCACAAACAGATGAACTAATTAAACAACCTCACAACACCTGGCTGACCAGACACAACCAATTTTGGAGACAAATAGGCAAAAATGTTGCCCATTGGGGTGCATGAACTTTTGGGACACGGTGTATTTGTTCCCGGCCTTAGTGGGGCATTTTCCTGAGAGAGATGTTCCTTTTTATTAAGAAAAAATAAAAAAATGAAGTTCGCATTAAATGTCCTCCATTTCCGTGATATTCAGCGTTTATATTGACTTCCACTTTTAATGTCAAATCCTGATATTCTGTCCGTGATCATGGATTTTATAGGCCCTATGTTGCTCCTGTTTCAGAGCATTTCTCAGCTGGCTTATTATTGCTGGATTAGAAAAGGTTGTGCTTCGTTTTCATAGTGTCCAGTAGATCTTTAAAAAATTTTTCTTAGTTCAAACTAGCTTCTAAAGAAAACTAAAAATGTAAAGTTTTTTTCTGGTTTTAGCTGCAGCTCTTAACATAAGATTATACCATGAATTAAAGAAAACATCAGAAGAAGTCAGAGCGACAACAGCAGCTTGGTTCATAAATCTGGGTTTTTAGTCTAAGGGGCTTTCAGACTTCACTGTTTGATCTGAACCAAAATGATGGATATTAAACCACCCCTGTTCCTTGGTCCAACTAAAGGAGATAGTCTTGATCTGGACCAAACAGAACCACAATCTGGTTCATGCCCAGCGTGAAACGTTATTTTGAAAGGTTCAGACCTTCGTACCAATGACGTGAAATTAGGACATGACTTCCTGAAAAAGGAACTCCATCACCAAAACAACATGAGTGGCGGAGTCACATGGGAAGGAGAGGAGGTCAAATGTCTGATAGATATTTGGTCAGATATCAGATCCTTGTCTAATGATAAAACTCATAAGACGAACTTGGACCAGCCTTATGTAAAGCTCTTCAAGTTTTCGCTGTTGGTAGTAAAAAATCCACAATAATAGATGGTGGATCAAGATTACAGTCATGCTTACAACATTTAAGACCCACGTTAACATGTTGATTTCAGACGCCTGCTGGCCAGTTGACCAACTAGAAAAGCACTTTGAGAGTGCAGACCTCCGTCAGCGCCACAGTCGTCTCCCATATTGTGATTTTTAACGTAAATATTTGTCCTACCATTATTTCATCTAAAGATTTAGATTGCTTGACCATGATGATATACCATTAGCATTGACTTCATAATGTTATCTATTTTAGTTCAGTAGTTATTTATGAAAATCACATTTTTCGTCATGGCGGATCCAGACGGTGATCCAGATCAACACCAAAATCTAATCATTTGTTTCTTGTCCCAATCTGGACATTGTCTGAAAATTTCATCGAAATCTATCTTTAACTTTTTGAGTTATGTTGCTAACAGAGAAACAAACAGACACTGGCAATAACATAACCCTCCTTGGCAGAGGTAATCACTGTAAACTACAGACATGTAGAGCACGTAGTTGATGATGATATTGTAACCCAGGTCACAAAAAGTATTAATTGTTGTATTTAAAATGTGTTTTATTTATTTTATGTTGATTGTTCAGTTCTACATACCTGCACTGTAAGCTCGGAGAAAAGCGGAGATCTCAGGTAAAGTCTCGCATGACTTACAAAATCACGTTTATTCCTGTAAAGTATCTTTTGCTAACGCGAGATTTGGATAAGCCAATCCGTGAGCAGCATTGCCCTTAAAAGACGGAAGTGCACTAGATTCAATCTCTCTCACCGAGACAGACACCAACACAGACTGCTCCTCGATTAAACTTTATACAGACAAATTAAAAGTTTAATTACAGAGATAGTTTGTGAAGATCGTCAGTTCGAGCCACAAAACGTCAACTCTCAACTCCGAATTGGTAAGTTAAATGGCGTTAAGTTTAGTGCTGTGCTCAACTGATTGCCTGAGATCTACTGTGGGTTTTTTTCTCGTGTAACCTGATATTAATGTAACTGCAACTAGCTGTTCATACGCAGTGTGGGGCGTTAAGTGATGTAATATTAATGAAAGTTGTGGATTCAGAATCTCATGATGCTGGTCTGTTTTATACAGGCCAGGTTTTTTTGTCCATACCTTGAGGATCCACTGAAGATGGCGAGCTAAAAGGACGAGAACATCACCTTGAAACTTCATCACCATCATCATCATCACCACCATCGCACCTTCATTCAATCATCATCAACCCCTATCGTTTGCCCTTCTGGTTTATTTGTCTTTGATAATCAAATGGTAGTATAAGTTTATGTTAAATAATAATTTTAAGGTAAACAAGTGCTACAATATCACATAGGTTCGTCATGTAAAGTCTGTTAGTCCATTTGCAATTGTAACAATGTGAAACCCAAACTTACCAAACCAAATGTACAATGTAACAGAAACGGGGATCCAGGTCTGGACTTTCAGGTGTGAAAACACCCTAAAACAGGCAGCTGCCTTGTTGCTGAGGACACAGGCATGAACTATTCAGACCAAAAGTTTTATTGAGCCACTCTGTGTATTTTTTTCCATCTGTCCAACACGGAGTGCTTTTGTGGCTTATAGTGCTTCTGCTGACAGTCTGAAGTGGACACTTAAAGAGCTGCAGTTTTGTACTTTTACATTTTTCAACACTGGATGTTGCCAGTTGAGTTGAATTGGCCCTTGATGGGACAGTTCAGATCGGTCTCTTGTCTCTTTCACAAGCTGCAATCAGGTGTCCCAACCTCTGTCTCAATTCTGACAAGTTAAAGGATGGCATGATGGAAGTTGAGCTGTTTTCAACAAAGATCGCTTCGTGCCAAGTATTAAAAAATGTCTGATACTTGGTGTTTTTACTCTTAAGGTGACCAGCCTAGGGGATACTGGAAGAATCATAAAAACTCCTTTGTCAATCCAAAGGTAACACCAGCACAAAAGCTCAAAAACAAGGTGTTGCAGTCCAAACAATTCAATGTTTTAATTTTTATTTTTTTATTTTTTTTTTAATGTATATTTTTGGGCATTTTGTGCCTTTATTGATAGGGGAGAGACAGTGGATAGACTTGTGAAAGGGGGAGAGAAAGTAGGGGAAGACACTCTGCAAACTGGTCACAGGCGGGATTCGAACCTGGGCCGGCAGAAGCAAGTACATGGGGTGCTAACCACTTCGCCAAACCAGCACCCCTAATTTTTATTTTTTACTTTTTTTTACAAATTAAATCTAAATTACCTTGGAGAGAGTAGGCTAACATAAAACAACCAAACACTCTAATGAATCAAAAACTGACCTGTCCACTAAAGGAAAAGAACTAAAGTGACTCCTCTTATCAGAAAAACGGGAGAAAACCAAAAACAAGCTCTACTCACTCCTACATGCCGGACTGCTTAAGCTTACATTTTTTCACTTAGTTTGTATCAGAACAATCACAAAATGTGCAAGCTAGTAGCACAAAACACGATTCTCAAAAAGCTGTGTTGTTGCGCACGTTGGAAGTGAGGAAGGAGGAGTGTCAGCATTTCTGCTCCTGCAGTCAAATTTAAAAAAGCCGGCCATCAGCTCTCAGCCAATCGTAAGGTGCCACTTGACAGATCTCCTCCAATCTGCAACTGTTTTACTGCTGACCAATCAGACACTATACACTTACAGCACATGATAGAGAAAAGAGCTTAGAGAGAGGAAAGAGGAAAAAAATGCTGCTCTGCACAATACAACAAACAATAGATAAATATGTCTCACAGTCAAAACAATGGTTATGATTTTATGTAGAGGATAGGCACTTGCTGCCACTGTGAAGAACTGCCTTGGTGGATACAACCCTTTAGATCAGGCATCGCCAAATGGCGGACTCTGGTCCGGGTCCTGACTGAGTGATGGTTCTGTCCGGACTAATCTTTGGTAAATTCACAACAATGGATTTTAATTTAGCATTTTTACCAACTGTCGCGGATATACAGCGAGCGCTGTTACTCCAGTTAACACTAGAACCACTATTATGGTCTGATCACAAGCCTGTTGTGCTGTGAGTGTTCCTACATTTATGTTCTGTATGTTTTCCGAGGCTTATAAGGTTGCATAATAAAGCACTAAAGACGAGACTTATTATTGAGCAGAGGTGATTATCGTGTTTGCAGCACAAGCTGTAGCAGCCAAACATGAGGCCGTGACGAATACACGTAAGACCAGTATCACATGCAAGCTTTGCTGCCGACCCGGAGAGCTTTTGCACTGTAGTGGTGCTGCCTTCTCCACAGTGCTGATCCTGTTCTCTTTCTAATTGTTTACTAGTCGTGTTCCTAATTTTTTCGTGTTATTTTCATTGTTTCAGTTCTACAGGTTTTGGCACTAGTTTGCTTTCCAATGTTTTACATTTTGCAAGTTCTAGCAACACTGTCATGTTTATTTATCAGCCTGTGCGAGTGTGGGACTGAAAGAGACAGACAGACAGAGAGAGAGAGTTAAGGACGGAGCCAAACAGAGAGAGAGCAAAATCTGGAACCTGCGTGAATAAAATATTGATCTTCTTGTCACTTTCTTGTTACATTAAATTGCAGCAACACAGCAGAAAAGCAGTTCCAGATGACGGATGATCGTACTTTTAAGAGTTAATTTCTTGAATTAGGAAGATTTTGACTTTTTTTCTAATTGTGTAGGTCTTCGTTTTTTGTGACCTCACTTAGTTAAGAAAAAATAAGAGGAAAAATATTTAGTCAGTGCTCTGTATGCACTTGTTTTTTTTCCAAGAAGAGCCTCCTTTTGTTTATTATTTTCTGAAGATGTCTTTTTTACTTGATGAACATTTAATTCTTGGCTGGGACCTCTTAAATTTAAGAGAATAAAGGGCTATTTGGCTCTGTTTGCACTTTAAAAAAATATTTTAGGTTTTTCTTTTTTATCTAAAATAAAGGCCTTAAATTAATTTGCCTAGGACTATTTTTATTTATGGTAAAAAATCTAGCGTTGCACTCAATAAAATGTATCCTGCAAACAAATATTGTTGAAACATGAAAATATGGGCATAGGGGAAGGCTGTAAGACACAATTGGACTTTCATTCTGATCTTTTATTGGAGGAAATTTTATTACCTGGACCTCGGTGATTTTTTATTGCATACCCCTGCCTTAGATAATAGAGCCTGTCTTGCCATATGTGCTGGTTTTATCATGTACTCCGAATGCAAAGAAAAAAATTTGAAATAAAGAGCATGAAAGTAGACCCTGCACATACTTTCCACATCACATCTTATTCTATTTCCAATCACTAAAAGCAAGAGTAAACATTTTACTTTTTTCCGGCTCCTATTTTTTTTGTCTGTGCTCTCGGTGGAACATCTAAAGAGACAGTAGTTTGATGATCAGCCGATTTTGTTGTAGGTGTATTGACTTTCTTGTGCAACTCTGAAGAGCTTAAATCACAAAGGACAGGAAAACATTACAAGCATTAAATTTAGCAATACTGCAGAACCACACTCCACCCTAATTGTGTGTGTGCATGTCTGTCAACATCCATTTCCTCCACTTAGAGCTAACACCCTGTATTGGGTAACAAGCAGGCATGTTCCAAACAGAAGCCAGAGTGAACAAACATGCCTAATGAAGCCAAGTGTTTCCAAAACGGGGGCTCTGTGCATGCAGGGCGTCTGAAACTGTTGGAATAATCACCACTGATGACTAACAACGTGAAGAACTCATATCTCCACATAGATTTTTTTGGATGGACCCAAAGAGCTCATATGGTGGCAAAGGAGGAATGGATTGTTTCCACTGATGAAGCTGATAGACGTTTAAATGAGGCTGCATCTAATCTCGAGTTTTTTCTAATTCAAGCAACACCATCTTGAATAATTTATTGTTTTTATTACCCAGTACTCCTGACAAACCTCTGTATGTGTTGCACATATTCATTAGCACCAATATTTTTGTATCAACTATGAAGATGACGATCCCAGAATTGCTCTAACTGCTGCACCAGTGGCATTTAAATGTGTATGAAAGTGGATTTGTCAGCTTAAACTGATGCATAACTTACAATAAAACTTTAACCATCAGTGAGTGAATAGGAGAGGGAATGGGTGGATGCGACATCTGGTGTTAAGACCACTTTTAGTTTCTGTTTCAGATATTCTGTGGCTGTTCTGTGCATGTTTCATTTTTGATGTTATGATTGGAATGCTACTTGCAAAGAACAATAAGAAAAGAAATTAATAAAAATAAACCTGAACAAAACAGGCAGCAACCATAACAAACATTAATTTTATTTTACTTTATTTCATGTTTATTACTTAGTTTTTTTTCTTAGTTAATAAGAATACAGTACTTAGGTACAGCAATGAAGAACCATCATTGTTGCAAGGTCAGAACCATTACACGAAACACTTCGTCCATTTCTTGGTAAGATCAGGTTCTTACTTTCAAAATACAACAACCAGATTTGCCCTATTGCTATTTAGATAAATCATTTTTCCTCATTTGTTTTCCAAGCAACTTTTCACATGCAACTATTGCCACCATGTCTTCTTTCCACATTTTCAATGTCAGAATTTTTGGCTCCTTCCAGAACTGCAGAATTAACTGAGCACGTCATCAGACAATACAAACGTATGTGACATATAATAATCTTTGAGTATTAATCAGTAACTATTCAGCTATCCTGTGCCACATATTTCCATATAAACATAGAGATATTTGTTTTTATTCTTAATATTTATCCTTTCCATCTTTTGGGAAATGGTAAATGGACTTGAGCATCTTTAGCGCTTTTCTAGTCTTTGACTACTCAAAGCTGCTTTACACTGCAGGTCACACCTACCCATTCACACCCACTCACTCTCACAATTACTCAATGATGGTTTGTTGTTGGGCTGAAAGATACAGTATATCGTTATTGTATGGATATCGGGATGTGAACATTCAGGATATTAATATCAAAAAAGCAACAATATAAACAATATAGATTTCTTATAAATAAAACCACACTTTCCACACTCTTTTGTGTTATGATGTTTTTATTTTTCCGAGAAATGCTTGGTTTTCACCGAACCTGTAGTCATATTTTATTGTATCGATATCAAGATATCTGGCATGAATATCGAGAAATAAAATTTTGTCCATATCATTAAGCCCTAGTTTGTAGTTTCTGCAGTATCAGCCCTTTCATGCCCATTTACGCAACACTAATGAAGCAGTGTGCTCAATTTGGGGTTAAGTGTCTTGCCCAAGGACATATCGCCCTGTGTCGCACAGAGCTGAGCTTGAACCTGCAACCCCCTGATTACTGACCACTATCTAACTGCTCCACTGACGCAAACTACATTCATAGTTTTATTTTCAATTGCACTGTCCCATAGGATTTTATCTTGTTAAATTTTGTACCCTTGCTTCTTACAACTATTTTATGCTTTTCTTTGTGTTTTTTTATGTAACTATTGCGCCAAGAAATAAGAAGCTCTCCAATCTCGTACATTTTGTGTGATGACATTAAATGGTATTCTGATTCTGAATCTGAAACCGGTCATCAATACTCTAAATGTGTACCTGCTTAACTGAGTACAACTGTTTTGTCTTCAAGGAGACATAACTGTGGCAATTTAGGCAAATGACATTTGAATCCGAAAACACTTTTCCTGAACAAGAAGACCATCCAACAATCCCTTATAATCGAAGTCTCATTCTGCTCTACACTTCCAACACATGATGTCTTTTTTTGACAGTGTTAATGCGGCCATGGACAACAAACTGGGGCTGCTGATTTCAGAAAGTCATCTAAACTCCATTTGAGTTGGCAGCATCATCATAAAACTCTGGAGTCGGAGGCCTGGGGGTGAGATTAAGCAAAGCTCCACACTGGGAGTTGGAAGTGTTGAATTTGGACACCCTTGCTGCTGTTGGTTCATGGTCAGACCAGTCATGTTTATCATGCCCTTATTGTGCTTTTCAGTCACACTGACAATGCCTGGAGCTTCATCATAGAAGGTTTTTTTGCACTGTTGGGTGCTGTGTTCCTGCTGCCCAATTGATGTGCAAGCCGGCAGCTCTGCCAACTGGAATCCTTCTTTGAAAATGGATAAAAGATTTGATTGTTGGGGGCATCTTTGGCTTGGTCAGTTAGTCTAAACACTGGGCCTGTGGATTTTACAGGAAGCTTTTGTCAATTTTAAATTGTGGTTCCTGTGAATTATAACATTTAAACTCTGCAGTCTGTTGTTACATTGGCAAATATCAAGCCTCTGTATTTGTTTTCTCGCTCTGAAAATGTCTTCTTTGATGCACAGAGTCAAGTATTTCTCTCTTTGGTCTAGACAGCAGCTGTGTTTAACAAACCGAAGTCCGTACTCACATCCAGTCCTCTGCACAAACAGGCATCTTATCAGCAGTTCCAGGACTGACTCCCTGAAGCTGTCTTTGAAAGTGTTAACCAGTCTTTTCTGCAAGACTTTAATTTGTCAGAAATACCTCTACCTCTTCCATCTACCTTTCAGCTCATCTGGAACAGTGTTGAATCCAGCATCAGGGTGCTTTTTGGTTTCTTCCTTGCTTGTAAAAGATGCTTTGACTGTTCCCAATCAAAAGCAAATGAAGGAGAATGTGCAGCTTTTAAGTCTGATTGCTTCCTTTCATTATGTGGAGGGCCCTTCAGAAACTCCCTTATCCCTCATTTATATCAGCTTAAAATTACTGGCTCAATTTTTCGGCTTCTATAACTTGTTAAATTTTGTGCCTGACACTCCACCTAATATCTAAAAAATACACGGTCTCTGACATTTTTTCTCCTCTTCAAGTCTCTTTCATGCTGCTCTACTGGAAAATAATGAGCACCAGAGAAATGTGTCTGATTTCTGAAGGAACTCTTTAAGAAAGAAAACCAGAAAATATTGAACATTTTAGGTTGAAGAGATGGATGAGCGCTGCTTTAGTTGCTGCAATTGAAATGGCAGTGTATGAGCCAAAGTCCAAAGTGGCTGGATTCAATGTTGCAGATCATGAGCAAACCTTCAGAATTTAAAGATGTAGAATTTGAACCCAGGGATCCTCGGATTTTATATCTGGATCTAAATCGTGAAAGTAACTGTGGTGAAACTGATTAGTATTTGCTATATAGTGTAAAGATATTACATATGGATATAATTTTTATATGGATATTTACACAATATGTATATTTGTGTAAGTATGTGTGCGTAGGTAAAAAATATTTATATAAATGTGAAGTATATGTATATTATGTCCATTTAGATACTTTATAGATTTTTTTTATTTAATATACATTTCGTAGTGTATTATCATATTTATATGGATTATATGTGCTTTAGTGTACATATGTTTAACATATTTGCGTAGATGTTGAAGCAGAATATATTTTTATAAGACCCATGAGGAACAGTAATAAAGTATTGACTCTTCATACTCCTTTTCTAATGTGTAAATAGATGATTTCTCATTTTCTTTGTATGTGAATAGTATTTCTGTATTTTTATTGCTTTGTATATATGTTTGAAATCAATTCAAATTCAAATTCAAGACACTTACCTCTTTAAAATATGGACAATTGCCCCTAAAGAGACCTTGACAAGGAACTTGTGTACAGCACTTTGATCGACTGATGTCTTCTTGAAGGTGCTCTATAAATAAACTTGACTTGACTTGTTGAAAAGCCAACCCGCAAGGCCAAGACATCGGATCAACATTGTTGAGGAAATATATAAGCCACTGACTTTTTGCTTGAGAGTTTTTGAAGGGGATTTGAACAAAAAAGACAGAAATGGATGCATTCACAGTCAAACTGCAGCCACAATGATTTAAAAAAAGAGTCTGAAACACCTCGCTCCCATGTTACTGTAATTAAAAGTCAAAAAGGAAATGTAGAATTTGATGGAGTCCTTTTTCTACAGCTCATAATGGTTTTAATCCAAGTTAACATCTTGGTGTTCAAGCCCTCTCCCAAAGCTTTAAATGATTTTACAGTATGACACAGATGTGAAAATCTATTGATCTACAACTTGGCCACACAATGTTTAAACACTTTGAAGCTCCCAATATTTAAAACCTGGGAAATGTACAGTTTTTAAAGATCTATTGGGGATATTACTGGCCTCTATTGACGGTGGATGAATTCAGACACTGAGAGACTCAAACCTCTCCTATTCCTACTGATCTTTTGCACTGTCTATTGTTTTGTATTGCTTGTTTTTAGACCTGTTTTTCTGCCTGTTTTAAAGCACTTTTTTTTCTATTTGTACTTTTTGTAAGGTGACCTTGAGTGTCATGGAAGGCGCCCTTAAATAAGATATAAAGTTGGTGGAGAGAAGTGGTAAATGTGCCACACGTTAGATTGAACCTGGGACTCTGTTGGCTCTGTTAGCTTGTGGGGGGTAAATTCCTGCAAATGGTTGTGATTATGCCTCAGTCACACATTCCCGTTCCTCATAGCGATTGTGCACGACTGCATACGATTGGCAAGGCTGATGTGATCGCTATGATACGGGATGAAATGACTGCCTCACCCCTGGACACACCCCGTAAATACACCGTCAGTTGCGCTTCTAAAGCGCTTCGGGGGCGTTCGTCCCGCTCAAGTTCGGTTAATACAACGATATGATGAGAACTGCATGGATTTCCGTCCCGCTGACATGACGTCAGCCCCGCTGGAGCTCAGTTCGCGTCACGTAGGCCCCGACTGAGCCCCGTCGCTTGCGCCGTCTTGAATGGGACACAGTCAGGGCACAAACGGATACATCCTTGTAAGTCATACTCAAAAAGCTTTCAGGATTGAGCCATGTTCAGCCTGATTGAGCTCCGTACATGCCACGCTAATACCGTTCATCTTAGGACTGCATCAGGCTTCCATCCCGCTATACTGAGAGTGGCGATTCTCCACAACAGTTTTGAACAGTTCAAAACTGTCGGGACCCTTCCACGTTCCCCACTGTTCATCCACGACTATACAACGCTGATCCAGAACAAGTAGCGCATGCACCACGACTAAAGCACTTTCATCAGGATTATGACAATCGTGCACAATCGCCATGAGAAACGGGAATGTGTGACGGGGGCTTAGCATTAGAGTTGTATCCGCTGTGAACTCTACCACTTAGCTAGTGTGTTTAAATCTGATTTAAATCTGTGATTTTCTTGATATGTCATGGTACTGAAGGGTGTTTACAACCCAGGAATCAGCATTAAATTTTTACAGTCCTGTATGGTTGGATCAAAGTAGACGTTCCACTGTATGAACCCAGCTTCCAGTCCAGAGAGGCTTAATTTGATGTTAATGTTGTGATGTCAGCTCTTCAGAGTCCTGTTGGCTTTCTATGATATAAAGGTTGCTGCATATCCGCCTAAGCCCATGCTTCTTATTTCCTGATTTAATGTTGACATCATGGTGTATTAGCCCATCCTTAAAGTCTTAAATGGTTTGAATTGATGTTGCAAACAAACAGTTTTGGAATCTAATCTAAAAAGCAGCTGTGGAGACTGGTTCATTTTACTACAACTGGACCTCTTGGCTTATAATATAATAACATGATATAGTATTCATAAGATTGCACACTGTCAACAAACTCTTGCATAAGCTCAGCATAAATAATAGAAAAGGGAAGGATGACTGCGTGGCTTGGTGATGGGTTGATTTTTTTGCTTCCCCTGACTGCATAACCTTTAAAAGAAAGTATTTGAAGTGCTTCTCATTGTCAGGATTTTGAAATTGTCATCTTTTTTCCACTAATCCGGTTTCAGAGGATGAAGAAACAGCTTCAGAGGAGTATTTTAATCTGTCTAAGGAGGCTTGTACACTCATACAAAGAGTCGTCAAACATTCAGCCGGCCTCTGGTAATTCCTCTGATCTGTGAGCATCTAAATCTCTTACCGTCCTCAGTGGTGTCCGTTCGACTCTTGGGGGTGGAAAAATAAATGAAAAGGACGTTTGGCAGAAAGAGATGCCAGAGATCGGTGGTGCCTCCAGTTTGCCACAGGCAGGAGCTTCCACCTCCTCCACCCAGCCCCCCTGCCCTTCTTTTGGCTCTAAAAGCAGCAGTAAAAAGGTCAAAGCATCCTCCACCGCCTGCCACGTTGTTTGCCCTTTCTGCTAGCCAAGATCCCCCATTGACCTCCACTCAGATTCCCTCCCTTTTTTTCTGCCGCGCCTGATGGCACTCCTGCAAATGAGATTCAAGCTGTGCCCATGCGTTGTTCTTTACCTTTGTTAACATCCATGGACACTGAAGCTTGATTTTTATTTCAAACAGCCATTGAATCGTCTCTGGCTGCAGTTGGGATTATATAATCCATCCCCGGACCACAGAAAATAGACAAATTACCTCTGATAGCAGCACTATTATTGTGTCCTGTTTTCATTAGCCGTGTCACCCTACGCTCTTTATCCTCCATCTCCATTCCAGCCTCTTATGTAATGTATTTTCAGATACTGATATTTTTACAGGGACTTCACCGTGATTACATGAAATGGTTTCTGTCAAGTGAAAAGCACAGATTTCAAAAATGTCACAAGCAAAGAATAGCACGCTTGTGGACAGCTTTATGACAAAATAACCCGGTGTTTTGGATGTTTTATTAGTGCTGGATGTTTACTTCAATACAGAAAAACTTCATCTTTTGGATAATACAAATGTAGAGATAGTTTTAAAGTATTTGCTACGGGGTTTGACTTTTTGGTCCTGCGGTTTTATGAACCATTGATGCTTGAAGAA
This sequence comes from Scarus forsteni, assembly GCA_036419115.1. NCBI lineage: Eukaryota > Metazoa > Chordata > Actinopteri > Labriformes > Labridae > Scarus > Scarus forsteni. The sequence continues at coordinate 7,133,089 of JAZDUH010000341.1, forward strand.
CTTTGTTCTAAGTTGTGCTATAGTTATCACAAGTTTCTTTAAGATAGGATTTGAAATCCTTTTTTGGAGGATTTTCAACTTTAGTAATCTCCAAAATTGGGCAAAAAATAATGGCATCAAGTCCACACAGGCTATTCATGGAAGGAATAGCTATTCTTTCCATGAATAGCCTGTAATGTACATTACTCATATTATGTCCCTTTGATAGATGTGCACTCAGAAACGATAAAAGCATAATAGTCAAGTAGGGATGAACCAAAATGAGAAATTGTGGCTGAAGCCAAATAAAATGTTAATGCTTGGCCGAATACCGAATGTTGAATACCCAATGCGGAAGCTAAGTAGTTCACTGTATTTTTTAAAAGGGCATAAATAGCTTAAAATCAATTTTGAGACATGTTTTCAAAATAAAGTAACTGTTTATTGAATGTTATGACATTTTTTAATATTACAGCAGCACAACAAAGTTTTTTATTCACATTAGGCATTCAAACAAAACAAAACATGCATAAAAAAACTAAAGTGCATTGAAGTGGATAAACCCGCAACAAATTAATTGTCCTTTTGACACAAGTCTGCTTAGCTACAGTTACACGCCATGAGGTATTTGTCATACAGTACTTTTCGGCCTTGTTGGTATCTCACTCCACCGAAGGCCAAATATGGCTTTTTTTTGCAATATTTGGCCGAATATATTCAATCACCGAATATTCGGTGCATCTTTACTGTCAAGAGTAAATGTGCAGTGGGTTGTGTGTTTTTCTTGAAGTCCTTTACTTTTTCTTTGGGGTTTAATTGTGTTGCGTTCAGGGATGCCTGTAAAAACCAGATTGTCCCTCATGTTGCATGCTCCAGTATCTTTTCTTTCATGACTTTGTTATTGGCTGTAAAGGTGGTGAGTTGTGCAGTTAGGTAAGTTGGAATTGACTGGGTTTTAAAGAGTTTTGTTTTCCTTCTACAGTGATTGTATTTGTTCCTGCCTGAATTAGAGACTGTGGTGCAATAATTGGAACTCATAAACTGTTTCAATGAGTTCTCATGTTAAGTCAGTGAGTTTATTTTTTGTCGAAAGCAGCATTTTTCTTACCTCAATACATCAGGGGAGTTTCAAAGAGTTTGATGGAGATATACCTGTACTAAGGCTGTCACTTTTCCCAAATATCAAACTCGAACGGTTTTCGAACATACACCCAAATAATCAAAGATGTTTGATTATCCCCCCACCACCCACCCCCACTCCCACCCACACATACTAAGGGACAGAGACTCCATTATCCGCACCTTTGGTAAAGACCCTGCTGAAAAGAACACAGTCACACGGGGTTAAACTCTTGACGAAGCGCTGCTGCACTCGGCCGTATAACTTGGATGAAACTACATTTCACAGAACACACAGCCTGGTCTTTGATTTTAAGTTTGCCAAAAATACTTCCACACAGTTCTCCTCAGATGATTCGGAGCTGTTAATGTTCGCTCGGAGTGGAAACTCCTTGTTTACTGAGATCAAGAGAGTAGCGGATGTGACTGATGGTCAAGCTGCGCTCACAGCGCCCTCTGTTGGACAGAATGGCCCACTGCTCTAGGCGCCCTGATGTGCTGCTACACTCAATATTTTACATTTGAATATTTATTTACTATTGGTTACAGATATTATCCCCTTTTCGAATGGTTATTCAAATATCGAATATGAAGTGACAGCCCTAACCTGTACTGGGCAGTAAATCTGAGTTGCTTGTTGTTGCCGGGTTCATGGTCCAGAATTTGTTGAAGTAGTGGCAATCATTATTGTAACCCAGTTTTCTTGAAAATAGAAAAAAGTTTGCTGATGTAGGACTGCCAAAGAAAAAGATACAAATTCCCAAGAGAGTTGCTTGGTTTAGTAGCAGGGTGCCGCCATTGTTGATTGTTGATTCCTACAAGTACTTGGGGTCAGTGATCGACAGAAACTTGTCACATGACCTCAATACCTCAACAAGTTGCAAAAAAAAGGACCTTCAAAGGTTTGATGGTTGATGGTTTTATTATATAGATCTTTCATTGAATCAGTTTTTACTTTTTGCATAATTTCTTTTTTATGGAAACAAAAAATCGCCTGGTCTGGGAAGGGAACCCAGTAAGATGCATGCAGCAGCTAACCCTCTCAAAGATCTTTGACAGACGAGTTTTACAGAAGGCCCAGTCAGTCCTGTCCAGCTCTCATCGCCCTCTGTTGGAGGAGTTCATTTCTGTCCATTGGGATGGAGATACAAGGTACATATGGCACGTACAAGCAGTTACAATTTTTCCTTTGTGCCTCGAGCAATCAATGCAGTTAACTTGCATAATTCTTAGTTGCACTGCCCAGGAGGCACAACCTATTTAAATCCTTGTTTTATATCGACAAAAGGTTCCACCCATGTCCTCACTTCTTTTATACTCTTCTAAACTCTTCGATTCTTTTGTACTTCATTGGGGTTGTTCATGTTAAGTTTGGCTATGCTGTACTCTGCGATGTTGTTTTGTGAAAATATTTCTTTGTAGTTGTTGAACGAGCTGTCACTGCAAAGTTTCCCCTGGAGGGACAATAAAAGCTCTGAACTGAACTGAACTCATGAATCTCTCGTGAGATCTCGTGTTTACAGTGGCATGGAGCAGTGAAAACTGTAAATTTTCAAAATAAAAATTTCAAACACTGCAATAACTCACAATAAGAGTAAAAGAAAGTTGAGAGAAAATCTTGATTTTTGAATTTTAATGTTCTAAAGAAGTAATCTGAATTACTCGATTTAATCGACATATTGCCCAGCCCTATAACAGAGGTGTGTCCTTCTCATAATAAGAAGCTAGGATGAGATGGCAGTCCTGGGTCTTTCTTTTTATAAACATAAGGATTGTGCTCTCTGTCTTTACTTACTCTTCAGCACTATCAGGATTTACCAAGCACCCTGAGCACTCAGTCTACCAGAACTCACAGCACTGTATGGAGTAATGACTGAGATACTGTAGCCCCACCTACTGTACAGGAGCACACAGTGTCCGTCCTGATTTAGACCCACAGACAGCAGAGAGAAGAGAGGGAGCACATGATGCCTTATGATTATTTATTTCATGTCTTCATGCCTCTCTGCTCTGTAATTAAACATGCAACTGGCACACAGTATGTTATTTATATGTGCTGGAGCGTGATGCCCAACTGCCACACAGCTCCTGATTGGTGCAGTTGCTTTTCTAGGTCAGACATGCACACTCACACAGACCAATATTCTCGTTCTCTCTCATATACAGCCAAATGCCTCCACTGAGGAAGGTGATGTGAATTACTCGCCTGGTTGCTCCTCTTCCTCCCAAATCTAAATATAAACATGAGTCACTGCGAGTGATGGCACTTAAACTGACTCAAGATGGCGGCATACCTTCAGTGTCTCACTGCCAAGTCTGACAGTTACGACTCAACGGATGGGCAGTAACAACCAAAAATCATATACAGATATGTTTGAACCTTAATTATAATATTTTACTCTAGGAAGGTGAAAATGTTGGGTTTCACATGCTATTGTTTGATATGATTGGATTAATACCTGTCTGATACTTCTGCAACATACAGGAGGACCAAGACACACAAAACTTGGAAACTTTGTGTTTTGTTATCAGAGCTGCAGACAAACCTCTAAACCATCCAAATTGTACACAAACATGGGCAGAATTACACATTTAGAGGTTGTAAAATAAGTATCTGCTCTCTTGAATACGATTAAATCATTACTTTACTGATGAATGGTGCTGTGTGAATATTTATCAATATTAATGCACTGTTTAAATTGCAGAAAGACATTTGCAATATTTGAAAAAGTGGTGAAACTACCACAGAATAAGACTAATTTCACCAATTTTTCAGGCCCATTTATTCATTAACATATAGAAGCTGTGCAATGTTGAGAGAGCATCAACATTTCTTTGAAAGAACATTCTTGAGCTGAAAGTAAGTTCCTGAGTTTTCTGTACTCACCACAGGTGGACGTATCTGAAGTGGAGAGAAAAGTACTGATGGAGTTTGACATCCCTTGACGGCCCCCCTGGCATATTGTACAATGGATTTTAAACGTTGGCAAATAGGGCTGTCACTTTATATTCGATATTCGAATAACCGATCGAATATAGGGATAAATATCCGTAACCGAATAGTAAATAAATATTCGAATGTAAAATATTGAGTGTAGCAGCACATCAGGCCTGGAGCAGTCCAACTTACGTCCATCAGAGGGCGCTCTGAGCGCAGCTTAGCCGTCAGTCACATCCGCTGATCTCTTGACCTCAGTAAACAAAGAGTTTCCACTACGAGTGGACATTAACAGCTCCGAATCATCTGAGGAGAGCTGTGTGGAAGTATTTTTGGTTCTACATCGTTGATGGCAAACTTAAAATCAAAGACCAGGCTGTGTTTTCTGTGAAATGCAGTTTACTCACTTGTCCTCCACTTATTTGCGGGCTCAGCCGTCGGCTTTTCATCCAAGTTAAGCCCAAATTCCACTGCATACGTATCCGGTCCGTCTCCGCTCCGCTGCGGCAGAGGAGCCGATCCGTTTCCATTATAAGCAATGCGTGTACTTCCACCAGCTGCGGCATGGCTCCGGCACGGCTGCGTATCTGCTCCGCCGGCCTCCGGCAGACGGAGCAGATACGCAGAGCTTCATTTTTGGCCGGATGCCGGACCACGGCGCAGCAATTTAGCACACAGAATATTGCAGGACAGGAAGTTGAGCACAAACACAAAATAAAACATCCGTAGATGTTTCAAAATAAAATAAACCGTGCCAACAACGGAAAAGTACTGTACCTGGAAAACGTTATTTAGGGCGGAGACAGACCTGGTGTCAAAAGTTCAGTTTCATCCCACTTCACCATGGATGAGGAGCTTTTGATTTTGGAGGTGCAAAACCACAAAATACTTTATGAGCTTGTTGACCCGCTGCAAGGCGGAGCCGCAATGCTTCGTACCACAGACGGATCCAGTGGGAGTTAACGCGCGTCAGATGAAGGAGCGGAGCGAAGAAGGACCGGATATGCATCCAGTGGAATCCCCCAGTTATACGGCCAAGTGCAGCGGCACTTTCGGCGGGGGGGGGGGGGGGACTAATCGAATATCTATGATTATTTGGGTGCATGTTTGAAGACCGTTCAACTTTGATTTTTAGGAAAAGTAACAGCCTTATTGGTAAATGTAGATGGTAGACATGAGTAGCATAATCAACTTAAGGGAATTTTAGCCAGAGAAATGCACTGTTGATTGTTGTACTAACGTATTACATCTCTTGTTAAACTTCATATAAAGCAGACATACCATTTCACCACATGCAATTTTATCTGTTCTCAGTATTCAGGCGTTTGTTTGTACTCAGTAAAGTTGCAAAAATCCAGGATTTTTTGAAGTAGGAAACTTTCCATGGGAATTTAAAGGAATTTATGGCAATAACGTGAGTAAACCTGCAATTTTACAAAATTTGTTGCCATGATATTAAACAGGTTTCAGTTTTTCTTGTTTAGAGAAACACAATATTATTGATACAAAATAGGCAGATATTGACTTGAAAAGTTGAAAATTGGTTTCAGCCAATATTGAAATGTTTGCCATTATTTACGACTGATACATCTGCCCTGCATTGTCAGACATATATCTGCAGTTATATGGCAAAACGCACAAATGGACCATATTTCTTCATCTTATCATCACTTTATAGGCACATGTAAAAATCAATAGTTTACATTTTTCCAAGTGAGAGATAGTTGTTTTCTTGTTTTGCATCAGTTCACGACAAAAATACTGTTATTACATACCAAAAGAAATTCAATATTCCCTGATTGTTTTTACTTTATTTTTTTTACAGTCCCGCATTTTTTGCTCAGTATCTGGCAAAGCATTCTTCCTCTTGAAGTTGGTACATTCAACTACTTACCATTGACCAGGTGAATCTATAAGAAACCTATCCTAATTCAAACTAAAAATTGTCTTTAAAATCGTGAACATTTTCCCCCCGTAATCTTAAATAAAAAGAATGCCACAATCCCTCCGAATTGCCCAACCCTAGTTCCCTACATGGCAGTATTTCTTCTTATTATCCAAGTTTACAGCCTGTCAGTTAAAGACTGATAATTGCTGTTCCTTGGGAATAATCTATAGGTAATAAACGTGGCACTGCCAGCTGTTGTGCTCTGCTCGACGGCCCCCCTGGGTGCCAATCAGGTGGGTGCTCATCTGGCGGCTGGATGGGAGGATGAGGCTTGGCTCTGCCCCATCGCCTCCCTCTTTTCTTTCTCTCCGTCTTCCACTATCTCTCTGTCCCCTGGGTGTCCTGAACTCGGTGTGTGTCTGCGCCCTCGGACAGGAGTTGCTGTAAGGGAAGCGGAGGAGAATGATATCGCTTTATCAGTTTGTTCCTCAGCAGTGCACAGCCAGTTTCTCCCTGTAGCTGAGGTAACTGAGGCTATTAGGTTACTCTGCAGGGAGTGCAGTGCAGCTTAAGTCATGCCTAGATAATAATAATGTTTAAGCACTTTGTCAGTTCAAAGTCAATTTTCAAACCATTAGCTGTAGACACGTTTTAAATTATTAGTAAGCACATTAAACTAAACAAAGGGCAAAGTGACTGTTAAAAGTTTCTCTAGTCTGGAAGTGCAGGATGTGTGGTGTTCAATGTTTAAAACCATTTAAAGGTGCTATGAGGAGAATCTAGTGCCGGGGACATAAAGAATCTGCCACCCATGAGCACACGCGGTGACTGTCGTAATGCTGCGTTCCAGTAACCTCGGAACTGGGAGTGACTTCATCTCCGACTTATCGGCGTCCCGGTGAAGTCAGAAAAAAACATGCCGATCTACCAGGCTGTTGTTAGTTGTTGTTAGCACGCCCTGCGTTGTTGTATGAAGAATGTGATTATCACTATGGCAGCATTTTTGTAAATATAAGTCTAACAATACTATGTATACAGCTGATCTAGAGCGACACACGCCAGTCAGAAGTGCAAATAAATTGATTATTACAAGAGCTAAATAACTGTTCACACTGGGGGCATCCATCTTCCATTGTCAACTCGGAGGTGGCGAGGTTTCACTGAGTTCTCAGTAGGAAATTCCGACTTCGGGGGACGTTCCAGTTGCAGTTTCCTACTCAGAACTTGGAAATTCCTACTTCTTTTGCAATCACTCCCAAGCCAGTGACAAGCAAAAGACACCATTCTTTCGACTATGCGTGCATGTGAGTCAGTGGGTAGTGTTAGCCTGCCTCTGCGTACAGTCATCAGATAAACTCTATTATGTATATAATTCTATCCATACATGTGTATCCATAAAATGAAGTTTTATGCTCTATTGTAAAGTGTCTTGGCACTATACAGATAAAGACTGATTGACTGATTGATTGAAATAGGCACAAAGCTAAAATGCAGGGTACATGTGCAAACCACCGCTGATGTGCTTGTAAGTAGGTTAACAAAAGATGTAAAACAGAGTCACATCAAGCACACAGGACCTTTTAGAGTTGAAGTGATGGAACTTGGCATGTTTATTTCGGATCCTTGCTTAGAGTCATGTGTAGTTATGATATATTTGCAACTGAGCTCATGACACAGCTCAAGAAGATGGCAAACACAAGGCTGAATAGTAAGTTTATCTCAGGCCTGCTTTATCGGTCATTGCAGCATGACAGAGACTTTGAATCATAGAATGTTGTTACTTGTCAAAATAAGGTTTAGGGCAGTTTCTGTCGGTCAAAGGAAACAGGACAAACAAGTTACCAGCAGTGTTAATTTTGACAGCACTTTTTAATCAAGTTTAAGTCTTTTGCCTAAAATATCTTTTAGCATTAGTCGTAGTTTAGCCATCTGAGTTGTTTTAATTTTAATCTAGTTTTAGTTGATGAAATTTCACAACATTTTAGTCAACAAAATCTACTGTTATTTTAGTCGACTAGAATATAAAGTGTAAAATGTAAGGCTTTTTTTGTTGTTTCCTTGAATTTCTGAAGTTTTACGCTCGGATCCCACCACCCTGAAGCTAAGGCAGTTACGATTGGATGTCACTCTGAACTCATCCAACCTTTCCACACAACCAAAGTAGGGCTGAACAATTAATTGCAAATTAGATTAAATCGCAATATGGCTTGTTGTAATTTTCAAATCGCAGAGAGTGTAATATTTTTAACCCAAACTGTGTTGAACATTTTGGCATTGGAATGTAGTTTCTTGCAATTTCATGCCTATTTTGACCTTTTTTGACCCAGTTTTTACAACTTCATGCCTATCTTGCTCCCATTCATCTTTTTTTTTTGGCCACTGTCAGACCATGTTTGGAATTTGTACATGGTTTTTTAAATTTAATCCCAATTTTGCTGCTATAATCAATTTTCCTTAGTCGCTTTTGAATTTTTTTGCCTTTTTTTTTTTTTTGCAATTTCATACCTATTTTGCACGTATTAACTTTTTTCCGCTTTCATACCATTTTTTTAACCCAGTTTTTACAATTTCATACCTATTCTATTTTGCTTCTGTTCTTCACTTCTCCACTTTTTCTCAAATCTTTTATCCTTAGATTGATTTAATGTCATATTGGTTATACTATAAAACGATCTACTGCTTATGTTTGTTCAAGAATACATAAGATGAGGAACATTAAAACAATCGACAGTAAATCACAGTAAAAATATCGCAATTAGATTATTTTCTCAAATCATTCAGCCCTAAACCAAAGCAGGTGTGATTGGATAAATTCCTAACTTGTTCCTACTTTCTACATGACCAAATGAAGTCTGATTGGATTAACATTTTAGTCTAGTTTTTATCTGTTGACAAACAATGTCTGTTAATTGAGTTTAGTTTTTGTCAATGTGCACTCGTTTTTTTTAATCTAGTTTCATCAGGGGAAAAAAGATTGTTGACGGAAACTATGACGGTTCATAAAGCCTGATTAAACATAGGAGTAATGTCAAAAGACACTCTGCCTTGACTGGAAGCTTCTCTTCGCTCCCATAAAAGCCACCCAGTTTGACCTCTTTTCACTCTAACCTGCTGGTGTGACTGCCAGCTTTGTCATTGTATCGATCATCTCAACTCCACCACCAACGCCTCATTGGTCATCGTTTCAACCTTGGACGTTTTCTTATTTTCAGCTCACATCACCGCCATCCATCACATGTCAACACAACACATCCCCTCCTCCTCTTCGTCTCACAGAGCAGAACAAAGATAAAATGTGTTTTTGATCCATTTGGTCCGACTGTATTTTTTAGGAGTGCAGAATTAAGAATTATGTTTCCTTTAAAAGCCTCTGAGCCTTGTCTGTGGCCTCTCTGGGTGAGGTTTGTTTTTAATTCATGCAGACTGGACTTCGAAGGCCAACCGCCTGAGGGAACAGAACCTTTGAAGTGCGCTCTGTCACTTTGGATTTTCAGCCTTATACTAACGTCACCGGCTGCAAACTAAGGGACACAAGAGAACATTTGCTGCTACTTAAAGCAGACAACCCTCAGGCTAAAAGTTAAATTAAAGTGTTGACCAGCAGTTTGAGAACATCGAGAAGTTTCGTTTGATAAAACATCTGATTTCATGGTCTTTTTAACCTAAAATAGGCGCTGGGCTCAGATGGTTGAGGACCCCCAAGTCAAGAAGAGACAGAGTTCTTCAAAGTTATAAAAGTATCATTTTAGTAAAATATTGTGGCTGCCACTATCACTAGCTCAGCATGTCAGGTTCATAGCTGTCAAGTCTCCCGTTTTAGCTTGGAAACCAATGTGTTTTATTCCTCCTTTCCACCATCTTCCAACATTAGTATTCTCCTGTAAATCTCCCATATTATCATATGATTAGAGGAAAATGTATCCGCTCTTGGTTTTGACATCAATTCCTCATTTCGACAATCGACACGTCTGGGCTTTTTATCTGCCCCAGACGCGCACTTAGCCGCAGCTTGGATCAGCCTGGCTAGAATAAGCATCTCTGAAAAACAGCTGAACATCGTTAGTGGAACAAGTTGCAGCAGAGATAGTGGCGGCTTGTTCAAGCCACGCTTACCGGCAATAGCCCAGCCTTTTTTAGCAAGCTTCGTGGAATACCCCCCAGGTATCTCTGCAAGTAAGCAAAGAAGTATTAAAGCATTTTCAAAGAACCAAAAGCACAAAACTCCACCAAGATATTTCTGAAAGTGTTGGCTAATCATTATCTTAAATGTGGAAATGTTGGGTGTTAACAGTTCTTTTAAAGCTAGGGTCGGTAATCTTGGAAAACTAGCGTGAATCAACCAGAAGACTGATTCTACTCCAAACCGGCCCTAAGCACAACGTTTATGTTTTACACTACACCAAGTCATGTCTCAGTCAGCAGTAAAAAAAACACCAAACATTATCATAGTAAAGTTAAAAAACAAACATGGAAGGTTAGTTAGTACTCACAGCCCCATGTTGACTGGGGTATAGGTAGTTCCTCTGCCATTCTCGACATAGCTGTCAAGTCTCCTGTTTTGGCCATGAAACTACCGTATTCTACGTATTTTATTCTCTTTCCTGATGTCCTCCCGTATTAGTATTCTCCTGTAAATCTCTCCTGTGACGATATAATAACAAAACTTTCCTCTGCCTCTCCAAACTGAGCTCTGTCACTAGCCTGAATGGGGCGGTAATGCTCCAAAATGATGGATGCCAACCGCCGTAAAACCAAAGAAGAAGAAAAAGCCTTGCGAGAACGTCCACCTGCAGTAGCCTGGGTGGCAGCTGTCGCAAGATTAGAGCCAACAGAACAAACCAAGAAAAACAAAGTGTTTATTTTAGATTTCTTGCACATCTGTCTTAAAATGTGAGGGATACTGAAGCTTGGTGGTGCTTGTGGAACAGCTCTTAGTGGGCTTCCCTTATTTTCAAAGCCAAAACGTGACCGGTAAGCATTCTCCAGTGGACTTGGATCCCTCTCAGCTCGGCTACACGCACTGAGTCAGGATTTGGCATCGGGATTTGATTGGTTTAAAAACGTGTGCTACAAAGATGTGATTGGTTGGTGTTTTCCAAGGTTTATTCCTGCTGTAGATTGCGGATATTTTTCACTATATTTAAAGAAACACTATGAATTGATGGCCATCAGGTCATAAAGATTATTTTAACCAGTATTACAAAAAGTGTATCTAAATCAGATTAACAACCCTAGCATTAGAGATACATAAAATAATAAATTGATCTTGTTTTTCCCCTCGAGTCTCATGTTTTCTTTTGATTTTTATTTTTATGATTTGCACGGACAAAGGCAGTTTGTCCTGTGACGTTGTCTGTGATAAAATGCCCTCTTTCATAAGGCCAGTTTTGTGCTCGGAGAGATTTGTTCTTTGATTTTTCTTTGTTGCCAGTCAGTGTGTCCTGGTGCATTCAAAGCACTCGCAGCAGAGCAGGAATTTTAAAAAGATGATTGAGGTGAGGCCTTAAATGAAAATGTTATAACGCTGCATGTTTGAGAACAGGCATGAGTCAGTCTTATACACACGTCTACGCTGACCAGAAGTGTTTAATAAAATGTGTGAAATAACACCTAAAACCACACGTCCCCGCTGTAACCACGGCAGAATTTAACCTCAGACGTTTATGTGGTAAATGCTTTAATCTGATCTGAACGGGACGATTTATTCTGCACATTTTGTGGTTTGTGGTGTTCCACAAGCCTCCCAGAACAAACCCATGAATATGAATTTCTTTTCGGGTACATACCGCTCCTTGACAAGGCTCCCCCCTCCCCTTCTTAACAGTCTCCTCCTCACATCTCCTCGATGCAATCTTCACATGCTAATATCCAGGGAGGTGGGTGGGCAGTTGACGTGGCCAACTTGGGAACATAAATTACATTTGCATGCGATTGTAGGGTAATCGGGGCTCAGTGGGAGCATCGAGGCAGGAATAACAAGGCAGGAGAGACGGCTTGATTGCACTCCTTTCTGTACTATTTAAAATCCCGAGTGTTTCACTGAAGGGAACTGACTCTACGCGGACTTTACTGCTACTTTGGAATGATTTGGACCTAAAGGAATAATACACATAATGGAGAAATGGCTCCCAATGCACTAATGTATGTCCCTGGTAGAATCTTCTGTTCACTGTCTCTATGAGCAAACGTCAGATTTTTCTGTGTTCACTTTAAATTGGCCTGATTTCATACTGCCCTAAGCACTTGCTGCAGTCTTTTGTGAAAGTAAAATCTTAATTCCAAGTGTTTCTGGAGCTACATCATGGCAGGCAGACTTTAACCCTTCCACTTCTCCTGTCAATAAAGGCACAAAATGCCCTAAAAATAATTTTTAAAGAGAAAAACAAAAGCAAATGCAAACCTCTAAAAGTGCTTGTGCAAAACCTGTCAGGGCATACCATCATGAGAACTTTACATTTTAGTATTTGTATTTTCTGACATTGCACCAACTCACAGCAAGAGTAAGTAAAAAAAAAAGTTTGATTTTAATTTTTTGAATTTTCTACGGAAAATAATTTGAACTAATCAATATAATCAAAATGTTGCTCAGCCCTTATTTCAGGCTCTTACGTCTTTTTTTTTTTCAAGATTTTTTTGGCATGTGACCCGATCAAGTTTGCGCTCATGGTGTGTCAGCCGTGTATGTAACATTGTTTGTTTAAAGAAATTTGAAAATGATGATGCATGGTGTCCCCAGCATTGTCTGCAGTCTTAATTAGAAACTTGTTTGCAACAGTTCTTTTTAAAAACAATGATACTTTAAATTGTTAAGACGGAAACTCCCTTTAGTATTTTATGAAGCTGTTGTAAAATGTAAAAATTCCATATGCTTGTGTCCTCAGCAGTGTTTAGTTCTGGTATTCATCTAGAAACTCATTGAGGGAATTCTATAGATTTAAAGACCTACTGTAATCACATTTTGTGACCATTGTTGCCATTTTTGCACTGGCAATGCCATTTTTTCCCTAAAACAAATGCAATCCATTGTTGTCGATGTTCAGTGTCTGTGCAGAAAAGTGCCCTTATCTTCAGCTGAGAGGTCACAGTGCTCTCAGTTTTAAACAGGTCAACTTTTGTAACAGCGCCACACTCATCAATGCCACCAGTTAGAGTCAAAAAGGGACAACCCTACTAGGGCTGCAACAACTAATCGATTAAAATCGATAATTAAATCAGGTGGCAACTAGTATAATTATCAATTTTCCTCTGCAACGAATCGTGGGTGTTTTGGTGCATGAACTTGTAGCTTACAGTCTGTTAGTTAGGAGGAGATGAGCCTGCTCTCTTGCCGTAAGCTACTGTGAGAGGTGTGCATGCAAGAACTTAGGGAGGAGGTCGGGCTTCTGGAGGGATTTCCATTGGCATGAGGCAGTCAAAGCATCTCAGGCCTTCAGGATCTCCGCCTGCTCGCCCTGTTATTTCTGGGTCTTTAACTACCCTCAATCCAGATCTAAACACAGATGGGCTGATCTCCCTTTTTAACCACGCATAAATCTGTCCCGGACTCTGTAGCCTTTTTCAGAGAAACACAACTAAATTGTCTCAATCAAAACAGAGTCCACTCATTTGCTTCAGAATGTAGGAGAATGGGAAAAAGCAGAAAAAGTCAGGTTTGCAAGTATTTTATGAAAGCTGGAAGGAATCTATGATGAGCTATAAGAGAGCAGAATTTTATTCTAATTTAGTTTTAATCAGTCAATTTAACCTCAGAGTTGTATTTAAGGTTTTAGACTCCATGCTTATTTTACCATTTTACACTCTGGGAAGGTTTTAATTCAAATTATTAACAACGTTAAGAACAAGGCTTAAAATTACCCCTCCAGATTTTCTATGAAACACAAGTAATGAACTCCACACTTGTTTTATCCTTTAATCCGATGTTTTATCTTGTTTGAAGGCAGCTGTGCAGCCTTGATTTTATTCCCACTCGATTGCTTTAATAGGTTTTTAACACAGTTGGACGTAGCTTTTAGCATTTTTTTACTTTTAATACAGGTTTTATTTAATTAATGCTCTACCTTATGTTGCACTTTTAACCTTTTTACAGATACCTTTTTTATTATTTTATCTCCTGCTCATGACTGTTGTTCTATTTTATTATCTTCTTTTATATTTGTTCTGCTGTTGCCTGCTTTCACCCTTTTTATTGTTTTTTCTTTCTCTTACTGATGTTGTTTTTAGCATCTTTTTTGGTCCTCATGTTCTCATTTTTTGTTGCAGGGTTCTTATATTGTCTTAATTCACTTCACATATTTCTCTTGCTCGTGTCTGTTATGTCTTTTGTGTTTTTCTGCAAGAGTTCTTCGACTTAAATTGAGCTTTTTGTTTTTTATTTCCTTTGTGCTTAAGCTCTTGTGTTTTTCTGTCTGTATGTATCAGCCAATTATTAATATTATTTATCCATTATAAACAGCTCCCTTGCAGAAAGTGTATTTCCCTTTGCTTTTGAACACGTTTGTAGGACAAAGAAAACGTTAATATGCATTTTCTGTCACATTAAGACCTTCACATGCCACGCTAAGCAGCACTTTATTCCAGCATAGACTAGTTGACATGACGCAACAATCCAAATGTTACATAACACACATCCCTGCTGGAAGTGGAGCAGAAAAAACACGCATGGGCCAATCACGGGAGTCCCCTCCGCAGTCTCTGAGAGGGCATCACCTGTTTTAAATAAGACCGTCCATATACATATGCAGAGGGAACAACCAGGAGAGTAATTGCACTTCTGAAGCAATGGCTGGTTAAGTTTTCATTAGGCTGTAATTAGCAATCAATATATGATTTACCCAGAGAGGGTCTGTTATGGCACTGGTAATTGCTTCTTATAATTCGCTGAAATGCAAATGGAATCGGATCAGTTCTGAAGATGTGGGCTGAGACAGAGCATCGGGACAATGGAGGCTTTTGTTTACAAAGGGGCTGATAATGAATGTAGTGTGGCGCTGGGAAATTACAGCCCTCATTTTGGCATTTCCTTTGGACATTAAGTTCCAATTAAAAGGGGTAAATGAGCATCCTAAAGTGAGAGAATCGACTTACTTGATTATTTGTTTAATGTTAATCCCCGTCCTTATCAAATTCCCAAATAAGCATCCAAATATAGAAGCCATTTTCACGCTAATCCCACAAGAAACCTTGTTGATTTTTGTGTATACGTATCTGTTGTAGTAGTCATTATCTTTGCTAAATCCACAGCAGCTGCTGATGAATTTTCATCACATACAGGCTGCATTACCACCACATTTTAGTCCTTACAGATACATTTGCTTTCCCAGGGCTTCCACGTAATATATGGAATGGTTAGATTTAAGCAGGGACTCTGGTCTGCTCAGAGTCACTTGGTTACTTTCTTAATGGGTTTTTATCACATGAAAGGCTGAATACAAAGGGATGGTGAGGCTGGAATTAAGCTGCCACTGCTGCTCAGATCAGGGACAAGAGCTGTAAGTGGCACTGTGGTGGAAATGAAGCTGCTTAGGGAGATGTGCAGTGAATAAATGTCCAGAAAATGATATATGGAAAAGCAGACCTGACTGAGAAGAGAGGGAAGGAAGTGCTTTTATAGCAGGCTTACACAAAAGTGTGCCATGACATTGTTCAAATTTTATATTCAGTAATTAATTCCAAAATTTTCCAACAGATAACCTGGGCTAATCAGACAGTACTTAGTGTCCTAGCCTATGCTATTTACCCTTCTTTTATCCAACACTCATAGCTACAGTGTGATTTTTCTGACATGGAAAAAATCGAAGAAACTTTTTCTGCTGAAAACTGCCACAAATGCATTTAGACAGTGTTTGCATGACAATCGAAAACAGACGCAAGTGGAGAGTTTTGTTATTTTGTTCGACCGTCTACTGAGCAACATGTGTGCTGTTTACTGTGCTGGTTTGCAGTCCAGACAGAAATATCCAAGCAGATTGGTCCACCAGACAAAAATACTCCTGCGTATTTTACATTCACTCGCCATTGTTGTTTATAAAAAGTTTGTCTTCACTGGAAAATGTACTTGTGTTGTAACGCCACTGTCACTACAAACCTACATTGCCAGCTACTGGCCTGGCATGCACGCTACAACGTTTTCAGTCGTTCTCATAGATGTGTGTGAATGCACATCATTTTCACATTGTCTCTGTATGAGCATGAAGCGCTTTTGAAAATGCAAAGGAAAGACCTTCCAGTTTTTGGTGACATTGTTGTGTTAACAGGGTCTTAAAGGTAGCTTGGAGTCACTTTTGGCTTCATGAACTTCACCAAAAGATGCAAAAACAGCGCTGTCACCACAGCAAGAACTTGCGGCAAGAACGATAAGCTTGTGAAAAATTGCACAGCCCTTCTATGTGTTATTCACAGTAATAACTAAGGGTGTTGGCAAAACTAGGGTAAAGAATTCACATAAAGCTTAAGACAGCTCTAACAAGTTTTCAGTTTTGATTATTTACATGAGACTGAGATTATGATCATTTAGTTTTATTGATCAAAGATTTTACAATAAAATCCGTGCACGATTTTTTGAAATGATTCAACAAATGACACTTCCTCAACAAGCAGCCACGGATGTTTGTTTTCCCAAAAATTATCATTTAAAACCAGAAAATCTGCATCTTTCATGAGTTTTACTCTTTAATTAAAGAGCCGTATGCTCAGCTTCACTTCTTGTAAAGTTAAAATGTGATGTATTGTCAAGATGTAGTCCTTATTTGCATTTTGAGTTCAGTTAATGTATAGGACTGTTTGTGTTGTGTTTAAGATGGACTCTACTGATCCAAACACAAGTGGACAACTGAGACACACCTTTGTCCACAACTGTGTCTATAAACTGTCCCAGAGGTGTCAAACTGACCACTCGTATTTAGTTTTTGTTTCTGCTGAGTCCATGCTGCTTTCACTTCAACGTCGAAGGGCCTCGCTTAAGGACAAGGGCAACATTTAGTTGGCGTAGGTTAGCTAAAACAACAATGAGGTTACACATAGAGGCTTCTTCAACTGTTAACATCAACAGAACAGCAATTTATGACATGCAGAATGAGTTAAGATTATAATGTGCTGCAGATCATTCATTACTGATGTCTTCTGTGGCATTATTGCAACTGATCTGATTTGATTTGAATAATATGAAGTTGGAGGTTGTCAAAACATTCAGTAATTTGGTACTTTCTGAAACAACAACAACAAATTATGTTTAAGTCAAAAGCTGCAAAAAGACAAGATGTCTAACAAAATTCTAAAGTAATGTAAATATTACAGGCAACTTTTGGGCCTGACATGTTGCCAATATATTTTAATACAAGACTTTTCCACTCTCAAGTACTTTCCTTTTGGCTTAACTATCTGTAACCCTTAACTGGGACAATGGCGTCTATCTTATTATAAGCTAACTGGCTTCCTTTTAGCTGAATGCTGGTGGGTGATCTAGTGCAAAGACATGAGATGAGTTTGCAAAAGAACTGCAACACATTGCAGCATTACATGGTACTGAATTGGGCTATGCTGCTGAGAATCAAAGCCATTTATCTGTTGAAGTTATTGTTAATACAAATATTATTAATATACTTTCTGACTATTTTTATCCAGAATGCATAATCTAATAGGTACAATAACTGTATTGGCCTAATAATAATAATAATAATAACTTAAATTTATATAGCGCCTTTCAAGGAACCCAAGGTCACTTTTCACAGTAGAGGGGACAAACACATAAGCATCAACAACAAGACCTAAGCTAAACATTTGAACAGGGAAGGCCAGGGAGAACAAGTGAGTTTTGAGAAGTGATTTGAAACAGTCCAGGGTGGGAGAGTTGCGGATTTCTGCGGGGAGAGAGTTCCAGAGGGTGGGGGCGGCCACACTAAAGGCTCTGTCGCCGAACGACTTGAGTTTGGTTCACGGGATGGAGAGGAGACCAGTATCAGATGACCAGAGACTCCTGGATGGGGTGTGCTGGTGGAGGAGATCAGCCAGGTACTGGGGGGCAAGTGCATGAAGGGATTTGTAGGTGAGTAAGAGGAGCTTGTACTGGATGTGGAACTCGACCGGGAACCAGTGGAGGTGAATGAGAGTGGGGGTGATGTGCTGCCAGGGTTTAGTGCGAGTAAGAACCCTGGCAGCTGAGTTCTGCACATATTGAAGCCTGTCCAGGGTTTTGCGAGGAACTCCGGACAGGACTCCATTACAGTAATCCAGCCGGGATGTAACGAAAGCGTGGATAAGGGTTTCTGTGACAGAGTCTGATAATGAGGAACGGAGACGGGAGATGTTAATAAAAGTTAATAATTGGTATGAACAGTATTTAGATATTTGCCCATATTTACAATAATGTATCAGCCATACACGTTGGCCGCTTAAATCAATATATTTGCTGTAATATCTGTAAAATACGCAAATGTCCCATGATTCTTTACCATACCACCATGACACAGGTACATTCAAGAATCAAGAGTTTAATTTTAAATTACCTTTTTTTTTATGTTACATCTTTTCCTTACCCACAAAGACTGTCGCATTGAACGCAACAGGTCAATTTTTGTAAAGTAAAGACTTATTGGAATAGTTTGGGAATACGGGCATAATAAATATCTTCTTTAATTCAATTTTTTTTTGAGCACCTCTAGTTTAAATACAAGACTGTTTTTCAATGTCCTGTCTACAACACCGCCCAACATGAGAAATCCCTCCTCTCACTCGGTTGCTTGCCTCACCTTTTAGAAAACATTTACTCAGTGTTTCGATATTTTCCCTTCATGATGGAGCAGGGCTAAAACACAGGTGTTTACAGGGCGTGCCTTAACCAAATATATGTGTGAATATTTAGTTAAGAAACTTCAAAAAACACTTTTAAGGACACCCAAAGCAAAGAAAAACTGGATTCAACCTTTGTCTTCAAAACATCACTGTGAGTCATGTTAATGAATGCTATTACATGCTACACTTTAGCATGAATAGGAAGCTGATTACACTTAGCAAAAGCTACACTTAACTACGCTGGATACTCATTCCTTAATTTTTGATCAAGTTTGATTAGCCTTGATGTCATGATTTGTAAAGTTCAGAATCCCTTTTGTCAAACGAGTGCTGGGATGATTACAGATTTCTTTGTAAAAGCACAATAGTCCAAATTAGCTACTTGTTTTTTTTTTTTTTTGCAGAAGCAGCATGATGCTCATTTTCCCTTGTTTCTCTTAAACACTTTGCTAACCCTTTCCAACCTTTTAACATCTGCTCAGATCATAACAGTGAAGCTCCACTTCACAACCCACGCCCACATGGAGCCTCCCCGCCTTATCTGCAGCCCTCTGCTCTGTTAATTAAGGATAATGGACATCAGCCGCAGAGGTAGAGCCCCTTCTGCATGAACAAAAACAACTGATTAAAGAGGGAGAGCTGAGTCACAAAGGGACAAAGATGGCATAGTCGTGGAGCAAGCTGAGCTGCCTTTACTTCTTTAATCTCCACTTTTAGCCTAGTTAGCCTGCAGTTAACCTCTACCAACTCATGTGGAGGCTAATATTACTGTTCAGTCAGGTCTTTCTGTCCAGTGGATTACAGACTGCCAGAATTGGCCCTTTCACACATCAAATCACATTCACAGAGACTTTGCTGACTTTGATTGCATCCTATTAACCTATAACAGCGCCGGCCCCCTGCCTCTTTTTTTCAAAGCTCCATTCTTTTGAAAGAAAAGCTTGCAAAGACTAAGATGTTTGAGAAAAAGACCCCAGCTGATACTTTTTGATTTGTGTTTGATGCCCTTTTTGATTTCTTTATAAGACATGAAAGGTCAGGAATGGTTCATAAAGCTTGATTCATGGCATACCAAATATGTCATTTAGAGCGCAGTCAGGTATTCTGTGCACCCTGCTGGCTTCAGTGCCGTATGAGAATAAAGGCAGAAATGAGCAGAGCAGATATGTTTTTTTTTTAAACTTTGGATAGTTTGGAGGTTTGTTCTGATGCAATATGCCTTCTGTGTTCATTGTGGTTCATTTGAATATACAGTATGTTTTACTACAAACAAGGACACAAATCGTTTCAGTAACAAACTCAAACAGGGTGACGAGGTATCTCATCACACTGCTGTAGTAGTGTGAGCAGCAGCAGTAGTAGTACTTAGTAAGTAAAGGCAACCAGGCTGATGATCTTAATAGTAATGTTTTGGATCCCACAGTGTCACTCTCAGTACACAGGCACAACAATCAGAAACAGAAGAGCTCCAAGAGCACAAACCTTCACCAAAACATTTCCAATATTGTTGTAAATCCTCTAAATAATTGCTGGATCTGCAACCAAACTCGGTTCACTACTAAAATGTTATCACTTCTTCCTTGTGCCATGACCAACACGTCCTGAAAATGTCGTGATCTGTGGAGACGTTATTGTTTTTTTTTTCCGACTTTCATTGTACCACAATCAAATTCTAATCACCTCTCTTTTGTGCCATGACAAGCATTTCCGGAAAATGTTAGCAAAATATGTTCATAATTTTTGAGTCATCCTGTTTACAAACTAACAAATATACTAAGAAATTCTGGCAAAAAAAAGATTAGATTAGATAGAACTTAATCCCTTGGAAAGACCCCCTCGGGGAAATTAAGAATATTTAAAAATAAAATGAAATAATATTTGATTAAAGCTGCTATGAGGAGAATTTATCGCCAGCGTAGTGCTGCATTCCAGTAACCTCGGAAATGGGAGTGACATCATCTCCCACTTATTGGCGTTCCAGTTGAAGTCAGAAAAAAACATGCCGATCTACCAGGCTATTGTTAGCTGTTGTTAGCATGCCCTGTGTTGTTGTATGAAGAATGTGATTATCACTATGGCAGCATTTTTGTAAATATAAGTCTAACAATACGATGTATGCAGCTGATCAGAGCGACACACCCCAGTCAGAAGTGCAAATAAATTGATTATTACAGGAGCTAAATAACTGTTCACACTGGGGGCATCCATCTTCGATTGACACCTCGGGGTGGCGAGTTCCCAGTTGGAAATTCAGACTTCGGGGGACGTTCCAGTTTTAGTTTCCCACTCGGAACTCAAAATTCGTACTTCTGATTACAACTTGAACGCACCGGAGAGGTGAAGCCAAATGTGTTTGTTTGTAATGGTAAATGCAGCATGGATCTTTCTCGGAACTCTGCATTGCTTTACAACTTCTTTTTCAACAACTTACAGGATGCAAAGCGACGAGGTAATGTATCTCTTTCTAGTTACGTAGCGGTAGTTTTTGATGTGTGACAACAAGCAATGCGGGGAAAAGTTATTATCGTAGTTGTAGCCGGCTATATATCGCTACTTACAGCCCGACGCTCTCAGACGTGTAATATAAATGACAAAATAATATAAATTTGCTCTAGTTTTAATTGTCTGGTTCCCCGAAGTTGAGTATCCAGGCCAGTCCAGCCCTCTACGACCCGACCAGGAGGCTAAAGAATAGCGTTTATAGATAACCTATTTAGAGGCTATAAAACTCATCGATAAGTGCGTATTTCCATCAGGCATACATCTAAAAGTGAGACTTTTTTGTAATTACTTAAAAACTCCTCACAGTCTCTTTAATAGTGAATATAAATATATATGTATAACCTCCTTGGCAGAAGTAAAAATATGAACAGGTCAACATTGCTGATTGTCTCTACAGCTCATTAACATCCACTAATTCAAAAACTTAAGATTCCAAGAATTTAGTCCAGCTTTTCCAGCGGGATACTTTATCCTTTCTGCTGATGTTTTTTTTGTGGACACTCCTGCAGGTGTTATGTTGTGATTAGTTGCCATGCTATCTGGTGTCATCTTAGGTCCCCTATGGGCTCCAGCAAACATTTAAAGCCCTCTCTTCATTGTGCACTGAGATTCTTTACATCTGCATCATAAGGAGGGTGCACAATGATGAATATATCCACTTGCTGAACAATATGGCCAAAATTTCATATCTCGATATTCATGCCAGGTATCTCAATATTGATACGATGTATGACTACCGGTTCGGTGAAAACCAAGCGGTGTATTCAAGCGCAATTGTAAAAATTAAATTTGTTGTGACTTCCAGAGCTTTACATGCAGGGGGAGCACGGGGGGAATCTATATCTTTATGTCATTGCTTTTTCAATATTAATATCTTGAATGTTCATATCTGTATATCGATACAATAACAGTATATCTTTCAGCCCTACCACCTGTATGACAGTATGACAGTAGCTGTGACATAAAGACGTGTGGCAACTTCGGCTAGACAGCTTTGAACACTGCTATGTAAACCTCCTCTCCTTGAAAACTGTAATGCTGATTCATGACATCGTTGCTTTTTCTGCTTCTATTTATTGTACTTTTTCTTGTGATTCTCACAAACAGTGGTCCGTCTTCGCTTCATACTTTAGTGCTCAGTCTCCTGTGGTTTACTGTATGGTCTACAGCGAGACTAATTCAATTCTTCCGTCCTTCTCCGCCAGCTGCACATCTCAGTCAAACCATGCTCTCATCTAACAAACCTGATTAAAACAGGCTAATCTACAATGCTGCTGGACGATGAAGCTGCTGTGTGTTTTGTACTGTGTCGGTTTGTGGGTTGCTGTCCTGACGTACAAGAAGACCTCAGTTTATCCATTTAAATGTGAACAGCAGGCCAAAAATAACCATGTAGGGCACTCAGGGCCACAGACAGTTACCTCCATGATGACATTAGCCTTGTAGTTTGTCACAGTGGAAACGTGTTGCTTGTCAGTACAAGAGGAAAAAGTCTGTAGTGTTTTATGTCACACTCTGAACTTGACAGCTGACCTACTTTGTAGAAGAGTTTATGACTGTGACTTTGGTTTGAGATTAGAGTAAATCAATTGTTTTTAAACTTTTAGTCATTTCCTTGCTCTCCCAGCTCACCTTAGACTGTGAATGTGGGCCTATTATGAGGTGATAATGGAGTAATGATTGGGTGTGTAACACTGATGGATTGTAAAGATCCAAACACTTTTTATACCCTGATACTAATGCTGTTGTACATGTGTTTTTAAAATAAACCATGTTTTTAATTTATTTTTAATTTTTATTTTCACGATATATTACATTCCTGACATAGGACTCTGAGTGATTTCATGGAAAGTATTTACATTAGTGATAATAGTGAGAAAACGAATGGGGGGGGGGGGGGGGGGGGCAGGCAGACATCCCTGCATGGCCAGCAATAGTCTCTTTCTGTTGTGCTCTGTTACAACATAGTTTAGTCCAACCCATAATCATCATAATAATTATAATTATAATAATGATACATTTTATTTTTAAAGAGCCTTTCATGACACCCATGGAGGCTGTACAAATTTAAAACAGAAATACCGGAGAGCAGCAGCAGACAGTCATACCAGCGTCCACTCACCTGGAGGATGCAGAAATGGAGAACAGGAGGAAAGGAGAGGGAAGAAGAAACAATTCAAAAATAGGCAGCTGTCAGGGGAGCACAGTGTGGGATTGGAAAAAACACCTCAGCACACGAGCCACATATTACAACAAACACAGAGATGAGCACATGGAAACAAAGAAGGTGTTGAGTTAGAGGGGAATGTCTGAATGCATATATAACACTTTGAGTTACATATGTTGCAGTAAAAGTGTATATAAATAAAGTTTGATTGATTGAATGTGTGTCATAGTGGATGTGTGTGCTTAAGCCTGTGACCTTGACTCGGCTACAGTCCTGCTCATAGTCTCTACCGCCTGATACCGCCATACCACACATATACATCTTAACACAATTCCATCTTTCATCCTCATTTTCAGCCTTGCAGTCATTCATTGTGTGAATCATGTATATGATTTTCTTAGCAATTAGTAAGATATCTGCTGCATGCATTTTTGATCCATATTATCTCTTTTGTTGTAATGGACGATTTTGTCAGAAAGTACAAGAGTTTTCACTCAAACTTTCACCTGGTGGGCATCTATCGCCATATATGAAAGATGGTTGTTGGTAAAGAAGAGAGTAAAAAAAATCTCTTCAGATTATCCTTGATGCTGAAGTTTGAGAAAATGTCATTACTGAATCTTTGAATATTAACTTCCCAAGCAAAGTATGAACATGTAACGCAGTTTTTGACCTATGACTCTTGAAGTTCTAATAGATCTTACATAAGGCAGAGTGAAAACGAGCACAGAGTATAAAGTGAATTCCTCTAAGTGCATTTTAGATATGGCGATTATAAAAAAAATGATGAACTTGTGACCCGAAGACCTTGACTTTTGTCCTATGGCTTCAAGGTTCAGTTAGTTTGTCTATTAGCCAAAGTCGACTTGTTAGAAAAGTTGAAAGCAAATGTTCTAAAAAGTTTTATTGAGATGCTGCTCTCATAAGCAAGAATGAACATAACATTGGTGACCCTTAACTCTTGACCTTTACTATGATCAGTAGACATTTGTGCAAAGTTGGAGTAAACCCCGTCTTCTTTTGACAAAGGGTTAACAAGCAAGGGATAAATATGAGAACCAGTGACTATGCTTTTGACCCTTAACATTTTAAATCTAACAAGTTCATTCTTGAGTCATAAGTAGGCCTGTCACGATATCAAATTTTGCAGGACGATAATTGTCCAAAAAATTATTGACGATAAACGCTAATATGGTCAATATTTTTTTTATTTTTTTTTCCACATTTTTTCATTAATAGAATTATAATTTATGTCTTAATAAAGTGAGTACACCATGTCAAAAGCAAGAATCTTTAATTTCTCAAGAGTATTTAACTGTAATTGGAAGGTCAGGATCTTTTAAATAAAATAAATTAAACAGCTAATACAATAAATTTAACAAAAAAAAAGAGGAAAAAAAACAATGAAAATTAAATGGGCTCTCTTTTAGGAAAAATATGCATGTAAATAAAAATAAACTAATCAAAAACAATAAAAAATAGACACTGTCTCTGTAAAGAAAAAAAACGAAACTCCACTAAAAACACTGAATAAAAGGGAGTTTATACAGGAATTGTTTGTGACATGTACTTTCTCCCAGTCAATCCATACTGTCTGTCAAACGTTTGAAACATTTCTGGCTTTATAACCATATTGAAGGGCTGCATTTCTTTTGCAATGTAGCGAACAACACTGTCTGTTAGCGCATCATTTTGCGCTGTTTTATATTCACTTTGCCGACCAAAAGCCTTAGTAAGCGTCGACTGTCAGGACGAAGGCTCCGCTGCACCTCCTCTTCTTCGTCGCCACTACTTTCAAACAAATGCGACATATCAGCTTGTCGATATGTTCATGAGCTCACACCTTGTTCATTCTGTTTAAAACCAACACATTCCCACACTGGGGCTGTGGCATTCGGCTGAGGAACCGTAGCTTTCGTCCCATCATTCATATTAGTGTTTATTTCCTCGTTACTCCCATGGATGTATGGACACTCACTTCAGCTCTCTCCGTGTGTACGCGCGAGCGGCCCCGCCTCCCCCACAAAGATCGCATGTTCGACAGATGCTCACTCCGCTATAAATTCACTAAATCCGCTATAGCACCTATGCACCTCGGTGATAAGAAAGAGAGACGTAGTGACCCATCTTCTCATTCAGCCTGTTTGGTAGAAAGAGAGGAGGAAAACAAACACGCATGCACATGTCAGTTGATCGAGGCCGGCAAACTTACCGAGGACGTTTTTATTTATTGTTCGGTTAATTGATGTATTGATTATTGTGACAGGCCCAGTCATAAGTCACTGTTTTGCCAATTTAAAAGGAAACAAGTAAGGGATGATCATGAGGCAGAGTTACTTTATTGAATAGGATCATCCTTGACTCAGAGTGGACATAACGGCACTGGTTGAAGAAAATCCTCTTTAGTGTTCTGTATATATTGAAGTCGGAGACAGTAAATAAACATGGGGTACATTCAGGTCCGTCCCAAAGGCAGAGCACACGCAGTTCATGGGACCTCACCAGCTGAGAAGAGTTTTGCTTTTGCCTTTTTTCACTTATATTGGTATGATAAATATTTTTAAGGAATTAATCATCCAATGGTGTCAGCACATAAAGAATGTGTTGTGAAATATATTTTTGCTTATTACTGTAGTATGTCCTACAGTAATGACTCGCAAAGAACATCTATGCAAAAGTGAAAAGACTAGTAATTACATTGATTAACAAAAGCATACCCAGGCTAGCTCACATATTGCTGTTACATCTATAAGCAATAGTTTCACAATAAAGTTAGCATCACAACATGAGTCCTTGACCCTAAAAACCCACAACTAGCACTTGGAATCATGTTGATATGATTATTAGTAAAACTAACTGAGCAAAAACGATTCTTCGCTAATGGCGGTTATCTGGATCACCACCAAAATCTAAGAATTCTTAAGGTAGGCCATTAACAACAGCTCCTGAAAATATTAGCAAAATCTGTCCAGTAGTTTTTGCGTAATCTTGCTAACAAACAAACATATGAAGGCAAAAACACAACCACTTTGGCGGGGGTAATAAATGTAAATATGCCAACTTAAGGGACCTTTCCTTTTCTTAAAGTCTCTTGTGTACAGTTGATCTACCGACAGTATTTCACATCAAACAAATGACCACCTGGAGGACTATTCTGCTGATTTAAATAATTATCATGTCCTCTCCCACTAAAGTAATGACCGAAAACTTACACTTGGCACGTTCTTCAAACTCAAATCCATTTGTTTCTTTTGCGCAGGTTGCTTATAATTACGATGGGGAGTAGAAATAAATGTTGGCTTTCACACAATGAGGTGTATTGTCTTGTGTGAGAAACTGAATTTCAGGGGAGCTCATTAGACAGTCCGCCTCAAAGATTTCCAAAGAAAGAATTGGCAAGAAAAAGTGTGTTTTCTCTTTTTGAAAACCCAGCGCTCAATCAGAAAGCAATGAAGCAGATATAGATGTGATCTGTGTAGTTTAGATCAAATAAATGCACCGAATAACAAGGGCACACACACTCCCAAAAGGTTACTGCTTATTTTCTCCCCTTGAAATGGAAGAATAAATAAGCAACATTTGAAGGGCGACGTATTCAACAAGGTCTGTTTTTTTCAGGAGTGCATGATTTCTTGTACTGTTGGATTATTTGTGTTTATCACTGAGTCACAGTTGCTCAGTTCAAACACTAAAAGCTGAGGAATATATTTACAGTAACACTTTAAAGTCCTGCTTTGTAATTTAAAGTCTCAAATATGAACACAGGAGGGATTCCATTGTGCTAAATTACACAGGCTTTTATTCCTCTTATAAACACTGTCCTTTTGTCTGCTTTTTCCACTGTTGTGATGGAAGTAGAAAGTAAGAAATAAAAAAGCTATCTAAAACGTGGGCTGCATAACTTTACTTTGAGTGGAGAATAAGTGCATGATTTTCTTGTTAGCAAGAATTAGAATTTATAAGGTATTCTTCAGTTCTGCTTATTGTTCCAGTTCTTCAAAGATTGCATTATTAAATTCCACTTTTATGGCCAGTGTTGGTTTTCCGTGGTAACAGTTGTTGGTGTTTCCACCTAAAGCATTTTTTTTCAAATGATAAGCCACAATTCTAACCATGTGTGCCCTCTGTGTGCCATTGTTTTTGGCCTCTTTGTTGTCATTTCTACTGACTGCTTGATTTTTTTTTTTTTTACATGCACTCAATTATTGCACACATCCAATATTTTCATTATTTTTGCCTGAAAACACTGTACTCAATTATAACACCCAAATTTCGCCCAAACTTTACTCAACTCAAAACTGACCTTTATTCCAAGTTTTAAGTAATGACATTTTAGTATTTACACAACAAATACACAATTCTCTCTCTCTCAAATGGATACGGAAACTCCTTTGCATCACATATGCTCAGTCAAAGTGTACCAACCAATTAGAAAGCAGCTATAAACATGCCTATGTCGTCGACCTGTTACAGTATAGCTATTTTGCGTCCCCTTACTCACAAGATGGCAGCACTCTGTGTTTGCTGGTGACTGGTAGCGGACCGTGGCTCAGTAAAACTTATATCAGCACCTGCTTCTGTTTTAGCCCAGTTTTTCTGCTTTGTGTCCCTTTTTAAAATGCGCCACAAAATGACGTGCTGCTGCTGGATTAAACTTATATCAGCACCTGCTTCTGCTTCTGTTTTAGCCCAGTTTTGGCTTTGTGCCCCTTATTAAAATGTGCCAGAACATGACGCGCTGCAGCCACGGCGGGAGTGTGCCCGGCGCGCCCGGCGCACCTCCAAATGCCCTGCATTTTAAACCATTCATGGGACTCCTAAAGTGTTTCCATACAGAGTTCCATATTAGCCACGTTGTTCACTACAACAGACACTTTTTTTCTGCTCGACCTTTGAGGCATCGGCAAGTTCATATAATCCGCAGCGATGTTTCTTCCCGTGTCTGCCTCTCCTTTTTTACCTCTCTCAAGCAGAAGACTCTTTGCTTTCCAGTTTTCATCAATGAAATGAGCAGTCACTGTCATATAGGACTCCATTTGAAGAGACGTACACATCTGTTATCTTTATCTATTAACTCAGAAACTTTCTCTTTTTTACTCCCTCGTATTTTGCCGTATGTGCGTGCGTAATTGTGTGGCGCGCTGGCACTGAAGATCCAGGTTCCAATGTTTTTCTTGGCCTTCCATGACACCAATGGGCCTCATACCCTCAGAAATAAAATTGACAATTCCATCTGTGATGTCGTTTTTGCATTTGGATATTTATATGAAGCATACAATCCAGCGCGGACTGGGTGAGGGTTGCCGCCGCTGCAGTGGGCAGAGCGCATGCAGCAGCGGCATGCAGCTATAAAATGAATAAAGGATTATTAGACTAGAATATTGAACATTTCTTAATATAATATTGATATTGAAATGAATGATGAATACATTAAAAGACAGGCTGTTACCTGTGAAACGGTTCACTTGATACATTTGTCCTGATAAAATGAACCATATACTGCAGGGGAAAATGTAAATTGATACATTTGGTCGACCAATCAGAATTTTGGTCGACTGAGCACGCATCGACCAATAAGTCGACCAATCAACTTGGGCTTTACAGCCCTATTAATTAATTAATTAGAAAAAGAGTTAATCCCTTCAATTTTTAGAAAAAAAAAATACAGTGCAGCTCATTGTAAATCACATATCATGGGCTGGAAAAGCAGCCACTGCAGTGAACAGAATAGCATCCCTGTCTGTGACTGTACTGTCAATAATAAGAGTCAGCAGATCAGTCTGTGAGTCGCTGGCATCCGTTCCCCAAACTGACCACAAAGTGATCTAATTGCCTCTGAGCTGAACTTTCTCCCCGACTCGATCAGCCAAGCGCACTAATGAGTGTTGCCTAGTAACGGTTAAAACAGGCCCGGTAAAGTCAGCCTTGGCAAAAAGACTCGAGCTCAGCGAGATCTTTTTCTCCTTTTTCCTGTCAACTCGGTATTCATGTGCCATCTGCACGCAGGAGCAATGCCCGTTCTCACAGTGATATCAGAAAGGTGGACTAGTGATGCTTGGACTTAACTACTTTCTATTCTTATTGAGCTCCCATCCTGAAACTATGTCTGTTGTATGCTAACATAAATGATGGTGAAGAAGATAGTGATGTATGTTTGGTTCATTCATGTAGATAAAATAAGATCATTAGTATCACACATTTAATAAAAAGGCAAGTCAAAATGCTTAACCTAAGACTTTAGAGTTGCACAGGCAAGCTTTTCATTGTCCTGCTGAAACAGATGCCCTTCATAGGAATGTCCTCCATAAGATAGTCTCAATGTGGTTGGAAGAATCTGAATCTTAAACTAAACGTAGATTTTTGGCCTGGTCTGTACCTTTTAGCTCTTATGACTGATTTTTGACTGTGTTTCCTTGGGTACAAAAAGTAATAACCAATGTATTTTTCTGACTCTATACAGAAAACTTTGGCACATCAGGCCATAATTTGTTTAATGCATTTCCAAGGCCATGGTGGTTTGCTAAGTCTGACAGTGTACTCTACCTTCAATAAGAAAGTCTAGGGTTTGTCAGTGAGTGAATGGATGTGACCAGAGCTGTCTGGCCCATTAGGCAGTGTTGCCAAATGCTAAGGGTGCTGAGGGCCACAAAGTTGGAAAAAAAGTTGTGTTCTGAGTTTAAGATGAGAGTAAGTTACAGCACAGCAGTGTGGTAAAGTTGTGCTCTTTCCTCCCCATTTCTAAAGGAAAGTTAAGGATTTTTGAAGTGAGTTTGCATGAGGTACATGACATTAGCCTGAACATACAGTCACATAGCCCAACTAGGGAAGCCATGAATTGTCGTGGTAGTCAACAAAATTGTACTTCATATATTGTCAATGATGGATTTATCATTGGATAGTCGTTCAGTTACATCATTCAGTTAATATTTGTCTAGTTTGATAGCATTTGTTTCCTCTTTCGCAGAAATTAGCCTCCTGAAAACAAAATGCTACATCTCAGGCTGCCAATCACTAATAAAGTTATATTCAGCAGAGACAAATACGATGAAGGCAGGTCTATGGTTGGTCTATGAATCTGTCATTAGCTTCAGTTCTTACTTTAGTCCACTTGTCTCTGCATACCTCCATTCCTTCCCCCACACACCCAACATATCTTAGTGTGGATGGCTTTTTATTATGAGACTGGGATCAACATTTGAGTTTTCTCTCTGCTAAACAGAATTTTTCTGGCTGCCATGATGAATTCTTTGAGTTTTGGATGCATGGATGTGTATATTTATGCTTATGTTTCTTTATATGTATCTATGCATATGTGTGTCCATAAATTGGAGAGTTTTCTTCAGCCTGCACTCTTGAAAGTGAGATAAAACTTGTTATAAATTGGCACTATACAGATAAAGATTGATTGACTGGCTGGTTTTGTGAAGCAACCAGGTTGGCACTGCTGAAAGAGGGACACATTGACTGTGCCTTGTAGCAGAGTATTCCCAAAACAAAGCCTGTAAGTGGAAAAGTAAGTCATTGTCAACAATCTGGTTATAGCATGATTATTTACCTGGGGTCTGTGGTACCATCTGCTGCAATGCATAGCCCAATCTGTTAACTGCAGTCATTTTCAATGAATATGATTTTTGGTTGCTTTGATGGAGAACTCAGCATAGTGCCTTGGGGTACCCCACATGTAATTACTGTCTGCTTGGAATCCAGTTTTCAGGTCATGAAGTTATGACTGAAGTTGTACCCTGCCCAGTAAAAACATTTTTTTCTGGAGCACATTACAAACACAGTTGCATTTTCCATGTTAGTAAAATCGATTGGATTAGTGCTTTGAAATCATTTAAGTAAGTAAATTACATAAATAAGTATTCATGACTACTGTTCAAATGACCTGTTTGTAGACACCTAAAAGACATATAGTTCACAATTTGTGCATCTTTGTATGGCACAATCACAGGATGGGTCAGACAGGAGCATTATTAACCTTATATATTTATGAATGAATGAACAATTTAGCCCTCTACAGAATGGTTATCTCTGAAATTACAGTCTGCAACATCCCATCACCAAACATTCAAATGTGAAGAATACCCTCTCATCACCGGGTAATGATTTCCGCAGAGATCCGTCAGAGCGAAACGAACAGAATACGACTCAATTTAGCATCAATTGCAAATGCTGGGAGTTTCGTTTTGCACCTGCTGAAGCTAAATAATGCACTTTGATTGCATGATTATCCAGAGCAGAGTGCAGCCCCTGAGTGCCGTTCATTCGGTTTGATTGTGTTACACGAGAGGAGGCCGAGTTCAAAGAGCATCTGATCCACTTTCTCGATTAGCTTATATGAATCCATCATCAGCAACCGGGTTTAGCTTGTGCAGACCGTGCAGCAGTGTATCACCTTAACAAAGACTGATTGTCCTGGGTGGAATAGTGTTATGGATCTGGGTTTAATCCTAAAAGCATTGCCCTGAACAGCTTACCTACACTGGCTGAAGCTTAAGATGCTCTATTTCAAATTAAGCAGAGTTTGATCGATGCTTCGCCTGAAGTGGGTCACTCTGACCAGCCGGCTGACCAGTACGTGGCTCACTGTCACGGCTGTCTCCTGCAATATACCATGTGAGCCTTCAAAATATGTTAACTCTGCTTGATTATCAGCTCCTGCTTAGAAAGGGACCGCTGTGTCTCAGGTGGAGTAATAGATGCAAGAAAAATCCTCTGAGGCTGTGTGGGTCTGATCTGTGTTTGTTTTGTGAAAGGTAAAGACACACTTGTCCTGGTTGCCTTTGAGGCATTTACTCCTCTAGCAGGAACAAAGGCGACTGGAGCTGTTGAGGAATGAAATATTTACAGGGTTTCTTTTTACAAAAACACTCTTCGCTCCTTCAAACAAAATCCGCTTGAAGATTTAATGTAATAACCAGAATGATCACTGTGAAGTCAAAATATTATTAATGATAATAAGAGATTTTATTTAAAAAAAAAACACCTTTCACGACACTCAAAGACGCTGTACAAGATTAGAAAAAACAATAAAATCAGCAATAAATTCAGCAATAAAATCATCAAAACACAACAGACAATGATATGGTGTGGGGAAGAGGTGGTACATAATTGTTGAATGGACTATGAAGTCCTGACAGTCCTGAACAGGTGGGTTTTGAGCCTGGATTTGAAAAGGGACAAAGAGTTCAAGTTTCTGAGGTCTGGTGGGAGAGGGTTCCAGACCCTGGAAGCGAAGTGGCCGACATTAACATATTAACATTGTGTGCTCAGGAAGGAAAAACTCAAGTATGTTCTTGCATTAACATTAACAAAAAACATGACCTCCTCCTCCTATGTTATAAGGACACCTGAGTTCAGTGTGAAGTTGTTTATGAAAGTAAAATATTTGACTAATACACATCCAACAGCTGTTTGCTCCCTGTCATAAATGATAAAAGGAGGAAAGCAGCAATATCTGGTGGTGACAACTAAGTTGTTATGGAACTTTTTTGCTACTCTAAAATAATCCAACATTTTAGTGTAAATGATCTGTTGATATATTTTTTGTGTATTGCTAAGTAACACTGATTGTTCCAAGTGCTACTAAGGCCCAATCTCAATTCTCCCCCTTAGCCCTTCGCCTTAGCCCTATCCCTATGATTTGCGCGTTCACGAGAGTCAAAGGGGTGTCCCAAATCTCTTTTGGGAATAGGGTTAGGGCTAAGGCGAAGTGTGTTTTAGCCCTTTCAGATAGTTTTTTGGGATGCAGACTTTACAGCATAGGGTGGGCGGAGTTTCACGCTTTCGAGAGGAAGAAACATGGCGCCCAACAAGGACTTGCGTAAATGTAAGCCTGTTTTGCACATAATAATGCTTAAAAAGTTGTTAAAACCTGTTGTGTTCATATGCTAAGTTAGAAATATTCTTAATTACGGCAGTGTTGGATGCACGTCGCTTAACATGTTATCACTATGTTGCGTATACATCATACCTGTCAAGTCTCCGCTTTGGCCGTCCTCCCGTATTAATATTTCCCCGTAAGTCTCCCGTATTAAAAAAAAAATTCCTTTGCCTCTGCTCCCAACTGAACACTGTCACTCGTCTGGCAAGAAATGCCACCTGCAGTAGCATGCGTGTTTTCCTCCTCTTTTACTACCAAAGAGGCTGAATGAGAAGATGACTCACTACGTCTATCTTTCTTAGCACCGGGGTGCATCGGTTCTATAGCGGATTTAGCGGATTTATAGCCGAGTGAGCATCTGTCAAACATGCGATCTTTGGGGTGAAAAGAGGGGACACACGGAGAGAGCTGAAGTGATCGTCCTGAGGAGTAACGAGGAAACAAACACTAATATGAATGATGGCACAAAAGATACGGTTCTTAAGCTAGCTGCCACAGTGTGGGAATATTTTGGTTTTAAACAGGATGAACAAGGTGTGAGCTCATGAACACCAATGTGCCGATATGTCGTATTTGTTTGAAATTAGTGGCGACCAAGAAGGGGAGAGGTGCAGCGGAGCCTTTGTCCTGACAGTCAACATTTACTGAGGTGTTTGGTCGGCAAAGAAAATCTAGATAAAAGCCCAAAATGGTGCGCTCACAGACAGTGTCGTTCGCTACATTGCAAAAGAAGTGCAGCCCTTCAACACGGCTGAAAAGCCAGCAGTTACAAACATTTGACAGACAGTACGAATTGACTGGGAGAAAGTACATGTCACAATTCCTGAACTGTATAAACTCCATTTCATTTAGGCCAGAGTTTTTATTGTTGTGTGAGTTTTGTTTTTTCTTTACAGAGACAGCGTCTATTTTTTATTGTTTTTGACTAGTATAATTATTTTTATTTACATGCAATTTTCCTAAAAGAGAGTCCATTTCATTTTCATTGTTTTTTTCTTTTTTATGTTTGTTAAATGTACAATATTTTTTGTTTGTTTTATTTAAAATATCCTGACCTTCCAGTTACAGTTAAATATTCTTAAGGAATTAAAGTTTCTTGCTTTTGATATCGTGCACTCACTTTATTATGCCATATATTATATTTAAATCAATGAAAAAATTTGAAAAAAAAAATGAATTAATATTGACAATAATATCGTTTATCGGCAATAATTTTTTGGACTATTATTATCCAGCAAAATTTGTTATCTTGACAAGCCTACTTGTACTCCTGTCTTAAAATGTAAGGGATACTGGAGCTTGGTTGGGGTGGTGGGACAGCTCACAGCAAGCGCTGGAAAATTTCCCTTATTTTCAAATCCAAAACTTGACAGGTATGAATGTGGTACAGTAGGAAAGGCAATAATTTAGCAAAAAGAGACAGGCATGTATACAAATAAAATAAAAATAACCAAACTTAAAAAAAAAAATACTGAAAAAAGCAAGATATGGCCCAGAGTAAAAATAAAAGTATAGATTTTGATTTTGAGATCCCATTTATGCTCAGAATGTTCAAAATAAGAAAAGTAAGTTGTTAATTTAAAGGGGTGTCCCATTTCATAGGGCTGAAGCTGTGGCCCTTTGACTTTACACTATTTTTTAAGCCATAGGGGAAGGGGTAGGCGAAGGGCTAAGGGGGAGGGATAGGGGTACAAAGAGAATTGGGATTGGGCCTAAGTCTGTTCGCACCAAGCTAACAACCTTATATTCACATCCTGGTCCATGTCTTTAAATCTCACATAGTTACCAAATACTGACCTTTTAAAACAAACTTTAATTGAAATGCACATTCCTGGGCGTAGGTAATAAAACACTATGCTAGAAAGCCCTGAATGAGGATTTAGAGCTGGTTATACTTTAGCACCTGATTCACCTTAAGGGGCCACTTTAATTTGCCTCTATTCTTAATCTTATTTATGCCTCAAACTTAGTTTCATACAGGGCTCGGACTGAACTTTTTGTCTCATCAGGAAAGGTGGGGGTAAAAAATGTATTCATTAGCCAAGGAAACTCACAAACATGACACTAAAAAAGCTCAATTTATGGAAACTCTGCGTCAGTCCATTCAGACTCTTCCACTTGTTCTGCTTTCTTATTTCAAGGCAACAGCATCAAACCACCACACAACCAGAGTGAAAAGACTTCCTCCAGTATGAGTCTGGCTGCATAAATGCAAAGAGTAAAGGCTTTGTCATTCAAGGGCAAAGCAGCAGAGAGGCCGGCCTCTGCCAGTGCTGCGTCATCATCATGCAGGGAGGCCATCTGAATGTTATTATGCTGTCTGATTTGAGTGCCAGTTTCAAGGACATTTACTCAGCCCAGACGTCCACTGAACTTCTTTTAGGCTCTTCACCAGACCCAAAATAGCAATCAATTTATTCACTGAGAAACATTTCACTTTATTTGCTCAATATTCAGTAGTTAAACTTTATTTTCTAAATGCTCAGTGCTCAGATGTGCTCCATTCAGGCAGGTTTAACCAAAGTGAAGGCTCCAGTGTTATTGCTTTTCGTGTTGTCACTCAGTCCCATAACAGGAGAGTTTTTGCTTTTAGGGAAATCTTAACCCCCCGGTGACCAATCGTAGAGCACGTATATTCCTCTTGTGGAAACATCCAGGGTTCAGGTTGTTGTCCCTTTTTTGGAACAACCAGGTGATTCCTGTGTGCAATATCGTAAAACGTTTCAGGGAATTTTTCTCCCAACATTTGTATGTGAGCTCCCAATCAAAATACTTGTTGGAATTTGGAAGAAATAGGTCAATTACTAGGTAAACAAAAAAAATTGAAGATTCTTATGAGGATGTTACAACTTTGGATATAAACACTGCTTAAATGTTTACTCTGACTGATGGAAAATGAAGGATTTTTTTTAGGTTACAATTCAAAGGTCAAGATCGTTGTCCATCCATCCATTGTCTGAACTGTTTATCTCCTTTGGGGCTGTGTTGGCTGGAGCCTATCCCAGCAGACTTTGGGCAGGAGCCAGGGTACACCGTGGACTTTTGAGGCCATAGGTTAGGGAAATCAACAATGTTTTGTGGATTTTCTATCTGTTTTCTGTGTTACAGTTTTCATAATGACTTAAAGTACTCAGATTTTTAAATAAATGTCGTGTAGGGTTAATATTTCGCCTACAGCAATTATGATTTAGTTTATGTGGTTTAAACTCCAATCTTATTATTTCTTAAATATGGCAGTAAATATCAAGTTATGCAACTCAGCAAAAAGACAGATGCTTACATTTTCCCCTCTCTGCTAACTGCCAACCACTTACCAGCCAACTTTTCTGAGGTTGTGCCTAGAATCCATTGAAAACATGCCCATTTCCTCACAAGATTGCATAACCTCAGTCTTTCCCTTATGGCCCTTTTCCATTAGCCCTACCCTACTCTACTTGCCTTGCCTTGTACTGCTTTTCCATTAGCCCCAGTCGCCTGCTCAACAGGGTGCAGTGTCGCTGTAAACAGCTGAGCGGCACTGCGGTGACGTCATGTTGAGCGTGACACAACAATCTGTGGCTTTTTGTCACAAACCGAGTAAAAAAGGAAAGCAGAAGAAGACTGCAGGTGGCAAGAAGAAATACCCCTTGAGAAGCACAGGAGAGTTTTGGAAGCTATACAACAGAATGAAGCCGAGGACGACATTGTCTGACCAATCAGTTGCTGGCAGTCGGTGACGTCATCTTTTAGTATTGACTCAGCTCGCTTGGAACCAGAGCGGAGCCAGTGCTAAAGCTAGCTTGTTTTAGGAGGTACCAGGCTAGTGGAAACATGCTGCAAATCGAGTAGGGCCGAGTAGAGTAGGGCCAAGGTGTGCTAGTACAAATGGGCCATTAGTTAGTAAATCGGCTGCTAAATCAACTAGGAGCAGACTTGACACCACAAATTCATCCAGCTATGGCCTGGAGTTTACAAACTTTGACTGTCTGGGTGGGCAGGCCCTGTTAGGGACCTGTCATGGACCAGCCAAGACCCTGTCAGGAGAAGTGAGGAAGTTTTTTTTTGTTTTTTTTTTTAAATGTATTTTTTGGGCATTTTGTGCCTTTATTGATAGGAGAGAGACAGTGGATAGACTTGTGAAAGGGGGTCAGAGAGTAGGGGAAGACACTCTGCAAACTGGTCACAGGTGGGATTCGAACCTGGACCGGCAGAAGCAAGTACATGGGGTGCCTGGTTGCTAACCACTCCACCAAACCAGCACTCTGAAGTGAGGAAGTTTTAAGTGGCTGCATTTGTATACTTTCCAACTTTGACCTCAAATCTTGTCCTTTAGTATGAACTTCAAAAATTATTAAAAATGAATTCTTACCATTCCCATTACAGCCAGCTATCCCCTTCATCTTGAACTTCTACCACCACAATCTGGTTACTGGTTATCAGGGAGTTTAATTGGATGTGAGGTCTTTAGAGTTTACTATACAGACTATTTTCCTCCCACACTGAGTGCTGCATTGTTGTGCTCAGTGGCTTTATAAGTAAACATATGCCCTCCAAAGATATAATCGAAAGGACAAGTCAGGTTCATCCCACAATCAAGTCCAACCAAGCACTTGGTACGCCTGTTGCATTTATCCCCATCACATCCTCATTTTTCATTTGCATGCAGTCAGTTTTGATTGTGTTTCCCTGCACATTCAGCCAAGTAAATGGGCAAAACGCAATTTATTGTTAAATGTCATGCAATTTAGCCCAATGACAAAGAGACGCATCTCAGGCTGCATAATTAACAGTCACATTGTACGCCTCGATTTCCCTTTTTTCCCCCCACTTTTCCTCTTCAGCATCTGTAGTGGCGTGATTATCAAACGTTTTGATGTGGAGAGAGAGAAATGTTGACTGACAGTGCCGGCCAGACAGGAGCAACAGATCATACAGTAACTGACAGCAGAGGCCCATCCGTTCTCCTCGGCACGGAAAAACAAAGCAAACAAAACATTTAATTATTCTGCCCGCCACAGCAGATGGATTCAAAGCAGGACTGATGTGCAGGAAAGAGTGCGGATGGGTCCATTCTTATGCTGTTTCAACAGTGGAGTTTTAACACTAAGAATTGGTTCAGCGGCAGAAAACACATTTGCTACTTGGTACTAGAATTTCTAAAGGGAGAAAAAATAAATTTGGTGGATTATTATTTGCCTTTATTAATGATTTTACCTCTTCCTTGGATCATATTCGTGACACTGTAACTGTTGGTAAAGCTACATGGTAGGCTTTAAGCTGGTTGGTTTATGGATAAAGCTATTTGTCACACACCTTAGAGTCTCTATTAGTTGTTCCTAGTTCATATTGTTGTCATATCTGTATGCATTCATTAATACATCTGTCTCACTTTGTTTTTGCTATCTAATTAGCTCTCTCTTTATACTAATTAAGTTGTCAGGAAGGGACTTCAAAAGATGCCATCCACTCAAAGCAGATCCTGTTGTTTTAGTCCAACAAACTATGGCTGTCTACTCATTAGGTCCATCAGGGATGGGAGCCGTAATGTTTGGCTCCCATGACTCATCTTCAACCAGCTTTGAGCAAACCTTCAAAGCAATCTTCATTTTAGCTGGCGTTATAAACGATGTCTTTCCTTCACTAATGGATTATGGCAGCAATAAGAAACAACTATGTTAAAATTCTGTGCTATCTGCTACCAAAGCAAGATGTGCAAAGCATCTTGTGCCAACCAGTTTTCATTTTGACAGCACTTCTTAGTTTAGTTTTAGTAATTGTCTATTCCCTAAAATACTGTTTAGTTTTAGTCATAATTCAGTCATCTCAAATGTTTTAAATTTTGTCTAGTTGTTGATGAAATTTCACAACGTTTTTGGTCTACAAAATCTACTGTAAATTTAGTCAACTAAAATTGGAATTATACAGTGTACAGATTTTTTGTGTTTCACTTGGATCCCGCGACCACAAATTGGCAGCAGACGAGCTGCGTGGCTTTTTTTCTGGCACATCAAGCTAATGTTGTGACGTTGATGACATCAACAGCGCAGTGAAACATGCCTCACGTAAACAATGGAAAGTAGCATGGAAGACATTGATACAGTTTTCTGTACTTTTGCCCCTTTGAGTCAATGAGTCACACAAGTTACAGATGGAGGGACAGATGAGGTGTTAAGCTGTGGGCTCATTTCGCCGATATCATCCATAAATTAACGGGTCGACCCTGGTGTGATTTGTTCCACTGACGCTGATTTGAAGGGGAGCCAATAAAAACCCTTGTCGCTTGCAGGGTCAGTCGACCCAGGTCAAAATGCGAGTTTAAACAGGTTTTTTGGCCAGTCTGAAAGGGGTACTAAAGAGTGTTTTTGGAGTTACTGTTGACTTTCAATCATGTTAAACCACTCTGGCCATTAGCCTCAAACCCTAGAGACAGCTGCACTTGACAGTCTCAGATTACTGGTACTTTTTGGAAATACTAAGGCAGACACCAACAACCATGCCTCATTCAAAGTCACTTAAATTGCCTTTCTTTAGGGCTGGGCGAAAAATAATCGAAATCGACATTACGACCCTGTAATCAAAGTAGTTTTACTCATGACAATTATTTTAATTATTTTCCCTTTGCAAGTCTCATGACCACGCCCCCTACATATAGTCTTCGCTCACTTTCGCCAAGAGCGAAGGACACGCCACCAACATGGAGCAGACAAGCGCTGATCTATCAGAGGACCTTAGAGCCAAGAAAAATGTCTTCTCTGTTGTTTGGGCACATTTTGAATTCTGTACAGAGGACATCAAGCAGAGAGAAGTCATGTGTAAATACTGCAGGAAGACCGTGTCGAGGACCATTGGTATCACAACTTATTTGTTTCAGCTTTTCATCATGTCCTTGAAATGCATTGAGTTGCTGCCATTTGATTGGCTGACAGGGTGTAGCTATTGAAGTGACGGGTGTTTGTATATCATTATATGTGAGTTAGTTATGTTTTATCATGATAATTCTACACTTTGAAGTTGCTTGTAACCAAATCCACTATTTAAGATGTTTACAGAATAAACAGTCTACCCATAGAAAATGGATTTACCAACACAAACAGAAATATGTCAGTAAAATATCCTTACCTAGAAGAGACAGCTGAGCTAGTCAATCACTTTCTTTTTGCTTCTCTCCACCCATAACAACTAAGAAAGCAGAGAAAAACATGGTGTTCAAGTCTAAAACTTTTCTGTAGACAAGGTGTGAACTCCATTTTCCACCTTGTCACTGAGAAAACCAACCATCACTCATGTGTGAAATGTAAACAGCTCCAAAAGCAGGGAGGATACCAGACAGTGTCATATGGCAGACTCATTACATCCCACAAAAACACCAAGTGCCCCAGTGTAAAGGTTTGGCAGAACAGAGATGCATTCATCTTTTGGCCGTTTTCTCACAGCCTGGTCGGTTTCCTTCTGCCAAACTTGTTCCAGCCAAAATCAAGTGGATGAGCTGTTGTCAAGGCTGCCTGTCTGCTGAGCAAGTCAGCGAAACAATGGCCACGACTCCATCCAGCCATCAAACTCGGAAAAACAGGATGGCTTGAGATCCTCAGAATGATGAAGGCTCCTCCGTCCCCGGGATAATATCTCCATACCGGATATTGGCTGTGCGTCTCCGCAGCTAAACAGAGAGACCACCATTGTTCCTTAAACAGCAGTCCCCACTGCCTCTTATTAAATAGATGTGGAGATCTAAACACCAATATGAGACTAAGTTCAATATTGCCTCCCTTTTTTATTTGAGTCTGTCGTTCCTATTGCTCTATCAGTGTTGTGTAGACTGGAGAATATTTGATTTGCCTCAGAGAAACCTGATAAACTGTGTGATGGTCAGTTCTTTATCCCAACGGTAGATATCTGGGTCTGTGAAGGATAAAATATGTAGCTATGAAACAGGCATTGCTCATCAGGCTAGATTATAGTGCATGTTTTATATTTTAAATTACAATAATACATGTTTAAACCATTTCTTTACAAATAAGAAGTGCAAAAAATGAGCAATTTACCATACAACAGTTATTTTCTTTGGTTATCAAGGAAATGCAGGAAATCACCTGCTCAGTTTGTTTTACAAATAAATTGATTATATCTATTTGATAATTAAAATAGTGCTATTGATCATTCTAGTAAGTAAAGTTTTGTATAACTTGAAGGTTATAAATGTATTTCACTGCTTCGGTGTCTTTTGAAACTTTAAAAAGTCAACAATAATGAAAGTTGTATAGTTTTAAAATGATTGTAAAATAGGAATATCAGCTCAAACTAATTTGATCGTGTTAGCCTGATGTGTTTTTATTTATGATAATGTTTTATGCTGATGACACTTGTATTTTCTTTTGAGTTAAATGCTGCTTGTCCATGCGGGGGTGCTTTATGATTTCAATTAGAGCTCCAACATTTTTACTTCACTTTATACTTAATAATCACAAGATTCTCAAGCTAAACTGTTCGATGTGGAAAGTTTTATTTCAGAGAATCACAGCTTTTAAACGATTTAAAAGTTTTTACTGACTTAAAGAAGTGAAAAATCAACTTTTTAAGCAGTTTTTATGATTCAGAGGAATAATTTCAAGGTATTTAAATTTGACTAAAGGTCATTTAAGATTAATAATAACCCAAAAAGTTTGTAACACAACATCAGTAGCTTAATTTTATATCTTGTTCTTAAAATCCAAGATACTGCATCTCCTTTTGTAATGGTTCCCCTTGATCAAATATTTGAATTACTTTTTTTTATCTCATCTTTTCATGGTTGTTATGCAGCATTGATTAAATGTGAGGCAATCTGTTTGCAAGCTGCAGATTTGAAAAATGAGGCAAATAAAGGAGTTTCCATGTGTCCCATTCATGCTGCCTCTAAAAGCCCCAAAAGCTCCTAGAATAAACATACTTCAATGCTTTTTTATGTGTTGATCCAAAACTTGAAAAAGGTGGCCTGATTATGGCACATGTATGGATTGGCGCATTGCAAAGGGAGTGTAAAGTTATTGATAAGAAGCCTCTGTTTCGTCCCTTAACTTATCATTGGAGTCTCTGAAAGTTTACTTTTTAATTAAAGATTTAATGCTGTGCAAATAAAAGTTTTATCAAATGTTTGCTTGTTTGTTAGAAAGATTAAGCAGAAACTACTGGATAGATTATGCTAAAATATGCAGAAGATGTTGGACGAACATGAAATTGTTAGATTTTAGTGGTGATCCTGATAACCGCATTAGCAAACAATCGTTTTTGCTCGATAACTGTCTTACTAATAATGATGTCAACTCTGATTCAGAGTGCTCGGTGTGGGTTTTCAGAGTCAATGAATCATATTATGATGGTAACTTTATGATGGAACTGTGGCTTGTAGACATAACAGTAATATGTGGGCTCCCTCGGCAGAGGTTTGCTCTCTCCAAGGGCTTATTTTGTTCAAAACAAGTTCATTACCTGTCATGGTCCCCACCCAGTAAGTGAAGCAAAACCTTGTTTCCTCTTGTGCAAACTGCACCTTTTAGAGAATGTTCAAACAGTCCATTTGAAAGACTGTTTGCCACCCCTCTAGGATTTTAGAAAATCTTGTTGGAGGAGTATGTCTGTGTGGCCACAGTAAACATTAGAGCACAGCCTTGGGAAATCAAAACTACAACTTCAGTGGTGTGGTCTGATATAACTTATGAGGATTTATTCTAAAACAGCTAGGGATGCAAGATATTGGATTTTTTATGATATCCAATATGACATTATATTTTTGTTTCATTATCGCTGATACCGATATTTTAGGTCAAGAGCACAAGCTCTGTGCTTAATAAAAATGGACTAATTTATTTCAGTGTTACAGCATATTATCACTCCAACAGATGTAAAACAAGTGAAACAGCTTTTAACTCTTGCAAAAATGAATCCTGTAATCTTTAAATGTAGCCATGTAGTGATGAGAAGATGCATCAATTTTGAACATTTGTATAGTTTGTTGATATTCCAGCAGATACAAATATGGCCAATAGGGATGGGACGATACACTTAAACTCATGATACGCTGCACCTTGATATGCCCGGGTCACGATATGATACATCACGATACAATATCAAAAAAAGTAAAAAAAAAAGAAAAAATATTACTGCGTAATTAAAAATTATTTGTTTTTGTTTGAGTTGCACACAGGAAAACACAAGGCCTAACAGGCCAAACACAAACAATAACACTCTCTCTAATCCTAGAGAGGTTAGAGAGAGTGCATGCTAACGAGTGGTAGGCTCGTTTTCGCCGTCTTCGTCTTTTTTAATGAGAAAGCCAAAATACTACCAGACAGATGACTTGTATCCAGGTGGAGCGTCCTCAGTTTTAACCTCATTCGACTCCATCATTGGGGTTTTTGGAGGCAAGGTAGCTGGTGCTTATGTTTGGTGTTGTCACTTCTGGTCACATGCGCTATTACCGGGAGTGACGTCTTTATTTTGCGATCCATTTTTTTTCAAACTCGATACGTTTCGCCCCTACTGTGTTGCGATATATTGCCAAATGATATTTCATCCCATCCCTAATGGCCAGTATGTGCTGATGGTATATGGGCCATAAATATCTGCAAAAATTTCAACATTGATACTTACGTTTTTAGGCTGATACTGGTCAATACTGATATTAAAATGGTAATATTGTGCATCAACACAGAACAACATGTTCCTTGAAGGGCTGAACAAAGAGGTTTATGGGCATGCCGAATCAACTGTCTGAATGGATTTTTGTGCAGGAAACTTTGTAAAATTACACTGGACTGCTATCATATTCCAAATGAGTCAAATATGGTTACTTTAAATAATATGTAATCAACACATCACTGTCTTTCAGTCTTTTTTTCAGCTTACACTGCAATATTAGACTGAGCTGATCCAGAAGAGGGGCCTATAAAAGACCACAGTAATTACAGAATGATAGAGACACTTGATATGCTCTTCTTGGTCACTGGGCTGCTGATGAGCCTGATTACTTTTGTCCTCAGTTCAGCAATGAAACCAGCAGAATAATAAGTGTTAGAGCTCACCTCCACTCAGCTCCCAGGACGACTGTTTGCAGGGGATATTAGTCTGAGGACACGCCAGCGTAGTATGGCTCCCCATTGAACAATAAA
Source organism: Scarus forsteni (assembly GCA_036419115.1). NCBI lineage: Eukaryota > Metazoa > Chordata > Actinopteri > Labriformes > Labridae > Scarus > Scarus forsteni. Next base: position 7,177,477 of record JAZDUH010000341.1, read on the forward strand.
ATAGAAAATTAAGGAGGCGCTCCTGATTGAGCAGGGAGCTGCCATGTCTGGGTGTTGATGTTTTGCCACAGGGTCTTTATTCCTCACTACTCAGAGTAAAGAGTGTGGTCCCGCCCCCTCTCTGAGTGAAAATAGACGTACCTTTAGGTCCTCTTCACCTGTCTTATTGAGCATCACTGGACTGTCATCCCTTGGCATTTGAAATCTATTTCAGGCCCGTGTATCCCAATGGGCAGATGGTACGTGTTTGTTTTTCATACCCTCACGACTGTTGCACATTCATTGAACACCTTTTCAGTAAAAGCATGGAGTTGACTTTCAAAGCCCTCCTGCTGTCTGCTGGTAAATATCAGCCTCTAATTAGCGGCTGTTTATACCTCGTCACGCCATCATGTTTGGGATGACAGCCAGCTTTGGTTTGGATTTGAAGCCATTTGCAGCCAATGGAAAAATAGGCCTATTCTTCTGTCTCACCATCCAGCCATTATGTAGAACAGTGATGAGAAAATATTTTATTCAGATTTAATACTGGAAAATGGCGTTTTTATGACTGCTGTTGATGGGCGAGGCTGGAGGCTTTGGTTTTATGTTGATTTTCATCCATCCATTATCAGGCCATGCTTCGGAAGGACCAAGGATAGGGCTGTGAAATATATATTAAATCTAAATAATTCAAATTATTTATTTGATTGGATTTAAAGATTAAAAATTGAGTTTTTTTTCTTTAATTTATCTAACTGTAAAAAAACATATAGAAAAAATATAGATGCTGACATTGTACAGTTTTTCATGATGGTAGGCTTATATGTATATATTTTTAATGAGATTAAATAAAGTTTTTTTTTTTTTAATGTATATTTTTTGGGCATTTTGTGCCTTTATTGATAGGAGAGAGACAGTGGATAGGCTTGTGAAAGAGGGTGAGAGAGTAGGGGAAGACACTCTGCAAACTGGTCACAGGCGGGAATCGAACCTGGACCGGCAGAAGCAAGTACATGGGGTGCTAACCACTACGCCAAGCCAGCACCCCGAGATTAAATAAAGTTTAGAGAGTTCCAACTTAATTTACTCTAAAAAAAATTAACCATAAGAGGGTAATTCTGATTAGTTTTGGAATATATTTTGATAACATTAAGGCAAAACTTGATTAGTTTATTTTTTATGTCACCTGGAGGGTTTTTTTAAATTTCTTTTTTAGTTTTCTTTTCTTTTAAGAGGAAAAAAAAGATTTAAAAGTGTTAATGTAGTTGGTGGAAAAATAAATTGCCGTATTTTATTTTCAGGCCATATTAACCATCCCTAACTAAGGTCAAGCTCAACTTGTGTTTATCACTTGCTTGTGTTAGTGATATCTTGAAAACTCTCATTCTACTGATCACGAAACCACTAAAACACTCTTTTTTTTTTTTTTTACTTCAGCTGCATTTAATCATAAACCTTCTTTGAGACATTGAACTTCAGCAGCTCCACTGTAGTTTCATATCGATTAAAGCCCAGTGCAATATCCTTACTGTCAAACTTTGCTTTCTGGACATACAAAGCTGTCAAAGTTATATTAATTTTGTAAATATTATATATGCTAATAGTAGGGGGGAGAAAAATTGATTCACAGAAGTATCAGGATTTTTTGTTTGTCGATTTTTAAATCTTTTTTTTTTGTTCAAAATCTTTTTTTTTTTCTAAATTTAAATGCTTCATTTTAGTCTGTGGTAATACGCCACTTTTAAATATAATCCAGGCTTTTAAAGAGAGAGTATAAACAGCTGGTTAAAATATATTGCTGGATAAATCCTAAAACTGACTCATGTGATGTGTATTTTTCCTAATGCAGTCTGTAGGCATCATCATAGTTCTTCTTTTTTGCTTGTGTTAAAAAAGCTAACTAAGGATTGCAAAAACCAGCAATATTGTAGATTCGCAATTTAAATCAAATCGGCACCTAAAAAATCGAATCGAGAGAAAAGCATATCGCCCCAGCCCTAGTTAAAAGTATAAGTTCCTTGGCCTCATTTATAGTCTCTCTTTTACTTTATTTACTTAATTTTCTTAAATTTGGAAGTTGGTATTGCTTTGAGATTCTGCATGTTGCAACCTGCCTGCTTAATTTTTCATTTCATTTTATTTAATTATACGTATTGTAATGTCTTTATTTGATATTTCCTACAGCCATACTGTGAATAAGAGCAACTGAAGCAACCAGATTTGCCCTTAGGGATCAATAAAGTATTTCTGATTCTGATTTCTGAACTTTTCTCAACTTCTCCTCCTTGAATTGTGCCTCTCTGTCCTGCTGGTTTAAATTTTCAACCTGCTGACTTGGTGTGATATTCGCCGCCCCACTTACATCTAATTTCGAAGGCTAACACCTCGCCTCTCTGCAGGACTCTGGCTTTAATGCTTTCAAAAATACCCTCAGATATCTCTTAAACAGCAGTAGACTTTAAAGTGCCAATTAAGAACCACCATGAGGCCAGTTTTGCACGTCAGACTTTGACTTGCCAAAGCTTGGGACCTTTATTCAACATCTGATATGGATTTTTCACACCAACGTGTCCAGGTCAGATATGCCAGTGAATCAAACAGCGCCAGCGTAAATGCTCATTTGAATCTGTGTCCTCCGTCTTAAACTGTCACATTTTTCTAGTCGTCAAATAAAGCCTGTGCCGTCCGTCCCCCTCACTTGAGAGTTTGTAGTGGGAGGTATAAATAGTCATGACTTTCTTCTGATTCATATAGCTTGTTTGTCCTCTGAACCCATTAAAGTGGCCCGACATATGTTGTTTACGTATTGCTGCTTCATGGCGTGCCATCTGCTGCCTGCAAATTAGACCACCAATTTCTATCACCAATTATTCCAACACTTTGTAATGTTTTAAAATGGAAGAACGAGGAATGGTGATATTCATTCTTTCTCCATATAAAAATCAAATTGGTTGGTGCCCTCAGTGGATGTTAGATTGATATTTCTTGCCTTGTTTGCATATTAACTTTGCTCTGAAGTTTCTGTGAACCAGAAGGAGCAGGGCTTTGACATTTGTCAAGACTGACTGCGAAAAGAGATACACTGATGGTGTGACGTGCATTACGGACATTGTAAACCAATTTTCTCTTCAAGGAAACAATAGACTGAAAATAAATACCTTTTTACAATCTTTTCTTGTTAATTTTATGCCATGACCTTTGGTGTAAGTGTTGGAAATGTTAAGTCAGATTTAACTTTATTTGGTTACTGCAGCTTGTGTCTGTGTTGTGTTAATCCTGGAGGATGTGTACTGCCAAAACACGTGCTAATATTATTGTAATTCTTCAAATCATGTTTGTATAGGGATGCATGCAGTTAGCAAACTGGTTAAGCTGTATTACTAACACTGTGTCCAAACTGAAAGTGAACATCAGATTTTGAATTGCATTGCACAGCGTTGCACACCTGCTGTCCACACTACATCTGTTAAAATGTATTGTAAATGTAAATGTTCTGTTAAACAGAATAACAAGTTCTGCTTAGTAAGGAAAGTCGAAGAAAATTAAAGCTGCAAGCGGCGATGAGCGGGCCCTCGCATGCCAAGCGCCCGTTGGGTTGTGTTGCTGTTGTTGCACATTGTTTCTGTGAAATGCTGCTGCTTAATGATAGAGTAAAGCATCAGACTTCCTGTTACCAGCAGGGAGCGCTATATTTGAGAGTGAAACAAAGCATATACACTAACTCAGGCAGGGACAGTGAACATGTGTACTTGTTTTGGTCCGGATCTAACATTGTACAGGAGAGTTATTAAGGTTTTTTTAAGGTTAACGTGTTTTCCAAAAATGGTCAACTTTAGCCGTCCTCCCTGGCCTTGCCCTTTAAGTTACGAAAACAAGTAATAACTTTTTATAGTCAATGTGTCTAGTATACACAAGCCAAATCTGGAGTTGATCCGATAAAAAACCTAGGAGGAGTTCATTCATATGCGAGCCTTAGAATTACCAAAATCGGAATTTCAACGTCAACTTACGAACTTCCTGTTCCGAATTCCCTATGACAGTGATATATTTGTGAAGATCTTGGCCTGGTAGTTATGCCCAACTTTGGGCGTGGTTTCTGGCCACGCCCATTGACTTACGAAAAGTCTTTTAATAACTTTTATCGTCAATGTATCTAGTATGCACAAGTCTAATTTGGAGTTGATCTGATAAAAAACCTAGATGGAGTTCGATCAAATACGTACCCTGCAAATCATCAAAATGAGACTTTCAACGTTAATTTCCAAACTTCCTGTTCAGATTTCACCATGGTGCCTGTAGACTTTTTTGTAGGTCTTACAATGGTTATGCACAAAAATTTGTAGGTGAAAGTAGCTGTAGGGACTGCAGTTTAAAGCCACTAGGGGGCGCTATGGAGCACATATTTTTGTGCAAACACTGGATTCATAAATGACCAGAGGAGTGTAAATAGGAACAAGGCACTAGGGCAAAAATGTCACGCTGTGTGCACAATTGTATTGCACAACCTTTCACTGCGTTGTGTTGCGTTGCGTTGCTCATGTGCAGTTAGGACTCACATATGAGTCAGCATACCTTCAAGATACTGAGCCTGATTTTATTAGGCGCTTCACCTTTGGTTAGGACATAGCGTACATAAACTGACAAGTTGGTTAAACTCGTACTTTATATTTGTTATCAAGCAGGTCTGGTCTAAACTGTCACACAGATGCCTTTTTCTTTTAACAGCTATCTAGCTGTCTTGCTACTGAAATGCCCTTAAAGGAAATGTTATTCCTGGTAACAGTGACATTTTCACATAAACCATAATTACCTCCGCCAAGGAGGTTATGTTATTGCTGGCATCTGTTTGTTTGTTCTTTTGTTTGTTTGTTTGTTCCTCTGTTAGCAGTATAACTCAAAAAGATATGGACAGATTTCAATGACATTTTCAGGAAATGTCCAGATTGGGCCAAGGAACAAATTATTACATTTTGGGAGTGATCCAGATCACCATAGGGATCCAGGAATTTTTTAAAGGATTCTTTAACATTGCGAGATACGAACATTTGCGGCATTTGTGCATATTACTCCACATGAAAATAATCAGGGCATTTGGAAAAAAATGCAGGACAAGTTTCCAACAGGTTTCACTGATCTGGATCCTGGCAAAATTCCGGATTCTCTGATCGAGAACAAGAAAAAACTTTGATATCCTTGGAATTTTCATCATAGCAAAGGAACAAATAAAAGCAAAGACTTGCAACAAACGCCAAAATATAGTGTGTTCAATCACACTGTTCAATCGGATTTGTTGTATCTTTTCGTGAATAGCTACTGAACTAAAAAAGTTATTTTAAATCCAATGCTAATGGTGTGTTTTCATGGTCAATTAATCTAAATATTTTGATGAAATAAAGGTAGGACTAATATTTACGGTGAAAATCACAATATGGGTGAGGACTGTGGCGCTGGCAGAGGTCTGCACTTTCCGAGTGCTTTTCTAGTTACAGTTAATCTAATCAAGGCACTTTTTAGATGTATTTTTTGAGGGCATTTTGTGGCTTTATTGATAGGAGAGAGACAGTAGATAGGTTTGTGAAAGGGAGTGAGAGAGTAGGGGAAGACACTCTGCAAACTGGCCACAGGCTGGATTCGAACCCAGATCGGCAGAAGTATGTTTTTGGGACGTGCATGGTTGCTAACCACTCTGCCAAACCAGCACCCCAAGGTACTTTCATTGTTTCAAATATTTTTCATTGTGAAGAGTGGCATCATGATGCATGTCAACAGAAAAACATTCTCTCCTCCTTTTTATCTCAAACAGTATGAACAACAGTCAGGAGGGATGCTAATTATTTAGATTTTTTTAAAAGGACAAATTATCCTCTCTTTATAAAGGGAACACAGAACTTGGAAAGAAAATGAATAAATAAGTAGAGGAGGTATTGATTGAAGAACCACTTTGACCAGCGGTCTTAAACTTTATTTTTACAAGGGCCAGTTTTAGCTGTACCAGTCATTTTGGGGGTGCATCAATAGTTAAAGGAATTGAATGTCAACAGGCCCCTTATAGCTACTCCAAATTCACATTTTCAGAATTTGATCATATTCTTAGGGACAGATAAAAGCAGGGGAGGGCTTCAGTCTGCTAGCTGATGATCACTGATTTGTCACTGGTATTGGCGAAAACCCGAAGAATACAAGACCCCAACAACTATTCCCATATGTTGGGTTGTTTTCTAGATCAAGACCCAAGAAAGACTCATTCAATGAGCATTTGACCGAAACACTTTGATGCTACCATTCTGCCACAATTCTGCCAAATGCTTTGATACACACTGTAAATAAGATAATCATGTGCTCTGAAAATGCAGCTAGAAAAGCTTGGATTTTACAGCAAAATGGACCAGTTAGCATCTCTTTTACTGCCTCTCTCGGGTATCACCTCACCTCTTTCACTCGATGGTAGACATTGAATTGGCACTGCTGTGTTTTAATTACAGTCTGCTGGTTAAACCACTGTAAGAGTCCCGCCTCCAGGCATTGGTCTCTGTTATTTAATCCTCATGCTGATAGTCTGAAGCTAATGCTGGACAGTGACACAGTAATTTCATTTTCCAGGAAGCCTCTGTCGTTCATCTTCATAGAATGATTTAACACATTTTATTACATTGTACTGAACACTGTGTGCTGCTTGAATCATTTGTATTTTAAATCAAGAAGTCTGATTGGATAGAAGGTGTCATTGTGGTGTTCAAGACACTGATGTGTTTTTTTTCTCTTCCAGTGAACTGACATTTTGGAAGGAAGGAAGTGGAGGAAACCCAAACTGAAGATAAAGTAAGTGACAGACCATTTATCTTCTCATTGACTCTGGGTGGTAAAAAGAGCCCCATTTACAGCATGCTTTACAATCCCAAATTCCAATTTCCCCCTCATTGTGCCATTTGTAAAAGCAGCCTAATTACATTTACCGAAAAGGACATCCTACCCTCCTGTTTCTACTGTGACGCACACACACAATATCAATCAAATCAGTCCATCCAACAGGGAGCCAGGACGCCTGATGGCCCCTGGTCTCATTTGAGATGCAGACGTTGTCCTGTTGCTTCCTTTAATGAGATCTGGAGGCGTGCAATCTAATATTCACCACTGAGCCTCCAACATGGCCTCAGAGCCTGTAAGCCCAGAAGGCTGAGTGCTAATTCAATGGACTGAAGTCAGCTGTGATCAGAAGGGCTGGAGTGGCCATTCAGTCAAGAGGCTGGGAAGCATTAGTCTTTTCTCTGCTTGGAGTTCTAAGAGTCTGCATTTGGGTTCTTTTGTGCTGGTTGAATGGACAGGAGCAAAAGATGACCTGCCTCAGGGTTGATATAATCTCAAAAGCTGACAAAGGTGGAGCAGTGAAGGACCTCCAGGATCTGTGTTGGGGGCAGGGCGGATCATTAGTGACAAATAACCTGATATAGATTTATTTGTTAAACTGTTAATTTTTTGTTAACATAACATAAATTCAGTTAAAAAATGATGTAGGGACATGTTTCTCAGAGTAAACTTTACAAATAAACTTCTAATGTCTAATTATTACATAACTTCAACGTCATCAACCACCAGAGCTGTGCACGCCTACAGCTAGGGCTGGGTATCGACTCAGATTTTCTGGATTGATTCGATTCGATATTACAAGGACTCAAATCGATTCGATTCACGATTCAATTAGATATTTATTCAGTCTGGGATATCTTAGTTAAAATAGTGCTGTAAATTTAAAAAGTAACTTTTTGACCTGGTACATCATTACAATTGTTTTAACATGAAGAACTAAACCCAAAGCAGTTACATTAATCATATTTTAATGATATGCATTAATGCATATTCTGCATATTACTTGTTTTTTGTCCAACTCGTATTTTTCTTTGTATTTGTTCAATCTAAACTACTGTACATTCAAACATCAGCTTTTAAACTTGTCAGTGGTGCCCATATAGTGCTTCCACCATGTTTGTTTGCAGTAACATCTCATGAGATCTTTTTCAGTGGAAAGCAACGCTAAACGCTGATCACACGAGACTAGCAGGGTTGATACCACAGGCTGCTTCTCTGCACATCCAAAGAAGAAAAAACTACACAAGTTAAAAGATCAATCTTTGGATTTTATGGATCGATTATGAACCAGTTAAAGGAAAATCGATTTAAATCGATTAAATCAATTTTTTTAACCCAGCCCTACCTACAGCTATTACATAAATAATCAATGCTGCTTTTGTGCAACGGAGCCTTTGATTTTGCTAAATGACCAATCAGAGAGCCTCCTTTAACGACAGGTGTTGCCAAGGTACTCTGGTTAGACAAACTTCAGCCTCGGTCCGTTTTTTTTTCATGAACTTGCAGTGAAAATTTGGCCTTAATTTTGTTATACTGTTACCTGGGGAGTTTGCAAGAGCAACTTGAGATATCAACATCATGATCTGTCAGATTTTTTTCATCTTGTTTTCTAAACTGAAAGTTAAGTAGAAAAAAACACTATTGTTGGACTCAGCTGTTTGTACAGCCACACTGACATTTCAACCCAATAGCAATCATGAAAATTATAAATGGTTAAAAGTTAGAGTAAACATTTTTAGTGCAGACTGTAGTGTTCAACTAATGTCAAGCACTTTGAGTTCATACATATGTTGTATGAAAAGTGCTATATAAATAGAATTAGATTGATTTATTGATAATGTCAAGTTATATTTATTTATTTATTTATTTATTTTAAAGAGGGAACAGCGCATATTAATGAACATTTTTACAAATGTAAATATGCCAGATTATAGCCTTGGGCTAATTTCCATCTGCAGACCCACTGGCAGGTTGATGGTAACATATACATACAAGACACTATGCAGACTAAATACAGTAGGACACACCCAAGGACAGCAGACAAGCATAAAAAGAAACAGAAACATATATATTACACATCCTCCCATCACACAGAGTCCCTCAAGCAATTAGCAAATGCAACTGCTGTTGCACCAACCCTTATTGCACTGAATGTTATTACACAGATTTATATTACGCAGACGCAGTTCATATTGCACAAATCCCTATTGCACTGAATATTATTGCACCTGTTTATATTGCGCAATTCCCGATTGCAATATATACTATAATTTCTTATCAGCCAAATGATTTAATGTTACATTACTCCTCTGGGACATCAGCTAAGCTTTACCTTAGAAAAAACTGTTAGCAACAAGTTGAGCAAGACATAACAAAACTAGAAAAGCACTCAGAGAGCACAGACCTCCGCCAGCGCCACAGTCGTCACCCATATTGTGATTTTCACCATAAATATTAGTCCTACCTTTATTTCATCTAAATATTTAGATTCCTTGACGATGAAAACATACCATTAGCAATTGGATTCATAATGATTCAATTCATAGTTCATAATATCTATTTTAGGTCAGAAGTTATTCACTAAAATTGCATTTTTGGTTATGGCAGATCCAGACAGTGATCTGGATCACTCCACGTCAGACATGGACGCACAGAGAGCTTGACGATCACAGATGTAAACAAACTGAGGTTTATGACTTAAGAGCTACATGAAAGTTTGCTCTTAAGTTTGCTAAGCTCTGATAAACAACATCCTAGCCCTGGTGATATGTGGAAGAGGAGCTACCACAGTTTCAGTCAGTTTTAGCTGCGTAGTCCGTCATGCTTGTCGGACAAGTTGCTTTGAGAATTTATGGCTCCGTAGTTGCCTAGTCTGATCACCGACTGGTGTTACTAACCAAAGAAATCATGTAGTCTGACCTTGCACTTAGTCAAAGAAAAAAACTGCTGGCTGTGTTTATGTGCTGACCAGTTCTTTGGATTACTTAAACAGTTTTATGTGTGTGCCATAAAGACAGCTCTGCACCTGATGTGTTTCCGATTTGACTTCTGAACACGGTTTGGAGAAATGGATGCTCCATTAGTGACGGTTTACTTTCTGTACTTAAAGTGTCTTAAACATGCCAACTTCCTCTTGGAAGAAAAGTATCCTCTGAAGAATTTTTCCAGGGTGCGAAGACTGTGTTGCAATTTGCATAAAGTCTGGATTTAGTGTACTCAAACTTTAAAAAAGTTGCCATATTTGTCTTTGAGTGCCTCTTGGAAAGTCTGAATCTTAAATTGAGAACTTGGCAACAGAAAGAAACTGTGCTCCCCTGCCATAACCAATAAGATCGACTCTGCCTTCAGAGAAATATTCACTCATTATTTTTCTCACTTCACATATAACTTGAAAACTATAGTTTGTGCTTCTAATACATGGACACAGAGAAGCTATAACCTTGAATTAAGACTAATGAATCTAAATCAGTTTAATAGCAGTGACATTCTCCATTGTTATCATTGAATGGAACGGTATTAGAGGCTTTCCTTTGTTCCTGAGTTCCTGAATGTATTTAAAGACATTGCTAATTAGCATCGTCTGTTCTGACGCAGTTCAGCACCCACTCCCCTCTGGATGATGAAGCTCCTGTGTGTCTGTCCTGGCTGTCAGCTGTGATTGATGCACTGTGCACTTCCCACCCTCACTTGGCAGTGTTCGCTGCTGTTTACGCCGCGTACCTGACCTCAAACCCAGAGATGTCTCCGCCTACTCGAATTAGCTGGAATATTAATCACCCTTCATGCTGTATGATCGGGTTAAGACACCAGCACACCAGGGTTCCACTTTTTACCTGAGGGGAATCATTGCCTTGAGACTTTGCTTTCTTCTTTTAACTTGTTAATGTTCAGTAATTACTGATTCATTCCCTTTATAACAGGCATTTCCCCTTTAGCACGTATCCCTTTATTTGTCTTAAAGGAGAGATGTAAAACTAGAGCAACCATCTGGCGGTGTTAGCTTTTGTGAGGTGTACAGTTGCCAACTGTCAGTGATATCACAGCGTTGGTGTGTTGGATTGTTTAATGTGAAGAGCAATAATAAGAAATGTAATTCATTTTAGGGAGTAGGTGCATTTGTTATAAGCTTTGAGTTACAGAGCAAATTATTAAATGCTAGTAACAGTGATGCAGGATTTTGGTCACTTTTAGTACTTACAAAATCAAATCATACTACCTTTAAATTAAAATTTGACACAAATCTCAAATGGATTCTTAAAATGTACTCACAGCATTTAGGTCACATTTAGGAAGTTTAGATTTTCCATTGACTCAGAGTAGACATTTGCACTTTTTCATGGAGTAACCCTCGAAGCATTCTTGAAATATTAACATCATATTATTCATCATATTCACATGTTGCATTCACATGCAAAAGATGAAATAAGCTCTTTGACTTTGACTTTCAACTTGTGAATCTGGTCATAAGTCAAATTGCACATATAAAAAAGTTTAAAGATGCTATAAGGAGTTTCTAAGTAATTACAAAAAAGTCTCACTTTTAGATATATGCCTGATTGAAATACACACTTTAAAGAGGACATATCATGCTTGTTTCTCCTTTTCACTATGCCAGACTATATGCCTGTAAAGCATTTCTGCCCTCAGTACAAGTCATTTAGTTCCTTCATTGCCCCACAAAAGCGTTCTCAAAATCCTCATTTTAGGCCATTAACAAGCTCTCGTTGAAACACGAGGATCTGAGGATGACCTAAAGTTACCTCGCAACGTCACAGCCCTTTGTGGTCTGATTGGTCAATTCTATCGGGGACTGAGCCAGCCTGTCCTTCTTCTTCTACTGTATTTTCTGGCAGGCTCAAAGCAGCGACCACGTATTGAGTCCCCCTACAGGCCAGAGCTGGTAATGAGTGAATGTGAGCTAGGGATCTATATACCCCTGCTGGTGGATGCGTTCCTCGGTGACAGTTTTATGGCTAACGGACATCACAGAGGAGGAAGTGTTTTATCAGATTACTCCAATAAAAAAAAAGCTACCTCGTGTCATCACGACGTTTAAAATCTCGCGGACATCTCGCAATGAACTATTTTCAGAGGCATCAAATCTCGTTTCTAGGATATCAGAAAAAATACAATATCTCATTTTTTGAAAATTAAGGGGGTGTAAGGTCTTGTTTTCAAATTTATTATATTATATGTAAGTATTAAATCATGCATCAGCATGATATGTCTCCTTTAAGATGAGTTTTAAAGCATCAAAATAGGTTATCTATAAATGCTAGTCCTTAGCTTCCTGGTTGGGTCGGACAGGGCTGGACTGGCCTGGATACTCGACTTTGGGAACAAGACAATTAAAACTAGAGCAAATTTATATTATTTGGACACGTCTTAGAGCACCAGGCTGTAAGTAGCGATATATAGCCGTCTACAAAACTACGATACTAAGTTTTCCAAAAAATTGCTTGTTGTCACAAATCAAAAACTACTGCTTTACAACAAACACACGCTTTGGCTTGTGTCACGTCTTTTGGTGAGTTCCAGTTGTAGTCAGAATTTGGAATTTCCGAGTTCTGAGTAGGAAACTGCAACTGGAATGTTCCCCGAAGTCGGAATTTCCTACTGGGAACTCGTTGAAACCTCGCCACCTCAAGTCGACAATTGAAGATGGATGCCCCCAGTGTGAACAGTTACTTAGCTCCTGTAATAATCAATTTATTTGCACTTCTGACTGGGGTGTGTCCCTCTAGATCAGCTGTATACATCGTATTGTTAGACTTATATTTACAAAAATGCTGCCATAGTGATAATCACATTCTTGATGTGATATTTGTGAACACAACACAGGGCGCACTAACAACTGCTAACAATAGCCTGGTAGATCGACATGTTTTTTTCCAACTTCAACTGGAATGCCAATAAGTCAGAGATGATGTCACTCCCAGTTCCGAGGTTACTGGAACGCAGCATTACGACAGTCGGCACGCGTGCTCATGGGTAGCAGAGTCTTTATGTTGCCAGAAATGGATTCGCCTCATAGCACCTTTAAGGAAAATTCACCAAAAAAACTTCAGATACTGGGTTCAAAAGCAAGGACAACAGAGAAACATTAGGGTTCATGACCTTGGCCTTTTGAAATACTGAATTTAATCTTTTTATCACTGAGTTGGACCAAACATTAGAGCAAATTTGGAAGAAAATTCCTTGAATCAACAATGATGAAGGATTTTAGTCACAGATGATTAATATGATAACCTACCACAAAATCCAAACTACTTATTCTTATGTCAAAATGAGCATGTGCACCATGTACCAACAAAAATCACTCAAGGCCCACTTGGAAACCTGAATTTACAAGCAAGTGAAATAACCTGGACTTTTGCCCTTTGACTCCAGAATCTCGTCATTTCACCCTGACATTGGAGTGAACCATTCTGCTAAGTTTGAAGAAACTTCTCAGCATAAGGGGGTCTTATGAGAGGGACAAAAACGAAGCAGGATGATCACAATTGCCGAACTAGGACCTCATAAACTATCAGTTCATTACCAGAGCACAGAATGAACATGAGGCAATGTGAAAGGTCTGTCCTTGAGTTTGAGTGGACATCCTTTAAAAATGTTAGCTCCCATTAAACTGTTTTGAGATTTTCTGTTCAGAAAAAAGGCTGAACAGGAGACACAATCACCTTAACCTTTGATATTTGATCACCAAAGTATGTTTGGATAACTTTTAAGTTTAAACATACATGTGTGAAATTTTTGAAAGAAAACTTTTTGGATTACAAACCTCCCAAGATTGAGATGTACCTCTTTAACCCACTTTTTAAAAGTTGTTAAAAGCTGGAATCTAAGCAAAGTTTGAGACAAAAAATCCCTCAAGAGTAGGAATTGGAATCAAAAACCAATTCCAGTTGAGAATTGTTAACAGCTTCATTAAAGAATCGATATCATGAATCTTTTTGCTAATCAGTTCCCAAATCAATCCCTTCCACTGACAGGGTTCAGAAGCGTCAGAATTGTGGCCTAATTTTTTACAAAAGGTGCATACAGCACAAACTTAAGTGAGTGTAAACACCAGCAACTTGCAGAAGCAGTTATCTATGCTGTGACATGTGTTTGACATTGTTGGCACAGAAAATCTACAGGCCAACATTTGCCCACACAGAAAATCTGCGGGAAATCATTAAGGGAATCATTAAAGAATTGAATCGATTAGCAGGATAGTTAATAGCATTTGTATCGATAAAATCTTATTAATTCCCATCCTGACTCAAGAGTGTCTTGAGATCTTGAGTTTTGTAGCTAAATGGCTTCTATCTTGACCTAAGACCTTCAAAATGTTATCAACTTATCCTTAAGTTTGAGTGGACTTTTGTAACTTGAAACACCAGACGGACGTTTCCAAGTATCTGCCACTAGAATATTCCATCAATCAATGTGGGGAAGAGCTGTTTGAAAATGTTTTCAGAGGCAAAACCTTCAAAAACAACAGCATCTTGTGATTGGATTGTGTGATTGAGATCGTTTGGCTCGTCACACTCATCACAGACCAATCCATATCAAGCCGTTAGCTCAAACTACCTTAGACTATCTTCTTACATTAAATTATACCACTAAGATGTATCATTAATCACTTACATGTGATATCAACCCCATCAAAGACAATCCCTACCAAGTTTCCCAGTTAACTTCTGAGGAGAGCAGATTTCCCCAAGTATCAGAGTAACCATGATGATCATAGACTAACTGTGGAGGATTTCCGCGTTCTCTCTCAGTTTCCCAGCAGTGATCCCAGATCAGGAGAAGAGCAAAATCATGATTTTTTGTAAGACGAGCTTGAAGTGGAGTTCTTCGCTCCTCTTTCAAAGAATAAATTGAGTCCATTTCTGATTAAAAAAGAAAGGAAAAGAAGCTGGCATTGTTTTCAAACATACAGTCACTTCCTGTTGTCGTCACGTCTGCAGCTCCGCCTCTCTTCCCTGATTGGGTCGTTAAGCATTTAGCTGAGTGAAGTCGTTGGACAATGGGAGTTGGTAAGGTGGATATGCAGGATTTCAGACAATGAATCAGGCAGGTCCGTCTGCTCTGCAGGGCTAGGACTTTTGGGCTGAGTTGTATGAAAATCCCTCCAAACCTTTTTCACTCTTGAGTTGTTAATGTGATGCAATGACCTTGAACTTAAACCAATAACATCCAAAACTGAATCAATGCATCCTTAAATAAGAGTGGACATTTGAGCCGAGTTTGTAAACGTTACCTTTTAAGTATTTTAGAGATATTTAGTTATGAGGAAAATGACAGTAAGCCTCCAGTCCTGCTTACTGCCATTGCAGAGGCACTACAATAAGACCACAAGTTTGTCCATAGGTCATGATTCAGACCCTTTTTCTCCATTTTGTGGATTAAACCTTATAATGGAGTCACTTTTTAAAGACTTTCGTCCCATTTAGCAATTTTTATGTGTTTGGCAACACTTTTCTTACTCTCTGCTAATTTCAGCATTTTATAGAGCTTGAAAATGTCAGGAGGTTATAGGGCTGTCTGGGTCAGCGTGCAGAACACTGAAAACATTTGTCGACCAAATTATTGTGGCATTCACATAGTCCTTAAAACTGCTCCAGGGCACTTCTATCCTTTCGTAACAGCTAGATGTCTGATCACCCGTCTAACCTAAGCCACATATACATATGTTAAGTTTTAGAACAGCGAGTTTGATACTGCAACAGCTGTGATTTCTGTCTACAGCCACCTGACACATCCTTGTATAAAACATGAAATCTTCCTCACTGTCTCTTCATATTATCCTTTGGCTCAGAGGAGTGATGACTCTGACTGTGACTGTCGGATCACTCAACTTTTAAGCACTTACTCAGCGAGATCCCTGTGACTGTGCACCAAGTACAAAACTGGGAAAAGCTACTCCATGCGTGGTACTGAAAGGATAAGAAGGTCGCAGTCTAGATGTTATTTCCTTTACCGAGGAGGTTATGTTTTAGCTGTTTGTTTGTTTGTTAGCAAGATAACGGAAAAACTACTGAATGGATTTACATGAACATTTTGCCAGAGGTTTGGTTTGGCCCAATTAAGAAGCCATTAAATTTTGGTGGTAAGACAGATATTGGTCTGGATGCAAAAAAAATCCCAAATTTTCAAAAAATCTTATAGGTTAATATTGCGAAGAATTGTACAGTATGGTATGGGTCCATGTTTCTATCATCAAGGTAAATTTAAAAAGCATTGAACTTTTAATGGGAAATCCCATTGTATTCTCAAAACATGTTGAGTTAGTACAGGAACACAACTTCACTGTATGGGTTGAATTTGGCCTGGATCCTGGCACTTTTTTGGA
Organism: Scarus forsteni; assembly: GCA_036419115.1. Taxonomy (NCBI): domain Eukaryota; kingdom Metazoa; phylum Chordata; class Actinopteri; order Labriformes; family Labridae; genus Scarus; species Scarus forsteni. Next base: position 7,193,666 of record JAZDUH010000341.1, read on the forward strand.
TCTGGTGATCAAGTGTTGTATCTTTTATGTAGGGGTTGTGGAAAAACCACTACTGGATCCGAGCTTCTTGGCAGAGGTCTTAGCTCTCCGTGTGCTTTTCCAGTGTTTTATGGGGTGATGACGGAGTTGTGGCTGAAGACATATGAGGTGCTTTCATTCAATCAGTCTGATAAATTATCCAGTTGTACTTCAGAATATAAACCAAATTGATTCTGAGTAATTCTGTGATTAGTTTGGAAAGATTTAGTTGAAATTCTCTGAAAGTCTTCTTGGTATATTGCCAAAAAAATACTTAAAACTTTGTTCTTTGACCTGTGACCAACAAAATCTGACTGAGTCATGGTGGACACTTGTGTGATGTTTGAGAGAAATCCCTTCAGAGTGTAATTAAAAAAAGTATTAAAGATGCAGTGTGTAGAAATTGGCATTTAAGCGACTTCTCGAGTTCAGATTTTGGAATGAGCCCATCCGTTTGTAAATCATCACATCACTAAGCAACAAGAGCCAGTGAACACCAAAAAGGATCGTGAACAGAGCATCATTTATAACAGTTACATGGTGAAGGTTTTTCCATTCATATTTGTAACTATTATTTTGATAGATTATTGGTCAGTTAAGATAATAATTATAGGTTTTGTAAACTTTTGTAGACTCACATTCAAAAATCAAAACCCCTTTTGTCCCCAAAACCCACCCGTAGACAACATGGCAGATCTTTATGTCAGCCTCCACAGAGGGGAGACCTGCGGTACATACACTATATTGCCAAAAGTATTCGCTTACCTGCCTTGATTCGCATATGAACTTAAGTGACATCCTATTCCTAATCCATAGGGTTCAATGTGATGTCGGTCCACCCTTTGCAGCTCTTACACCTTCAACTCTTCTGGGAAGGCTGTCCACAAGGTTTGGGAGTGTTTATGGGAATGTTTGACCATTCTTCCAGAAGCATTTGTGAGGTCACACATAGATGTTGGATGAGAAGGCCTGGCTCTCAGTCTCTGCTCTAATTCATCCCAAAGGTGTACTACGGGGTTAGGTCAGGACTCTGTGCAGGCCAGTTCATCCACACCAGACTCTGTCATCCATGTCTTTATGGACCTGCTTTGTGCTCTGGTGCTCAGTCATGTTGGAGGAAGAAAAGGCCAGCTCCAAACTGTTCCAACAAAGTTGGAGCATGAAATTGTCCAAGATGTCTTGCTGTGCTGAAACATTCAGAGTTCCTTTGACTGGAACTAAGGGGCCAAGCCCAGCTCCTGAAAAACACCCCACACCATAATCGCCCCTCCACCAAACTTTACACTTGGCACAATGCAGTCCGACAAGTATCATTCTCCTGGCAACAGGCAAACCCAGACTCGTCCATCAGATTGCCAGATGGAGAAGCGCAATTGGTCACTCCAGAGAACATGTCTCCACTGCTCTAGAGTCCAGTGGAGGAGTGATTTATATCACTGTATCTGACACTTTGCATTGCACTTGATGATATATGGCTTGGATGCAGCTGCTTGGCCATGGAAACCCATCCATGAAGCTCTCGGCACTGTTCTTGAGCTAATCTGAAGGCCACATGAAGTTTTGAGGCCTGTAGCGATTGACTCTGCAGAAAGTTGGCGACCTCTTCTCACTATGCACCTCAGCATCCGCTGACCCCGCTCCATCAGTTTACGTGGCCTACCACTTCATGGCTGAGTTTTTGTCCTTCGCAAACATCTTCCCGTTCTTCTAATACAGCAGACAATTGACTGTGGAATATTTAGGAGCGAGAAAATGTCACGACTGGATTTGTTGCACAGGTGGCATCCTATCACAGTTCCACGCTGGAATTCACCGAGCTCCTGAGAGACCCATTCTCTCACAAAAGTTTGTAAAAGCAGTCTGCACGCCTAGATGCTTGATTTTATACACCTGTGGCCATGGAAGTGACTGGAACACCTGATTCTGATTATTTGGATGGGTGAGCAAATTCTTCTGGCAATATAGTGTAGATATAAGAAGTTTTTCTAACTTAATAAAAAGAAACCCATGAGTGTACATCTATATTGACGGTCTTTACGTACAAATAGAAACATTATATCATATATTCACTGTTTCTGTTCGGCCAAATGCTGCCAACTTCTACACACTACACCTTTAAGAGACGTGCCTCTGAGGCAGGTGCAGACAGACGGATGGACACCTCAACAATATGAAGCTGAGGCATAAAGAGTATGAATGTATGTAAGAGGAACATACAGTCACACATTAACCCATCAAAGGTGTTAAAGTTCTCCCTCAGACACACTCTCATTTAGACTCCCGTCATTCCCACAAAATGAAACCTGCCATCAGGGTTTGTATTCAGCCATGTTTTCTTCCCACACAGGACAGACAGCACTCCCTGTTCCTCTTTTTAATCTCGCTGTGCTGCTATTTCATTTCCGGCTTCGTCGTTGAATCAATCTGATGCTGCTGTACAATAATGGCGGGCTGACACCAGGCACACGCAGCTTCATGTAACAGATTTGGGTAATTATCTCTGTAGTATATAACTATTATTCATATTAAGAGGCAAGGTATTACCAATGTAATGAAACGCTGGGATAAATTTTAACTCTAAAGTCTTACAGTGAAATGTGTCACTTCATCAATCAAAGAAAACTAGCACACAGCGTTGAGGAGTGCAGCATCAATTCTACCACATTTAAACTTCTATTGTATCAAGAATGTCATATGTGTAAAGTTAAATGTTGTCTTTCGTGTGTTCTGTGTTTGACAATCTAGTCTGTTAACTCCTGAAATATAAGAGCTCTATTGCCTCTCAGAAGTCTTAGTCAGAGGCCTGATCAGGACAAATCTCTTGATGTGTCCTTGGTGAAGCAACTGCTAGCTAAAGGAGAATATACAAGACAGTAGGGTTGTCAAAGTTATCGATACTGAACGGCGTATCTGGAGACAATACTTATTTGCCTTGGTATTGATACTACATCAGACAAGTGTTTGCATATTTTTGCTGTTGTTAGTTTTATATTTTGGGATTATTTTCTCTAAGTTAAAAAGAACAACATCTGAGACAACCTTAAAATGTTGCCATATTGTGTTCATTTGGGTTATTTACTTTGCATTTATTTGCACTAAGTAAAAGCAATGTGAATGTCTTGTTTTTTATTGTTTTTTCCCCATTTTCATTTATTTAACCAACATCTGTGGTTCTGTTGTGAAAGCATGTGCCATGTTGAGACTGAGAAAGTGAGATTTTCATGTTGATAAAACTTTTTTATACCTTTTTAACTATTTCTCATTTTAACAGTATGGAAAATGGTATTAAGTAATACATATTTTTCTGTGTATCAATATCGGAGTTTGAAATTTTAGTATCATGACAACCCTACAGCAAGGTCACATCCTGTTCTGAGAATGAGGCATTTTCCTAAAGTTACTAAGAACAAGAGTTAAAGAAGTAAGAAAATGGGGTAACAGTTTTGTACAAATAAGAAGTGATGATCATTCACTACATGCCATTAGAAAACTCTGTGATCATTACTAGCAACAGTTGGGTGGGTAACACTTTGGATACCTGTCTGACAATTTGTACTTATTTTGATAAAAAAGATTTATGCTACGGCCACACCGGACACGAATTGGCAAATTTAAACGCGCGTAGTGCCTGTGACGCGCTGCGCGTAACGCTCGAGGCTGGATGCTGGACCTTTTTGACAAGCCGAGGGGCGACGTGCGTCACTGCGCTGACAGAGTAGAGAGCCGGAGCCAGTCAGACTCAGTGATGACCCGTGCAGGCAAATCCAGCTGGAAACGAATATTTACACAACTTACCTTCAAAACCTGTCTCCTCAGCGACTTTCCCAAGCCTGCTCCTTTTTGTTCCGGTCTCTGTAGAGTACACACGTTGAATCGTATAGCTCCAGAAGATGGCAAACAACGCAGATCAACCTCTCCTCCATCTTTCAGCGGGGTTTGAGCCGAAGCAGGTGGACGGAGCGTCACATGTCATCAAATCAATGACTTGGGGGAATGTCACCACTGATTGGCTGCCGCGGCACAGCGTCACGCAAATTTGCATCCAAAGTTCAATATTTTCAACTCGAGCGTAGAGGCGTTTGATGCCCCAAACGTGCCATGCCAAACACGTCCCACGCGCCGCCCGGGGTGAATCTGCGTCCAAACGCGTCTTTGCATTGACTTTGTACGTAACCTCAACGCGTGTCTTTGTGAATTCGCATCCGGTGTGGCCGTAGTTAATAATCTACCAGACTCCAGCCAGAATTTTGTTGTCTAAAACCAAACCATTTAGCCAGTGTTTTAAAACCAGTAAATCATTTTACAGCCCAATTTTAATGGATAAAAATAAAGCTCTTAATATAAATCTGAATCTAACTTTAAAGCAGAGTAAAATTTTAATTGTATATTTTTAAATTATTATTGGTCTCAATGGGGATGTCAACTTTTTTTTCACATTTTTTTGCATTTTTTTCTCGAGTAGCCGTCAGGGATTAACTTACTTTAGGATCCAGCCTCAGTTGGTCGTATGAAGCACTTGGGCTCTCTACCCCTCAGTGTTTTCCTCTCAGGATGTTTATGTTTGGTTCAAATACTTCGATGTTCCCCACCTATGAAATGCAGATACATAAAGATGAAGTACTGAGCTACACAGCAGCCCGCTGTTTCTGGAATACATTGAAGATATAGTATAAATATACACAGCAGCTTCTCCCCGGTGACTCTGGTGTGTGCTCAAGGCTTTCTCACAGTGTTTAGTCTCCATCAGATGGGCTGACATGTTCAGCTCTATGATCCTTACATATTGAGATGGAGCACATTCCCCTTTGGATAAGCTTAAGAGAAGACGACATGTAGGGGAAGATGGCCCGGCGCGTTCAAAATGGCCACAGGGAAGCCATTTCCCACAATGCTCCAATTCCCCTGGCTCCTCGGTGTCGATCCGTCCTTTGTGAGCCAAAGCGTCTCAGACACATTGCGGTCAGTGTGGGCTGGAGGAGATATGACAAATACAAAAGACAGAGCCTGTTTGCTTCTCTCTGCTCAGAGATGAACGAGCAGCTCACTGATATTCTGTGAGCTCAGCTGTCCTCAGCTTTCTTTGGAGGGATGACAAATTCATCAGTGAACTTTCACAGAATTTGCATACAACTTCAGTACAAAGAGAAAGTTAGACTTTGACAACACTTTGATGAATTTCACACTTCATTTTCATCATGAAATGTTCTGCTCAGATTGTATAGATCTTAAAGCCACAATTGTCCTTGAGGCACAGTCTGTAAAGTTGTTGCACGGCGGTGCATAGCTTGATTTACAGAGGTGATCAGGGCCTTCCTGAGTGGAGTTGCATGTTCTCCCTGTGCCTGTGTGGGTTTTCCCCAGGTACTCAAGTTTCTGACCACAGACCAAAAGCTTAAAAACAATAAGTCACTAAGCACACAGAACCGTTTATTGTTGCTGAAGAGTTTATTTAATGACTATAGACAGAGGCAGGCTAACACTTCCCATTGACTCCAAGTGTTTGAGCTAAGCTAAGTAGTGGAGGCAAACTCTGCCCATCTCTTTCTTGTTACTGCATGCACAGTCAGAACAATGGTGCGTCTGCTTTTTATGTACTTGGAAGTGAGGCAAGACACAAAAACTAACAAAAAAAAAAAACTATTTTTTTTCAACTCTTTAAATCATTATCTAACTACTTATCTCTTTCGGAGTTGTGGGGACATTGGTAAGACAGACCACAATTTTCACACACAAGCTCACACCTTAGGGCAGGGTAGAATCACTGATTAATTTGTATTTGCTCTGTGGGAAGGCAATGGAAGAAACCCATGCATGCACAGGAAGAACTCCACACGGAAATGTTAAGCTGTTAAATCACTAAAAGTAGGGCCTATAGAATCTGTCATTTTTTCCAAAATTCTATTTTAGTTTTTACCATGTTCCGCTTTTTTTTTTTTTTTTTTTTTTTTTAACATTTTGAGGATTAAAATTTTAGTATCTTACGTAACTTTAACCCAGAGGCACAGAATAAAGTAATGAAATATAAATATAATCACTCACTCTACAGGTGGTTCTCTCGTGTGTCTTCACATGTCCTGTCAGCAGTAAGATGAAGAAATTTGCAGAACATAACATAATCATTGGGAAACTTCTCTGCCCTGTAATTTGGAGTTAGCCGGTAGTTTTGTGACTTCTTTGCTTACTTAGCCGGTGTCTCAGCAAGCCACTTCAATACGTTTGCATTGTTAATGAGTGGAGGAGGAAAGGGAGGGAGGGATGGGGGGTGAAGCGTGCACTGTCCCCAGCCTTAGTGACCCCTTCAGAGCATTTTACCTAGAGATACGTTCCTTTTAAGTAAAAAAATAATCTTTTATGTAAAATGTTGGCCATTTCTGTGATATTGCGCATTTATAATGAATTCCATGTTTTATGTCCAGTTCCGTGATTCCATGATCACAGATTTTATAGGACCTTATCAAAGGGAACCATCAGTCCTGTTGCTGTGAGTAGGGATGTAACGGTTACCGGTAAAATGATAAACCGCGGTAAAATTTCCCACGGTAATCATTACCGTGTCTTTTTAAAATTACCGTTTTACCGTGTTTGATCACCACCCTGTGTGTGTGATGCTGCTGTTATCCTGGAAAAACCTGAACTATGTATCTGTCCTCGATTAAGCAGCCTAAACTGATGTGCGCATGCGCAGTTTGCATTGTTTGGCCTCTCTGAGAGCGAAAGTTTGAGCCACAGCGGAGTTTTCTCGAAACAGACTTTGAAGTCAGGTTGAATTTTGGATTTTTACAAGGATCCTGAGGAGAAACTGATAGAAGACAGTCTCCCTGTCTAAACACGAAGCTGCAGCAAAAGAAAATGATGTGCGCGATTTCAACGGCATGAACTCTTCGAGTAAATGAACTGATGGAGCCGCAGGGAGAGAGAGAGAGAGAGCGAGGACTCAGTGAGCCATACCTGAGAGAATAACAGGTAGGTTATCAGTAATTCTATCCAAAAATGTATAAATCTTATAAATAACAGAATTAGTATCATTCTGGACTGTGTTCTTGCCTTTGATTTGCCGTGTATTCGCCGTATTTTGAAATAGATTGTCTTTTTTCGTCAAAGTTCATGTTTTATGGATTTCATCGATCGCTATTTGGAAATATTTAGAGGAGAAAATACTGAGGAGATCTGCCAGGGAGAGGGGAGACCAGAGGAGAATCATGAAGGGGGTTAATTGCTTCAGGGACTATCATCATTTAAAAAAAAAGTCCTGGACATGGTCTAATGTAAGGAGCTGTAACATGGACACTAATACTGCAGGCAAACAAAAATGTGTGAGTGTATACAAAATAATTTAAGTTCATTTTTTGTCAAAACTTTGATCATGTTCATTTACAACTGTTGATAAAGAGAATCCTGTTTGAAGTTCATATCAGTTGTTTTCTTTTCTTGTAATCACAACGTTTATAACATGACAATGACAAATACTTCCCAGGATTGTTTACTTTTATTTCTCATGAAAGAAGGGTAAAAAGATCTACTCAAAGGGTATTTCTTTGACACATTATTGACAAAAAAGAATGATAGATGATAATAATTTTGAAGGGGTTAAGTGATTAAATTGTGTGTAAAAGTACTTTTTGAACATTTTGAGCACACTGCAACAATATCGTGATAATAATGATAACCGTGATAATTTTGGTCACAATAACCGTGACACAAAATTTTCATATCGTTACATCCCTAGCTGTGAGGCACAAACACTTCCTGCTGCTCTACTGAAATGTTTATGAACCAACTTCTCTAGACAGTTGCAGTCTCACAAAACCCAGCAGTCATAAATATTTAAAAGCAAAAAAAGGAGATAATCATGGGAAATGGTCCATTCAAATTGTGATTTTTCTTTTGTATTATAATAGAGGCATAACCTTTTTAAGTACCAGAATATGCTCGTCTGAGGTGGTGATTTGGAGAAAAACTAATGATCCATAAAGTCTACCTAGAGACAGATTGAGTTTGGACTCTGTGACCTTTTAAGTCCTGCTCCAGCTCTTCAGGGACATCAGACTGTAGAATTTGTGTTTTTTTGTTTGTGTCTGGGCATGAATGGAGCAGCAACACCAGCAGATCTTGATTTGTGTGAAATTGAAAGCAAGTTTTCTCTTGCCTTTACTTTATCTCCCACCTCACAGAAAGTCGTTCGTCATATTTGGTCTCTGTATGAAAAGTATGTCTGCTTTTAGAGATAATATAATAAGGTTGTGCTTCTTTGCGGCTACAGATTTTCAATAATGTTTAGCGAACAAATCAGGCAAGGAGCTGGAGAGCAAGTGATTAGTTTTTTGGTTTGAGTACGCTAATGTTTTGGAAGGTTTTTGAACATTTTGAGATAAGAAGCTTTTTGAAGGTTTTGGCCATTTTAGGATAAACTTCTACACCCACTTCAACACCTGGCACCTGTGATTTTCTCTGTGTGTAGTGTGATGCATATCTTAATCCTGACAAAGAGGACTCTTGTAGCAAAGCAACATTGAACCAAGACTGAAAATATACAGGAGTAGACCTGTTGGAATTATTTGCTTTTTATTTCTGTAAATTAGGGGTTTACTATTAGCAGCTTAAGACAGCAAAAGTTACAATAAGCTAACCTTACAGAGCAGATGAACCTGCCTGATTCATGGTCTGAAATCAGGTCCATCTTGCCAAACTCTACAATTTCACTCTTAAAGCTGGACGACCCAATCCTGGGAAAGAGGCGAGAGCTGCACACAACAGCGAGAAGTGACAGCATGTTTGAAAACAATGGCAGTTTCTGAAGCCATCTTTGAAGATATCTGCAGTTTTATCAGAAATTGACTTCTTCTTTAAAAGAGGAGCAAAGAACTTCATTTAAGTCTTTTTTTACAAGACGCAATGGTTTTGCTCTTCTCCCAACCAGGTTTGGTAAGAGTTTGATCTACCAACTTGCCCCTCTGGTCGTGAGAAAGCAGGAAAGGACTCCAAACCCCATTGTGATAATCATGTCTCTGCTGTTTGCCCTCAATGGATGATCAAATCAGAGAAGCTGGGAAGCTGGGAGAGAATGCGAAAATCTTTGACGGACAATGCTGGTTAGTCTGGCGGCATATGCTGTCCTCTTGAAGTTAACCGTGAGAACTTGGTGGTGATTGTCGTTGACATGGTTCGTGTCACATTAAAAGTGGTAAATGAAACATCTGTGTTGTGTACTTTGATGTAAGATAATAGTTCAAGGACTGAAATGTAGTTTAAGCTAATGGCTAACAGGGTCAAGGTGCTACGCTATACTGTGGCTTGATATGGATCTGTGATGAGTGTGACAGGCAGAACGATCGTCCAATCACCAGCTGCAGTTGTTTGCGAAGGTTCTGCCCTCTGAAACATTTTCTACGGTCTCTTCACCACATGGACTACTGAAATATTTCCTATATATAGAGCTGTCTGCCTGGCATGTCAGGTTGACAGTAAGCTACATGACATTAATAGCCCTTGCTTGACAAAAGTGATCCTGAGTGTTTTACTGTAGTTTGGTGATTGAGAGCCATAAAACTGTGTAAAGGATAACAGGGGCGTCCTCATTCCCAGCCCACTCCTTGGCAGGGAAAGGTGAATCATCTCATGAAGCAAAGGTGGAGTAAATCTTATTAACAGGATCAAAGTAGCTTCGGTCTAATCTGCTCCTTGACTTTGTGAAATATCTGGGACAGATGAGCTTCTCAAACTGCTCACAGATCAACTTCTGGTGACTCCTTGAGATGCCTGAGCCTCTAGGCCTTTTCAAACTGAGTCACTGTCAACAGATTCATGTGCTGTGTGACATCAGGGGGGGCTTTTAACATCTAGGTTTTGGTAAATGTGGAGCAGCCCTGTATGGGTACATCTGCGGTGGGTTTGATCCCTCTTTCCTCTCCCTCAGATAGCGTGGGTGTTGTATTTCCTGCTTTGGGGATTAAAAAACGGCTTGGTGAATATTCAAAGACTTTGACGGACACTCTCAATGTCTAATGATAAAAAAAGACTTGGCACGTCAGTGAAACTAAAATAAATAAACAAGATCTGAACATAAATTTCTCCCATTTTCTTCCTCAGTTTCTCCTTATATATAGTGATTAAATGGCATCTGTGCTTCCTGTTTAACATCTCACCTGTTCTGCCGAATAGTTAAAAACAGCTCCAATAGAGTAGCGCAGTAATGGGTGCTACAATGCAGAAGTGTATTTGAGCTTGAGCACTACCTGCTCTCATAATCTATGAGTCCTTTTTTGATGGAATTATGAATAAATGAAGCACAGAGAGAGCAAGCCTCCACCAAGATAGCTCACATTTCTGTTACTGTAAGCAGTTCTGTGATAGTCCTCAGAATCATGTTGATATTATTAGATAGCTATTGAGCAAAAAAAGATTGGTTGCTAATGGCAGTTATCTGAATCTTCACCAAAATCCATTACTAACAACTCCTGAAAGTTTCAGCAAAATCTGTCCTGTAGTTTTTGCGTAATCTTGCTAACAAACAAACATACCTTGGTGAAAAAGAACCTCTAAGGTGCAGGTAATAAAGTCTGTATCGAAAACAAAATGAGAATCAGAGATTTAGGTGGGCTTTACACGAGTATGAATTTGTAAGACTCCGGTAAAATAAACTATCGATCTGGTGATATTGACACACGGAGACGCCTATTTCTCCATGACTCCGCATCTTTTTTGAAAACGGGTCTGCAAGTGGATATCTGCGTATTCGTCTTCATGCCATAGTTGGTATAAACAGATAAGTCCGGAAAAGACAGTGACCTCATAGCACCCCTCCTCTTCCCCACCCCCCAACCCACATTGTCACACACACCAACAACAACAACAATGGCGGCAGCCGGGCTGATTCTGACCTTGTACCAGCAGCTACAAATATTGCTAGGACTTTTATACCAACATTTGCTCACAGAACACCAACAACACCAGCTACAGCAACAACAGCAACAAGTGCTCATGCAGAGACGCAGCATGCTACGCGTGCATGAGCGCTTGTTAATTTGGAATCCACCTCGGAGCAGAACCAGACGGGCAACCCAACAGGATTTTGCGTTGTCATGTAAATGCACAAGCCTATGTACAATACGATGTGTAAACAGCGATACATGTTTTGATGCCGACGCCAAGACAATACGGGGCCGTCCTCGTGTGAGGAGGGCCTTAGATGTCTGTTGGATTCTCAGTCATCCAGGTCATGGTTTAGATTCTTGAAGATATTTCTCCTCTTCTCCAAAAAACCTCCAGTTTTAAGAGTTGACTAGGGAAGAGCTGGAATATGAAGCCAAAGTCTACCAGTGAAATGCAAATGGGAGTTGTTAACAGAGTCACTGAACTAGTTTTCCTATTGGAAGTTTGAATGGTAGACATTTTCTGGGTTGTTTGGGTCACATGCTCTCTGGGGAGTAGGGGTGAGTATTGACAAGAACCACACGATACGATACGTATCACAACACTCGGGTCATGATACGATAATATCATGATACATCATGATATCCCAGTATTGCAATTTATTGTGATATTCTACAGTTAACTAAGAAAAAACTAGAGATGGTGTTTATGTAAAGCACACATTATTACTCAAAACTGAAAGTACAAATCAAGTCAAAACTATTTGATTGAAAAAAACTTTTCTATTTGATTGCTTATTTGAAATATGTCAAATGCAGTGTAACATACATACACTTAACTTGAAAACACAGAGTGCATCAAGTCACTTAAGCTAATGTTACAAAGAAATTATTCTTGTTCTCCCTTTAATGTTGTATTGAAAGCATCCAAACCTGCAGTGCAGCTCAAATTGTAATTGAACACATGAGGAACAAAGTGCTTTGAGTTACTGACAGCACAAGAGTAAGTAAAATAATCACATAATTCTCTTGTCACTGTCTGAACTGAATAAACTGCATGAAAAACAAACTCTGGATACATATTTATAAGTTGCATTTTATTTTCAACTCTGACAAAACGTGAGTTTACAAAAAAAATCAATATTAATATTTGAAATATCAATATTTTATTGGAGGTCAAAATATCATGATATATTGCTGCACAATACTTTTTCACACCTGTACTGGGGAGTTGTCTTGTGGATTTTTTATAAGGGGAATCCAAAACTGCATTATATCTTAGAGATATAAAGCGTTTACAAAACAATGTTATCACCAGAGACAGAAAGGTTTTTCTTTGCATTTAACAAACAACAATGGCGAGTGGTAATCCACATTTTGTTGAAGGAGAGATAACGAACCTAGCACAGTTAGCAGCACATGTTTCTTGGTATTCGGCCATAGCTGTTGTTATTGTTGTATTAGGTGCATGCGCAACTTTATCTTAAAGCTATGGTCTACGATTTGGAAGCTTTGTACATATTAATAACACCGTTTATAAGGCTGTTATGGTCCTATGGTCCTATCTACACAGTATAAAGACCAAAAAGAATGAAAAAAATCCATTCAGTATATCCGCTGAAAAGCTGCATATTAGCTGACCAATCAAGCCTAAGAACCTGCAACTATTAATTGGTCCGTGAGTTAGTCCATGAGTCCATCCAATCCTCGTCTCCCTCACTACGCAGTACGCAGCATCTTGCCCATGGTCCCGCCTCCTCCCCTCTACCTCCGGTGAGCAGCTAGCAGCGTTAGCTACTGAACTATCATGGAGCTGGAAAAGCCTAGCGCCGAACCCGGGAATCCGCCTCCCTCTCCCAAGACAGTCTGGCTGCAGACCACCCTTCTCCTCTCCCCTCTCCCTCGTCTCCCTCACTCGCAGTACGCAGCATCTTGCCCATGGTCCGCCTCCTCCCTCTACCTCCGGTGAGCAGCTAGCAGCGTTAGCTACTGAACTATCATGGAGCAGGAAAGCCTAGCGCCCGAACCGGGGAATCCGCTTCCCTCTCCAGCGGGCCCAGCGGAGCTCTGCCCTTGGAGGAGGCCTGTTAGCGGGCTAACGGCTAACGAATAGCCTCAGCCGGCCGTCAGACCTTCAGCATCGGCCGTTTCGCCCCTGGTTGATCAGGTAATGGCTTTGTTTACTACAGTGGGAGATGTCTGCTGAATAACTCTGGTTAGTTTGTGCCTGTACGGGCTAATAACTTGTAGGGGAGCGGGTTAGCCTGTTAGCCGCTAATCGTTAGCACTGTAAGCTGAGCTGGGGAGGACAGGCTGAGAAAGATAAATCCTCCCCCACACTCAGCTCTGCTCTGGCGGCGCCAAACCCGCATTGCCGCCGGTCCAGTTGAAATGGCTACTGCTGTGTGTTATAAGGGAGATGTCTGTCGTGTTTGATACTTTCAGTTGAGCTGAGCTGTTTTTGATTGAGTTTGCTGCTGATATATTGTGCTAGTCGCTCGTAGCTCTGCCGGAGGGGGCTTATATGAGCCGACACGAGCTGGGGGCGGGATCTTGGAACACGGAGGGGAGAGGTGAGGGAAGGAGGGGCAGGCTGCGGTTTCAAATCGTAGACACCAGCTTTAAGGAGTACTGGGCATCACCGTTTTCCGTGACAACGCTGATTGCTGATTACATGGAGATGGATACCAAAACATCTTCAAAACTACTCATTCTGGACTCTGGTTTCAAAAGTTTGTGGATTGAGGCACTTCGTTCATAAGTAAACAGAAAAGTGCAAGCCCAACAAAAAAATCTTCCTTCTTTTCCTTGTCGTGTAAACGGCCCTAGTCCCACGCCTCTTTTCAGGGATGGTTTCTCCATCTATACAGTTAGCTTCCTTAATACTTCTTTCAAACCGCTGGTCTTCTCTGGATAAGATGGAGACTTGTCTTCAAAGGAACATCCTGTGTCTTGGCTTTCCTATGCTGTGCCATGTGTTTATGTAAATGTCATTTGGTTTTCCAGATAAAATGATAGTTGTATTCTTTGATGCATCAAATATGAGTCTCTGTCTCACAGTATTGGAGGGTTTGAAGTGTACAGGAATGCTGCGTTTGTGAAAGATCCAGAAATCAGAGAGTGAGACTGTATTTTTTTCAAGCTGAAACACATTTTACTTTTGGTCCACTCACCGTCTGCCTGCAGGCTAATTCGAATTGTCCCGCTAATGGATTGATAGGCCGACACCAAAGCGGTTTAATTTCTCTCATCATCACTGCTGCAGCCCTGTGCCCATCTCTCTTTCTCAGTGCTGTAATGTCAAACGCTCAAGCTAACATAATTGCGCTGAACTGTGTGTTTAGCAAACTTAATCTGGCGAGAAAATATTTGAGTGGAGCACAGAGGTGAACTCAATCACACTGATGAGAACTGTTCAGCCCAGGACATTAAACAAGAGCCAAAAAAAAAGTGTTTTCAATCGGTAGTTTCAGAGTAAGATTCCTTATAACGTAAATCATACCCAATGACAAGATTTGTATTTAAATTGAACTAATTTATTTTAACAATCATGGTTAAATGTTCTCATTTTAGGACCTTTCTTTTCTTTACCTCCCATTTTGTTCAAAAAGCATTTTGCAATCCCCATCAGACCTGCAAGAAAATAGAAACCTTGTCCTTGCACTGATTGCAGTTAAAGACCAAGAAATAGTTCCCTTGAGTACATGAGAAAACTGAACATACCTTTACCTGAGTTGTTTACAGAAAAGTATATCAATAGCCCAGCTCCAGGACACTATGGCTTTCATAACAGGCACATGTGTGCTCCGTTGTGGCTGCATCTTCTTGTGGTCACAGCTCTATTTCACCATATATAGCCTTCCAATAAAATACTTCTATTAAAAGTAAAGGAAGAATCCCAATAAATTTCCCCCAAAGTGGCCAGAACCATCAAATAACAGCTTAATGAAATCAGCCAAGTAAAAATAGTCTGATGAACAAGACAGTGTAAGTTCGTTTTGTCATAGTCATCAACAACCATTTTTTCCTCTGGTGAAAACGAGACAGTTACTAATAAAAACAAGGGCACATGGACAAAGCCAAAAACTGAATTAACTGACATTTTCATCAACAAATAAAAACTCGACTAAAATGTTTGACAGAGACTTAATCCAATCAGACCTAATTTGGTCATGTAGGAAGTAGAGACAAGTTAGGAATGTATCTAAACAGCTACTTTTGTTGTGTCGGATGAGTTAAGAGGGACATCCGATCACAGCTGCCTTAGCTTGGTGGTGGTGGGGTAAGTTGTGGAGCGATCAATGAGCCAATCGGAGCTGCTTGTTTCATGTTTCATTTTATCCAAGTGTAAAACATGACTCCAGAAATTCAAAGAAACATAAAAAATACTTTAGACTTTACCCTCCATATTTATAAAATTAGTCAACTAAACTAGACTAAAATCAGAACAATTTGGATCAAATCAAATCAAACTTTATTTATACGGCACTTTTCATATGCTTCACAGAGGCTAAAAACAACATAAAAACAGAAAACCCGGCCCGCCTCCCGCAAATACAGAGACATATCCAGACATACACTCGCAGACACTAACATACGCACACACACACCTGCGCCCACACACATTCATGCTAGTTGTAAAGAGAGAGAGAGAGACATGGCTGAGCATGAAGGACTGAGGCAAGGAATAAGCTACCTTTGGGGGCCATCAACACTGTGGAGGGCTCCTGGCCCACGAGGAGCGCAGCCAGAGACACCCTCCACCCCCCAAACCCCCCAGACAAGAGGCCCCACACCACAGTGCAGGGGCCTCCGGCCATGTAGGCGGAGCCATCCCCCCTGCCCCACAAGTGGACCAGGAGCAGCTTCCAGCGTGGAGAGCCCCCATGAGGAAGCCCTGGAGCTAAAACCATCAAACTCAAACAATAATAAAAATATAAGAAAAGTAGGACATAAAGAAGAGAGATAAAATAACATACAATGGATAAATAACGTAAAAAATTAAGAATTAAATAAATAAAGAATTAATAAAGAAATAATAAAGAATTAAATATGATAAGGAGTTTGACGAAAAGAATAAATAAGTTATACAGTAATAGAACAATAAATAATAAAGAAATGAATAACTCGATTATATCAATTAAAAGCTAGATTAAAAAGGTGGGTTTTAAGCCTCTTTTTAAAAGTATCAACAGACTCTTTGGCACTGAGATTCTCTGGCAGGCTGTTCCACAAACGGGGGGCCATGATAACTAAAAGCTGCCTCCCCGTGTGTCTTGGTTCTAACTTTTGGTACGGTTAAAAGGCCAGTACCAGAGGACCTCAAGGTCCGCGAGGGCTGATACGGTAAAAACAGTTCAGATAAATGAGAAGGCCCAAGGCTGTTAAGGTGACTAATTTATGACTGAAGCTAAGAGATATTTAGGCAAGAAACTATTACTCAAACTACATGATCAAGTGCTGTCAACATTAGGCCTGGGCAATATATCGTTTGAACATCGCCATCGCGATGTGCGCATGTGCGATAGTCACATCGCAGGGCGTGCGATATTTTTTTTTTTTTTTTTTGAACAGGCAAACTTTTGTTTTGCTTCATAAAAGCAGCAAGCTGCTCCATGCTCCCTCCCTCCTGCCGTAGCGCCCCCGTTCACACACACTCATCACACAGCCCCCACCATCCTGTGGACAGCCCTCAGGAGTAAATGTCCACACCCACGATCCTGGCAGAACCAATCTCCACTCATGCCGCGCTGTTCAAACTCAGATCGAGGAAATGGCATAGCTGAGCATTTCCGGAGATGTGGAGGGGGACAGTGAATGAGGAAGACGGTGGCATTGTCATGGTTTTTAGCGTCATGTCAGTCCGCGTCTCGTGCTCTGATCTACCGCCCTGCTCGGCCTTGTGTTCCGAGTCAGTGTGGGACGAAGAAGGATTGTACCTGGAGCATTATTTCCGTGAGGGAATTCCTGGAACGTCTCATCCTCTTCCTTGTCAGGAGTCCGTCAA
Source organism: Scarus forsteni (assembly GCA_036419115.1). Classification (NCBI taxonomy): domain Eukaryota; kingdom Metazoa; phylum Chordata; class Actinopteri; order Labriformes; family Labridae; genus Scarus; species Scarus forsteni. The sequence goes on from JAZDUH010000341.1 coordinate 7,210,559, forward strand.
AGTTGGCTGAATATCCCCTCAGAACGACTGACCGACCGAGTTCCTACTGGGAACTCGGTGAAACTTCGCCACCCCTTTGATTCTCCTCAAAGCACCTTTAACCGTCATCGAGAGGACAAAATGGCATAAAAATCAAAATGGCTGTCCATAAACAGTACATCTTAATCTCACTGACAGCCCTCGTGTTTCATTCCACATTAAAGAAGATGGTGTCAGACAAAGCTCCATTTTTACACTGATACTCAGAAAGGATTCCTCCACCGAGCTGATGGCACCCTGAGCCAAATCACCCAGATGCTTTTTTAATGCTGCTCTGGCTCAGGGTTGGCTGTAAATTGAACATGGGAGTATAATTCTGAGGTGTCTGTTTGTCGTGCTCAAACACTGGTGAACCTCCTGCCTGTGTGCTTTAATCAACGCTCCCCAGTTCAAAGAGGATTTTAATTCCTCCCTCCTGGATGTCTGACGCTGCATCACCCATGCTGTGTATGTCAGAATATGTTACAATTTCTATTTGCTTATTGTGAACTTCTGCATTAGCATCGAAGCACGTTTGCAGACGAGTTGCTGGGTAACCAAACACCTCCTTAGCCCGAGATCGTGCTGTTATTTCTGAAATTTACGTCAGGTTTTTTCACTCCTCTAAGAATAAACGCTCACAGGCTGCTTTGTCAGGCCGAGGAGCTGAGAAGTCTTGCTAAGGTAATCGTCGCATACCTCTCATGGGGGGAACTTTTTGAAAATTTAAAACCACAAGATTTGAATAAATCCAACAGAAAGACAGAATAATGCTCAACAAAGTGGAGAAAGGGAACACATTTTCTCCCCCACCTGCAGAGTGAGCATAATTGTCCCAAAAACATGCCAGCTCCTCTGAAAAAATGCATTAGCACACGATTTTAGTGACACAATCGCATGCTGTAATTTTTGAAAGAGACAGGTACAAAATAATGCAAATGGATCCTGTGATGAGAGCATCTTAGAATGGGTCTAAACAAACCTCAGAGTGCTTTTACCTCTGGAGTATAAAAGCACCAGAGCCTCACCGTGTCCCAAAGGAGTAATTGTCCCAGCAGGGGTCGACTTGACACAGCCGACTTTGCCTTTTAGCCAAACTTTCTATTTTTTCCCTTCACCCTGCCTCGCTAATCACACTTCTAAAGTCATCCAAAGTAAATGACAGGCTGTTGTGATTTTTCCAAGAACTCTCTCCCCCCTTACACTTCAGCTTTCAAGGCATCCTTCTGTAATAGCACAGAGGCAACAGCAGCAAATGGAAACCCAATTGGACCCCTCAAAGGTGAGGATGAGGAGCATGAGTCAATGGACTTCCTGCCCCCCCCTGAGTCAAGCTCTCCTCAGGCTCGGACCAGCTTTGATCATATGCTGGAAAGCTCAGAGCTGAGAGGTGCATTAGAGGCTCTGTGTGGCTGCTTTTTTCACCCTGAGCTTCATTTTTAGGCCTTTGTAGTCTGCTTTTACTTGCAGGCTTTATCAGGATGAATGAACGAAGGAGAGAACAAGCAAAGAAGCAGCATCCATTCTTTTGGAGGAGTTACTTTCCATTGTTGTTCCTGAGTTTGTCACAATAAGAGATTTATTCATGTTGATAAAACTCTAGGAACGTTTAATCACAGTATAGCTGTCCCATTGCCTAGAGATGCTGTGAAAGCACAATGACAAGGGAAGAGCATTAAATGATTTTGAGAGACCTTCTAAATAAGAGATGGCTGTTCAGGACAAAGACCTCGATCTTTGAGTTGACATTTGTGCAAAGTTTGAAGAAAATCCTCAAAAGCATTCTTAAAATGTCACATTCACAGTGTGATGGATTTTCAATGGTCCTTGAAATATTTAGACTCGAGGAAACCCTGAACTGAAAGTGAATATTTGTGCAAAGTTTGAAGAAAATCCCCAAAAGTGTTCCAGAAAAAACAAATTTAACACCTTTGACATACAGTGGAAAATCTTTGCAGAGCTTATAGAAAATCCCACAAAACAACCCGAAGATATCAATTTTTACACGCATGACATAAACGTATGGCTCAGGCAAACTGAAGTTAAACGTGACCTTAAAATCATATCAATTCACTCTTGTATTTTAGTGAATATTTGTGCAAAGTTCAAAGAAAATTCCCCAAAGCGTTCTCTGAAATATTACTCTTTCAAGTGATGAACCTTCAAAGGGTTTTTGAAATACTCCATTTCCATCTAAATTTACCAATAAGTGATGAACTGGAGGCTACAATAGTACCAGAAATTTGCAACATGAACTTCAAAATGTAACCAAAACACCTTTGATATACACTGTAAATCTGTGAATAGCTTGAAAAAAATCCCTCAGAACAGTCTTGAGATATCACTTTAACAAGCACGAGATGAATTTATGACTCAAACAACTCTGACGTCAAACATGTGACCTTTAGATCGAATCAGTGCACTCTTGTATTTCAGTGAATATTTGTGCAAAGTTGAAAGAAAATTCCCCAAAGCGTTCTTGAAATATTACTCATACAAGAAAGAGATGAACCTTCTAAAGGTTTTTGAAATATTTCATTCCTCAGATTGAATTTACTAACAAAGGTGAGCTTGAGGCTACGAGACTCAGAAATTTACCGTATTCCCTTCAAAATTGAACCAAAACACCTTTGATATACAGTGGAAATCTGTGCAGGGCTTAGAGAAAATCCCTCAAAACAGTCTTGAGATATCGCTTTTACAAGCAGGAGAGAAGCTTAAGGCTCAATCAACCCTGACATTAAACATATGACCTTTAAGTTGAATCAGTTCACTCTTGTACTGCAGTAAGCGTTTGCACAGTTTGAAGAAAACTGTCCCCCAAAGCGTTCTGGAGTAGGGGAACACAAGTCGAGTTTTTTTGTCGATATTTGATATGCTGATATATTCAAGCTTAACTTTGCTGATACTTACATTTTTTGGCAAGACATCAAGGTTTCTCATTTTCTAAATTCTTATTTTAGTCAGTTTATCCTTGAATAAAAGTAAATATCAATGTAAGATTAAGATAGTTTTCTCATAAGACCAACAAATGGACAAAAAACATTATTGTGATTTTTTAAATTATTTTTTATTTTTTTATGTTATAAAGTGGTGATTCTCAACTGGTGGGGTGTGACCCAAAAGTGTGTTTTGGACCCTTTTTCAGTAGGTCGCGAGTATTTGCCTGGTCATTTTTTTAAAATAAAGTCCTGTGCCTTTGTTTTGAAGGTTATTTTTCATTTAGTAGAGTGATGCTTTTCACACTCCTTAACAACAGTTGGTGCTTATACCCTGTACTGCTATTTGACACACATTTCAATTGAAGGGTGTTTGTTATATATTTGCCATGTGTTGCCTGGAGCTGGGCTTGAACCTGCAACCTCAGGATCACAGACCAAGCGAACTATCCCACTGCGCCACAGACATCCCACTGCACCACTTCTCAGAAGTTTGACGTCTTTATTTCATATTTGTCCATTAAAGCTCCATGGAGTCTGCTAAAAAACTTACTGAAGTGCTTTGTATGTTGTAACAGCCCCATGATCAGTGGCTAATGTTGTGCTAATAACAACTACAGAGCTGTTCAGTATGTATCCACTGTATCGGGCTTATCACAGCTACACTTAGATTTACACTCTTGAGATGCACTACTGTGTTCCCGTCAAAATGAAGCTGATTAAGGGTGATTCCCAGTTCTACCCCTTAGCCCTTGGTTTTGCGCTTTCACGTTCAGTGGAGTGGTTTCCTAATACTCTGTATGGCTAAGGGGAAGAGCTAAGACAACAGGCTACACAGCCCCTTAAGCGTAGACAGGCTGGGACCTTACTTGAAATGAAGGGATAAGAGAATTTCCCATAATGTTGACATGAAGCAGAGTTGAGACCGCAGGAAGCGTTGAATTGTAAGCAATTATTTTGTCATCAAGTAAATATTAATCATGTTTTTAGTTGTTGGTCGCATTCAAAATTTCTCGTTGTAACAAGCTAGCTTTCACAGCTGTGGCTACGGTTATTGTCGCATCTGCTTACATCACAGCCAACAGGCAGCTCCGGGTGATGACGTAGCATAATCGAATGGCGTCTCGTTTATCAGCTGTGTGTTTTCACCCCTTCCCCTTGGCCCTCAAAACAGAGGGTTAAGGGAAAGGGGTAAGACAAAGTGTTTTTTATTTGTATAAAAAAATAAATCAAATAAAATGATAAATAAAAACCCAATAAACTCCAAAAGTAGGACTGAAGGTCTGTGGGCTGTCTGTCTGGGATCAGGCTCTGCCCTTGTTAGTTGATTAGCTGGGCTCATCGCAAATAAGAAAAACAAAATCAAAAGGAAGAGATAAAACCATGTTTGACATTTGTGCTGCTGGAGTGGCGGATTTGCATACACACAGAAAATAGCGTGTGTTTAGCATTTAGCAATAGCATTTTGTTTTGTCTATTGTGTTTCCCCCCCAAATGGTTAAATCACCCTGCTTGTATGTTATGTGACCCTTTTTTGCTATATGTCTTAGTCTGTCTATGTTGTTTGATTTTGCAATAAAAAAAAAAAAGATGAAGGCATAAGACAAAGGGGAGGGGCGTAAAACTAAAGTGTAAAACTGAATATTTCCCTCTCGAGCATTGCCACATGCAGGTCATTTTGGTTTCTAACTAAACTTCTTTTTGTGTTGGCGTACTTTAATATTCAGTATTACTGGAGGCTCAAAGTGCAGCAACTATTTATTTTTTATAGTTTAGAGAAGTTGAAAATTCCCCTCTATTTGGGTCACAGTTTGGAATTAAGGGTGATGGTGGGTCCCCTTCACAAAAATCCATACATATTTGCACCAACTTTACACCCTTGGATTTATAAGCATGGATAATAAAGGATAAAAAAATCGAAGCTTTGTGTTATACATAAACATTTAAGGTAAGTAGTGACCTTTTCCAACAATACTGCTGGTTGTTAGCATTTCCAATCTGATGCCTGCGGAGCACCAGCGGAGCACCAGCAGAGCTTCGTTTTCCCTTTGTGTTTGTTTGTGACCTGACACAGAAAAATAACATCTTACAAGAACGTCAGTTGCTGGGAAGCCGTTAATGGATTTTTCCACTTATGTTCTAAAAAACAACCGACAAGTAGCTTTATTACTCAGGTGCATCGGGCTCTTTTGCTGCTGTCGCCTTGGAGACGACCCCCTTCTGGCCCAGTTTAGCAGGCCTGCCCTCTGTTGAGTATGAGCGCTGAAGCAGTTCATACAGTGCTTCACAGAGAGAGCACACACACCTGTTTACACATTCTGCTGCCATAAACATGAGGAATACGTGATCTCTTTGGACATCGCAGGGTCGTGATTATATCATCTGTTTTATATCCGTGTAGCAACATTCAGAGACAAGACAAGGTTATTTAGACATTATGCAGAATGGGGATGAAGGTCAGAGGAGCTTTTTTATGCAGCCTCTTTTCTGTGGATTAGCACTTGAACGACTAAAAACAGACTAAACTGGTTAATTACACAGAAATTTAAGATATAAAGACCTTGCAGCGATGCTTTTTATGTTCTAGTCCTTGTTTGGTCTTTTCTCGAATCCCTTTCTTAACATTTACTATTGTATTTTTGTAAAGGAGTAGAGCCTCATATTTATTTATCCATTAAAAATACAAAAAATCAGTTCTGCTCCAAATATGTCCCTTGTCCTCCATGGTCAAGAGTCTTTTACCACTCGTTAGGCCTGTCACCATAACAAATTTTGCTTGACGAAAATGGTCCAACATTTTTTCATGATATTTATTAAATTATTGCTGATAAACTATGCTATAGTCAACATTATATTGAAACATTGTTTTATCATTATTGTAATTATATGCCAGAAAAAAGTGAGTACATCATATTAAAAGCAATAAACTTTAAGTTCTTAAGAGTATTTAACTGTAACTGGGAAGTCAAGAGCTTTTAAATCAAATAAATTAAACAAACAAACAATATAATAAATTAAAGCAAACAAAAAAAGTAAAAACCCAACGATAATGAAATGGAATCTCTTTTAAAAAAAATTGCATGTAAATTACAGTCATTATAATAACCAAAACAATGAAGAAATAGACCCTGTCTCTGTAAAGAAAAAATACACTCAAATAAAAACACACAATAAATAAAATGGAGTTTATACAGTTCCTGAATTGTTTGTGACATGTACATTCTCCCAGTCAATTTGTACTGTCTGTCAAACGTTGATGAAATGCTGACTTTTCAGTTGAAAGATTGCATTTATTTTGCAATGTAGCGAAAGACGCTGTCTGTGAGCGCGCTCCATTTTGCAGTGTTTTACTGTTGGCTCTTCGCTAACTGCTATGAATCAACTAATGACCACTTATGACAGAGCTATAGCATGCAACCCTGTAAAACTGCCATTTAAATTAATTGGGCATATCTTAAATGGAGAAATTCCCAACTTAATTTGATTTTAGTAGAAAAAATGAGCTATCATATGGTCCCTTGTACCTGATGTAGGGAGGGGTCCCTTTCACATTTAAACCTATACCCTACCAATGCCCGGTACCTGGGAATCGGTATCGGTACTCAACAGTACCAATTTTCGTTACTTTTGCGTGTGTTTATGGAGTAATAATATTAATTTGTTTAATATTAAGATGTCAAATTTTTTCAATGTAAATTTATTTCTCACTATATAAGATTTGACAGATGTATATCAAAACAACATTCAACTGTTTGTATTGTAACATTGTAGTTGTTCCAAAAATTTCTTCAACATGAAAACCAGTAACTAAAACGAACCACAACTTAATAAATTAACTCACTTTAACTTTAGGGCAGTTTGACAATGGGTCCGACAGAGCTGTAAATAAAAAAAGCATTTACATTAACGTTACAAAGTACGAGGAACCGACCTGATAATGATAACTGATGTTAAAATGCCAAGCTAATACCATCTTAAACACGAGGCTTATTTACCTGGACCAGGTATCCTCCTTGTTACATTTGCTGCCATCACCAAATGTTAAAGCCATTTCTTTTCCTGTGTTTCTGGTGACAGACGACTAGTCTCCATTGGAAACAGGCGTGCTAACAGTGCCGAATGAATCCTTTGTGGTTGTAGATCTGAGGCTATCAAAATTGTGCACTCTTCAGCTTTAACGAAAATTTTGTGCGTCACCAGGTGCTTTCTCAGATTTGAAGCATTTCCGCCGCTGGCCTTACACTTGGCGTCACAAATATTGCAGCGAGCATAATCTCCATCACATTTAGTAAAGTAGAGCCATATTTTAGAGCACTTTCTCTCTGCCATGCTTGCTTTGTTGACTGAGCCCGCGGCTGCTGACATCATTACGCTATTGCTGTGCTGCGTTCAAGTCTGGTATGGAAATTCACCTACTCTACCCAATAGTATGCCTGCTTCTTCCACTCCCTCACAGTCACAAGGATGCATTTAGGTACCTAAACATGGCACCGTTTGATTTTACGTGAATCGGTACTCGGTAGTACCTACAGAATCGGTCGGTACCTCTCAAAGTACCAAATGCGGTACCCATCCCTAACCTGATGTGGCTTATATTATTTATAAAGTCAAAGTAAATGCAGCTGAAGCTCTTTATCTATTGTCCTTTACCAGCGAGTTACTTTGTGTTTGAACATAAAGCTAAAAAAAAAGAAATGTTAAAGTTTAGATCAATGATTATAAGGCAAACTGATGTTATGTAACTTGGTCTATTGTGTCACTAAGTATTGATACTTTGACAATTAAAATTGTTTGGATTACTCATCCCTTTAAGAAGTAAATGCTTAAGTTTAGTTTCACTAATTGTCAGAAATTATTTTTCTTGAGCCCACAACCTTGACTATCACCTGTTTTACATTAATAAAGGGAAGTCTGTAAGCATCTCTTTATAAAGCTCTTTTAAGGTAATTCAGCAGAATTAACTAAACCCATCATTAAATAACATCCATTAAGTAAATCAAAATGCTGTATTAGTAAAGTCAAGTGCTGAATTTTAAGCATTTTATTCGACATTGGAATGAAAAAAGAACAGGAGAATCTTAGGGTTCGCGGGAATGCTGTTTATAGATCTGTGTAAAGCAAAATAAAATGAAATCTCAGATTACGAAGAAGCACAATATGCAATTTCTGTCTGCATACGCCTCAAAATATTATCCCTTTTTCTTCTCAAGTGTTTTGCAAGGTCTGAATCTTATTTTATAGTTCTTAAAATGTCGAATCAAACACATCTAACCAAATAGTTTTGCTGTCTATGAACTGCATGTTTTCAGTCTGTGCGCTTCACAGCACACAACAGTTGATTGTTACCTAGCGTCTGATTTATGTGGAGCCTCTGTGTGCTCTTTTAAAAAGCAATATCTTTGTTGAAGTGCTACATGAGAGACCTTGTTTTATCTCATATCTCTATATTAGTCTACAGTTTGTCCTCTATGATAAATCTACCTTCCCTCCTCGTACACTAGCCGTTTAGGTCCCTGTGCACTGTTTGATGCTCCAGGCATGTGCATGAATAACAATCATCTTCCCTCCAGTAGCTATAAGGGTATTGCCTCGGGGAGACAGATAAAGCATTGTGGGAAATGACGGAGAATGAGATAGGAATCAGCCATCCTTAGTCAAGATGGTGCCCACTCTCAAATGGCCGTCCGCCAACCAAGCGAGCAGCTATCTCTCCTGCTCCGCCGATTGCACAGCGGACCAGGCACATGTCGACATCCATCATGATCATGTGTGACCCAAACAGGTCCAGTTCATGAACAATGTTTATACAGAGGCAGGGCTACAGATGTGGTGACACAATAAACATTGTTCAACCAAGCACCGGCCTGTTTGTCGACATGTACCTTCCACACAGGATTGTTCACTGGTTGGACAGAAGAATCACAGGCAGTATTAAATGTATGTGGCACAATATCATTTTTTTAATAATGCAAACTGCTAAAAGGTGAAGAGTTATTTGCATGTACACATAGGAATTAAAAAAAACACTGTAAATGTTTCCTTCATAGACAAGAACCCTCCAGTTCATTTTGTTGAACAACTTTCCATCAAGATACATCCATGTATCATTTATTAACAGCATAGAACGGTCATTATCTTTAAAACAGCTTAAATTTGTTCAGTTTTTAAACAATGGTGGTTGGGAGGCATCCTTTGAACCAGGTGTTTGTTTGCCATAAAAGGAACAGATCCCAACTTATCTTTGCAGGCATAGTAAACATTAAAGCACATCCTGGTAAACTGAAGAAACATCAACTTCTTGATTGGGCTTGGTGAGACATTAAACACGTTTCACACCAAAAAAAAGTCAGCTCTGAGTAGGGCTGAAACAGAGGGGTATGTGAATGGACTGGAATCTCCTACCTGAAAGTATTTGTTGGCATTAACTTCAACAATTTCTGGGGATACACAACAAAATTTGGATGATATCGATATTGGCAGATAATAGTTCCAGAAGTTAAATATTGGTATCAGAAGATCTTAAAATTTCTGTCAATATATGCGGACCATATTTTGGGAATATATTTTGGCGCTTTATATCTCAAATAGGGTCTGAATAATTGGCAGAATGTACAAATGCATGTTGTTAATTTACAGATGCAAGAGAGCACTGGCAACACTTAGTAGTTGGTTAAATAAAGGTTAAATAAAATAAAAAAGTAGCTCAGGAAACAGCTTTATTAGACCAATGTGTTTCAGCTTGCATCCTTCATCAGGATCTACAAGTGTTGCTGGAGCTCTTTTGAGCTCTTCAAGACTTTTACTCACCAAGCACCTTGGAAGTTGGTGAAGCTGTCCTGGACTTCTGACTACAGCCTCATTAACCTTCCCCACCTTCCCTGATGGGATCTTGTTACTCCTTAACAGGTTCTTGATGGTCCTGTCCATGCTAAAAATTTGATGTTGTGAATTTCAGGAAAGGTTTGTGTTAATTTGTGATGTCAAGATTCCTCTCTGTTGCTTTGGCAGTTACGCAGTTAAAACAAAAGGCTGAAGCTATGGGGAAGCACCATCACAGGGCGACACCCTGTGTGTGTATGAATGAGCCTGTTTTCAGAGGAATCTAGGCACTTGGAAGTTGGCTGGAAACTTGCAGGGAGGGGAAATTGAAGTGGCAAGATCTTTACCTTACCATCAGTGAAAATCTAATGTCATAAATCCAAATTAAAATGCCATACATGCTTTTCCCGTGCATGTGTACGTTCTCTTTAAGCTCCGGCTTCCCTCTCAGTAAGTTGATTTCTGACTTTTACTTGCCCTTAGGTACGAGTGTGAGCGTAAGTGGTTGTCCCTCGATTAGGACTGGGTATCGGTTCAGATTTTCTGGATTGATTTGACAAGATATTACAATGTCTCAAATCGATTCGATTTACGGTTCAATTCGATATTTATTCAGTCTGGGATATCTCAGGTAAAAAAATGCTGTAAGTTTAAAAAGTGACCTTTTGACCTGGTACATTATTACCTCCGCCAAGGAGGTTATCTTTTCGGGAGAGTTTGTTTGTCTGTCTGTCCTTCTGTCTGTCTGTCTGTCCTTCTGTCTGTCTGTGTACAAAATAACTTAAAAAGTTATTCATGGATTTTGATGAAATTTTAAGGAAAACTGATTCGATTTTGGTGTTGATCCAGATCAGCGTCTGGTGGCCATGACAAAAAATGTGATTTTTGTGAATAACTACTGAACTAAAATAGATATCATTATGAATCCAATTGCTAATGGTATGTTTTCATGGTCAAGAAATCTAAATATTTTGGTGAAATAAAGGTAGGACTTATATTTATGGTGAAAATCACAATATGGCTAAGGACTATGGTGCTGACGGAGATCTGCACTCTCCGAGTGCTTTTCTAGTTAAAAATTGTTTTTGCATTAAGAACTGAACCCAAAGAAGTTACATTATTTATATATTAATGATATGCAGTAATGCATCTTCTGCATATTACTTGTTTTTGTCCAACTCGTATTTTCCGTCTTGCTTGTTAAATCTGAAATACATCCAAACATCAGCTTTCTACTCGCTGATGGTGCCCATATAGTGCTACTTGCTTCCACCATACTTGCAGTAACATCTCACATGATCTCGTTCAATGGAAAGCAGCGCTAAACGCTGATCACGCGAGACTAGCAGAGTGGATACCACAGGCTGCTTCTCTGCAAGTCCAATGAAGAAAAAACTACTCACGTTAAAAGATCGATCTTTGGATTTTATGGATCAATTATGAGCCATGTAAAGGGAAATTGATTAAAATCGATTAATTTTTTAAACCCAGCCCTACTCTCTATGTGGCCCTGTGATCAGCTGTCCACCCATGCCAGGTTATACCTACATCTTGTCCAATGACAGGCCCCAGCCCCCTGCAGCCCTGTAAGGTATCAGCGGCTAGGATAATGGATGGATGGATGGACCTCTCTCTGTAAACCTACACACAGAGAACAGGATTCTGATGTAAGAACGTGGCTGCCAATGTACTCAGTTATTTGGCTGAAGTTGTTTTCTAAGATATATTTTTAAATTGTTCCATTGTGCGGACAGTGTTAGCTGGACAGAAATGCAGTGCTAATCCATCATCCTGGCATGCATTTAGAACATTTAGCCCAGTGAAACAAGTTATTTTCATCCAAAACTACAGAAAGCATAATGAAGACAAACGAGGGAATACACAAGACAACATTTCAGAACTTCTCCTTCGTCATTGTCCTTGAGTAACCTGAAAAGTTTCCTTTATTTGAGATCCTTGGGTAAACTGTGAATCCGTGTTTTCTTTTAATTTCTTGGGTTACCAGGGAGCAGCTTCCCTTCCTCAAAGTTTCTCCTCCTCGCTGACAGAGAGTCACCCCCAAAGTACCTTGACACAGAGAGTAAACAAGACCGCCTCTGTTCATCACTGTAATCTTGTTTGTTCAGAGGGCAGTGTCTGTACAGGACAGCACAGTGCCACAGGGAGAAAGGGCCAAGCTGAGGATATTGTGATCAGTGCTTTCAAGTCTTTTGGGGTGTATCTGCCTATCTGTAAAGCTATAATGTGAAAACAGTAGAAGGTCAGCTTTAACTAAAAAAGGACACAAAGAAAGAACTTAAACTGTATTAAATCTCATAATGCTCATGTTTCTCTGGTCAGTACATGTGTCTTTATTTAAGGATCAGAGCATAATCAGTCAGCTCTGCATGCCTGTTGATCTTAGCTGCAGCCATATATACAGTATCTCTGTGTGTGCTTTGGACTCACGCCATGTTTGCCTTCATGTAATGGACCCGAGCCACCTTGTCTAGAAGGTTGATATATTTGCATCACCTACAGCCTCTGTCTGGTTTGAGAGTAGCAACATGGCTTCATTTTTCTGTGGTTTATTTTTCTTTCATACTGCTCTCCGTCAGACAGAATAAAACTTAAAACCAATATAGCTATTCTCCACGAGTTGTGGTAGTAGCTGTGATCTATTTTTCTTCCATCTGGTCCTTTGTGGCACCGTGACTCATACATAGTCAACCAGTTTCAGGTAATAACATCACTGAAGCAGCTTGAAAGTATTCAGAGTTGAGCCGGCTTTCAGCTATGTCAGGCAGCCCTTGCGTATTGATTGGAGTGATGTGTAACCTTCTTCTTACCGGTTTGTAGATGTTAACCTGGTGAGGACTGGAGGCTGGTGATGCTAGCAATGCTTGGTTAGCCAAACTTTGATATGCTATGTTAGTTTCATCTATTAGATTACTCAGTATTTATATTATTGACATGCCTTTATTTTAAAGTGCCCTTTACAGATAATGTTTGTTTGAAGGTCAGCAACTCTACACAGCATGAAAGTTCCAAAATATGATAATAATAACAACAATAACAATAATAATACATTTTATTTTTAAAGGGCTTTTCATGATTCCCAAGGACACTACAAAATTTAAAACAACAAAAATACCAGAAAGCAGTCAGTTGTGCCAGGGTCCACTGACCTGGGGGTTGCAGAAAATAAGACATGAGGAGAGTGGAAAAAGATCAATTCCAATGTAGGCACCTGTCAGAGGAGCCCAGTGTTGGATTGGAAAAAACACTTCAGCACACGAGCAACATATTACAACAAACACAGAGACCAGCACATGGGAACAAAGAAGGCATTGAGTTGGAGGGGAATGCCTGAATGTGTGCCATAGTGGATGTGTATGTATAAGCCTGTGACCTTGACTCAGCTACAGTCCTGCTCATAGTCTCTACCACCTGATAGCATGACATAAGGACGGACTTGGAGAGTTCTGATCCAGAGGAAAGTTCACATGAATGGAGAGATAATGGCCTCAGGGTCAGAAGGGAGCCAAAAACAGATAAGAAATTGTTTGGGTCGGGTCGGCTGTAATTCCCCATCGGCATCAAGTCTCACTGGCCCTCAGATAGCATTTTCCAAATATCTGAATCTTTGTGGTCCAAAATGTAAGTGCAAAGAAAGAAAGGAAATGTCATGTTCAAGCATATATTCTAAAGTAAGGTTGCCAATAAAAAAGACTTTGAAACTTTTTTTTTTATACTTTTCGATACCACGCTTTAAAATTGTACAGTACTATTAAATGTTCAGTAGGTTCTACTGAAAATACTGAACCTAGAAAAACAGATCCAGAATCAGATTTTCCGCCTGGAGAAAAAAGATGGGGTTTTTTTTGTCAATCTATATTTCACGTGTGGCAGGTATGAAAGAAAAGATGACAAACTCTCTAGGCTGTTATGGTGCCTCAAAATCAAAACAAAGGGACAAACATTAGCATAGTCATACGGGCAGACACCAGAGTTATACTCGGAAACAAAACTAATGTTGTGACCTTAGACTGAACTGTTGTCCTGTTGACACCTCAAACCCATTGACCACATTGAGGATAAATTCAGGTACTGTGACAATCCTATTCAAAACTTTTACCAGTTTGTCGCCCCTAAAATGAGCTACAATGCTTACATGTAACCTCTGTGAGCTTGCACTTCAGTCTTTCTTCTCCAATAGCCCACCTCTTTGTACATACCAGCCCCTTCCCACCCTAATTTAAAATGACTGCCTCCACATGAGAGGAGTTTACCATCCAAAGTGATCTCCTGGGTTCATAATTACTCCCCCATTGAGAAGCCATCAAAGGAACAAGGACAGGCTAAAGATGAAGTCGCAGCAGAATAACTCTTTGTCTTATGCAGCAGCTGCTGTCTGCATTTTACCAAGGTGCTGCGTCTCTCCACCCAAGAATCGATTTAGGCTTTTTTGGTGTGAAGAACAGCGGGCGGGGTGCTGCATTGAAATAAAGGGGTGTCATAATGTCACATAGGAAAGAAGAGTGAGAATCTGTTGCAAAAATAGAAGTGTTAAAAAATGATAAAACACAAGTCTCACTCTTGAGTTACAGCTTTTCTCTGAGTTATTGTTTTTTGCTCAGGTGTCAATCTTTGCACCGTGTTGCATTTATAGTTCATTGTTGCTCAGCATTGCTGGCAAATAGAGTGCAGCCTAGAAAAAACCTTATCATAGACAACATAACAATGCTTCTGGGTGACGGCGTAGGGTGAAAGACTTCATCCGACAACCCAACAGAAGGGAAAACTGAAGATATAATTGGAAATGGCAGGACTTCATGCTGGGTTTTGTCAAACATCTTATTCACATTATATTTCTCACCACCTGCTGTATCGAGCCATCTTGTTTAAAAGAAAAGACACAGACATTTGATTTTCTTCACAGATTAAAGCTAATGAAAGAGGAAGCAGCCAAATAGCCTGACTGATAGTGGGAACCTTTTGCTTGGAGCAGATGGTATGCCTCATGGAGACCTATGCACATACAGATCTGCCTTATGTAGATGAAGAGCACGGTTGTTATGAGGCATGCTGGGAGGAACAGTTGCTAAGCATGTGAGCTGCCTGCATTTTGTAGTAGGAGACACGAGGATGGTATTTCAAGGCACAAAGGATCCCAGCATCACAGGCCTCTTTCATTCACAAATAGCCTCCTGACATTAAAGATGCTTTAGATGCTGGGACCCAATGAATGAAGTTTCCAGGGCTGCAGTACGTCACTGGATATTCTGTAGGTGCTGCATGATTATGAGGAAAGATGTAGAACCTGAATACCCTTGTTGTTACTGTATACCAAGTGCATATTTAGAACTAAGATAGGGCCCTATGATTGCAGAGGGAATCACAGAATTGGATATTAAAAGCAAAAGGAACATATCTCTCTGGGAAAATATTCTGAGGGGTTCACTAAGGCTGGGGACAATGCATACTTCACTTCCCCTCCTCCTCCTCCTCATGTCGTTGGAAACATATTGAAGTGGCCATCTGAGACACTAGGTTGGCAAAGAAGCAACGAAACTCCCGGCTAGCTCCAGTTTAACAATGGTTATTATGTGTGAGGTGATCAATGTGTAAGAACCACCTGAAAAGAGTGATTGTATTTTAGTACTTTATACTGTGTCTTGGGGTTAAATTTGCATAAAATACTAAGAAGAGAAATCTCTAAGAAGTATAACAAGTAATAAAAAACAAGTGGAATAGGGTAAAAACTAAAGCAGGATTTGCGGAAGCAAAAAGGATTTTAAAGGACTCTACTAAGAAGGCTGACGATTTATAACAATTGGGTCTTTAAGTATGGCTAACTTTATAAGGTGTGCCACTAAATACTTGTTTTTGGAGTTGCTGCTGGCATGCCTCTGTGCTGGCTTACTCCAGAACAGTAAAATGTGCCTCAAACTTTGATTATTGTAATCTGTGTCCTAAAATTATGTAATGGTTTTATTACAAGAACACTCTGATCGTGTTAGTATTTTACTTGTTAACTTAACTTCATTAACATGGCAGTTTTCAATTGTAAAAATGCAGGCTGCGGAGAAAATTAAATACATTTAAAGGTCTAGTATGAATTTTACTGTATTATTTTGCTGTATTATGAAATGTAACAGCTCATAAAAGGTATTTTAAATATAATAGCTGAGTTATATTCAGCTATAACCTTAATTTCTAGTTATTTACTTCTTTGAAATTGCACACAACAGGTATGTAACAAAAAGATCTTTGATAATCATTCATAGAAAATTTTGTCCAAATCAAATAATCAACTCCAGAATGGAAATTCAATCAAATTTTGAGACAAGAAAAGATTCATATGCCTAATGACTTATGGTTTAGCTGCTTGCATTTTGGAGGTTGAATGTCTCACCGGTAATATCTCCTATAGATGCATGGCTTATTGCCTCAGCAGTCTGACATGGTTGTTCTGCTGGCTAAAGAGTTAAAAAGCATACACCAGAACAAGCTGGAACATCCCCTCTTTTTATAAAGCAAAAAAAAAAAGAGTAATTAAGCAGCAACTTTTGATAATTTGTCCCTGGTTGAAATAGATCCTAATAAAAGTCTTAAGCCAAATCTGAGGGCGGAAGGAAACTCTAAACTTTTAATGAAGCTCCCTGATCAGTTTCTTACATAGTTGGTACACCATCATCCCGTGTAGCTCATTATTTTGAAGAAACTCAACCTTTTAAGTTTGGTACTGCTGTTTTTGGACATGCTGGCTGCGTTGGTGGACATGATGCATGATCCAGGAAGTTCAGTTTATTAGGAGAATATTTCAAAGGCTCCTTGGAGGCTGAAATTGTGTGCAAGAGTTTCTGATACTCACAGACAGGATTTGACCACTCTGTGTCAAAAAGTCCCCTTAAGTGTTGAAGCTTAATGGACAACTAAAATACAGTCTGTGAGCTGATTTATTTACGTGAATGTAGTGTAGAACTGGGAACCATAGATCCACAGTAATATCTTTTTTTTTTTAATCTAAATCTTTCTACTGAGCATTGGAATCAACGGTAAAATAAACGTGAAAACACTCAGAGGGCTCTAATTTCGTAGACCAGGCGCAGTTGCAGGCGCACCTGCCCGGCACCGCGCGGACAGGGTGTGACCAGCGCACTTTGCAAGTTTCCTGCAGTGCCAAGAGAGGTGCACTCAAGGAGCAGAGGAGCGCAGAGAGGTACATCCACGCCTCCGTCCCTGCCCTTCCGCGCAAGTGCCAGAGAGGGAGGAGAAAAGGCGTGAGTGGGTTCAACACAGGCAAGTGCTGTCTTCACCAATCAAATGAGCGCCTCTCCTTGCCTTTAAATGAGCTGCGGCCGAGGCGCAGCGTCTGATTGGTCTGAATGATCCCCGCCACCGCGGAAACAATGTGCTGGAGAGACCCGGCAGCGGAGACGGTCACTGCTGCTGTCACTTAAGCAGCTGTGAGAACGGACTGGCCATCAGGGCGTGCATCGGAGGCCATGAAGCACGTCACCATGTGGGTCAGCTCCAGGGCCAGGACAGATATAATCTGTTCCTTTGTTATTAATAGGAGTACAAAATTAAGAGGTTGTTACACCGCAGCTGGCTTATCCATTCATTATGCTTGTGATTCACCTGCACTCCTGGTTTGTCATTGCCAAATAGCAGAGCCTTTAGTGATATACTGTATACTCTACAGGTGTCTCCACCTTATCGTCCTTGCAATAATGTACTCCATCTTTTTGAGATCACGTTAAACATAAAGACTAAAATAGAGGAATATTGGATATCACAGGTAAATCCTGAGTGACATACATTTATTTTCTCTTTTTTCCTCGTATTATTCTACCTCTTTTCTTTGAATTTAATGAAATGAGAGAAACCAGATATATACTCAGTATCGGATGCTAAGGGTGTTTATTGTATGCTTGTCAGATGTGCATCAAACTTCCAGCTGCCTTCAGGTTAAGTTTCCATTATGACAAACGACTTTAATCTGACATCAGATGTGACGGGACAGTTAATATAGATACAAATGTATATGCTGGTTCAGACGGTTACATTAAATAGTGATTGCTGTGATTTTTTTATTGCATTAAAATGTGCCTAACACTCTGGAAACCTGCCTCTGAGGCTTTGTTGATGTGTGCACACATGTGCGCCTGTCACCAAATTACAGCTACAGAGGGTGCGCTTCGCCTGCGCCGAGAATAGACCAGGTTGGAGCTGGCAAGCTTTCAGTGCACTTGCTGCACTGTTTTTGGCACGAAATTGTCACTGCGCCAACCTGAATCTGCCAACAACTCCCCCTGGTGCACCGTCACACCCATCTCTGCACAGACGGTCTACCAGATTTTCAAATTGACAGCGCACGGCGGTGCGCCAGACGAAATTAACACTGCGCGGGGTGCGCTGGCTCTGCGCCTCCTTCGTGCGCCATGAAATTAGGGCCCAGAGAGTGCAGACTTCACCAAGCAGCTCAGATCCTGCAGTGGCTTTTCTACAACCCCTGTAAAGGATACAATTTTAGATCACCAGATCCAGAATAGAGCCAGGATCTGGACCAAACTCAGCACATAAATGGAAGTTGTTATCCTGTATGATCACAGCAAGTTTTGGTAACATCACTTTATATTTTGTTTTTATGTTAATTGTTAAATGTTGTCAATGGAATTTGCCCCTATAAAGTTCCATGTTTTTGGTGACATCAATCTGGATCAGATCCAGATTAAATTCACCTTGATGACAGAGACATGGACCCCATATTATCCTGTGAAGCTGGAAGCAAATCTCTTAAGAAATGGCAGAGATGTTATTTCTTTCAAATTCCACCCAATGTTAACGTTTGGGATTTTTGCATCCAGACCAATACCCCTATCACCACCAAAATATGACGGCTTCTTACTTGGACCAAAGCACATCTCTGGCAAATTTTCATGTAAATCCCTCCAGGAATTTTCTCTGTTTTTGCTAAACAGACAAACAAAAACAGCTATTTGAAAATGCTAACATGTCTTAAACATTAAATCTGTGCAGCAGCTCTGTTGAAGTGAGATTTATGAATTAACAAGTGCTACAAAAGCAGATTCTTCAGTTTTGTTGCAAAGTGTGAGAAGTGGTGCTCGCATTATCTATGTGTCAGCACATCATTTAAACATCTGCACCCAGCTGACAGATCTGGGGCTCTGCTTTCTGCCTGACTGCCTGTCAGAGAGGAGAAAACACTCTTTTGATTGGCAGTTTAAACTCTTCAAGGTCAGCCCGCTCCACAGCATCGCTCTCTCAGTGTAGATTACTGCTGTAATATCTCTGCTGTTGAGAGTCTCCCATCCTTCCCTCCCCTTCCCCCTCTTTGGCTGGTCCTCAGTCTCTGATCCAAAGATTGTGTCTTTTTCCTCCTCATTGTGTCGTTGCATAAGCCTCTGCACAGTTTGGTGAGCATTGAGATTGCGCTGCTTGTTGCATTCACCGTATCTGTGGTGCTGTGGGAGAATTGAATGTCATTTTTGTGGCAGTGGAATTGGGAGGTTGGGTTTGGACATGGGGATGGGTTATGGTTGCATGAGCTCAGCCAAGATTTGATTTGAATAATCTTTACAGTAAGTCAACAAATGTTAGAAACTGCCTGAGTGGAATAAATCTATTGAGACACAGACCCCGTTTATACCCTCGGAGGTTGACTTTACAGGCTTCTGCTCTTCAAGATCACTGGATCACACTGTGAGCACTACTGTATTAAAATCCTTTATCTGAAGACATATGAAAAAAACACATCATTCCATAAACACAATCAGTGCTGCCAACCCCTCATTAAGGAAAGTAGCTATTGGGTTTTAAAAGTCTAGAATTTGAAAGATAATATCATTGCTTAATTTGCGTAGCTGGCAATGTGCATCTAATTGTAACAAATTATATCGGAAAGTAGTAATATCAAAGAGAGAGACACAAAAGGTGAATTAATAAAACACCCTAAATATGTTTAGAACTACCATTAAACTGATTTCTGTTGATTCTTGATCTACCACTGAATTAGTCTGTTACTTCTCAAGATAAATGGCTCCAGATTGCATAAATCAAATTTATTGTTGTTAAATTTTACTATATCATCATTAAGGTGGAGGTGGTCAAAAAACTCCTCAGTTGCAGGGCTTCAAGGGTGGATGGGATCTGCTTGGAGTTCCTCAAGGTCTTGGATGTCGTGGAGCTGTCATGGTTGACATGACTCTGCAACATCACATGGACATTGGGGACAGTGCCACTGGAGTGGCAGACTGGGGTGGTGGTCCCCCTTTTCAAGAAGACTGGAGGGTGTGCTCCAACAACAGGGGATCACACTCCTCAGCCTCCCTGGGAAAGTCTATTCAGGGGTACTGGAGAGGAGGGTCCGTCAGATTGTCAAACCTCAGATTCAGGAGGAGCAATGTGGTTTTCTTACTTCAGTCCTTAGACCATCGTATTTTCTTACATTAAATGATACCTCACAGGTGTATCATCTGTCATTTGTGACATGAATCTTGTCAAAGACAATGCCCACCCAGTTCTCCCGGTAGACTTCTGAGGAGGCCGTATCTACTATCGTGGGGTAACCATGACTAAGGCTCGACGTTGTTAGCGCAGCATTTCCGCATCCATCTCAGTTTCCCAGCAGTGATCTCCAGTCGGAAGAAGAACAAAATCATGATTTCCCAAATCATAAGAAAGCTTGAAGTGGCATTCTATTCTCCTCTTCTAAAGGAGAAATTGAGTCAATTTCTGATAAAACTGCAGATCTTTCTGCACCCACAGATACGGCTTTACACGCTACTGTTGTTTCCAAACATGCGGTCACTACCTGTTGTTGTCACATCTGCAGCTCCGCCTCTGTCCCCTTATTGGAAAGGTAAAGTTTGAGAGTCTTTATGCATTGGGCTTCTTGTGCTTCAGTTTTTGGGGGTTGGAGAACAATTGTTTGCTCTGCCACAATAATTGAATACATTTCAATGAAAATACATCAAATTGAGGGCTTTTTTTTTTTTTTTTTAATACATTTTTTATTGATTTCCAAATCAGAAGTAACATACAATGATGTTCGATGCGTGTATTAAGTTTCTTTTTTTCCTTCCCTATATAAACAATATGAACAAAAGACAACCTTAGTAACAAACAAACAATTACCTCAATATCAAATACCTTACCCCCACCCTCACCTCTCCCCTTCTAAAAATAAATAAATAAATAAGAAATACACAGACAATAAACGATCACAAATAAAATCTCACAGAGTTATTCAGACAAGGTTCTCAATCTTCATTAAGTTGAAATTCTGTGCTTTTAATGTAAGACAGAAATAAAGTCCAAGTCTCCTCAAAAATCCTTTCAGATCCAGTCAGAGTCAGCCTTATTTTAAATTGAGGGCTTTTTTAAGAGAAAAAAAAATTAGATTAATTAATTACAGATCATGATCAATTAATTGCTCATTTTTTTTAAATCTACTGACAGCACTAATATTAAGCTTCTGGTTTTCGATAACAGGAAGAAGAAGGTGATTGTAGAAACATCCACTGTGAGAGATCAAGAAGGCAGAAACACACTTTATGTCTGGGAGAAAGACCCGCCCCCTTCTTGAATATTTGCCTCAATAAATATGACTCATGTCATTACGGGAATACTTCCGTGAAATTTAGTTGTGTGAAGGCGCAACGCTGATATGTTTTCATGTTTGGTTTGAACATAACTTTAGGCCTTAAGGCATGATACCAAAATACAGCATCAAAATCCATGTTGAGGTTCGGTTCAGCAAGTATGAAAGATTTTTGATTTACTATCTTGATAAAAATGCCACACATGTTGTTTACTCTCAGACTGCTGTAGATGTTAAGTGAAGGGATGGTTTTTAATGTGTGCCAGCACGTGTTGGATCTACACCATCAAACAATCCAGATGAAGGAGATCCAAACCGCCTCTGAAGGAGTCTGATCTGTCACACATCAGATCCTTTCCTGTGTCCTTTAAGTACCTCCACACAAGCTCATAGAGCTACCACGCAAAATACAAACAGGCTCTTGGGGTGCTGGTTTGGCGTAGTGGTTAGCACCCCATGTACATGCTTCTGCCGGTCCAGGTTCAAATCCCGCCTGTGACCAGTTTGCAGAGTGTCTTCCCCTGCTCTCTCTCCCCCTTTCACAAGCCTATCCACTGTCTCTCTCCTATCAATAAAGGCACAAAATGCCCAAAAATATACTTAAAAAAAATATATATATACAAACAGGCTCTTATCTGTTATAATAATGATTCTGATTTTCTGATTTTTTGCTACAAGGAAGATGCAACAAAAAGTGGACCAAGGAATACCGTCAGAATGAGACATTTAGAGGACTGATTGTTATGATAAGTCCCATTTTTCTGTTCATAGTTAAAATCTGATGAGCAGAAGGATTGTCAAAGTAAATGTGAAAACCCAGCAGGAAACAGGATCTGTGCTCCATGAAGCTTTGACAAAAGAACTTGTGCAGATGGCTGCTAAAAAAGCCACAAAGGCAAACGCTGAGCTGCTGGCGACTAATATCACCATGACATGCTCATTGTGTTCCGATCTTACTGTTTGTTATGCATGCATATTTAGCAGTGCATTGGAAATGATGACCCGATTCGTGCAGAAGGTTGTGATGGCGCTGGAGTCTGCATGGTCTGTGTGTTTGTAATACATGTGAGGGTGGCTGGGAAGTGTTAGAAGAATTAATCTTTTCCATGGAATGACCAGGCCTTTAACTTATGTGTGATGTGATTCATAATTCAAATTAGAAGAACTGACTCATGTAAAAATCCAATGAAACTGATATAAAAGAAGAGACAAGCTATATTTCAGATGTATTTATATTTATTTTAATTTCACCTTTCTTTTAATTTATTTGCAAGTG
This sequence comes from Scarus forsteni, assembly GCA_036419115.1. NCBI lineage: Eukaryota > Metazoa > Chordata > Actinopteri > Labriformes > Labridae > Scarus > Scarus forsteni. The sequence continues at coordinate 7,233,222 of JAZDUH010000341.1, forward strand.
TCTGTAAAATGAAGAGTATGGCTTCACTCTGCTTTATAGTAAAGTGACTTTAGGATACTTGTTATGATTTGGCACTATAATAATAAATATTGATAAATTAGTTGATTTAGAACCAGGTGTGTCTAATAAAATATACACATCCAATCACCTAATTTTTAAGGTCAATACCCCAAAATCATCTTCAGTTTTATAGGCTTTAGGGAGTACACAAATTTAGTTTTGTTGGCAATGAGTACAAGTGATGTATAGAAGCTTCTCAGATTGTACTTTGGTTGTTATTTAACAAGTAGACGTTCACAGAGAGCTCAAACCTCCTCTAAACAATTTCCAACATTGTCCTGAAAGTCATTTTACAGGGATGGGATCTGATAAGATTTTTTTCGACACCAGTGCTACTGACAATTCTGCTAATCGATCCAGTTTTTTAACGATTCCCTTATTGATTCCTGCAGATTTTATGTGTGGGCAAATGTTGGTCTGTAGATTTCAGTGTCAACAATGTAAAACACATGTCACAGCAAAGATAACTGCTTCTACAAGTTGCTGGTGTTTTCCACTCACTTAAAGGTGATGAGGAGAATCTATTACTGGCGACATTAAGACTCTGCTACCCATGAGCATGTGCACCGACTGTCGTAATGCTGCGTTCCAGTAACCTCGGAAATAGGAGTGACATCATCTTCGACTTATCGGCGTTCCAGTTGAAGTCGGAAAAAAACATGCCAATCTACCAGGCTATTGTTAGCTGTTGTTAGCATGCCCTGTGTTGTTGTATGAAGAATGTGATAAACACTATGGCAGCATTTTTGTAAATATAAGTCGAACAATACTATGTATACAGCTGATCCAGAGCGACACACCCCAGTCAGAAGTGCAAATAAATGGATTATTACAGGAGCTAAATAACTGTTCACACTGGGGGCATCCATCTTCCATTGTCAACTCGGGGGTGGTGATGTTTCACCGAGTTCCCAGTAGGAAATTTTGACTTCAGGGAACGTTCCAGTTGCAGTTTCCTACTCAGAACTTGGAAATTCCTACTTCTGACTACAACTGGAACGCACCAAAGACGTGACTGAAGCCAAAGCATGTGTTTGTTGTGATGCTAATGAATGCAGCTCGGACCTTCCTCAGAACTCTGCATTGCTTTACAACTTCTTTTTTCAACAACTTACAGGATGCAAAGCGACGAGGTAATGTATCTCTTTCTGGTTACATAGCGGTAGTTTTTGATGTGTGACAACAAGCAATTTTTGGAAAACTTATTATCGTAGTATCGTAGTATCGCTACGTACAGACCGGTGCTCTAAGACGTGTAACATCAATAATAAAATAATATAAATTTGCTCTAGTTTTAATTGTCTTGTTCCCGAAGTTGAGTATCCAGGCCAGTCCAGCCCTGTCCGACCCGACCAGAAGGCTAAGGAATAGCATTTATAGATAACCTATTTTGATGCTATAAAACTCATCTTAAATTGTGTATTTCGATCAGGCATATATCTAACAGTGAGACTTTTTTGTAATTACTTAGAAACTCCTCACAGTCTCTTAAAGATTGTACACTAGGCGCCTTTTGTAAAAACTTAAGCAACAATTCTGATGCTTCTGAACCCTGTCAGTGGAAGGAATTGATTAGCAAAAAGACTCAGGATATCGATTCTTTGATGGAGCTATTAACGATTCTCAACAGGAATTGGTTTTCGATTCCCATCCCTATTATTGTATCAAATGTTGAAAACTGTTTTATTGTCATTGTACCCAAACTAGCACTTATGTAGTTTCATGAATAGATTGTTTTAGCTTGTGTTTTATCAAAGTTTGACATATTATTACATGCAACCAGGAGAACAAGTTAACACTTGCACAGGGCTTGTGAATGCATCCATTTGTGTGGTGCCTTATGAAATAGAGTTTATTTACCATTTCACTCTGCATCATACCTCTTTACTCTATGGAGGTCTGACAGATGCATTGAAATGCAGCTGAATGAGCTCTCTGGGAATCCTTTCCCTTTATATTCCAGTCAACTAGACGTAATGGCCTTTATTGTGTGCATCAGCTGGTGAGTAAATATACTTTTCTCAGTCTGGGGTGGAATATGAATGGCATTCATAAGGAGTCACAGCACATACAAATAACTGCAGAGCAGAGTGGAAGATGACAGACGCCTCCTGTGCTGATGGTGATTTTCACAGTCAGTGGCTCTAAAACTCAGAGACATTTGTAGATTTTGGTGAGATAGTTTCTCTTTGTTAATCAAGCTTTTCTTGAGATGGGAACTTTGTAAAATCACAATTGGCCTGTATATTTACTGTCTACAGAGGTTGCTACAGACTGATTTATAGGCATTTTATCAGAGATGCATAATAATGTCAGTATTATGATTGCAGATAATTATTTTAAAACCTAATTATTGTTTTTATCAGAGATGAAAATTTCTGTAGACTCTTACTGCCAATATTTTAGCTGTACAGTTTTTGTATTTTGATCCAAATTTTAAAGTACAAGCTCCCAAAATAGGGCTGTTTTGTTCTCTGTAGATTGGTAAACCAGTTTAATAGTGGTTAAAATGGCAGATCGAGCCTGATGTTATTATTTCTGTTAAGAATTTATTTTGTTTCTAATATGGATGTAAACCAAAAACACCCTCTTTCAGTCATTTCTGTACGTCTGTACTAGCTTAAATGAGCTTTGAAATACTGAGGTATTGGAATGTTTTTACAAAAGAAAGTGCATCCAGTTTTTTTTTACCCTGAGCTATAAAAATACCTTTAACATGGTGTATTATGTACTTTGTGTAAAACATGTGCCTAACTACGTGTCAACAGAAACTGTTACACCTTACTATGTTGTACGTGCCACCTATTGTCTGCAACAGAGCTGAAAGCATAATAGATAGATCTGGAAGATAAAGCATGTTTGATTGTATATAGTCATGGTATAGTTGAATATAGTGGAATAGTTGCTGCTGATGGATCATGGTCCTTGAATAATTCACACAGATGGCAGCTCATAAAACAACAGACCAGATGGACCGTTCGATATGTATCACTTGTCCATCTGGGAAAGAGTCCGTAGAAAGTGTTTGGGAAAGAGCTTCAATTCTCGACTCTGAAGAATTTGGGCTTGTGTAACGAGGTGTCTTCTGTGTCTCTAAAGGCCATTTAAAATGGCTGCTTGTGCTGTGTTTTTCCACTAATACATTGAATTATCACAGAAAAACCAGAAACACAAAATCAAAGAGTCATGTCCTACCCAAATGGAAATCCAACCATAGCGGCACTCAGCTCGGCTGCTGGAGGGACTGTGGAGACATTATGGTTGACCATACTCACCTCTTCTGGTCTTGTTCTGTTGTAAAACCTTTCTGGGGGAAAGTAGAAAACATTATCTCCAAAATCAAATTTCGGTATCAGTGTATCTTTTATATATTTGTATCTTGGACTCATCCCAGATGGACTCAGCAGTGAGGACATGTACCTCTTAAAGATCTTGTTAGTTGCCAGCAAAAAGGCTATCACAAGGTTCTGGCTTCAGAAAAGATGCCCCACTGCTTTTTCTTTTGTAGACATTGTAAAACAGTTAAATCTTATGGAGCAGATGACTTACTCAATATGATTACAGACAGAACAAGGGGAGAAGTGGTGGGAAAATGGTGTACTGCATGTATTTAGCCAATGAAAAAAGATATCAGTGACGGGTAATGCAATTTATACCATGGTCTGGGTGAATACTCGATTCTGATTAGCTGCAAGGTGTCCGCTAAAAGGTGTTATTACACGGCATTGTCAAATGCTCGATCCTGATTGGTCAATTACAACATTCTACGGTCTGTTATTTCTGGATAGCAGACCGTTGCTATGAATAGCAGACCGTTGTTAAGGTCTGCTATCGACTCGGGCGAATCACGTCATGTCGTATCAATCCACAGAAAGACGTTTATACCTGCGGTAAGAAATCGTTGTTTTTAAAGTGGAGCAAGATCCTGTCCTCTAATTCTGGCAGCAGCAGCAGATCGGGTGAGTGCCTCTCTTAAAGTGTTAGTGATGAGATAATATTGAGAGCAGTTGTAACGGTGAAAAACTGATTCTAGGTATGTCAACTACAGGGCCACAGCAGGGAGGAATTATGGACGTCCCATTCACCTTGTCCCACGTCACAATCAATGGAAATGTTCAGTTTAATAAGCTAATCTTCGCTTCAGAGTTACCGTTGCTTTCCGTTACTGTTTCAACCGTAGAAAGGAACGGACTATTTTTTCAAGCGGATGCAATGAAAACTTTTGTAAATCAATAAAATCATATTTAGATAAGCATTTGATGTCAAACTTTTGATTTCTTTAGTGAGTAGCCGTTTAATAAGCGGGATAATGTACCTGCATCACCCTGTCGGGGTTTATTTCTCTATAGTGACCGGCTCGCTCTACATTATCCCTTACATAATGGACACCTAGAACAGAAGTTCCGGTCAAATAGCCTGATGGTTCTAAATTACTGCGCTGGATCAAACAGTAGTTGGTAAATGTGGCAACGGAAACTCTTATCATCGCCTAGCTCATAGACAGTAGACAAAATGAACAATTTCATGGTTTCCTTCAACCTGTTTGGTGAATTCGATAATTTTGAAGACTGGGATGCAGCATAAGAAGAAGAGATGAGAAAAGAATATGAGAATAAGGAGATGCGACACAAGGAGGTGACGCCGGAGGAATTGAACAATTTAGAGGAGGACAAAGACGAGGTGAACACAAAGAAAAGCACGAAATGGGCAGTTAAAACATTAAGAGACTTCCTTTAAAATCACACTTTTTTCACGTAACATCACGTTAAGCAATCATCTCACTTCTCTCCACTGATTAGGCCTAATACAACAACTGCGGCCGACCGAGCTGCAGGTTCTGTGGCCATAGGTTACCTTAGCAACGTGTCACAACGAGCGATATTAGATAGTCCGCTCAGCCGCTTCTTGTTTAAAACGAATTATTTTAACGGTATTAAAACAACATTAACCTGTTAATGATTGATTAAATATGTATTTTTCTCCTAAGTGACCATGGTATAAGCGGGATAATGCCCTCCGAGGTGTCCATTATCAGAAATGAATGGACTTCGCGGAAGCAACCATCTGACGCGAAGCGGAGGACGGTTCACGCCTTCGCGTCGTCCATTAATTTCTGATAATGGACACCTCGGAGGGCATTATCCCTTACATGAGTAATGTTAAATAATAGGTGTATGCTTGTGTGTTTATTAATGGATGTTGGAGGAGATGTATCATTACGTGTGCTCTGTGCACTGACATGTGTTGTAGAATTTAAATGATAAAAGTTGATAAATAGGGGTGCTGGTTTGGTGGAGTGGTTAGCAACCATGCACATCCCATGTACATGCTTCTGCCAATCCGGGTTCGAATCCAGTCTGTGATCAGTTTGCAGAGTGTCTTCCCCTATTCTCTTTCCCCCTTTCACAAGCCTATCCACTGTCTCTCTTCTATTAATAAAGGCACAAAAACGCCCAAAAAATACATTACAAAGAGTTGATAAATAAAAAGTATACATATAAAACAAAGTCATGAAATACTGCTGTAGCTGAAAGAAACTGAAGACCAGGAGAAATTCTCTCGTTAAAACAAGGCCATCTCACCACCACCATTGTTTTTTACAAAGCAATACATCAGAAGTCCCTCCCTGTCTTGATTGGGATTGGTCCCTTAGGGAGAATTGACATTAATTAATTGGGTGCGCTCTCAAAAGCGGAACTGTTTTCAACTGAGAGTGGGGCGACAAAAGTCAGCTGACATTAAATGTGCTTTTCAGTTAAAAATGCTGAGTCCTTTTCTACAAAATATCTACATTATTCTTCACTTTCTGAATCGTAGTATTCTTTGTCCATATCCATCCGAAATACTTTTTAAAAAATGCCCATACTATTTAGACTATCTTTGTGGTGTCAGCGTATGGGGAAGGATTCTCTAGATACAGAAAATCACAGTAGATTATGAAAAATATCCACTCATTTATTGTTGATCTATTTTTGTTCTTCGCAGGGAAATCCAAGAGTTCTCTGACCGGAGACTTTTTTATAGTGATGAGATGTTTGTTTATTGTTTATGTTCTTTCTCCAGCTCATAAAGCCTGTACTGTAACAGTTTGGTGCAAATACATACCCTTACTAGTGAACCACTCAAACCTCCAAAAGTCAACTGCTGTATGCTTTTGTCCACACTATAATTATGAATCCTTTTAACTTTAACTGAACATTTAATACAGAACTATAAACATTTCATCCTCAGGCCATTTAAAGGCCTTTATTAAACTTTCTCATCACACTGACAGTAACGTGGAGCCAAAGCAGAGCAGAGCGTGTACACAGCCTTGGACATCTTTCCCCGCTCGGTCTATACTGGAAATATTCCCACACCTCCACAGCAGGCGTACATCTGTTGAGAGGAGATCCCCAGCTGCTTCCTGTAACTGGTTTTCCAACACATGGCTGCTTTTCACTGGTTGTTCCCAGAATACGGCCAATTGTGTGTGACAACAGTCCATTGATAATGGATATCTGCCACCCTGCCACTCGCATAGATTACTGAGCTGTTGGAGAAATCAATGAAGAAAAGAAATCACAAGAGATCTTTGAGCTCGCTCAAGGCTTTTAAATGCTAAGTCAGGTTGTTTAAATCCTATCCATCTGAATTTTTATTTATCTAGTAGTATTTTACAGCAAGAAAAGTGGCCATTTATTATTCGTAAATGAATAAAGATAGAAACCCCCATATTTTTTATTTTTTTGAGACACAATTAGTGATAACTGTGGGGAAGGAAACCCTATGGAGGACCACAGGGATACCCCGAGGATACAGTGAGAGCTAGCATAATTAGACAATAAATGGCTTTTCTTTTCATTATTTTCATCTCTAGATCCTGAGTGGTTGCCTGTGAGTGTGGGGAAGCATTTACAGAGACACCGCAGCAGGTCTTCTTCAGATAAAGGTAGGAAAACGTCCCTTTTTAATAGTTTGAACATCAGTTCTCCAACATGTTACCCACTTGCTTTGGGAGTAACTTTTGTCGAGCACACCAGAGACACCTCTCTGCATCTTGATCCGTAGAGTTTTACAATCTGAGCCTGTTGCTTGCTGATGATGTTTTTCTCCATTTCTTGATGCAACACATCGGTTCCCCCATGGAGATCATTTCAAAACCATTTTAAAACTATTTTATTGTCATATTATTCCACTGGGATGTGGGATATCTGTACGTATATATTTATACTTCATTTAAAATGCATCAGATCGTAAAGTAAATGAACCATAAAATTTTGTCACCCCTGTGGGAAGCCTTCCTTTTCATTTGAGGCCTCCACATGTTTTTCAAAACAGCCTGATATCTTAAATCTTGCTGGGTACAATCTGGATGGCAGTGTGATAGAGCTGGATTGGTCTCAGTGGGAGTTTAGTGCAGATGGATTCACAAATATTCGGATTTATATGTAAATACTTGTCATAAAAAAACAAATCGAATGCACACATTTTTATCTTTGTATATACAAGCTTTAAAACAGGAACGGAAAAGATTGACATATGTATTGACTTTCTTGTAGTTTTAATGCATGAACAACGCCGTGAAAGAATATTTGCCTCCTTCCTGATTTCTGTGTTTTTTGCAAAATTTATCACTTGCAAAGGTTTCGGATCATCAAACCAATTTTAATATCACACAGAGACAACCCAAGGAAATACAAAATACAGTTTCCAAATGATGATTCAATTTATTAAGGCACAAAAAAGAAATCCAAACCTATCTGGTCCTATGTGAAAAACTAATTGCCCCCTAAACCTAATAGCGTGTTGTGCCACCTTTGGCAGCAATAACTGAAATCAAGCATTTGCGATTAGGTGATGAGTCTTTCACACCGCTGTTGAGGAATTTTGGCCCACTCTTCTTTGCAGAATTGTTTCAACTCCGCCATATTGGAGGGTTTTCTACCATGAACTACCCTTTAAGGTCATACCACAGCATCTCAGTTGGATTTAAATCCGGACTTTGACTTGGCCACTCCAAAACATTATTGTTATTATTATTTTAACCATTCAGAGGTGAACTTGCTGGTGTGTTTTGGATCTTTGTCCTGCTGCATGATCCGCTTGAGTTTAAGGGCACAAACTGATGGTGGGATGTTCTCCTTCAGGATCTTCTGGTAAACAGCAGAATTCATTTTTCTGTCAATCACAGCAAGTTGTCCTTGTCCTGAGGCAGCAAAGCAGCCCCAGACCATCACACTGCCACCACCATGCTTTACTGCTGGCATCATGTTCTTTTTATCAAATGCTGTGCCATTTTTGTGCCAGATGTAACGGGCTGCACACCTTACAAAAAGTTGAATTTTTGACTCATCAGTCCAAATGTTTCTCCAAAAGTCTTGAGCAACGTCAATATGCTTTTTGGCAAATGTAAGACAAGCCTTTGTTTTCTTTTGTGACAGCAGTGGTTTTCACCTCGGAACTCTTCTGTGGATGCCATTTTTGGCCAGTGTCTTTCTTATAGTGGAGTCGTGAACAGAGCACACGGGCATGTATAGCGCTGTGAATTCTCATTAGTTTCACCAATATTTCATCATGGTCCGCTCGCGCTACTCCTCCAGCCATAAAGAAAGTTTCAAGTTCAGAGGTCAGCACAGTCACAAAAACATGGGTGGAGTGACCCCGGACTGTCTTGGAGGAGTAGCGTGAGCAGACCATGATGAAATATTGGTGAAACTAATGAGTTTTTGGACGATTAATGCAGTTCTAGGAGCGGCGCTATACATGCCCTGTGTGCTATTATTATACGGATGTCCGCCGCTCGATTTTGGATCTAAATATCTCCCGAAGCACTGTTTGCATCAGGAAAGCCTTCTGGGTGAGTATATTGTTCTACTTCATTCTATAAACAATGTGAAAGCTGTAGAAACTGAAGTTATCCTTTAACTGAGGCCAGCGAGGCCTGCAGTTCTTTGGATGTTTTTCTAGGTTCTTTTTTGACCTCCTGGATGAGTTCTCGATGCACTCTTGGAGTAATCTTAGTTGGTAAACCACTCTTGGGAAGGTTTGCCACTGTTCCCAGTTTTCTCCATTTGTGGATAATGGCTGGAGCCCCACAGCATTGGAAATGGCTTTGTAACCTTTTCCAGATTGATAGATTTCAATCACTTTTTTTCTAATTTCTTCTTGGATTTCTATGAATGATGATGCGTTTGTTCTTGTTCTTGGGTGTGGCCTGTAAAATTGAGCTCAACTGTCCTAAAACTGTGGCTAGTCAGAGTTACTTTGTGATTTAACAAAGGGCGGAAATTACTTTTTCACATCGGGTCAGATAGGTTTGGATCCCCCCCTCCCTTGATAAATAAAATCATCATTTAGAAACTGTATTTTGTATTTCCTTGGGTTGTCTGTGTGTGATAGTAAAATTGGTTTAATGATCTGAAACTTTTGCGAGGGATGAATATGCAAAAAACACAGAAATCAGGAAGGAGGCAAGTACTTTTTCACGGCACTGTAAATTGAAATTCATGAGTAAATGTACCATTAGACCTGGAATTAAAGTCACACACAGATGTAGTCCTTTTTGGTGTCTCCTAAATGAATGCATACAGTGATATAGCATGGGAGCAACATATCCCTCCGCCAGCAACACGCTGCTTTCCTTTAATCAGCTGTTTGCGCAGCGATTACGAGAGCTCAAACTGATATAAATCCAACTCTCCTGAATATTAAAAAGATGTGTAGCTTCTGTAATGCTCCTTTATGTAACAACAGGCAAACAAATGATCACACTTCACACATCTTTCTGTTGCATGTGGGCCTTCTACGACTTTAGCGACCGTAATTTCTCAAACATAATATGCACATAATTATAACACGCACCCCATTTTTCATGTGCTTAAATATAACACACACCATAAATTTTCCCAAAACCTTACTCTCTCAGACAAACACCCAAAAGCTTTTGATGCTGGTTTGTCCTTCATTATCTCTGCTTTCTTCAGAGCTTAGCTGTTTTGGTCCCCTTGCTTACAAGATGGCAGCGTCCTGTGTCTGTACATGTGAACGGTACTGTAACACGTAGAATTACCCGAGCACTACACAAAGGTAAACTAATTAAGACCCAATATATTGGATAAGAGCGGTTTAACAGTCAGTTTTGTAAGAATTGCAAAAGTTTAGCAGTAATGTTTCGCAGAAAAAGTGAATATTTGGGCTTTTTGTATCAGATGTGTTGTAACCGGGATGTTTGGGAGACAGATTATTTTACTTATTTCACTTGTGCACGTGTACATTTCACCCTATTTCATTTTAGAGCAAAAAAATGTGCGTTATACGAGAAATTATGGTGCAGTGAGACCTGTCAAGATAACAAATTTTGCTGGATGATAATTGTCCAAAAAATTATTGACAATAAACAATATTATTGTCAATATTATTTTGATTTTTTTTCATTAATTTGATTATTATATATGTCATAATAAAGTGAGTACACCATGTCAAAAGCAAGAAACTTTATTTTCTGTAGTATTTAACTGTAATTGGATGGTCAAGATCTTTTAGATAAAATAAGTTAAAAAATCAGTATTTTAAATTTAACAAACAAAAAAAGAGAAAAAAAAAACAATGAAAATGAAATGGACTCTCTATTAGGAAAATTGCATGTAAGTAAAAATAATTATGCTAATCTAAAACAATTTAAAATAGACCCTGTCTCTGTAAAGAAAAAAACAAAACTATAAAAGTGACATGAACTTTCTGCCAGTCAACCGGTACTGTCTGTCAAACGTTTGTTGCTGGCTTTTCAACCACATTGAAGGGTTGCATTTCTTTTGCAATGTAGCGAACAACACTGTCTGTGAGCGCACCATTTTTTCGCGGTTTTGTTTATATTTACTTTTAGACCAAACGCCTCAGTAAGCGCTGACTGTCAGGACGAAGGCTCCGCTGCACCTCCCCTTCTTCTTCTTCGTCGCCACTACATTCAAACAAATACGACATATCGGCTCGTCTGTGTTCATGAGCTCACACCTTGTTCATTCTGTTTAAAACCAAAATATTCCCTGTGGCAGCTGGCTTAAGAGCCGTATCTTTCATGCCATCATTCATATCAGTGTTTGTTTCCTTGTTTCTCCTTTGGACGCTCACTTCAGCTCTCTCTCCATGTGTACGCGCGAGCGCCCCCCCCCCCCCAAAAAAAAAGATTGCATATTTGACAGATGCTCACTCCGCCATAAATCCGTTAATCTGCTATAGAACCTATGCACCCTGGTGTTAAGAAATATGGACAGAGTGAGTCATCTTCTCATTCAGCCTCTTTGGTAGAAAGAGAGGAGGAAAACAAACAGACTTGCACATGTCAGTTTATCGAGGCCAGCAAACTTACCGAGGATGTTTTTATTTATCGTTCGGTTAATTGATTTATTGATTATCGTGACAGGCCTAGATAGAGTAGTTGTTTTGAAATGGAGAGCTGGATCTTCCCTCTGCAGTGACAGACATCATGTTTGCAGCACCCAACTTACCCGTCAGGACCAGAAAGGTCCAGAAGAAGCAATGGTACTATGTCCCACTTGTAGCAGAAACAGGCCTCCAGGTGCACAAAGTTTAGTTCAGCTTTAGTACAGTTAAGAGACCAACAACAGCTGATGGCGGGGGAATATAAAGCTCATGTGTTGCATCACAAAATAGCTCCAAACACAGGGGCATTGTTGAGAAAAAGCTATAAAGGATCTTGCTGTGGGGTCCAGTTCAGCCATTTAGATTTTGCTTAAATTTTCAGAAAATGTTGGTAATGACCAAACTTAAGAATGACTAGATTTTGTTGCTGATCCAGATAACCGCCATTAGCAAATAATCATTTTTGCTCATTAACTGTCTAACTAAAATTGATATCAACATGATTTTGAGTGCTAGGAGTTGGTTTGCAGGGTCAGGGAATCATATTATGTTGCTACATTTTGCATAAAACTTGAGCTTATAGATGTGACAGCAATATTTGAGCTACCTTAGTAGAGATTTATACATGCCAGCTACTTCCACCATGGGCCTCTTACATGAAAAACTACTAACTATCCCTTTAACATGTATTTAGCTTTGCAAAACAGACCTTTTCACAACATTTGCCAATGTCTTCATTGATGTAAGGGCAAACAGATTCTGTGGTAATTGAATTATTTATACTTATCAATTTTCAGCTGGAAATAATGATGCACAATGAAGCAGATAACAAATGTGAATTAATTGATTATTCTCTTGTGGGAAATTAGTTTAGATTTTGAGTGGATTGCAGACAAAGACTTTAAATATCAAAATGCCAACTTGGGAGAATAATTGTATTTGTGGTACGATTAGAATAATCCTTAGAATAAAGAGAGAACATCATAAAGTGCTGCAATTTAATCAGTGTGCTGGTTGTTTGAAGTTCGCAGTCAGTAAAAAGTTGTGGTGAGTTCCAAGCAGCAAGTGTCAGCTTTTGTCCCCGTTTGATAGCCTCTTTAAACTGTTATAGCTTTTAATGTGCTCTTCTAACTGGCTCATCCTTCTTACATCCATATTTTTAGAAAAATAATAAAAAATACCAGAGTTCACATTCATTACTGCAGAGAAGCAGAGCTTTTATTCATGCTGACTGTAGCTTATGTTTACTGATATAACCCTGCAGACTTGTTTGTGTTTTGCTGTAAATCCCAACCTGTAACGATCCACCCTGCACCGTCAACCTCCATCCTCTCCCTTCGAACTTCTCTCTTTTAGTCTGTATTCAAGCCGCTGCAGCTGGTTCAGGCAGGGTTCAGCAGCTATTTACCGGGGCATTGTGACTGATTCCGGCCTTGTTAAATCCCATTTTGTTGTGCGAGTGCCGAGCTCTTTCTCCCCCATGCATGTGAAGGTGGAGGCTGAGGCGGGCGTGCCGACTGGGGACCCAAAGAGCGGGGCAATTTTTCATCCTTATTGCCCGTGACACATCCAAAGTGGCAGAGCGTCGTCCACAGAGATGCAGAGAGGGAGGAAAAAGTGAGAAGGATGCAGCTCGGATGGAGTGAGGGGAGTGTTTGTCTACTTCCGCTTCGTGGTCCTGAGCTGAGCCTCAATTTCGTTGCTAAAAGAGGGCGATCCAGTGGCATCCATTAGGGCAGACAAGGTTAAACTTAGACTCACTGGGTCTCTCCCTCTTTGTGACCTACTTTGCCGTCCAACTTGCAGTTCAGTCTGAAATAAAATGAATACCCAAGCTTTCCCTAAGCTTTAAAGGTCTCATACTACACAAATGACATTTTTAAAAAATGCTTATTATCAGTAATGCGTATCCATGGTCTGTTTGCAACCCCTCAACATGAGAAAAATCCATCTTATCTTTCTGTTGCTTGCTTCACTTTTTAGAAAATTTGTAGTAAATCTGAGCCAGGTGTAAGCCCAGCTCACTGGTAGCTACTATGGAAGAAACAAACTACAGCATGTCTGTCAAGCTACAGTAAACATTAGAGTGCAGTCCTCTAAAGATAAAGCCACACCCACTCTATGTGAGAGCTGTGAGCAATTGAGAATTTACACTAAAACAGCCATTTTGTACAGGGCTGAAACAGAGGGGTTTATGAGACTATCTTCATTCTCAGCCAAACACGGTCCTGGGCCCTTCAGATACGATTCGACAGACGCAACCCCAACGCGGTGGCATGACCAGGTAGCGCCGTTTGGACGTCAAAATTGAAAAATTTTAACTTTTCAGGCAATGTTGGGTGTGGCTGTGCGTACGGGAGACCAATCAGCATTTTGTGGGTGTGTGACAACTAGGGCTGTCACCTTATATTTGATATCTGAAAAAGCTTTTGAATATTGCATCTGGAGCAGTGGACTGTTTCATCCAACAGAGGGCGCTCTCAATTCTGCTTTCTTGACCTCAGTAAACCAAGAGTTGCCACCCCGAGTGGACAATAACAGCACTGAAACCCGGAGGAGCGCTGTGGGGAAGCATTTTTAAAAAACGAGTTTCTTCAATTATTTGAGTGCATGTTTGAAAACCATTAGACTTTGACTTTTAGGAAAGTGACAGCCTCAGTGAAGATGTCCATGTGGTAACATGGATTAATAATAACATCAGTTCCATCTTATTCAACAGAACTGGCATTTCTCTGCAGTCCTGTCCTTCCTTATCTGCATAAGCTGCAGTGTTTTATGGTTGGTAGATGAGTAAAAGTATACAGTTGGAATAATGTCAGCCTATACATACAAGATATATGATATGATAGGATAGGATAGGATAGGAATGATAGGATAGGATAGGATAGGATACGATACGATACGATACGATACGATACGATACGATACGATACGATACGATACGATCGCGGTGAAACTCATGCAGGCGTGATGTCACTGAGTCAGTTGATGGTGACAAAATTAGCTTTTTTATACAGGCAACAACTTGGGTGGGCGATTTCAGTAGCCAATTTGCTTTTGGTGTGAGCACACCTTTACTCAATACCATCTGCATGACACATCTGTTTTATTTAAAAGTCTTACGTCCCGGTACGTTTGACTGTTCACATCATGTTTTGGGTGTCTATGAAACAAGGATATGATTTAATAAATTTAAAAATATGAAAAGTTCTTCTCTTTAGGGGATCAGATGTAGCTCTGTTTCCCTCCCCTTTGGAATTGCTCTGATCTGAGGGAACAGGGAGGCTACAGGAGGCCATGATAATGAGCTTTTCTCTGATTGGCTGCCAAAATGAATTATGATGGGACAGGGGGAGGAGGAGTTATAGGCTGCAGAGGGGACTTTTAAACAATCCTGCCTGTAATGAGGAGAACTCACTCATGTAGGCTGTACTACTATTACATCATGAACCCCAGCAGGCAAAGAATTGAGTGTTTGAAGGGACTTCTTTCTAAAAAGAGGAATAGAGCATAGAGCTCCTAACAACATTAAAAGCAAAGAAAACAGAATTGCAGGACATTAGACATTTAAGAGTTTTTCATGACAACAAAACCTTGCTCGTTCTGCTATTTCAAATATTTTAGAAATATGATTATGATTGTAAAATAGTAATGGCATGCTCCCTTTAGCATGACACATCCGTATAAAACTAACAGTTTTGACATTTTAGACATTACAGGGCTCTGAGTTTTCTTTTTTTAATTAAGAGGACCTTTATTATGCGCTTCAAGGCTCAGACATCATCAATCTGCACAGATCTATGACTCTCAATAAGAAAGTATGATTGGCAAGTTAATGTATAGAACAGCATGTCATCTAGATTTAAGGCTTTTGTAATGTCTCACTATACTGATAGCTTTAATCCTCATGTCACATTGGTCAAACCTTTAAGTGTTTCCTGTATGTATATGGCTTCATGCTCTGACAGCTCTGTTTTTTAGAAATTAAAGCCAAATTGATATATTTTTCTGACAGTGTTTGCACTTTTTTTGCTTGTCTTGTCATTTAATTTCACACCTTGATCCTGTGTTTTTTAGTATGCTTTTCCTCTGCTCAAAATTTAACCCACATTATATATAAAGACCAAATGTAAGGAGAGAATATATTTTCCCTCAAACACCTCTCCCCTGCTCTGAATTTTACAAACAAGGCTGTTCGATGTGTTGACACATGCAGCACTGTGATAGAGGGCCGTGAAGGGCACTGTCAAGGTGACTTCACAGGGTGACTTCACATGGGGGTGGGATCTTTCCTCGTTCATAGGACTGGGATGTGACTCAAAAGAGAAGCTACGTGAGAAGGAGGTTTTCATGTTGTAGATTTTCCCTCCAATTTTCTCCTGCTTTCATTCCCCCGTTTGAGATTAAGATCTCTTGTTGTAATTATTGCTCGTTGAGGCGGCCTAATTCTGCCACGTCGATAGCATCACACCCATCAGGTGGCGTCGGGGCGGGGGGATCTGGCAGCAGCTGCTTGTGTCCTCTGCATGTTCCAGTGGTCTGCAGAGGGAGGTAATTTCACAGATATGTTATACACGTCTGATGATCGACATGATTCAGGAAAGCTGCCAAACCCATGTTTCCTTCCGCTGCTCCAGAAGAGAAAAAAAAGACAAAATAGAAGAAAGGAAGTCCCAGGAGTGTCTGGCATGTTAAACAGCTGTACAATAAGGGCATCAATCATCCTCCGCGGTCCCAGGAAACATCTGCTGGACGCGTCTCCCCCCAAACACAGGTGCTTGACGGACAGATTCAGTTCTGTCTAATGAAGAATTGTGCTGACATGAAGCCGATTATCTGATGCGCACAGAAGTCTAACCAGACTGTATCAGCAAAGTGCTTCAGAAACAAAAAACTAAACTCTCTGTAGATATCAAACTATCATTTAGATGCTTTTTAACTGACAGAGATTATACCCAAAAACTGCTGATAGTTTTACTTCAGCTTTACAGATCTTGACTCAGCAGTGACTCTTTAAATCTTCTCTCCAAAGCAGCCGGACCAGCTGTCTGCATGAGATTGCAAGCCTCATTTTGATCTACCAGAGCCACATGAAGAAAGATTTTGACTTTGGACAGTAATCTTGATTTGTTTGTTCTCTAAATCGTTTCCACATAACTGAGGTCTGGCATGCACATAAAGGTTTTTAAAATCTTAACCTTGTTGCCATGAGAGACTCCAAACACGAGAACAAGTAATTTTGTTCTTGTTGTTTGTGGTGTACCACAAAGACAATTACCTGACCCTCAACGCTCAGAGCTTGTAATGTTGTGTGGTCTAATATGAGTAGATAAAATGATGCAAGTTTTGGTATAAAATATAAAACTCAAAACAATGGTGACAAAAAGAAGTAATAAAAATAAAATGAAGGCTGCTTAAACAGTAAGTCAGCAAAATATATTAGGAGAAAAAGCTGAGTAAATTAAGATAAAAAAGAAGCATAAACCATAATTGCGTACCCTTTGTTCGGCTACCACAAACACTCTCCAAGTCCCCAGAACCAAACTCCGCATCATGGGCATTAGGCTTTTTCCTCTGCTGCCTCGACAGTAGGGCTGAACAATTAATTGCAAGCTAGATTAAATCGCAATATGGCTTGTTGCAATTTTCAAATCCCAGAAGGTTCAATATTTTTAGCCCAAAATGTGTTGAACATTTTGGCATTGTAATGGAGTTTTTCCTCCCACTTTTGGACCATTTTTACCTTTTTTAACCCTGTGTTTACAACTTTATGCCTACTTTGCCCCCATTCATCTTTTTTTTGGCCACTGTCAGAACCACTTTTGGAATTTTTACATGTTTTTTTAAATGTAATTTCAAATTTAATTCCCAATTTTACTGCCAAAATCAAGTATCCTAAACCACTTTTGGGTTTTTTTTGCAAATTTTTTTTTGCAATCTCATACCTATTTTGCACCTATTTATTAACCTTTTTCCGCTTTCATACCATTTTTACCCAGTTTTTACAATTCCATACCTATTTTGCTTCTGTTCCTCACCTCTCCACTTTTTCTCAAACCTTTTATCCTTAGATTAATTTAATGTCACATTGGTTTTACGATAAAACGATCTACTGCTTATGTTTGTTTAAGAATACATAAGATGAGGAACATTAAATCAATTGCAGAGCAAATTGAAATTGCAATATTGGGGAATTAGATTATTTTCTCAAATCGTTCAGCCCTGCTCTACAGTCGACAGATGCTTTAAGAAATCTGAAAACCCTTTTTAAAAAAAAAAAAAAAAAAAAAAAAAGCTTTGTGCTACTCTTCTTTTAGAAGTTCACCTTCTGGGGTGCTGGTTTGGCGGAGTGGTTAGCAACCAGGTACCCCATGTACTTGCTTCTGCCGGTTACACGCTGTAGCACTTTTAGATTGCGAAAATGTAAAGTGCAATACAAAAAAAAAAAAATTAAATAAATTATTATTATTAAATTAACAATAGTAAGACACTACATAAAAGCTAGGAAAAAAAGATAGCTAGCAGACAATGGTAATACCAGAGAGTTAGAAATAAATACATTTTAAGTTCAAAATGATATGGTAGAGCTAGCTAGAGATATTGGTCAACTGTTAATCTTATTTTTAGAAGGCTGGAATAACCTGAGATTGCCTGAGAATTTGTTATAATTTCTAAGAATGTCAGATATTTTATGATAGTTCATAGATTCATTACATCCGTAGACTGCACACCTTGTAAATCAGACCTGTGGCATAAAAGGCATAAACATAACAATCTGGGTAAATGTACAAAATGTAGGGTACATCTGTAGAAAAGATCACTCCAAAGTGTGTATGCTGGGGAGGTGTCCTGGAAAATGATTTGTAGAATAGAGTGGGAACCCTGTTTTGGTAGTAGAATGCAAAAAGGTTCAAGGATGCAACTGTGAAAGTAAATAGAAACAAGTATCCGATGTGAAGCCAAAATATCAATCCATCTTCTATCTTTATCCCAAGAAATCAACGTGAAGCTAAAATAATGAACTTGTTTTTTTAAAGAAAGTGAGGCAGGATTAAAAAAAACAAAATTAAATACTTCTTCTGGCAAACAATTGTTTATATATATTTTGTATGTATGCAAGCTCACCTCAGTTCCCTAGCCCACAGTATGTAAAAATCTGCTTGGGCATGACGTGGCGTAGATGAGTCTGCCTCCTTTAGGTGCTGACGTGAGTGGGAGTCCACATTCACGTGTCAGAGTGAATTTGTGTTTGCATGGCTGCCTGTGCAGCGTGCAGGTGGGTTTGGAGCGTTATCTCCTGGCTGCAGCCTATAGATGTATTGAACTCACCATGATGCTGCTTAATGGTGGATGACCGCACATGAATGACTTTAAAACGAGAAATATGAAGCCCAAGTGGCATCAGGATGAATTTATCACATAGCTTAAGGAGACTTTTAGTGGATAATGTGTATTTTAAGTGCCGTGTTGGGCATTGCGTTTGCTTAATATCTCAGTTAAAGACATGTGCTGTTAATGTGTGATTGCTGGGGAGTAGTTGTTACTGGCGTTTTTATGGCGTGTCAGTCTGAGCTGTTCAGTGGTGGATCGTGACTCTCCCTCCTGTGCGGGGGAGCTGCTGATACTCCCACTCATCCCTCAACTGTCTCTCTTTTCCTCTCTCATCAGACCCTCTTCTCTTTAACCTCAGTTCATTCCTCACTTAACCACCAATATGCTTCATGCCAGAACCACGTCTATAAAAACACTCAAGGATCTTCTTCGTCAAAGGAGCTCATTTCTGCCATGCACTGAACCATAAATCACACCACCGGGAAACTGTAGTGACTTGAATAAATATACAGCAGAGAGTAATTCGTATTCATGCTGTAAACATGCTGCATTACACCGGTAATGTATGCCCTCTCCCCTAAAGCGCACATCCAAGCCATTTTGTCTATGTGATAAGAAAAGCATCACATTAGGCTTTATGATCATCCTGTGTGGCTTTAATCATACAGAGGACATTTGAAAGTTCTATATATACATAAAATGTGATACATAATGCATGAAATACCCCACCAGGTTTCAATTTCTCTGGAAGAAATGCCAGGCATTAAGATGGCAGTCTAATGTAAGGAGGGAAAATCCGTCATGGCACAGAGTCTTGACTGAACTCGGTTCAGCCGAGAAGATTTTCAAAACCTCGTTATACATCTTCATATGAATTTTACACCTCCTGAGATTCTTTTGTGGGATTGCTATCAAGCCATGCTAAACTCTGAAGCCTTTCCAAATGTATATTTTGTACCTGTTGGGAGTGTCATTTACCAGAACATGCCGAAATAGTATGCTTTCAAATAGGGATGCACATCTTCATTGTCATTCAGCATCTGTATTGGCCCATTTTGCAACATCAGCCATCAACACCACCCCAAAGCACTTGTAAATATCAGACTTACTAATGACATTGATTAAAGAAAACTGAAATCTCTGACAGTGCTTTATGTTCATTTTAATGCAGACTTTAGGGGACTCATCTTTTCCCAGCACCAAGGTAAAGTCCTTGGAGCCACCGCCATAACAGACTAATCAGAATACATCATGATTTCATAATAAACAAATTTAGCATCTTCTGAGTTTCACTCTTCCTGACCTTGGAGAATCTGTGTTGCTGGGCAGTACCAAAATGGCTAAGGTAATTAAATTACCAGACCCTCCACGGGCTAGGGTAATTACTGCTCTCTAAATCCTCGCTAATCCCCCTTCTGAGTCCGCTACATGGCCTCAGCCTGGGGTGCTCGAACGCTGACTTCTCAGTCCCATCCCAGACAGAGGCCCCTTAAAAACACACAAAAATACATCTGTTTGAAATGTGTTACCTCAGGATGGAGTGTGTGTCCTTACACAGCAAAGGGCTCCAGTCATCGGTCAAAATATATTCTCCTCACGTTTCCCTCCTCGTCCTGCTCATGTGTGAGTCAAGAGGACTCTCAGGTCAAAAGGGCCTCTCATCTCTCCATAAGAATGTCGTAATTATCACTGCTGGGATGGATGTGATGTGATCCCTGAGCTGCAGTGCCCTGTGACTGGAGTTAGAAGAAGAGGAGAGGGTTTTAGACCACAGAGCATGCTGATGGAAGTCCTTTAGTAAACAACAGAGGTTATCTATATATTATCTTTGTCAGGGTTTGTATTTAAATGATGTTTAAAGTGGATTAGAAAAGGTTAATTGCTGTTCTTGAATGGCTCTTACTGCAGATTTGAGGTGCACGTAATGTGGACTTTGCATTACATAATGTATTTGTTTTGTTTTTTGTCAAATATAAGAGTTGTTTCAAATTACTTTGGACAAAACGTTCGCTGATTATCATGAAGGTTTCCTCTGCAGCAAAGGATGAAAAACAGTGAAAGCTGGCTTTAAAGCAAATGTCCAGCCTCGCTGCTACCTCCGCTGCTGCGCGGCTTGTAAAATCATGAAGGAAGAGAAAAGAGAGGGACAGAAAGAGAGAGTCCGCAGAAGAAATGGCAGAGAGTGTCCCGAGTGTGTGGTCACTACAAGAAGGGACAAAAAGAAAACAGTGCAGTGTGTCTGATGTCAAACGGAGTTAGCGTAGCACGTAGCTTAGCATGATAGCACGTCGTCAATGCTAAAAACATCCGGTCTGTGCAACAGGATGACACCGACGAGACATCAACAGAAGCAGCTGTGATCAATAACTGAGATATGGGCTAGTAAATAACCTACTTTGATTATGGCTCCATGTAAAGGCTGGTTCAGAACGTAAATCTATTCGGAGGCTACTTGCCCAGAATCATGTGTATTTTGTTCACATACTTTTCACATCCAATAACTTTACATTGAATTTGATTGCAGAGAGTAGAACAGGAAACACTGACAGTGAGTAGAGGAAGCAGGGGTAGGGAATGCTTTCATATGTTATAGAAATGTACATTAGCTAGTTAAATTATCTTAGTATCTAAGTATGATATAATTTGGTCCTAGAAATAAAGTAAGCAAAATAAGATCATCAATATGGTACAGTAGTAAATGCAATAGGCACTGTCATATAAAAAGGTTTTTAAAAAGTTTCACCACCATGTCTGTAAATTGCTGCTCTCTCTCTCTCTCTCTCTCTCTGTGTTAGTGTTGCCTCTACTGTTCTCATACAGTCATTAAGCTATACCCAAATCTCAATCTTGTTTTCACAGTATAAGCCAGAGGAGGACAGTGACATGGACAGGCCAGGCAAAGCCAGCATCAATATACACAGCCAACAAGAATGGATGCTTTCAATTTAAGCATAATATTGTTTGTTGTTCACTTTGTTCAAATAAAGGAGTGTATGTTGAACTACAGGGGATTTTTTTATTTTTACCATGGTATCGAGTGGTATCGAGTATCGAAGAATTTAAGTGGTATTGGTATCGACTACTAAATTTCTGGTATCGTGACAAGCCTAGTCCTATCCTATCCTTTCTTATACTGTCCTCCCAAACCTTTCCTATGATGCTTTATCTAATCCTACCTTGTACTACCCTATCCTATTATGTCCTATCCTCTCTTATCCTGTCCTCCCAAACCTTTCCTATGCTGCTTTATCTAATTTCTATCCTGTACTACCCTATCCTATCCTGTCTTATCCTTTCGTATCCTATCCGCTCCAACCTGTCCTATGATGCTTTATCAAATCCTATGCTTCCTACCCTGTCCTACTGTATTGTATCCTATCCTGTCATATGCTGTCCTACCCTATCCTGTCATTTTCTATCCAACCTGTCCTATCCTATCCTGTTCTACCCTATCTCATTCTACCCTTTCCTGTTCTATCTTTTGCTATGATGCCCTATCAAATTCTATCCTATGCTGCCAAACCCAATCCTATCTGAGCATATCCAGTCTTTTCTTCTAATTCAATTCTATTTAATCCTTTCTTAAACTACAATGTTCTATCCTGTCCCTTTCTCTTCATAACTGTCCTTTTCTGTCCTGTTCTCTTATAACTTACCCTATCTAATCATTCCCTATCCTATCCTATATTTTACTTTTCCCCTAAGCTATTTTTCTTATCCCTGTCTTATTCATATTTCTATTCCCTTCAGTTCTTTTCTATGATTTTACTACATCATCATATTTAATCACATCCTGTTGTTTCTTATCCCATCCCATTGTATCCTGCCCTCTGCTCTTATACTGCAGGCCACTATGAGGGGTCGTTTATAAGAGATAAAACCAGAACTCATAAATCCCGTATTCACTAGTATGACCATCGTGTACCACAATATTTAGATGATAGATGTTATTTTTTATCCTGTCACTGCATCTCACGATTTCATACAGTGTTGTGTTTAATAGTATCCTATAATGTAATGCTACATGACATATCAGATTGAAAAGTGTTGCTTCCTTGTTTTACCTTTTGAATCATATCAGAAAAGTGATCATTTGTGCCTTTACATTATTTACCCTCTGGTTAGAGGCTATCATAGCTACTAAAAAACATCACTTTATCACAGAGGCTTTTGTCAATGTTAGCCTTTTTATAATGCACCCTGAAATGCAAGAATCAAAGGATAATCAGGGTCCTTTTTACAGCAGTCTCAATTAGCAGATCACAGAGTTCTGTTTGATTTAAATATGCTTTTTGAATTTCAACCTCTAATTTGCAACTATCAGAGTGCCCTTTAATACAGCAGAAAGATCAACATCCGCTGCAATTTATGATACCATGAAAAGATCATAACATGTTAAAAAAATAACAACAAAAAGTGCTTTTTCAATAACGCTTTTAATCAAAGAAAATTAAAGATGTCTACCACTTGAAAAGCAAAGAAATCCTTGATGCTGTTTGCTAGAATGGAAGGAATTGCAGTTATTGTTCCTGAAGTAAGTTTATTTTCCCCTGGAGCTTAAAAATGGAACATTTTGATAAAACAAGCATCTCCTCAGCGTCTCGCCTTCTCCTGTAACCTCGAGTGTCAGCCAAACATCTGCGTGACATCAGTGCCATCGAAAAGTGCCAGTGACCCCAGCAGGTGTTCAGTGTGTTTCTGTGTGTGTTGCGCGTCCGTGTGTGTCGCTCTGAGCTCGTGTACAGTATCTACGGCGTACGTGAGAGCGAGCGGAGCCGGCTGGTTGGTGAAAGGAGCATCTGTGTGTGTTGAATAGGGTTCTCTGAATAGCTCTGTATTCGAACAGACACTTACCCAGAGATAAGCTGTAAGTGATTCGCTGCAGCTTCCTGAAGCAGTCGGGGGAGACAGAGGGAGAGAACCCAGAGAGAAATTAGATGAGTGTATCAGCTGCAATTAGGGAAACTTTCCTCCATTTGGAAGTGCATGTTTCTGTCACAGATAGAATTAGCACTGGTTGATTTGGGTTTGCAACAGCAGTGCAACTTCAACTCTCAAATGGGATAACAAGAGCAAACCTATTAGCTAAATTCAATAAAGCAGTATGAGCCTGGAACAGGGGTTCATGTGCACAGTTTGTAATGAGCCTCAGACCACACACACCGCAGGTCACATCTACCTATTCACACCCATTTGTAGGGATGAACGATATTATCGGTTTGATGTTGGTATCGGCTGATATCAACCTTAAAAGTTAAGTATCTGTATGGGCTGGTATTGAAATATATCATCCATATATCAGCTGGAATATCAGCAAATTATACATTTGTTCAATATTGATGCATGTTCTCATCACTGCATGGGTAAATTAAAATATCGAGGGTTTAATTCTTGCTAGAGTTAAAAGACTTTTTGTGTTTTACATCTGTTCATGCTGTTCATGTTCATTTTTAAGCACAGAGCTTGTGCTCTTGACCTGAAATATCGGTATCAGCAATAAGGATTAAAAAAACTATTGGCATATCTGATATTGGCAAAAATCCAAGTGCCTCCCTACCCATTTGGTCTTAAGTGAGGTACACACATAAAGATTGTTAGGTAGTTTTTGGCCTTTATTTTCCCCTTCTCGACCAAGGACGGCAAACACCAGATTATGTTTTATACGATTATCTTGTAATATTATCCTGTGGTCTGAGCTGTATTAAGAGTGAATATGCCCCGATATTGGACTCTGAAACATTTCGGGGCCAACAATCGTGAATATTAAACTTGTTCAGTATTCATGACCACAAATTAGTTGTGACGTGATTGTAGCCAATCAAGAAGCGAGCTTACAAAGGAACAAGAAAGGAGGCGTAAATAAAAACAAGTATAAAACATAAAGTTCTTCAGACCTCAGAAATGGAGGACCAGCTCATGTGTTCATCGCCTTACAGAGCAGACAGACCTGCCTGATTTTGAAATTCTGCATATCCCTCTTTCCAACCTCCATTGTCCCATGACTTGACTCGGCTAAATGCTTAACGGGTCAATCAGGGAAGAGAGGCGGGAGCTGCGGCCGTGACGACACCAGAAAGTGACTGCATGTTTGTGAAGCGGTCTCAATATCTGTGTCATTTTTATTAGAACTGCACTCAATTTTTCTTTAAAAGAGGAGGAAAGAACATCACCTAAAGATTGTCTTAAGAGAAATCATGTTTTTTTTCCTGACCGGGGATCGCTGCTGGGAAACTGTGAAGAGAATGTGGTTATCCGCCACAGACATGCCTACTGCATGCATACTCAGTGATAGTCTGTGAAATCAGCTCTCATCAGGAGATTACTCAGAAAACTTGGTAGGTATTGTCTTGACGAGGGCCATGTTAGATGTAAGTGTTGAATGATACATCTTTTGGGTATAATTTAATGTAAGATGATTGTCTAAGGTAGTTTAAGCTAACGGCTAACAATGTTAGCGTACCTATGTAGTGATTGTTGGTTTGCTTGCCTTATTTGGCTCTGATTGTTTGCATACCGAGTGCAAACCTAACTCTAGTAATAGGCAGAGGAGTTAACATCCTTTCCTGTCCCTCCCCACAGGTTATTTTCCATATTAAAATCTTCTCAGTATTTTTTTTTTCAGTGTTTGCTGTGGTTAAAATAAAATGCTTTATAATAGCTAACCACCCTAACTCATAATAATCCTATAAAGAAGGTTGTATGGGAAGCAGCAACTACAAAATATGTCAAGAAAGACAGATGAGATATCTTTAAAAGTCAAATTCATATTTGTGGGCATATTCAGCGGTCACCTTGTTTTCATGCATGAAACAGATGCTTGATTTTATCTAGACAATGTCCCCCATCTCCTTGGACAAACGTCATGGTTTACTTTATTGAACTACCATAAATACATGAGAGGATCATAAGCAAAGTCATGGCAACATTAGGATGCATTCTTCCTCTGATGTTGCTGTATTATTTTTGTCAGCTTCTCATTATTGTGGCACGGAAGGACAAAGAGTTGGAGCAGTGCCAGCTCCAACAAGATGTCACTCATAATACTTCAGCCTTGTGATGGCACAATGACAAAACACATGACCTTTTTATGTTGTTTTTCCAATGTAATACAATTTCAGCCTGATGAAATTTGTGTTTCAACCTGCCAAGTCAAGAGCAAGTTCGCACATTCATCCAGTCTGCTGCTTTTTCTTCTAAATCTTCCCGTCCTTGCTTTATGTTAAGTAAGACCGGTGATTTACAGTGTCCAAAGGTGACTATCTGAATGTTCCTGACATTTGGGAAATTGTCCTTTTTGTTCAGCCATCTCCCTTCACTTCACCTCCTGCGTCTTCTAAATGCCATTCGCCCTTCTCAGTCCTCTTTCACCTTGTTGATCCCCCTACCCCTTCTTTCCTCTACTGCTCATCTAGCCTGACTACCGACTGACTCCTGGTTGGAACGCTTCCATTTCTCCCCTCTTTCGTTCATCTCTTGTCCATTTCTTGTGAAATATTGAAGTGCAGCACTTGACTTTTGTACAAATTCAAGAGCTCTTAAAAGGAATTAAGTGCTGATGCATGGTTTTAGAGTGCTTTTGGTCATTATGTTCTCCATCATTTCTCTCTCAGTCTCTGACTCATGTGCTCCCTAATGTTTTTCCACCTTGTCTTTATTCTAAGCTGTCAGTTTTCTGCTGGTTTTCTTTC
Organism: Scarus forsteni; assembly: GCA_036419115.1. Classification (NCBI taxonomy): domain Eukaryota; kingdom Metazoa; phylum Chordata; class Actinopteri; order Labriformes; family Labridae; genus Scarus; species Scarus forsteni. The sequence goes on from JAZDUH010000341.1 coordinate 7,259,663, forward strand.
ACACCTCGCAGACGGCTTGTGTCAATCAAACAGCACAGCCATTATATTTTGATTAATGAGGGTGGCTCAGCTTTGTCAGAGCTAAGCTTACACTACCAACTACGGTTACCAATACTGAGCTGGACTTCTACAAGGTACCAAAAACAACATAGAGGTGAAGATATCAAGTTGACCTCCGGTGTTGTATTGAAAAGGGCTTGGCTGTCCTACTTCTACATTCCATATATTCCACAGCAGCTGGATCTCCCTGCTTCAATGACTGTAATCAGACACATTCATCTTGCCAAGATCCAGTCTACAACGATTGTGGTCCAAAGTGGCACGGCCCAATCAGAGTCCTTTAGGCCAGGAAAAGGTAGGAGCTACGAGGAAGTGACTGCTCGTAAAGAGATTAGCATTAGGGATGGACAGTGGTAGAGTTTTGCTGATATCCCATATGCTGATACTTTTTATGTCATTATCACAGATACTGATAGCGATATTTCTGGTCAAGAGCACAAGCTCTGTACTTGCGAAAAATGGACTTGTTTCATTCAGTATTACATTATTTAATTGCCAGGAACAGATGTAAAACAAGGAAAACATTTACTTTCTGCAAAAATGAAACCTATGATTTTTAAATGTAGCCATGCAGCGATGAGAAGGTGCATCAAGATTGAACACTGGTGTGATTTGCTGATATTGCAACAGATATATATGGATGCTATGTGTGGCCGATACCTGCAAAAATGTTAAAATCCACTGATACTGATACTTGACTTTTTAGACTGATATCAGCGGACACCAATAGCAAACAGATAAAATCATGCATCCCTGATTAGCGTAGATGCTAACAGCTTCAGTAGCAGTTGGCCCACATTTGTTTAGTAAATACAGACATCCACTACTAACTTCTCTTTAATATGGATGTTTTTTGCTCCTCTTCTTGCATGTTTTGACAAGAGGTTGTTTTAAAAAGTGGCTTGTGTTCCGTAGCGCAGTCGCACCCACCTATTATCTGATTAGCCTGTAATAGATTTGTTGTGGTGTGCAGAGATGGAGAGTACATCATCTACACTGCCATGGCTTTGAGGAACAAGATCTTTGGATCAGTGCAGGAGTTTGTCCGGGCGCATGACTCATCTGAATATGCCATCAGAGAAACAAACAACATCGTCAAAATCTTAAAACAGGCCAAAGATCTGGACCACATTTCATTTAAAATGAACTAATATCAACTACAAACTTCTCTTTAGCTTGGATATTTTTCACTCCACTTCTGACATGTTATGGGTTGAGTTACGAATTGGCTTGTGTTCTGTAGCAAAGTTGCACCCACCTACGGCATGACCTGATTGGCCTGTAATAAATGTGATTAAGAAAGCGGTTGTCATGTTGGTGGCATAGTTGTATAGTGCGGTTGGTGCCATGTGTCTCCCAGCTCTGGGCGATACATGGCAGTGTGTCCCTGGGCAAGACACTTAACCCCAAGTTGTACCACTGTTGCGTCAGTGGCGTGTAAATGGGCATGTTAGTTGGTACAGATGGACATCTAACACATTAATTCAGAACCATCAGTGAGTGACTGTGAGAGCAAATGGGCGTAAATGTGTAGGCGGACCTGCAGTGTAAAGCAGCTTTGAGTAGTCAAATACTAGAAAAGTGCTATGTACGCTTGAGTCCATTTACCATTTAACATCATCTGCCTGATTTGGTTCTGAAAGGTTCTGCCCACCCCAAACACTTTATATGGGCTCTTTTCCAGATGGGCTGGTGAGGTATTTTGAACAATCCATCTGGTTCGCCAGGTTAGTGGTTCCCCCTATCTACCAAAACATTCCTTGATTGGTGTGTCTTAAGTGCCTGTAAGTTCAAATATTTGTGTTAGAATGGTTGTCTCATTCTGTGTCCGCCCTGTGATTGGCTGTTGACCGAATCAGGGTATACCCCAAAAGGATCTGTTAACTTAAATGGAGCAATAAGAGGCTCTTTACTAACTCTGTGGGTTCTGGTTTCATTCCAAGGCAGCTGCTGCTCCTGTGTCCATTATAATATATGCAACCCACTCTTTCATCCATTTTGTCCAGGATGTGTATTACTTGCAGCAGATAAAGTGGTCATTTCCTTCCTTTTCTACTTATTTGTTCTATTTAGCTCAGACAAAGACAGCATCTTCAGAGTTGAGTCATTAGGGACTTAAAGTGTATCTGCCTGCTTGTTTACTGTGCCATTAGCTTCAAAGTATATCTTCAGGTACAATGAATAATCACAGTTTACTCTCTTTCTAAGAGAAAATATGTGGCTATATAGCAATTAAGATAAACTTTGATTAGAACTCAAATTTTCAGGACCGAGCTGTGATAGTAAATGTCCTCTGCATGGCTGGGATGTGTGTTTGGCTGACTTTTAAAGAAAAGACCACAAATATTCACTATACAGGATGACCTATACCACTCAGCATGAATACAGCCCTTCCCCTGCTCGTTTGGGTTGAGCTATATGACCACTGGGCCACAAATCTGCAACCAGCTACACCATCTTGCTGAGAGATCAATCCCCCCAAGGCCACACGACACACACACAGGAGATGAACCAAAGCTCATGTACAGAGGAGCAAGCTGTGCGGTGTCCAGGCGGGGTGTTAGTGGCTGATCATTAACCCAGACTCTCTGTTTGCTCTGCCTCTGTCTCTGCCAGCTTTTATACATGTGTGTGCTGTCAACAGGGCCATGTGCCTCGCTGCGCTTTATCAGGCCTTGCGCTTTATTTACAAGCCATCTCTCTCCGCGCATACACGCAACATCTGCTCACGCCTGTGCGCTGCAGAGCTACAGTTTGCTGCAGACTTCTCGTTCCTCTCCCCGCTGAGGAAGAAGCGGAGATGACAGATGTGTTGTAGCCGAGTAGAAAATGGCTAACGTTCACATGGTAATCAGTCTGTGCCCGCAAGACTTTGAAGGTAAATCCAAGAACTTCACGTGGCGAGGATTGATTGAGACTTGACCTGTGGAGGAAATGAGTGGGCGGCTGAAAGGGCAGAGAGGGAGAACAGAGTGGACAAACAACAGCAGGGTGCTCCTGAAGTCTTGCTGTTGGACTTTGAGTGAAACACCAGGGTTTGAAATAAGCCCACCTGCTGCTGTGAGCGGTGGATTAAAAAAATTCAAAAGCACATTTATTCACCACTTAATTCTTACTCAGCAACAGTGTTTAATCCCATGGAGTTTAATAAGTACAGAATGGTTTTTAACATTTATTAATATTCTTTTTATTGCAAGAAATGTAAAAAGAATGAAAGAAAATGGTGACGTGACTTTAGTCTTTATTGCAGTGATGACCTTGAGGATAAAGAAACAAAATAGTTTCGTTATTTGAGGTCACTTATTGCTGTTGTTTTGTTTTCTACTGGCATATTTCAGAATCAGATTTATTGCCAAGTAGGTTTTTACACATACAAGGAATTTGTCCTGGTGTTCTTGGTGCAAAGTACAAACATACAAACACACAAATAAACAAAAATATGATAATAATTTTACAAAATAGCCAAGGTACATGCATTATTAATATGATAAAACCAAATGTAAGATATAGAATAAACTAGAATAAAATATATACACAGATTTTTACAGTTATTAACCTAGTCTTAGGGGGGGTAATGTAACCCAGCTAGAGATGGTTTAGCAATTTTAGCTTCATAATCCCATATTGATGTGAGACAACAATCCAGCTTTAAGCTACCCAATTTGACTTTAAGTTTTTATTACCTTCAGCATTATGGCAAATGTCCTGGTTATGTTTAGTTATCATGGCTGAAAACACTAGATTTCCTTATAAGGCTTAGACAAAACAAGGGCACTTCAATCCCATACAAACATAATACTTTTCTGTTTAGAAAATTACAGGATAAAACACATTTCTCTTTGGAATCATTTAGCTTTAGCCAAGCTCTCGTTAGTTGTTATAGTCAATACCACTCTATGGAACCAATTGTACCTTCAGCTGCTCCCTTGACCATGAGTCAGGTCCGCAGGCTACTTCTGTTAATCATCTTTGACCAAGCTGTGGTAAGTTGCTGTTGCCAAAAACACCTCATCTGCTAATATGGCTGCCTCAAAATAAAGACACATTGTGACAAATCAGCTGGAAGCTTTTCAGTTACGACCTTGCCATAAATGCAATGTAATTATCATGAAACTATTTGCTAAATTCAAAAGCTGTGATTTTTCAATAAATAACAGTATTTACAGATGCTCCTTTGACCATGAGTCACGGCCACAGCCCATCTCTTTAAAATTTCTTGGACCCAAGATACAGTAAACATCCTTTATTAGGTAGACCCATCGCAATCAACAAAACACTGAAAAACAGACAACATTAGAGACACATTAGAATGTTGAAGATGCATTGCACAATACCCCTCACAAACATGGAAATAAGATCACTCCTCTCCCTCTGTCATACTCCCATTTTCAGATAATAAATCCCCAAATGGTCCATTAGTTTTTTCCATTAAAAGCTACATGTACTTCCTGAGAGGGGCACAGTCAGACAAAGCTTGTGATATTAAAGAAGCCTCTAGAATGAAGAGGTGAATATGAAACAGCATCACCATGTGCATAATGTGCATAACAATTACACTGGAGAAGAAAAATTGCAGTGTTTCAGCTCTGTAACCAACAGCAGTGCAAGACAGCTCACTAGATTGATGGAAGGCCAGTTGGAAATCATTTTTGAGCAAATGACCTGCAGAACTTTGCTGATGTGCATTGGAAGCACCACTTTGGATGTTCAGACACACATCTGAGTTAGTGATTCGCTCCTTGCAAATAAACTTCTCCTGGAACAAAAAATACAGAATAAAAAAGAGGCTGTTCTACAGAGGGCAGAGGGATTTATAGGTATGCTTGTTTCCAATTTTTTAGATGATCCTGAAGGAAAACCTAAAAAATATGTCTTGGGTACAGCTGGGATTGGAAGAAACATTTGGCAGTCATATTAAGGCAAAATAATGTTGGATATCATCCAACACTTTATGTATCTGCAGCGCCTGATTATAACTTTTCATCTCATTTAATTAACACATGTTCACTTCTCCTGGCAGATGAAGGAAAAAAGCAGATTTAAGATGGGCACCTGCTACCGTCATACAGCACTGGAGATCAATTAGTTAGAACAGCTACAACAAAAAAATCCAAAGTATCTCTTTCATGATGCTCCATGTTCACTGTAAGACTTCATGTGTTGGCTATCACCAATGGTGGCAGAATTGCAAGACAACTGGAACACTTTCAATTTGAGACATGAGGATAACAAATACAATAATATAAGCAGAAACACAAAGGAATCACATCTCTCTTTATTTTACCACAGAGGACAAAGCACAGCAAATGGCAGGCAGCGCCACCACAGTGCAGTGCTCATGCTAACAGATGTTTCAACACCCTTTGTAGAAACAAACAAAATTGTTGTGGTATGCCCTACAGTCTTTAAACAGCTGTCACTAAACAACTAATTTGTTGATTTCAAGTGGTTATTGCGAGTGATCTGGTTCAAGACTGTAATCAGATAACACTGTGTGATGCCAGCTGCTAGTTATGAACATAATTCAGGCACAGAGGAAGATGTTGTTGAGCAGATGGATGTTAGCATAAAAAGTGCTGTCAGGTCGTAACTGGGTGTTATTGTGGACTCTGAAGACACATGATCATACCAGGTATAAATGTTTGTGTGCTCATTAATCAGACAACAGGAAAGGCATTTTGGTCCTAGAAAGTTCCATTCATAGACCAGTTAAGACTTACTAAAGGAAAGTGGGGAAATTGCAGTGAGATATAACCTCATTTCATAAATGGATCTGACCCCTCTGACTGGCCTCACAGTGAAAGTATTCAAAAGTACAGACAGCTCTACAAGTTCTAATGTGGCTGAGGTCAACAATGCTGCTGTTGGTGTTATGAAGTGCAAGCAGTTCTTAAGCATGAACACACAGGAGAGCACTTATTAGCTAACGATAGGAGATAATGTTATTAAATGGTTTATCAGGGTTGCTTTGTCCATTCACTTTCAAAAACTGTTCTCCGGTAATAACTAACAATGCACAATATTATCAGTTTGATATCCGCTTCGGCCAATATCAGCCTAAAAAGTTAAATATCATATTGGCCGATACTGATATTTACAGCAGATATACTGGCCACACTTATTGGCAATATGTAGGCACATTACAGAAATGTGCAACACTAATGATTTAATTTTTGCAAGAGTTAAATGCTGTTTTTGTTTCTCGCAAAAATCTACTGGAACACTAAAAGAAACAAGTGCATTTTGTTAAGTACAGAGCTTGTCTCTTGACCAGAAATATCGGTATCAACAACTGCGATAATGAATTTAAAAAATATCAGTATTTCAGATATAAAAATAAAGAAAAAACAATATAGTTCATGGGTAATAATAATGTCAGTAAGAGTCAGAAATATTACATGGCAGGATTAACAGATTTCTAGGCATGTTTTGGCTGATAATTTTCTGTAGGTTTAATTGTCTTTATATGTCTTTTTTTTCGCTTTTTCATATTGAACATGAACAAGTAATGAAATATATAACAAAACAAAAAAACAACAATTAAAGAGCTACATATATTTGTCATTTGCATGTTCAAAAAGGAGTAGGAAGAAGTCAAAACTTATCTGGTTCAACTACTTCTCCCTACAAAAGTAGTCAGTAATTAACCCACTTCCAATTAATAGTGATAATAATTATAAAATAATCACACATAAACAAACTGACCAAGTAGTGATAATATGATCTATCAAATAGAAATCAGAGAAAGGTAAATATATATATACAAATAAACAAAAGGAGCAGGAGAAACATCTCTTGCCTTCAGTGACCTTAATAGTCTCATCACTGTACCTTTTACAAATCATGTTTTTATACTCATTCTTAAACTGCTCAGTGAAAATATATGTTTTTTTTAAGCCAATCAGTCACCAAAAGACATATGGAACCACAAAGAATAGTATATTTATTTTGACAGCCTAGTAAACATATGGTTAACTTGATCTTTTTCAGTCTTTACATGTAATAAAACTCAGTTTGTCGTGATCATCACCTCCTCCTGGCTGAATCAGAGCCTGGCACTGGGCCTGATTACCGCGAGTCACGCCAATAAAGCACCATTAAACATCCACACCTCCATCACCTCCGCTGCTGTTTACCTCACTCGTGTTTCTATCGGAGTGGTCAAATGAGACTTGACTGCTTGGCAGATTTTTCGCTGCTGGTGCTCTTCTTCTCCTTCAACATCTGCTGCCCCCCCTCCTCCATGAAAGATCACAGAGACACATCTGGTCAGGCTGAGAGTCTAAGGGAGGCTTGGTCAGCTCCTCCAGGCGGGAACATTAGCATAAGCTGCAATGGGAATGCCCTTGACTAGCTGACTGAGGGTGGCATGTGATACACAAGTGGGACATTAAAAGGGACAAAAGTTTGGATGATAACGTGATGAGGCAGAGAATGTAAGACTCCTAAGATTGTTAGGTTCTCTGAAGTGTGTTTAACCTCTATAGCCCGAAAGTACCCGATTCAGTAAAAAGAAAAAGTGAACTCTTTTTCAAAATCGTTCCCTGACCATATTGTTACAAAGCCTGTCTAATTTTGCTCTGCATCACTTTATAACAATAGTCCTTTACAGAGATGATGTAAAAATATTTTATTATTCATTTATAAAGTTTTACAGCCACTCCAGCATTGTTTCCAAGAGATATTTACAATAAAGACGAGTTGGACATTTCCAAATTATTCTGACTTCTATCTTCATTTACTCTGTAACACATATACTGATAACTCCACAGCTGGACAAATCTCTCAAGTGTTACTTTTATTATGACAGCATAATAATTCAAGTTGGCCTTGTAGTTGCAGAGATACACTCTTTTCTTTATGAGTATGTCATTTTCGAGCAGAAGACTTCAAAAAGGGGGCTGGGGCTAGAGAGGTTAATGCCTTTGCACCAGCAAGGTCAACATTATGATGTTTTTAAGTAGTCTGTCCAGCTATTAATGCATCCATTATGGCATCTATCCATCCGAGCCAATTTGTAAATTTATGCTTGCATCCATACATCCATTCGTACTATCAAATATGACTGGAATTCAAATGACCATCCATCCCATCAATCAATCTATCAATCTTTATTTGTATAGCTCCAATTCATAACAAGTGTTACCTCAAGACACTTTACAGTAGAGCATAAAGCTCTTCATTTTATGGATACACACATATGCATACATACATATGTACATATAAAATACACATATACATATATATACAAATATATACATCCAAAACCCAACATGACTCCATATAGCCAATCATGAATCCCTCCATCATGGTGGCAAGAAAAAAACCTTCTGTTAAGCAGCAGGTTTCCTATGAAGTCTGTCCATCCATCCTCCATCTTGTCATCCGTCCATTCTTACTATAATTTATCACTTGAATTTATCCAGTCATATTTTGAACTGTCAGTACAATTGATCATCCATCTTGTTATCGGTCCGTCCATGCATCCAGCCAGCCCATCATCTTTCAAGCTACCCAATCATTAACATGTCATTCTACCATCCCACACTTCCATCCATCCGTTTATCCATTCGTCTCTCTGGAAGTCTAACACTGTTCTTGGGTAGTGATGTTACTGAGAAGCAGAAATGGACTTTCGAGTTGATACAGAATTACATGGCAGGATTTGTCTGTTCCTTTCGGTACCTAAAAACAGAATAGTGTGCATGTTTTCCATCCAGCCATCCATCATCCATCTGTTCATTGAGCCATCCCTTCATCAATTGGTACTCAGATTCATCCATCCACATATCAGTCCATCCACCCCTTCCACAGTACACCTACTCTGTTATCCACTCACACTCCACATATATATATATCCATCCATCCAATTATCCTTTTGTCCATGCTTTTCTTCTGAATTCAGTTCTTTAAGATTTCTATTATTTCAAAACATACCCTGATGTGGTTAAGAGTCAACGGTCATTGGGAATTACTTTCATCCCTGCTTCAAATATCACTGCTTTGGGTTGGTAAAATAAATCTTTGGACCTTTGCTTGAATGTCGATTCAGCTTGAAAATGAACCAATGAACTTTCAGCAGTAATAGGTCAAGGGCATTGCGCCTTAAACTCACCCTCTGCATGCAAACACAATATCAGAAGAAAGCTTTGGCAGATTTACTTTTTATTCTATATCAATGTCCACTTTGAATAGAGGATAAATCAATCATATTGCAAGTTAAAGGTCCAAATTATTGGGCCGAATTTTCGTCCTTTCCTTTTAAAGCAAAATCCAAAACCCCTGAGGGATTTGTCTTAAAATTAGTGCAGTTTTCCAAATGACTCAAGTGTGAATTGGCTTGATTTTAGAGTTCAGAGGTAATAGTCGTTTGGTCTCATATTCCTTTCTTGGTGTTGAGAATTTTTTTTTAAACTGAGTGGTAAATTGAACACATTTTAGAGGTCCAAGGTCTCTGAGGAACACAATATTCCAAGTTTTAGCTCAGGGTAAGGCTGTCACTTTTCCTAAAAATCAAAGTGGAACGGTTTATATTCCCCCCTATAGTAAGGGACAGCGACTCTATTTTCCGCCCTTTCGGTAAACACCCTGCCGAAAGAACACAGTCACACGGCGTTAGACTCTTGACGAAGCGCCGCTGCACTCGGCCGTATATGAAAAGCCAATGGCTGAGCCCACAAATAAGTGGAGGACGAGTGACTAAACTGTATTTCACATAACACACAGCCTGGTCTTTGATTTTAAGTTTGCCATCAACAGTGTAGAACCAAAAATACTACCACACCGCTCTCCTCAGTCGATTCGGAGCTCTTAATGTCCACTCACAGTGGAAACTCTTTGTTTACTGAGGTCAAGAGAGCAGCGCATGTGACTGACGGTCAAGCTGCACTCACAGCGCCCTCTGGTGGACAGAATGGCCCACTGCTCCAGGCGCCCTGATGTGCCGCTACACTCCGTATTTTACATTCGAATATTTATTTACTATTCGGTTATGAATATTTACTCCTATATTCGATTGGTTATTCGAATATCAATTATAAAGGGACAGCCCAAGCTCAGGGATTTAAAATTTTTGAACTGTGGTTGCACAAGGTACGTGGCAATAACCTTAACATTAGCCACAGTGTGTTGGATCAGCTCTGCCCTGTACAGAAAGAGCCAGCACCCGAGCCTGGACGTGATATTGCTGCGAATGGGGCTGACTCTTCTCTATAATTTCAAGAAATTAAGGTTAAAGATTAGATGGAAGGCCTTATTCAAAGACTTCACAACAACTTACTCTTCCAGCAGAACACCATCTTACCCTGGCACTACAGCCTCAAGCTTCTCCTGGACTTGAGGCTGTTTGGATTTTGGATGTGATAAGCCCTGCAAAATTCCATAGTTAAGGGTTGGTGTAATTAGGTAGTAGCTTCTTTAAATGTTGTTTGACAGGATTGTCTTTTTTGTCAGACAACTCAACGTACATGCCTTTTTTTTAGATCATATTATTTTTTGACTAATGTAAATACCAATGAACATCAGCAAATAGTCAAGAGATCTAGAAAGGAAGTTCCACCATCACAATCAGTATTTCATGCTCAATAATCCAGAGTTTAACACAAAATATGTCCAACCAATAACTCACTGCCACACAATCATCATCAACCCCTCTTCGTAACCCACCACTGTACTTTCATAGAACAGCTTTTATTTTCCTTGTGATGTCTTATAATCCCTAAGCATTAACTCTGGTTTAATTCTGACACAGCTTTTCACATTTTTATTTCCAACAAGTGTGATTTCGATGAAAGAGAGTGGAGATGCACCTGTAACACTAACCTCCGACTGATATTTGTTTTCATGGAGTATAAAGTGTGTGTGGGAGGGGGGCAAGTGTCAGAAAATAGTGAGCCAGAGAAAGAGGGGATGCGTGTGCAGTTTGTCAGAGGAAGAGCGAGCGAGCGAGTGTGAGAGAGAGGGAGAAGGGGGAGGGAGCTGGAGTAGGTGGGCGGGAAGAGAGAGAGAGAGGGAGGATGCGAGTGTCACTGATGGAGAGAGAGAGAGAGACGGAGAGAGAGGAGAGGGGAAGGAATATCGAGCTGCTTGTTGCCGGGGCTGAGTGTGCAGTTGTGAGTGCCTCTCGAGCCGTCGTGTGAAAAAGAAAAGGAAAAAAAGGAGGACATCGCTTTTTGAACCTTTGTTTTCTTCTTCTTTTTTTTCTCCTCAAAGCGCAGAATCCAGCTCCCAGAACTTGTGTGAAAGCCGCTTCCTGGGATTGTAAAGAGGACCCGGGGAAAGACAGCGTGCTGCCAGGTAAGAGGAACACACAGTAAAAAAGACTGGAGGTGCTGGAGCTTCTGTTGGCTGCTCTGTGAGGGTTGCACACCTTTAATGTGGAGAATGTGCTCTTTTTGTGGTGTGCACACGTGTCAGGAGCCGTAGCTTACAGGACATCGTACTGTAATGTGATCGGAGGAGTCAGGTCGTGTTGAGGAAGAGGGGGGGACGATGTGGAGAAGGAGGAGGCGTAGTGTTCATCCAGGATGACAGATGTCAGGGAATGTCAAATTCAGAGAGAGAGGAATCTGGAGTGACTTGTAGCGCTTCTCTTCTTTGGCACTTTCTTGATTTCAAGCTTCTTTTTGCCCTAAAGGTGGCATGAAATCCTCTTAAGTCAATATTGGAGTTGACATGTCTAAAAATATATTGAAGTTTCCTGAACATGTTTTCTTGCTGTCATTTGGCCCCGATTCTAAATGCTGTTTAATATTTAGGTTTGTGGCTTCACTTTTGAGCGTGACCATGCATCTTTTACTTTTTTATATTTGTCTGGCATTCATGAAAAGCTGCCAGAAGCAGACCAACAGACACTATTTTGCCACTATTATACCAGCAGAACCAAAAATCAAGAAATTAACATAATACTTATATATTTTTTTCTTAATTCTGAAGATTTTGGAACAGGCTTCAGTCACTATTGAGCCTTGCTTGTTAATGATTCACGTAATGTCATAAATGTTTCATGTATACAAGAAAAAGCATCCAAACAAAGCCTGATATTCCAGAAATGATCTCAAAACCAGTTGGAAAAAGAAAATACAACTCAGAAATCCTTCATATTGATACCTTTTACAGGTTTGACGCATCATTGTTTTGAACTATAAGCATCTGGCTGAATTTTAGGCATACACATGTTTTTGTGAATTAATCAATATTCTTTGCAGATTTATTTTGAAAGTAACTGAAACTGATTTTCTTTACTGTTTTTAAGCTTTGACTTGATTTTTGTGTCATACTTGTGGCAAAGCAGCCCTCAAGACAGTAATTTAATGTTCCAAACCAAAGTAGAATCACAAAATACTGAAGATGTTTTGCATTTGGGTGTATTTGTCCAAGATTTTCAAACACACAATGCCAACTTTTGATTGTTTCAAGAAAGAATCATCTTATTAGTGTGATAAAAATGTCATGATTTAGAGCCTTCAGTGGATAAAGCTAAGACTCTGGATGAGGCCACATGAACTCAGCTCGATTTGACTCTGAATGCATCACCTTTGTTCATTTTCCAATGTCATGTCCAGATCTGAATGTCAGCAAAAACACACCATCATGATGTGGCATAAGTGATGATGCAGCAACAGAAGAAGAGTCAACAGGCTGTCATGTCAGAACTTTTGTCCTTTTTTTTTTTTACACCCTGAAGCTGGGCACACACTACAAGATAACTGGCCCAATTTCTGGCCCAATTCCCCCTTTGGCCTAGCTATATGGCCAGATGTATTTGAAGTGATTTTAAAGATCCGGTCCTCCCCTGTGATAAAGTTGATCTTTTTAATGCCTTCAGTTTTGGTGATCAGGAAGACTGAACTCTTAACTGAATGCAAAGCAAGCTGGCAAAAGCAGGAAGCACAACAAATGTAGCCATGGCAATGATAGCAAATGGGAAGCATGAGGTAAGATGGATGGCAGAAATGATCAACTTGTTGCTTTGTAGCAAAACCAAATATGTCCTGTAAGACATACTAGAACCAAACTGAGTTGGACAAAAGTGGATGACAGAGGATTTTAACTGCTAACCAAGTCGAGCTTCAATTTCTCGCTTAAGTTTTGCCTCTAAAGTTTACAAACAGCCAGATTAAAGGCTGTGGTTGTTGGTAGATCAGACTGCTGCTGTGGTATGTGCTGTGTTGTTCACCTTGTTGTGCACCACACACAATAAAATCATTTAACCTTCCCCTGAGCAGTAGGAATACCAGAGTTCCCCTCTGTGTACAAACAGCAAAGCTAGCATAACTTTCAACCATAACAGTACCAAGCAAAGTAAAATCAGGCTAATGTTTGACATGTAAGGACATTAGTGCCTGGCGGTTAAATGAAGGATCACCCGTTTATGTTATCTTCTCTACCAATAGTTTCATGTCCATGTTTTTTTTTTTGTAGTTGAATTCTTTTCAAAGCTTAAGGATGCTAGGGATGTCCCAATCTGATATTGATATTGGATATCAGTCTGATATCAGCAAAAAAACAATCTGCTTATGTTTAAGTTAAACATAGTGGTCATTTTACAATTTAAAAATATATGTTTTTGTTTTTATTGGTTTTGTTGAGGTTTCTTTTCAGGGTCTTCTCATGTACTTTTTTATTTATTTAATTGTACTTCTTATGTTTAAGGTTGTAATTATTGAACCCATTGGTTAAAAACAAATGAGTTGTTTTTTTTTCTTACCTACTATTGCTGACTACCATTCTCTGTTTGAGTAATCTCGCTTGATAAAGCCTTTTAGTTACAGTCCATAATACAAAATAAGTAATAAAAGTGATGCTGATGATATCGTATTGGATCGATTTCAGTATCAGCCAATACTCAACCTCGACCCCCCCCACCCCCCACCTGTCTGATCTCCTCCACATTGCCACCCCCTCTCGCTCCCTCAGGTCGTCCTCCTCCCTCCATCTCTCTGTGCCCTCCACCCGGCTCAGCACCATGGGTAGCAGAGCTTTCAGTCGCTCTGCTCCCAAACTCTGGAACTCTCTCCCCCCGGACCTCAGAAACATCGACTCCCTTCCCCACTTCAAATCAAAACTCAAAACCCATCTGTTCCAAACTGCATATTCTCTTTAATTTTCCACCCTCATTTAACTGTGTCACTCTTGTATGTTGTTTTATTTATTTTAATTGTGATTTTAATGCAGTGTGTTTTTATTATGTATTTTGTAAAGTGTCCTTGGGTGCTAAGAAAGGCACTTTTAGATAAGATGTATTATTATTATTATTACTCAAGGCTACAATATCGGTATCATATTGGAGGTTAAAACGTTGGATGCTTTTATCATATTTGTTGTAGCCATGATTGACAGCCTATACATTTGTGCACAGCTGCAAAGGCAAGAGATACAGTTGTGACAACATCGGACTCTAAATGGCAAAGATCACATTTGCAAATCTGACAGTCTTTGCAAAGATAATTCAAGATTTATCCAGCGTTGAACTTGGCTTAACCGTTGATTTGCCAGACTCACATCTTTTGTAGGGAGATCCTGCAAAGCTTACGTGTCCAAATGGTTTTTCTTGGTCAGAAAATGACAGCAAAGCTCATGTAGAGTATGTAGATTTAAGCATGGTTTGGTGGGTTTGGTTGTATTGAAATTGAGACGTAACTGTAAGTGTCTGAGCAGGTTATGATAAATGTGACAGACGTAACATTTATGTGATAAAAGGCTCTGTTCTTTCCAATGATAACATTTTCTAGATACCAGTGTGATCTTTCTTTTAATAATTATTTTGGACATTCTGTGCGGAAAACCATCGCTGATTTATTTAACTTGTTTTTCTCTGATTACTGTTTGTGTAATGGTATTGTCACTATATTGTTAAGTTCATTTATGAATAATTGTATCATTACTATTATAAGTGTTAGGAAGTGGGTTAGTTATTGACTACTTGTTTAACCTGAAGGGGAGGAACCGGATAAGTTTTGACTTCCTCCTGCTCCTTTCTGAACATGCAATAACAATTTATTTTGGCCTTTGGTTGTTGTTTTTGTTTTTGTTCTATGTTTAATCATAAGCTTTTGTTCAAAATGAAAAAAAGAAGATTTTCTGTGTCAGAGACATGGCTCTGCTGTTTTGAAATGCCATGATGTGTTGACACGTGTTTTAGCGTTTTTCTGGTGTTTCCACTTTTGCTGGGAATCTGCCTGACTCTTGACTTCTTCTGCCTCCGATGTGCAATGTGTACGTCTTCAACTCCATCATCGTTTGTGCTGACTCAGGATTCCCACTCGTCCTGGAAAACCTGGAGAATTACTGACCAATTTTCCAGTCATGGAAAACATATGGAAAATAAGGAAAAAGTAAAATGTCCTGGAAAAGCTTGAATTATCCTGGAAATTTATTTAGCTTCCTTCTTCCTTGTTAGTGAAGAAAAATCAAACAGAGGAAATGAAGTGAAAATGTAGAATAAAATGTAAAAACTCAAAACAATGTTGACGAAAGATATATAAAAAATCGCAAATAAAATTTAAGTTACTCAAACAGTAAATCAACATAAAAAAGCAGAGTAAATAAAGATAAAACAATAAGTATAAACTAGGCCTGTGCTCAAAATATTGATACGGCAAAATATCGTCATGCATTTCTTGGGGATACGTGTATCGATACGGCTTCTACAGAATCGATACGGCCTTAATGTTTGAACAGTTGTTTTAAATACACTTTGGGTAATGTTAAAAATGGCACAGTTCGAATTAGAAGCCAAGCTACATGATAAAACACATGTTCCAAATTTAAACTTAAGTCTACTTTCTTTGGGGACCTGAATTCAAGTTCTTAAGTTGAATAATTATTTCCAACTCATGCTTGTTCTTTTTCTTCTTGTAATAAAAACAAAAGTTTCTGGGAATTCTGTTAAAAGCGCAATCAGTGTTTACAATTTATGTGTATCGGGATACATATCGTATTGTGGCCTCAGTATCGGGATACGTATCATATCGCGGCCTCAGTATCGGGATACATATCGTATTGTGGCCTCAGTATCGGGATACATATCGTATTGTGGCCTCAGTATCGGGATACGTATCATATCCCGGCCTCAGTATCGGGATACGTATCGTATCGGGGTTGCTGAAAATACCCAGCCCTAGTATAAACTGTACAGTTAAAACAGTAATACGCCACATAAAAGCCAGACTATAAAGATAGCCAGCAGACATGTTCATGCCTGATAGTTAGAAATAAATTAGTTTGAAGTTCATCCTGATTCTGTCAAGCTACCTCGAGATATTGGTCATAAACCTTATATCTTGTTTTTTCAAAGTCTAGATTAACCTGATAATTGCCCACGCCACACCAATATTGTAACAGGGGGAAAATGTCCCTGAAACATCCTGGAAAAGTCCTGGAAAATTATTTCTAGAAAAGAGTGGGAACCTTGTGACTGCCTCTTGGGTCTGTGTAGATATTGTCAACAAATGGAACTGTTTAGGAAAATTACACCAAATCCCCAAAGTCGTTGAAACCAAATCCGAACAGTAGCCAGCTCTTGATTCCATTTCCCAGCATTGCCTGCCATGGTACCTGAAAAATTGTTAAGTCCATCAAGTACCACTGAGTGTCACTCTGAGCAGAAATGCAGAAATGTGTAATGTTTAGCAGTTTTATCTCTCCTCCTTTGTCGTTTAAAAAGTTCCTCTCTTATTGAATCACGCCCCTCTTTGCTGCTTTTTCTGTCCTTCTCTTTTGTGCTTCCTTATCTCTCCCCCTGTCCCTGTCTCCCTCTCCATCCTCATTATCCTGCATTCAGCTGAAACCAAACTAGTCCATCTCTCCTCCCTTCAATCCTCTCTTGTCCATCCATGCATGCTGACGTACAGTAGACGATTAGACAAAGACAGACTAGAGGGCCTGAGGCTGAACAAAGCCTCTTCTCTTCTTAATAACATTTGCTCTTTTATTTATGTTCGTCTCTCATTTAGAAACATGAAAGAGGTAAAGGTTTGTTGGATTGCTGCGGCTTCAAATAGGCCCCCAGTCTATTTGATTTCATTGTCTCCTGCTGGAATGAGCCATGAAAGACGACAGAGTGTAAGGACTAATTCAGAGTCTGACTTCATTTTCCCATCACCTTCCGAAGCTTTTTATTCTCCTGCAAGGTCCAATAAATCCTTTTCACATGTACCGTGCTTGGAAAAATGGATTTGCACGTCCCATAGTGAGAAATCTGCTCACCTTTTGTGCTCACGCCATTGTTAGCTTTGGATTTATGTGTATTATCTGCAGGCGTTTATGGAAACTATTTAAGAGATTCATTCTCCGTGAGGACAATTGAATTCTCTTTCTTGGAAAACGTTGGCATATATTCCAACGACGAATCACCATGTGAGCCTCCTCGCTGTGTGGTGTGTGTCCAGCTGTGAGATCTCCCAAAGCTTCAATAGTTAATGAGTGTCTCTAGCTTTCATTCATGCAGCTCATTCACATTGTGTTTTTGTTTCTCGAATGCTGGTGTGAAACTTCCCCCTACTCCACCGTAATAGAGCTTTAATAACAGGAGATGATGAAGATCTCTGTTGACCTTCAAACAACCTTCCATGCTATTTGTTGGTGGAAACCTAAATGCAAAGAAAGGAACTGCTGGACCAAACATTACATTTCTTTTTTTTTTTTTATTTCCACCAAGAGGAGGTGAAGTTTTCGGCGGGGTCTGTCTGTTTGTCTGTTAGCAAGATTACCGAAAAAAATAATGGATGGATTTACATGAAAATTGTACCAGAGGTGTGGTTTAGCCCGAGGAAGAAGCCATTACATTTAGGTGCTGATCTGATCCAGATTAACGTCACAAAAATACATTAAAGTTTATAACTGAAAATCCCTTTGATTTACAATAGTATGAGAGTTCAAGTTTTTCAACCCTAACCTTTGTCTGCCTCTTCCTTGGAAAAGTTCAGAATTGCATTCCCTAACAGTATCTTAGGAAAAGTTAATTATGTTGATACCTGTTTGTTGCCATGGCAACAAAAGCATGGGTACCTAATGCCCAACAAAAGCCTATCTTTAATGTTTAAAGATCAAAAGTTAATGCCAAATTCCTACATGCTGCCTGACTTTGAAATATGGCCCACATTTCAAGTCTGAATTTTCTATACTTGTTGCTTTGATGACCAACGCTGCCAAAAAGTAGCTGAAACTGGCTTGAATCATGTGCTTGGATGTGTTTTTCATAACATTATGTATTTTTACTTGCAATTGAATTTAGATTTATAAAAAAAATTATAATTTAGTAGCTTCCTATGGCAGCCATATATGTCTGCTTTCTGCTTTCTGCTTTCATTACAAGTCAAAATGCAAAAAAAAAATCAGCCCTTTGGCAATAAGGATGATTTTACTATGGTCCTCATAGTAAACAGCGGTTCCCTTTGCTGATTTAGACCTTTTATTAAGTTACCAATTGTCACTTTTACATGGGAACTTTAATTCCTCTTAAAATGACCATGTAAACACCTAATTCCAAATGAAAATGATCATTCCAAAAAAACTAAATTCGGAACTAAGTGGCTGGTTTATTCTGATTTTAAATCCAAATTAAATAATTCCTCGATCATGTTTACAATCATTCTGCTTTAAATTAATTCCGGTGGTTCTGCGCATGCTCGTTTCCTTGTCCTGCAGTAATGAGGCACAGGACAATGACAGGAACAGAATGGCTGCCCGCAACAAACGTTTGACTCCATACAAGCCGAGGCAGTTTATTTTAGCAGAGCCTTAGAAGATTTGATAGTAATGAAAGAGTGGATGAACGTAGGCATTAAAATGTTGACCTTTTTAAAGCTGTAGCATCCAAGTTGGACAAGGTTTCCCTGACAGAGATGCTGGAAACGCTGAACTGGAGTTTGTTTTCTTCCGGTAGATGTGAATACGTCACTCTGTTATGTCCGCCCCCCTGTCCAATCAGAAACATTCCCTACCACCAGGCCTTAAATAAAGGGAAATAAACATGTTTTCAATGTAAACCTTATTCGGAATTATTATTTCCATGTTAACACGGGGGAGAAAACTTTAATTCCAATTTATTTAATTCTGAATTAAAAAAACATCATGTAACCATGGCCCATGTATTTTTAAAAACCAGTATAACCTAGCCCATATGTATGAAGATTACTGTATCCTGTTAAGCACATAACAAAAAAGTGCGAAAAGATAAAGGAAAATTTCACAGCTTCACATCAAACAGATCAGCTTGGCTGTTAAAAGATCATTTTTGGTGATCTACTCTCATTCCTGGGTGTTGGTATGCCCAACATTTCTGACCTAATGCCTCCATCTATGGCGGCTCCAGCTTTCCTGCCCTGAGCGTCAGGCGGCAGCTCCTTTCGCTCCGCTGGACGTAGCCCCTGCTCTGCTCTCCCTTCGTGACTCATTTTCTCTCCCACTCTGATTGGCTGGCTTTTCTACTCCAGGGAAAGAGAGAATGGAGAATGAAAAAAAAAGATGGAGAGAGAAAGAGAGAGGAGAGAGAGGTCAGGCCCACATGAGCAAGGATCAGCCGACATGTATGCATATTTGCATTGTGTGGATATGAATACAAAAGGATGAATCTGGAAAGAGAAAGAACAGGAAAGGCATTTGGTAGATGAAAGCCTGCACATGTGCCGCGAGAAATTCACACATTCGGGGTGAAATCACTGAGATCGCGCTTTCCCACGAGAGGCGATATTTCTCCTCCCATCTCGCCCCAACCACAGTCATGTTCTGTATCCGTCTAAACGATGTTTTCAGGCCTCCAGCCCTGCCGTCCCTTTGTAGATGACGCTGTCACATGTGACAGCTCTGAAGCGAACAGGGCGTGGAGCTCCCTCTCTGCCTGCCTGCTGAGACTCGGGCTTGTTTGCCTCTTTCAGACAGATACAGTCGAGGCCAGGTCCAAACTGATCCACCCATCCACCCTGCCAGCAACCAAAATCATATTTTTCAGTTCGTGCCTCACTTATGCAACGGAGCACTGATTCAGAACCATGGACAGAGCTTCTGATCTGAGTGAGAGCAGAGGAGGGTGAAATTTCAGCACCAGCTCCTGTGGACAGCTCCCACAGTTAGTTCAGCAAGGAATTGAGCAGAATTGGAGGCACTTTGGAGAAGGTTTAGGTCGTCCTTTTTGGCCTGGAGTGGTCCATCAGAGAGGGGAAATACTTCCTGATAAGATTTGCATGTTGTATCTTCATTAATAACCCTTCATGGTTTAGAATATTCTTAACTATCATGTACCAAAGTGAGGAAGAAAATGTCAGCCTAAGTTCTGTGCATCAACTTCATTAACCTGTTCAGCCCCAAGGTACCTAATTTTGGGAATGCTTGCATGCTCTCCAAAAAATGTAAGAAATAGTAAACTATTCTTGTAGAAATATGGTCATATTGCTTGTTAAATTCAACAGGAAAGTTTCGGCTGCACAATCATGTAAGCCATTTTTACACAAACCAAACACAGCTTCAACACCAAGCAAATGAATTATCAAATATCTAAATCTGTTTCACTTTGATTTACACTTTGGTAACTTTGTATGGATTTCTTTAAATGGGAAAATGTAGAGAGTTCTGGTTGATTATTTTCCAAAAAGAAAGGGAAAAAATATTTATTTTTAATTTTTTGTCTTCAAAAAATGCCATGGAGAAGTAGAAGAAGATAAAAAAAAATGTTGTAACTGAGTGCAATAAAAAATTTAAGTAAAATTAAAGTAAAATATACAGTTCATGGTGCCACAGTGTGCCAAGATTCTGCCTCACCACTCTGTAGTAAAACCTCTCGAACTTTGATCTGCATCACTTTATCAGACTCAAACTTGTACAGAAGTAACACTCAAGTATTTCGTCATTCATTCTTACAGTTCTAAAGCTGCAACTACATCATTCTAAAGAGATGTTCTCAATAAAAACATGTTTTTTTTTAGGCGAGGATGAAATTTTCAATTACTCTGACTTCTATCTTTATCTACTCTGTCACATTAACACATATACTGATAATTCCACATCTGGACAAATTTATCAAGTGTTACTTTTATTTTTTTCTTTATGTGTATGTAATTTTTGAGCAGAAGGCTTAAAAAAGGGGCTGAACAGGTGAAAGAATGGGCTGTCCTTGTGTGTTGTCAAATGTCCATGGTCATCAAAAGTGAAGAAAAACCATTTGAAGTTAAAATTCAAAAAGGCGTAGAGGTATCATGAACATTCCTCAGAGATGATTTAGTCAAGAAAGGGCTTCCAATCTGTCTGAACCTGAATGTTTGCTCCCAGCATCTCACATCAACTTCTCTTTTAATATAAAGTACTAGAAACCTCCAGGAGCTGGATCTCAGAACTACAACAGGTCTCTTTGTTCAAGACTTTAAAAAACATTTTTTTGCGATTGTCATTCCATTGTATGGACAAGAATTTCCATTGGTTCAGAGCATCCAACTGTTGAGCAGCCTTAAATTTCAAATGGCCGCCCATGTGCCCATCCAAAATTCTGTGTCATTTCATGTAAGAGGTAAAATCAATGTAAAAAAAAAATCAATGTTAATTCTATAATAACTTTCTGTTGGTTTTCATTTGGTTATTGTCTTAAGTGCAAGAGTTGCTGAAGAGTTTATCTGATGTCTGTAGGCAGAGGCAGGCCAATACATTCCACTGACTCCCAAGCATTTGAGCCAATCTAATTAGCTGTGGGTGACCTTTGTCTGCCTCTTTCTTGGAACTGCACACAGAGTTAAAAAAGGTGCTTATATGCTTATTGTGGATTCAGGAGTGAGGCAAGACACGAAGTATATATATAATTTTTGTACTTTCGCTTTAAGAGCAGTACATTTGGACCCTATGAAAAACTGCAACACTATGGTGGAGTTGGATATCACCTCTGCTGAATTAAAAAATCATCTTTTTTCAATCAAATCTATGATTCAAATTAATCACTTTTAGAGGAGAGGGGCGTTAACAGAGATGTTCAGCATATCAGTGTTTCATCCATAACGTCTATATGTGCAGTCAAAACTTTTCTTGACACATTGACACAATCTAAAGTTAATAGACAAGGAAAGGAAGGCATAGAAATCATTTGTTTGACATTTTGAATCGACCCAAACTGATAGGAAGACACAAAGAATGATGGAGAAGATGACAGGTCGCTCACAGCATCAGAGCATGGAGCTGTTGGAGGATATTGCCTTGTTTGTAAAGATTATTCATACGACGACTGGATATTATAATGCGTGAAGTGACAGATTTTACATTAAGGCTTCAGAAGGCTCAGTAGCCGAGGAGAAGGAACAGCAGTGTTTGAATATTTACCAGCTTTAATCTGTTTGTGTTTGCTAACTAACGCTGCCTGTCAGTTTAGCCCAAGGCCAGCTGTGCTCCGTACTTAACCAGGTAGCCTGGATAAATAAGCACACTTTCTGAACACGCAGAGCTCACAAACAAGGTGTGAGCGTCTTTGTAGCTGTGCGTGTAGTTCACCGGAGCATTAAATCATTGTTGGCTCACAGTCAGGGATCATGATTCACTTTTCTAAAGCTCTATATTCTTTTATCAACTAATCTGATTTATTCAAACAGCAACTGCCAAACAAAGGAAATCCAAATGAAAGGATTTTACAGGCAACTGAGAACATTTGTAGTGCTAGGAGAGATTTGGAGATCATTGAAGAAAAAGCAAAACAGAAAATTAGACAACCACACGTTTAATACAATCACTTTATATTCTTTTGACTTATTTTATCAGAAAACTTTTCACCCAGGAAGATTTAATAGATTTTAAGCCACATTCTAATGGCATTGTTGATCTGATTTGAATGTGTGTGGATAGTAAGGATGCAACAATTCTCAATAAATTTTCTAACCTTTCAGTGCAACTTTCACGTCTCAAAGTATTCAAGTACACTGCAGTAATTCTGGTTTTAATTACAAACAGCTTTATTCTGTTGCCCTTTCATTTAAATATCTACCCTGTTGCCTTTTGTGTCTGCGAGACAGCACACAGGGTTAAGGAGACTCCTGCTGCAAGTAGAAGTTAGTTGAAGTTTGGCCAACCCACTATAATTTACTTTGTAAGGAGTGAGCGAATATGTGGGAGCACTACTCTTTAATTCTGTGGTGAAAACAGGGACAAAGATACAAACTTTTGAGGTTATTCATACATCTGTGTAGTCACACAGCATGATTATGTTAAACCACTGGTGCACAAACTTTCGTCAGGTTTTTCTGGGAGAACATGAACTCCAAGCACATCAGCACTGTGCGTCACTAGCAAAAATTTAGCCCAGCTTTTGACAGTGGCACAACTGACTCCGTTTTAAGTATTTGCAAAAGTCAGACAAAATGAAACAACTAAACCTGATAAACCTCAACAAGTAAAGGTAAATTAAAGATAAATGGTAACATCACGTTCAAACTCAACTCAGAAAAATTACAAGTAGGTGAATAGAACAAGTATCAACAAGATGTGTTCATACAGAGCAAAACATAAAGAGATATTTGGTTTTCTCATTAAAAAAATGAATAATAACAGATGTTTGGAGTTCAATTTTGTATGTTTTTGAAATTATTTTTAATATTTTTTACTCTATATCGTTAGCTGGATCAGAGATGTTTATATAGAGGGTTTTTTCAACTTAAAGCTATGGTCTACGATTTGGAAGCTTTGTACATATTAATAACACCGTTTATAAGGCTGTTATGGTCCTATGGTCCTATCTACACAGTATAAAGACCAAAAAGAATGAAAAAAATCCATTCAGTATATCCGCTGAAAAGCTGCATACTAGCTGACCAATCAAGCCTAAGAACCTGCAACTATTAATTGGTCTGTGAGTTAGTCCATGAGTCCATCCAATCCTCGTCTCCCTCACTACGCAGTACGCAGCATCTTGCCCATGGTCCCGCCTCCTCCCCTCTACCTCCGGTGAGCAGCTAGCAGCGTTAGCTACTGAACTATCATGGAGCCGGAAAAGCCTAGCGCCGAACCCGGGAATCCGCCTCCCTCTCCCAAGACAGTCTGGCTGCAGACCACCCTTCTCCTCTCCCCTCTCCCTCGTCTCCCTCACTACGCAGTACGCAGCATGTTGCCCATGGTCCCACCTCCTCCCCTCTACCTCCGGTGAGCAGCTAGCAGCGTTAGCTACTGAACTATCATGGAGCCGGGAAAGCCTAGCGCCGAACCCGGGAATCCGCCTCCCTCTCCCGCGGGCCCAACGGAGCTCTGCCCGCGGGTGGAGGGAGGGTGGAGGCCTGTTAGCGACTAACGGCTAACGAATAGCCTCAGCCGGCCGTCAGACCTTCAGCATCGGCCGTTTCGCCCCTGGTTGATCAGGTAATGGCTTTGTTTACTACAGTGGGAGATGTCTGCTGAATAACTCTGGTTAGTTTGTGCCTGTACGGGCTAATAACTTGTAGGGGAGCGGGTTAGCCTGTTAGCCGCTAATCGTTAGCACTGTAAGCTGAGCTGGGGAGGACAGGCTGAGAAAGATAAATCCTCCCCCACACTCGGCTCCGCTCTGGCGGCGCCAGACCCGCATTGCCGCCGGTCCAGTTGAAATGGCTACTGCTGTGTGTTATAAGGGAGATGTCTGTCGTGTTTGATACTTTCAGTTGAGCTGAGCTGTTTTTGATTGAGTTTGCTGCTGATATATTGTGCTAGTCGCTCGTAGCTCTGCCGGAGGGGGCTTATATGAGCCAACACGAGCTGGGGGCGGGATCTTGGAACACGGAGGGGAGAGGTGAGGGAAGGAGGGGCAGGCTGCGGTTTCAAATCGTAGACACCAGCTTTAAAGGGACTGTGAGAAGTTTCTAAGTAATTACAAAAAAGTCTCACTTTTAGATATATGCCTGATTGAAATACACACTTTAAGATGAGTTTTATAGCATCAAAATAGGTTAGCTATAAATGCTATTCCTTAGCTTCCTGGTTGGGTCGGAGAGGGCTGGACTGGCCTGGATACTCAACTTCGGGAACAAGACAATTAAAACGAGGGCAAATTTATATTATTCCGACACGTCTTAGAGCACCGGGCTGTAAGTAGAGATATATTGCTGACTACAAAACTACGATACTAAGTTTTCCAAAAATTGCTCGTTGTCATACATCAAAAACTACCGCTACGTAACTAGAAAGAGATACATTACCTCGTCGCTTTGCATCCTGTAAGTTGTTGAAAAAAGAAGTTGTAAAGCAATGCAGAGTTCTGAGGAAGGTCAGAGCTGCATGTATTAGCATCACAACAAACACACGCTTTGGCATGGGTCACGTTGTTTGGTGCATTCCAGTTGTAGTCAGAAGTAGGAATTTCCAGGTTCCGAGTAGGAAACTGCAACTGGAACGCCACCGAAGTCTGAATTTCCTACTGGGAACTCGGTGAAACCTCGCCACCCCCGAGTTGACAATTGAAGATGGATGCTCCCAGTGTGAACAGTTATTTAGCTCCTGTAATAATCAATTTATTTGCACTTCTGACTGGGGTGTGTCGCTCTTGATCAGCTGTATACATAGTATTGTTAGACTTATATTCACAAAAATGCTGCTATAGTGATAATCACATTCTTCATACAACTACGCAGGGCGTGCTAACAACAGCTAACAATAGCCTGGTAGATCAGTGTGTTTTTTTCTGCCTTCAACTGGAACGCCGATAAGTCGGAGATGATGTCACTCCCAGTTCCGAGTTTACTGGAACGCAGCATTACAACAGTCGCCGCGCGTGCTCATGGGTAGCAGATTCTCCTCAAAGCACCTTTAAAGAAATAACCTGTTCAGGAAAAATAAAGCTTTTCCTCCTCAATAGCTTCTTGCTTTTTTGAAGAATGTGTGTAAAACCCCTCAAATTGGAATGAAATGAAGAAAAAAAATTGGCCAAAGTTGTTATAACTGAACTGTGACCAAAAGCAGCAATATATACACCAAACTAAATAATAGTGGTACCCAGACATTGCCACAGTTTTTCAGCTATCAAGATATTGTGCAGGACTTATATTCTTTTTTTTAGATGAATAAACGGAAAATACTGAATCAAAATGGATTCCTAAACTCTCTACAGTTATTCAGAAAACAATCTTACTGCCATCTAGCTTTTTTATCAGTATGAAATTGAAGTTTCAAACTTTAGTGATGTGAAACTACCCTGTTCAACAGAGGCAAAAATCACCTCTTGGCTCCTCCAGCTCTTACCATAGAGCAACAGCTGCTCCGTCGAGACATCGCTCATCAAAATCTTGCCTCTGCTGTTGCATCTGCAAAGATCACGACCACAAATCGTGACTGTAAGCCCATAAATTTTACAACTCAGCTTTGCCCTTTTCAACATTAGTGTATCATAACCACGACGAAGGCCCTCGCCCATTCCAACATGCTTCATTTCACACTGCAAATCATTGTCATTAATCTGCTTTGGCTTTAATAAATGTACGAGTCAGTTATGGCTTTGTCGATCCATTTTATTGATTGTAATGCATGCTTTTACTATGCATACGTGTACGGCATTTATATGCACAGGCCAGAAACAGACTGAAAACGCATGTTCGTGTAGTAGCACTTGTACAGTACAAATCAGTTTTTTGTTCTTGAGCTTGTTGCAAATGACTCTGATTTCTGAATTTGTTCCATAGAGAGAATGGAATACTTGGTTATTTCTGTAAGTGCTGTTAGATAAAAGCTCACTGCTCTGTGATCTTACACGTCAGAGTTCACAGGAAATATACTCTCATAGCCTCTTCGCTGCATGGATACACTCAGAAGAGCTGCAAAGATAAGAGCCTCCTCTGTTCATGCATTCCCTCTGAGCACGCCTGCACGAGTATGCACGCATGGACTCAGCATGACATCAGTTTTGTGCCTTGCTGCACGTCCTCCAAGTCTAACCCCCCCTTTTCTCCATTTCAGCCCGCACACCCCGACAGAAACAATAAAAGCTGCACAAGTCCTGCCCCGAGGCTTCACTTATCACCAGTGGACAGCCAACCACCCGTCACTCTTCTCTCTCTCTCTCCTTCTTCCTCTCTCCTACCCACTCTCTCTATTCTTAAGCCCCTCACACATGTCCCCTAATTGAGCCAGCTAATAACCAACAGGGTCATTTGTATATGTATGCATTAGCATAATTGAATAGGCATGAGTTAAATGTTCTCCACTGGTGTGTTATTAACCAGAGAGAAGGCCGATACACGTGCTGTGTTTGTTATGTTCAATGGTGTCATGAACAGAGAGGCATCCATGCGATTAGTGTCCTTTCTTTTGCCCTGACTTGCCTCTTTGGCATCAGCTGTTGATGCTGTTAAACTCCAATAGGATACACACAACAAGATCACTGATCCAAAGTTTGCATGCAAAACTGAGCAAGTCCAGACTGATTTTCTTGTGTTAAAAGTCACGTTATGCAGCATATAGTTCTTGTATTTGTGTACAATAATATTATTCAATGGCCACACAATACAGCCAACATAAAAAAATCCTTCCTCTCCCTCTTTAGCCTATTCCAGTAAACAAGAAGTGTTTGCTCAAACAGTCTGTCTAGAAAGTCCTCAAGGAAGAAACGTGGCAAGGCATGTCTTAAAGCCTTAAGGTGCCTTCACACAGAATGCAACTTGAGCGTTCTCCATGCAAAGTACAGCAACTATGGGGCGGGGTTAACCCTCCCGCGACGCATTGGTAATGTTCAAGTTGATCACTTTGCTTGTCACATGTTGCCGAAGTTGAAAAATTTCATCTTTTCATGCGATCTGTGTCCGTGCAGGAAACATTAGTCAGTGAGCACATTAATTCCAGAAAACTCACAGACGATGCTGCTGCAGGGCCATCAGCTGCAGTATTTTGTGGTTGTCAGGTGAATGAAAAGGATACAGTTGGAATATTGTCAGCTTATATATCCTATTACATGATATATGATATGATCACATTGAAACTCAAGCAGACGCAACGTCACTGAGCCATGGCGACGGACAACATTGACGAAAATGAGGTATTTATGGACATGCAACACGCCTTCAGTGGGCAACACGATTTCGATCACAGAGTTGTGTTTGGTGTGAATGAAGCTTTACTAAATGTATTGCTTGAAAGCTAAATCCAGCTCAGGCAAGGAGTGTGGTCAGACCCAGCCATTAGGATTTAAACTAGAACAGAGTGTTCTGTGCAGGGATGAAACAGAGGGGTTTATAGGCATAACAGAAACTAAATCTGAGTGAATTTAATGGCGTGAGTCTCTCCGGGGTCATGTTTGACCAGTGAAAATTGTTTAAGAGGATTAAAATGTGTAAATTTCAGTTTGTACATAGACTTATGATACAAATAAATTAAAATCTAATCATGATGTGTGCCTCCAGTCAGCTAAAGGGACATGACAAGGGACAATGCAGTCTAGAGTGTTTCAAATGCTTTACTGTCAATAAAGGCTCATTGTAAGGAAAACATTGCCCTAATAGAAGTTGGCATTCCTGAATCTATAGAATAGGAAACTCTCCTATTTTACAGAAAGCTCTTTGCCAAAATGTATAGAAAAAATAAAAATAAACATCCAAATTTACCTTTTTTTTCTTCATAAACATACCCACATCAGAATCAGAATCTCTTTATTGTCCCATGAAGGGAAATTAGTTTTGGCAGGGCACAAAAAGACAAGGTAACAACATCAAAGTTTAAAAACATAAAACAACACAGTATCAAAAACACCATACACAAAGTCACTAGCCAAAGTTTAGTCCAGAGCTTGTGCCAAAATGGATAAATATTGTCAAGTAATTTTGAAAGTGCAAGGTGTGGATGTGCAAATGAGCAATTAAAGTGCAAGAAGAACAGGAGAACCTAAAGGTTAACTCCCATTAGGTAAATAAATAGCACTGGGGATAAAAGAGATCTGAGGTCTTTTAGTCCTCCTCAAAGGAGCCCTGAAACGATGGCCTAAGAGCAAAGTGGGTGATTAGGACAATCCAGAGTGGCTTTAGCCCTCCTCAAGACTTGTCTGTTATGAATGGACATTACCCCGGCCTGCTGAAATCCTGAGATTTGGATGGAGACATGGATAATATATTTCACATACAAGGTAAACACATTATGGTTACACTTCCATTTAGTGCTTTACAACAAAGTAATAACAGTAACTTTCTTTTTTGCTAATTTGCAATTGTACAAATCACTTCTCCCCTTTCCTGTCTGATCTCTTTGGTATATGTATGAATGCTGTATCCCCTGTTCGTCAGTGGTTACATTTTTTGGCAGATGCCTTCAAAAGGACAATTGTAGCTCTGTTGTGACCGTTTTTCCATCCTCTTGCATGACATTGTCGCTGCAGTGTGACGGACAGTAACTATAAACTTGACTCTACCTCAGTGTGAAAACAGAGGTGTGTCATGGGCTAGAAAGCATTCAGACTTCTGCTGGCCGCGAGTTAATTTTCTTGCATCAAGCAGCCAGGGCAGGACAGAGTTCAGCTGACCACAGAGACCACTGACTTCTCTGGAAGGTGGTCTGCTCCTCCTCTGGTCCCATCACTAAACTGTCCTTCTAGTTTGATGCCTCACAGCAGCGTCGAAGGCAGGAGGTGGGCACATTAAGGGAAAAGTGTCACGACTTGGACATTGTGGCATTTTGGACAAAGACGGGAGGCTGCAGTGAGGATTTGTTTACCATCTCTGCACACTCAGCTGTCATCCTTGTCACCAGGTTTTGTAAGTCAGTTCTCTGTCTGCTGAAAACTGAGCGTAAAAGAAGCACGACTTTGTATCGCTACATCTGTGACTCCACCGAGGACTGCATATTCACCAGGGACCTCCGCTTACATGGGGGGAGCCGAGCTGACAGCACAAAGACGGTGAAAGTTTCTTTGGTTCTCACCGTTCAGGTTAGTGAAAGGTAAAAGGAAGTGTGTAGTCGTTGCATAGCAACAACCCACCATTAGTCTGGTTCAAGCATCAGGTAAAGCCTCCTGTGATTGAGACAATGGGCATGATGGTTAATGGAAAGAAAAGTGTTATTGAGACGTGCTGTTTTTTATAGTCTTGTTTAGGTTGACCTCATGAATCTTTGTTTGTAGCATCAAAGTAATTTCTTTAGATACTTGACAAAACTAGAAAGCATATGCAGAGAGCAAACCTCTGCCAAGGTAGCTCACATATAGCTGTTACATCTATAAGCAATAGTTGCATGATGAAGTTACCATCTTAATATGATTCCTTGAATCTGAAAACCCACACCTTGCACTCAGAACCATGTTGATATCATTATTAGTTAGACAGTTATTGAGCAGAAATGATCGTTCGCTAAAAGAGATTGTCTGGATCACCAGCAAAATCTAATAATTTTTAAGTTAGGCCATTACCAACATCTCCTGAAAATTTCAGGAAAATCATAACCTCCTTTTTGGAGGTAATAAGCAGATTTCTTAACAAGCTTTTTGAAGCACCGTACAGCAGCAGCCTCTAGAGCACTCTCAATTCAGCTCATTGATCTCACACATTTTAACAGTTGTCCATGTGTACATAAAATATTTGCTTTTGAAGCTGTGCAAAAATCCCTGACCCTGTTCCAACTTGAGAGCTGCTCCAACAGTTGCCACAGTGGCCATTCGTCTTTTTTAGAGGAAAATCAATTCCACCCAAACTTTGATTTTTACACTCTCGGTTGAGGAAAAAAGACAAATCTCTGCTGTTCTGTTTACTCTTCAACTGTCTAAGGAAAAATTGGATTTCCAGTGGCTCCATTTGCTTTTTATCGGGGTCACTTGGGTCCTCGTCTCCCTGTAACCTTCCAGTCAATCGTGTTAAAGCACAATTAAAGGATCCATCATGTTAAAAGGTTGTCTTAGAAAGGGAAAAGGCCAGGAGGTTATCTTCAAACCAGACATTTTCTCCCAACTTTGTCCTCTGATGCACCCACAATGCCCTGAAGGAGAACCGGCCGAGGTAAATGGAGGGTAATCACTGATCTTTGACGTCCACTTGGGAGTATATTATCAGCTCCCACATCGAGACAGTCCACTATAGGAGAAAAAGATCCCATTACAGATGTGTCTCACTGGCCTAACAGTCACAGTCCACAGCCATGAAAGCAAGCAAACCACGGCCGTATTCATGTGCAAAAATGTGCTTTCTGTCTCCATGATTGCACGGCTGGAGGACAGAAAGGGATTTTGCAAAGTTTCGTTCTCCTCCTGCTGAGAGGAAGCACTGAGAGGCAAGTGGGTCATTCAGAAAGGCTTCTGTGGAAATGGAAATGCAGCTTTCGTCTGCATTCGTTTGGTGAATACTTGAAAAAAGGCGAGGCTTGAAATGCCAGGTAGAATGCAATCAGTGACTTGTATGTTGCTTTGGGAGAGTTCTCCAAAAATGCATGAGCGATGGGATGAATTTCAACAAGCTGGGATGAAACGAGAGGAGAAACCAAAGAGCGACTCTCGGTCTGATTGGAATTCTTTTGTTGGATGTTTCTTTTTCTGATGCTCTCTTAAAGGAGCAATATAATAACAAAGGTCCCTGAATGCAGCTGGCCTTACGTAAAGCTCCCATGATGCTGCTATGCTAAACTCCCTCAAAAACAATGTGCATTTGGAGATGCTAAAGAGCCATGTCCATTAACTCGTGTTCCCCAATTTTTCCTGTTAAAGCTTTGCTAGCATCTACAGACTATTGTTTTCAAAGTGTTTGCTTATGGAGTATGTCTGTGTGTTCTGAAATGTCACCCGTAGTCTCTGAATCATTACATTGGAAATGTTAATTTATCAAGTGCCAGTTAAGAAAGGCCTGTTCCCAAATGTCCAAATTCTGGTTTGCAATGTAGTTGTTAAGCAAACCTGAGACATAAGTTCCATTACATCACTATGAAAAGCTTCTGTAACGGAAAACAATCGTATAGTGCATCCCAATGTACAATTAAAAATGTCCACGGTGATGTCGACTCTTTTACTGGATCATTGATTCATCCAGCTTTTTGTTCGGTCAATTTCTTAGCATCATCTGTAATAGACTTTTTTCCACTTCTAGCCTCAGATCGTGTGTTGTCTATGTAATCAAAGTTACACACTGTAGTCCATAGATCTGGGAAATCTTTAGAAGATAGAACCATGCAATGCTCTGTATTCAGAAAGAGTGTCAGATGGATTTGTAAACGTACTTAGTTGAGAAAAAATGGATTGAAAGGAGAGTCGCTGATGCTAAAAAGTTGAAGGTTCTTTTAAGAAAAAAAAGGAATATTTTAAACCCTGAAAGCTAAAAATCTGTCAAGCTAAATAAAAAAGGAAAATGCCCTCTTTAGCCAGCAACGGTCGCAACCTAATAGCCAAAGAGGAGCACCCTTTGAACCAGCAATGGGAGACAACCTTGTAGCTGAAAATGATAAAACCCTTTTTAGCCTACAGTGGCTAACAACATTTTTAGTTGAAAGTGGAAATACCCTTTATACCAAACAAAGGTAAAAACTTTTTAACCAAAAACAGTAACTCCAATGATAGCAAAAAAAAAAAAAAAAAAGAGCTAACAACCTATTTAGAAGACAAAAGAAGGATCTTTTTTGAGAAGAAGGAGGAAACCTTTCATTGTGCTTTAGTTGGATGCTGTCAATAAAAGCCTTTAAAGGGCTCCGGGGGGTTGCTGGTTTGGCAGAGTGGTTAGCAACCAGGCACCCCATGTACTTGCTTCTGCCAGTCCAGGTTCAAATCCCACCTGAGATCAATTTGCAGAGTGTCTTTCCTACTCTCTCTCTCTCCCTTTCACAAGCCTATTCACTGTCTCTCTCCTATCAATAAAGGCACATAATGCACAAAAAAACATAAAAAAAAAAGGGGCTCCAGGGTAGAAACTTTGTGTTTTCTGTCTTTTTGTTCTACTAGAAACTCAAAGTTTATGCTGAAAACAAGACATGCAGGTCGTGTTTTAAGGTGAATGCAGGTGAGGGAGGACTACAACAGAAGTGGCTGACTCCTGAGTTGTGCTGCTTATTCCCAGTTAACATTTTTTTTATTGCACACTTTGCAGTTTGTTTCTACTTCCCCTCACAAATGTCTTTTTTTGTATGTATACATTTTTGTGTTCTTACATTAAAAAGTCACACCACCAGCTGCTCGCTTTTGACGAACACGTTACAATTTAAGCTGTTGCATCCCTTACAGATTATTTCACATGCGTATCTAATGAATAAACATCAAAATGTATAATATTGTGTAAACATGGCACAAAAAAATGAATGCACAAAACCTTTTGAATCCATTCAAAAGGAGCTCTTTGAGGGGACTTGCAGACGGAGCTGTTGAGTCTTTGTTTTGACCTTTCACAAATTCACATCATGATAAAGCCGTTACAACAGTCTTCGGAAATCTAGATTGCAGACTAGTTTGTCTTTTGAGAACTGCAACTGACTGATTGGTGACTTGAACAGAAAAATGACTGGTGGAAGTATGTGTCCAAGTGGAGTTTGTCTCAGCTCAAAAGGACACTTAAATGGACACAAATCAGCTTCCAAGTATCTCTAATCAGCAGTAATATCGATCCAGACACTTTGGAGAAGGTGTGAGTGAATCATGTCAGCCATGCCACCTTTAACTAAAGAGCAAATCCACAAGTAATGAAGTTTGGGCAAAAAAAAAATTCAAGGTCAGATCTTTACCCCCTGCCTGCCTGAACACACCATCATGGTCTCAGCCAATTTACATATATTCTCTCAGTTCAGAGGAGAACAGTGGAGGTGTGTGTGCATGGAGCAGAGCTATAGCATTGTGTGAGATGACTGTGATTAACGGCAGCACATCGAGCTCATGCATTATTCATCCACCGTCACCTTCACCCACTGCCAAAAGTCGTGACTGAATTTTTTTTTGGCAGGAATTCGTTCTGTCTGAAGATTTGAAGTCGAATGAACAAAAAGCACCTTTTCATGATTGCGTTGATTACCTGAGACCAGCTCAGCGTGAAGCCCAGCACCATCACATTAAGCAGCGTGTACCAACTCTTTCAAAGCGTGAAAGGGGAGCTGAAGTTTTGCTGGCAGAGCGGAGGGAGGCGGAGTCTACCGGGCCGTCTGTTTCACGGCGTCCAAACTTTCCAAATCCTTATTACATTTCCTGTTTATTTTTAGAAACGTGCCCCCTTTTTTCTCCTCAAACCCAGCCCTTCATCCTCTCTCCTTCCTGTGCCATAACTGTCAAAGAGAATAACCTCTACGGCTCCTGATATGATAAACCCCTGGAGAAACAAATTACCCAGGATGCATAGAGAGAGAGAAAAAGGGAGAGGGCAGCTAGCTCAGAGAACACGCTGCTGGATTATGGTGACTGGAGCCTGACATTCACTGAATACTCAGAGCTAATTTTCATCAATAGTCATGACAGGGTTAAACATCACCCGGGGGAATAAATGGTCTTCAGGGTGGAAGCTCAGGGACAAAGATAAGATAAGCTGGTTTGGTACTTTTAGAGGGTGAATGTTATCGTATTAGAAAGCAAAGCCTTTTTTATTTTTAGTTCATTATCTCATATTTTTTTTGTATTGTTATTAATGTCATATATTGTGCTTGGGTTCTCATTATTCTTCTGATACAAATAGTTAAAAACAAAGGAATTGTGAAATGACTGTTAATGTTGTTTTCTGTTATGACATGCCATGTAGTAAGACTTGGACAAAACTATGTGAAGCCAGCTGATTGTTGAATGAGGCTTTGGTTCATTTCTCAAACTACTCTGAATGCAGCCACCCTAACTTTGGATAAACCTGGTGGCTGTGTGGGTCTGCCCATCTGTTCAAGCTCTGATCTTTTACACTGTCTATTGTATTGTGTTGCTTGGTTTTTATACCTGTTTTTATGCCTATTTTAATGCACTTTTTATCTTTTGTAAGGTGACCTTGAGTGTCATGAAAGGCACCCTTAAATTAAATGTATTATTATTATTATTTTTTTTTATATATATATTTTTTGGGCATTTTGTGCCTTTAATGATAGGAGAGAGACAGTGGATAGGCTTGTGAAAGGGGGCGAGAGAGTAGGGTAAGACACCCTGCAAACTGGTCACAGGCGGGATTCGAACCTGGACCGGCAGAAGTATGTACATGGGGTGCCTGGTTGCTAACCGCTCCGCCAAACCAGCACCCCAATTAAATGTATTATTAATCACATGCCTTACCCCCAAAGACAGAAACCCTGAATGAAATTAAAACAGGTGCTGTTTAGACGTTGGCCATTTGTCGAATCAGGCTGTTATTATGTTTATTTGGACTTAACCATTTGTTCCCCTCACACAGTCATGTTGCTCCCAGGTTTCCTGCCACCAATATCAAGCGTACTAAGGAGAAACTGCTGTTTTTGACACTTATCTGTTCGCTCCATTTTTCTGCCCTACATGTTGCTGCTTGTGAACTGTGTTTCATCATCATAAATGTAAAGGTGTCATCCTTTTTTGTTTCATCTTAAGGCTCTCAATTCTTAGTCAGGTCAGAAAAACACATTTAGTATCTTTTCACCAAAACAGCAATGGACCACTTTTGCTTTTTGCACTTATTAAAACAACTCCACTGTGTGGCAGCAGGGCTACTGGTTTGAGAGAAAGACATTTTATCTTTACTACAAAACCCAAAACCAGTGAAGTTGACATGTTGTGTAAATCGTAAATAAAAACAGAATACAATGATTTGCAAATGCCTTTCAACCTATATTCAGTTGAATCCAAGCAACGTTTTTTTCATGGACGCCCCTGCTTATTTCAGTAAGACAATGCCAAGCCACATTCTGCACGTGTTACAACAGCGTGGCTTCGTAGTAAAGGAGTGTGGGTACTAGACTGGCCTGCCTGTAGTCCAGACCTGTCCCCCATTGAAAATGTGTGGGATAATGCATTATGAAGCGTAAAAAACAACAACAGAGACCCCAGACTGTTGAACAATTTAAGCTGTACATCAAGCAAGAATGGGAAAGAATTCCACCCGAAAAGCTTCTAAAATTGGTCTCCTCAGTTCCCAAACGTTTGCTGAGTGTTGTTAAAAGGAAAGGTGATGTAACACAGTGGTAAAAATGCCCCTGTGGCAACTTTTTTGCAATGTGTTGCTGCCATTAAATTCTAAGTTGATGATTATTTTCAAAAGAAAAAAAGTTTCTCACTTGGAACATTAAACATCTTGTCTTTGCAGTGGATTCAATTGAATATAAGTTGAAAAGGATTTGCAAATCATTGTATTCTGTTTTTATTTATGATTTACAAAAGCTGCCAACTTCACTGGTTTTGAGTTTTGTACAATTAAATTAAATAAAACACAAATGAGCCTCTGAGCAAAATATAAACAAGCGAAAGAAAGAACTGTTCCTTTAGTGTGTGAACACAGAGCTGCGAACAACAAACCCAAAGAGAGTTTGACCTCACTCATTATGTAGGATTTTATTATGAACCCTGTTATTGTCCAACTAGTCTACAGATAGACAGTTTATATTGTACTATACAGAGTGTTTCATCAGTCCATCAGGCAACAGTCCAACAAAGTGTTGTAGAAGGGCAGAACCTTTCGAAGCATATAAACAGCTTCATTTTGTAAAATTTGGGCACCATTAATGGTAAATGTCAGAGGCACTCTGTTGCACCTGCAGATTAAATTATTTCATTTGTGGTTTAATGTATTGTTGTGGTATGGAGTTACATTAATGTCATTTTTTATCAGTTTTCCTTAAATTGTATTGGGTCTTGTGTCCAAAGGTGTCCATCTGGAACAATGAAACTGCAACACGGCTCTGCATACTGATTCTCACATAATCACATTATTCAAATTTGTTTTCTAACAGTCACTGAAAAAGTGCTTGTATCATAAGTGACAGGCAAAAAAATTAATTCAGTGTGGATGCTGATAAGAAAAAACACCAAGGTCAGTGTTAACAGCAATTTCCTGTAATTGGAAGCTAAAGTGTGATGTCAGTCATGTCTTTCTCTCCTCTGCTGGACGAAAAGTGTCAGAGCGGCAGCAGCTGAAGGTTCAAGAGCTTTTAGTGAGCGGAATTACGCCCTCCAGGAACTTTTTCTTTCTTCCTGAATGCACAGGTCAGATGGGAGGCGGTGTATAACCTCAGGTTCTCTCCATGCACGTCTCTCACCCCGCCTGCCTTTTCCCCTTTAGCCTGTCAATCAATCCCGGCCCGCATCACGCTCTAGTAAGCTTGAGTGGCACTGAGGAGGGAATCCGTCCTCTGAAATCCCTGTGTGGGGCTCTAACCCTCGCGTATACATATTCATCCTCGCATTCCTGTTTTTATGCCTTCGCCTCAGTGACAGCCAGGGCAGGAGGCATTATGGCTGTCTGGGTTGTCAGCCCATAAGTTCAGATCATTCTTGAAAAACTCAAAGTCTAATTTAAAGAGTTTTCTTAAAGGGGTACAACAACTTTTTTTTGTTTTGTTTTGTGTCTTGCCTCACTCCTGAGTCCTTTTCAAGCAGGTAGACACCATTCTTTCGACCATGTGGAGGAAAATACAGGCAGAGCTTGCCCACCAGGAATTAGCTTAGCTTGAACACTGGGAGTCAATGGGTAGTGTTAGCCTGCTTCTGTCTACAGTCCTGTGTGCTTGTTGTGACTCTTTTCTCATTTTTAGACCAAGTTTAGCACTTTATGTAATTTTCAACAGAATATTGTTAATCTATTTACAAGTACAATGACTGAATGTAAGCAGAGGCAGACTCAGGCCCCATCCACATGAAGACAAACCGAGGTCTAAACGCATACATTTTTTGCCGAATCTGCGTATCATCCATACGAAGACGGCGTTTTGGGGGTCTGTAAACGAACATTTTTGAAACCAGGTTCCAGAGTGGAAAGATTTTGAAATGCTGTATACACAGCTCCGTGTTTACTGGCTCTCCGTAACTTTTCTGATTCGCTTACGTCATAGTTTCATGTCGTCATTGACACGCATGCGGCAACAACAACAACAACAATGGCGGCGTACGGTGTAGCATATGTGCTAATGAAGCTAGTGACCCTACTATCCCTGTTGCATCAAAATCTCCCTCTTCTCAATCACCACCGAGTTGAACAAACAATTATCGAGGACACATTACGGCACTTTATGATCACTTTATCACAATGTCTGTTTACAACTTTTGCTGCAAGTGCGCATGTCCACTGTTTTTTTGTCTGTTTCTGCTTGTTTCTATCATATCGTTACAGCGCCCCTAGAGGTCTGGCATGTGTTTTTACAGCGTTTTGATGGGTATCGAGTGCGTTCATATGGACGCACACATTTTCTGAGACGCCTTCGTCTTTATGACGATCGTTTTGGAAACTGTTAAGCGTTTTGTCTTTGTGTGGATGGGGCCTAAAACTACCCTTTAACTCTCAGTGTTTTAAGCTAAGCTAGTTAGCAGTAGGTAATATTTGCCCATCTCTTGTATCTACTTGTAATGGACCCAGAGTGAGGCAAGACATGCTTACCGTATGTTCTATGTCTAAGGAACATTTTGGGGATTTCCTTGAATTTTCGCTCTTTAGAAATCTTTCGGGGATTTTCAGTAAACTTCGTCCAAGTGTCCACTTTGACTTAAGGATGTGCTGATCAGAATTAGAGTTCATAAGATAGGACTCAAGGTCATTGGGCCAATGCTTTTGTCCTTGCCCAAGAACAACATATTTCACAAATGTTCTGAAGGCATTTCTTTAAATTTTGATAAAGGGGGATAAGGGGGTTTGCTTGTGGTGGTCATAGGTCAAGGTCGTTAGAGATCATGCTCGTCCTATGGTTATGAACAACCAAAAAAAAAAAAGAAACGATTTTTAACCTTTACTTGTCAGATGTTACTGAAATATAAAAGGGCAGTTTGCAGATCATAGATCAGTGTGTTATTGTTCATGCTAGTAAATGCTATGGTTTTAAATCAATTTGTTGAAGTCCCTTCAGGCTTTGAACAACTGTCCACTCTGACTCAATGATAAATAACTTGATTTTCACATCTGCTTCATTAGATAATCGCTCATAAGGCTGAATATAGGTTCCTTATATCCATGTCATATAGAGGGTTTGATTTGAGCTCTATAAAAACTTAAGGATGGCATGTAAATGTTCTTTAGATGTAAATGTTCTTTATTTATACAGCCCTTTACAGCAACCCTTTCATGAACCAAACTGCTTTACAATAGGTGGAAGTAAAAAGCAATAAATAGCACAATTAAAAATAAATAAAAGCAACAGCAGCAATAAAAGCAATGAAAACAATAAAAGCAATAAGAGCAATAAAATACTATAAAATAAAGTAAAACAGAGTAAAAGTAAAAATGTCACCACACTACTGGGTATTAAAAGCCATCCTAAATAAACATGTCTTCAGTCTAGATTTGAAAAGGCCCAGGTCAGAAATGAAACACATTTCAACAGGGAGCTTATTCCAAAGCCTGGAGCAGCGATGGAAAAGGCTCGATCACCACAGTGTCTGTTTCGACCTGGGAAGTTCCAGCAAAATTTGGTTCGATGACCTCAGCGCCCTACCAGGGTCCCGAACAGTTAAAGGCTCAGTTAAGTACACTGGGATGAGACCGGCATATTGAAACATTTTGAAGGTCAAATGTCAAGGGCAAGGGCCTTGGGCTTCATGTTTACCCTATATGATAAAATATCTTAAGAACGCCTTGTTGGGTTCTCTTGGTAAATCAAACAGATCTGAATTTAAAGACAAGGATAAATTGTTTAGATTTTATCATCAGAGTTTTAGAATATTAGGATTCATTTTCACCTGCTGCTTTTATACACACAGTGTGTTATTTCTAAAGAATCCTTCTGAAGGTTTTTCTTACTTAACTAACTAACTAACCAACTCAAGAATGAGGGTAAAGGAAAAATGTAAAGGTCCTGGGGCCTCATGTTCACCCCATGCAAGTAAACTCCACATCTTAACAATGGTTTTGAAGAATTTCTTTTTAACTTTGTACAAATAACCTTCTTGACACTGAAATAAACTGATAGGACTTTTGCAGGTCTATGGTGGAGGTATTTGGGCCTCATATTCAACCTATTCTAGTGAATGACAGATCTCAAAAGTGCTTAGTTGGATTCTCTTTCATATTCCCAACAGTATGAATCAAGAGTTGTCAAGGTCACTGGGGCACATGTTCATCCTTTGATTTTAAATTCAACGATTACTGTTGAGGTTTGGACCAATGTCCGCTCTAATTTGAGGATGAACGGACAAGATTTTGTAGGTCCTAGGTCACCTGAATATGTCACTTACTGAACAGTTTGATAGAATTCCCTTAAACGTTGCTCTCGTGTCCATGCTGACATAAAAATGGACAGTTTCAAGAACAAAGGTCAAGGTCCTTGGGTCTCATGTTCATCCCTTGCTTATGAACGCTTTGAGGGATTTTCTTCACATTTGGCCCAGAATGCATTAAGACCACTCCGCTTTTGTTGGCCAACTACTGCACTTTCCTGCCTGGTCATCTTCCGGCAGTATTCATGTTATCAGTGAAGGAAATGCTTTTTTAATGGCGGCAAGTGTCACACATTAGCTCTAACATGCAGCCAGGTGATTTATCCCTTTTTCTGAGTTGATTTGCTTCAGCTTCTTCACAAGGCCGTAGGGTGGGTCACGTCTGCTGGTCAAGGACCCATCTATCAGCTCATTTGGCTCTTAAAAATGCTCCTTTTCTGCTTCTTAACACTCACAAGGCACCTTTGTATTGATCCACACATTGATCCTCTCCAACCAGCCTCCCTGTTTGTCCCCGAGCCTCCAGAAAATCTCCTATCATG
The DNA here is from genome assembly GCA_036419115.1 of Scarus forsteni. Taxonomy (NCBI): domain Eukaryota; kingdom Metazoa; phylum Chordata; class Actinopteri; order Labriformes; family Labridae; genus Scarus; species Scarus forsteni. Next base: position 7,300,412 of record JAZDUH010000341.1, read on the forward strand.
TCTTGAGTGTGCATTATTACCTCCACTCACACAGTATCAGAGCCGCTTCCTGCTTTGTGTCAGCGTGATGAGTGGTGACAGCGCTCCCGGTCATGTCTTTTGTTGTGCATGGGGGCATATTGTGCGTGGTTGTGTTTATACAGAGCGAGCTGGGAGCTGGAGGCAGCGCTGTGTAAGGCGGGTGGAGTCGAGGGTTCAGGGTCGAGCTGCATTTCAACAGAACACGATAGAAAATCCCACGACTCTCAATGAAGGACCTCTGATGATTCATGCTATTAACTTGGCCAGAGTGTGTTGGCTTTGATAATTCGCTGCTGATGGAGGACGCGTACAGAAGGTGGTCTGACCATGATTTCAATTATGTCCATTTTGCATGCAGTCCTGAAGAAATTTATAAAAGCTTTAAAGGAAATATTCAGGGGCTGCTTCACTGCAAGAACTTGTGAAAATATTTAATAACTCTTCACATAAGCCACATTCACTTACCAACTCCAGATAAACTTCTAATATTAAAATGTAACATACAAAATAGAACTTTGATTCCTAATACTCACAGCCAATGACACATGGAGAGTTTCAAGTTAAGCTTTATGAAATTAGGCTAATGTTTCTTTGAATTACCCTAAAGTTCATTCTTTTGAGTTTTAGTAGGTTCAACGTGTCTTCATTTTGTCTTCTTGGTTTTGTTGATGTATGGCTTTTGATATGCATGTTTGAGTTTAACTTGCACTTGTAGATGTAGAAACGACTGTGTTAACTGACAGTTCCTAAACCCGCAAGCTGATTTCCTTTCCAGGATGATGTTTTTAATGCAGTCTTGCTTAAAGGATTGAAGGTCATGGGCATTCAGTGTTGATTATAAGCCTTGCTGCTTACGTTTAGGGTTTTTTCTGACCCTCTTGATGATATGATGGACTGTAGATGAGTCCCTAACTATGCTTCTTATTGTACGGTGAGGAACATTGTTCTTATATCGTTGGGCTTTTTGCAGCTGCTCACATAGTGCTAAACATCACCTCATCCATGCTTGTGGACGACTGAGCCTTTTAGAGATGCTTCTATTATACTCAGTCATGACACTCACCAGTTTCCATTTAATCTGTTTGCCTGTGGAATGATCCAAACAGGTGTTTTTTGAGCATTCATCAGCTTATCTGATCTTTTGTGGCCCCTTCCCTAGTTTCATTGGAGGGTTTTGCAGGCATCAAATTCATCCATCTTCTCCCACTTACCTGTGGTCGGATCATAAGGGCAACAGCCTAAGCAGGGAAGCCCAGACTTCCTCTCCCTGGCCATTTTATCTAGCTCTTCTTGAGGGATCCGGAGGCGTTCCCAGGCCAGCTGAAAGACATAGTCCTTCCGGTATGCCCTGTGTCTTTCCCAAGGTCTCCTGCCAGTGGGACTTGCCCTGAACACCTCACCAAGGAGGCGTCTAACTCCAAGCCCTTCCTGGATGATCGAACTTCTCTCCTTATTTCTAAGGGTGAGCTCTGAAACCCTGCAAAAGAAGCTAATTTTGGCTACTTGTACCCATGATCTTGATATTCAGTCACTACCTACAGCTCATAACCATAGGGGGGCAGGAACAAAGATCAAGTGGTAAATCGAGAGCTTTGTCTTTTGGCTCAGCTCCCTCTTTACCACGACGGACCTGCGCAGAGTCCGCATCACTGCCTACACCGCATCGATCCACCCGTTGATCTCCTGGTCCATCCTTCCCTCACTCATGAACAAGATCTTGAGGTTGGGGCAGAGCCTCATCCCCAACCTGGAGATGGTACTTCACCCTTTTCTGGACCATGGACTTAAAATTGGAGCTGCTGATTCTCCGTATATGTTTGACCCACACACTGCTCCAGTGGAAGGAGCAGGACTAGTCACTTCTGTGTGGCATGAGTAAACATTAGAGCATAGCCATACAAACCAAAGCCACATCTACTTCCCAGAAGAGGTGTGGTTGGGCACAGATCATGATGCTTTGAAGCTGTGGACATTGAAACCATCTGTTTTAGGCTCTTTAACAAGGAGGTTTCCAAGCACGCCAAAATTCAGTGAATGTTAAGGTGAGAAACTTTAAGAAATACTTTCAGACGACATTTGGGCCTGTGTAAACTTATTGAAAAGGAGGGACTGAGGTTTTTTGGTGTATTCTTGGTTTATTAGGTTTATTTAAAGGCATCTAAGAGGGCAGATTTAATGTTTTTAATATTCATACATAAGTTATCTTATCTGTTCTGTTTTTGTAGCATCTCATTTTTCCCTAAATTTGCCCCAAATCTGCTCAACTGTAAGCAGATTTCTTTCCCTCTTTTGTGTATTAGGAAACATGTGGCTCGAATTGACAAAGGTGCACGAACATGAATCAGTTTGGAATCAGTCCGGCAGTGTGTCCTCGCTGCAGCAGCTGCCACAATTTGGTCTTCCAAAAGAATTTAATAGACATAGTTTGGCAACACAAAAAAAGAAAATAAGAGAGAGAGGCTGGAAAAGCTGTGGCTCCCACCTCCAGGCTGCTGGAAGGAAAGCAGAATTTGAATGTAATCTTATGTCTTTAAAGCAGTTTACTTTTAATTAAAATTCACACTTTTGTGCCGATTTAGGGTCTGGATTGTCTCCTTTTTTTAACAGTTTTGGTGAATAAATAATCCAATTTTCAAGGCTGCATTTTAGGTGTAAAAGCTCTTGAAAGTCTCAATTATCCAAGAATATTAATGCATCTGATTGTGAGTATGCAAGTGTACACTCTTTATGAAGGCACATCTTGTATTCTGGCCACACATGCAGGTTATGTAAACACAAAATGGTCGCACACTTTAATGTGCCTAATATGAGAGAAGGAATTTGTCACGTCGTATTTTAAGGGAGCTGTATTTTCACACTAATTCCCAGTGTTCTCGGATGTGTAAGGGATGGCTTAACACCATGCGCCGTCCTCGGTTTCCATGACGACTGTGATCCCTGTATGATAATCGGATTCCCACTATAGCTGTGAAAACACTCATTCCTGCCCCGATCCAAGACAGAAAATTAGAACATGAAACGCAGGGAGTGAGGAATTTGTGGCTGCGTGACGGTAAATAAAGAGGGTGGGAGAGGCTTTGTGGACGTGCCAGCGCGCAGGGTCGCACCTCAGTGGGTTTTTTCTTGAGTACAGTAACACATCTGTGGCACGGTGGAGGAGCTACACAGGAATAATGGAAGAGAGGTTGATTAATGGTTTTATTCAGACATGTAATTTATGGTTGTTAGAGGAAAAAGGAGCATTTACAGTCAGAATATGGAGCATATTCACCTGGGAAACCTTGACAGAAAATCATCAAGGATGGAGACGCACATTTTGCAGTAATTTCCAGGGATGCACAGATCATGCTCTATTTGCTGCTGAAGTCAACACTAATGTATTTCAAGTTTGGATATAGCAGCTGATTTAGCATGTGCATTTAGCTCTGTGTTTTGTTTAGGAGAAATGTTAAAATAAAGGAAGTACAGAGTTCTCATGACTTATGGAAAGGGCTTTTGAACCAGAGGCCCAAAGTCACGGACACCTGAAGCGACAGTTTCTCTCCTCTTAACTTTCATTGCTTTTGTGTCTTTGTGTCTTACTGTAAGAGTACCTTTGAACTAGGCTTTCTGTTTTTGATTCCTTGTGTTGTAATTTTTGTACTTTGTTGTCAAAGCACTTTGTAAACTTCAGTTTTAAAAAGTGCTATATAAATAAAGTTATTATTATTATTATTATTACAGATGCGCTGATCATATTTTTTGCTGCTTGTATATGTACTGATTAATAAGTGATATCTGCAAAGTTATATCTGCTAAGCACCTGGTCAGTCTAAAGCGACATTCACACCAAACGCAACTTGGCGACCGAAATCGCATCACCCATCAAAGTCTCGTTCTTGTCTCTAAATAGCTGATTTGGTCACCTTCAAGTCACTCAGTGACACCACCCCTGCCCAGGTTTCAGCCCAGGATCATATCATATCATATATTAGGATGTATTAGCTGGTATTATTCCAGCTGTATCCTTTTCTCTCAACTACCAGCCACAAAACACTGCAGCTGATGGCCCTGGTCATCAATTGTCACTCTGTGAACCAGAATAAAATCAGTCTGTCACAAGTGTCATCATACACCCACACCACGATGATTGGCTGTTGCGACACAGCCCCTTGTGATGTCCCTTAAACATCCAAAGTTTCCAACTCTGCCATCGACCAATATGTCCTGGTCGTGCAACCAAAGCTACCCCAAGAGTATACGTATGTTGTAGGGACATAGGACGGTTGGCCCCACCCACATCCAATCGGCTCTCAGTTGGAACATCACACCCGATTGAACTCGCTAATTTAGGGGATGACGATAGCGTAACGTGCATACGGCTTAATGTGACGCCCATCTCATCCGTCTGAAACTTCTGTGACTGTTTGACAAATTGCATCCGGCCTCCTATCATCAGCGCTCAAATGTCGTTCAGTCTGCGCCCAATTTGTATATTCTCAAAAAGGAACAAAAGTGCAAAATACAGAAAACATTTGACCAATGTATCCACGTCTTCCATGCTCCTTTCTGCTGTTTACTTGTCCATGCTTCAGCGCGCTGATGATGTAATGACATCAGCTTGGTGCACCAGAGGGAAAAAAACAGCCATGCAGCTCGTCTAATGGAAATTAGACTCTGGGTCTCCTGGCAATGAGAAAGGAGTCACTTGCTGATTGTTATGTGCATAGAAAAACTCGTATTCACGTGCCAATTTTAGTTTTAGTGAAAATTTTAGTGGAAAAGCGGTATAATTGTTCCACTGAGAACATTTTCCTCAGACTCCAAGTGCTACACACATTCGTCTACCTTTAGTTCTTGGTTTAATTGGTTTAAAATAAGAAATTAATGATACTTTTCAGAATCATACAGTCTTTCTACACACAGAAAACTTTCAGAGATAAAGTTACTAACCTACCAGGTCACGGCACAGTTTTGGGACTGCCTTTCTGACCTCATTTGAACATTTAATTCCAAAGCAGACTGAAATCTGTGCGGCACTTTGATGCTTTTTCTTTATAATGTCATGTTCCCTGCAGTCAGAGAGGTCATGCAATTATGAGCATAATTAGTCGAGACTGCAGCTCAACCTCGATTTTGAAGTAATGATACAAACAAGATGAGACAAGACACACTGCAGGTAGAAATGACTTGTTTACTTGTGGAGCACTACAGTTCACTCACAGGCAGACTGCTGAAACACTACACTACAGGTTTGATATTTTCAACACTAGGGTGAATGAAGGATCTGCTGCTGGCTTTTATAACTAACTGCTGCCCAAGCTGCACCATGTTTAGTTTCCACCTGTGTTTGACGGACAGGTCTAACTCCAGGGTAAATTGTAGAGTAAAATAGGCAATCACCCTAAATGCACCTTATTATCCAAGGCCCGAGACGTGGAAAATTAAAGTAAATTATGGTATATTCAATATAAGCCAGACAATAACAAGAATGAAGAACATTCAGGCGGGTTCTTATTACAGTTCAAGATAAACTGTGAAGCAGGAAGTACATCAGAGGGATCAATAATCAGCCTCAATAGCAGATATCCACATGCCTAATTGTACCCTTTTGCCTCCAGATGTAGAGTATTTTCCACACTGAAGCTTAAAGCGGAGAGACTTCACTGCATAAATTCTTTTCTCTGGCACATCTTATCCCCTCACATTCATCTCCAGCTCCGTCCATGACAACTGTAGATCCCCCCCCCCCCCCCCCCTCCTTTGCACAAGACAAATGACCTTATTACCAGCGAGGACCATTCAAAACAGGATCATGTCAGGCAAAGCGAGAGGACAAAAACACACACTTCAGAGAAAATACAGACCTCGCTCTACCGGACCGGGCTCAGTTTCTCGGGGAAAAACGTCCAATCAAAAGAGCATTTTACCCACCAAACGAGTTTTTGGAGCTGGTTCAGGCTTTCAGCACACATCAAGAGCTGCTGGTGGACCGAGAAGGAGTGTCACTTTGTGTATAATTTAGTACTGTAGTAAAAAGAGCACCTTCCACTGAGGCCGATTTGCTGCTGAGGACACATTTGTTCCACTATAATGAATATTTTCTGTGTAGTGACGGAGATATGCCTTGAGGGCAGCGCTCTTCTGGTTTAATGTGTGTGTTAGTGTGTGTTTGTTGGAACGGGCTTTTGCTCCTTGTGTTGTTTTATTACTAAGGCGGCAGGAGGGATAGGCCTGGCACACTGTGTTCTCCCCTTGTGGGAAATTAGTGTCCATGTGCATAATTACAGGACAGGACAGCCAGCGTTTATTTTCCTTGGATGTGGACATCGCTGTGACTCGTTAAATAATTTAAACATGTTTGATCCTGGCTGAGAATCCGAACTCTGATTTTAAACGGACAGTCAGCTTCAATCATGCTAAGAGGTAGATGGCATCACATTGACCCCTCTCCAAAGGTCACAGCTGTGGTAGTCCTCATGAACAAAGGCTTCATTGATTTGTGTCTGAGGCAAATGAGAGAAAAGTGCTTCAGTGTCCAATCACAAACAATCAAGCCTGATCCGTAATGGCAAACTCTAATAGGATGACTGATAGGCTAATAGATCAATGATGTAAGTTCTTTAAGATGAAACCAGTTGATTTTAAAGAGCACAGTTGCACATATTCTTCACTACCAAACATGATAATCAAGCTTTTTTGGTGAAGTGATTTTTTAAATTAAAATAATTAACCAGGGGAACGATTGACCAATGCATGTCTTCTTTCTAGCATTCCGTGGTAATGGGATCTGATCTTGGTTCGGCAAAACTTTATCTGCTAGAACAACAACACGACTTTAATCAAACTGTTTTTGTGAATTAAATCACAGAGAGATGATCCAGTGAGTCTTTCTGTGGACATGTTTTTATTCTGCAGTAAATCATGTCAAACATTGACAGATCTTTAAATGCTATAGCTGATAGTAGGTTACTTGCTGTGCAGTAACTTGTGTTTATTGTGAACACACATTGCTACACTCAAGGTCAACAGGGTGCTATGTTTGCTGTCCATCTGTTTCACCCAATCTACAATTTACACAACTCAGCCATAAAACCAATTTGGGGTGAAGTGTCTTGCCCAAGGAGACATTGACAAATGACTAATAGAGGGGTCAAGACACAAGACAATCTGACTGAAGAAGTCCACTCTTGGGCAGTTTTTTTGTTTTTGATAGAAATTGAAATTCCAATTCCATCTGAGAATCAGTAACAACTCACTGAAGAAATCAATATTGTTAGTATTTTTGCTTGTCTAGTTAATTCCCTCCACTTTTTTTCTGCATGATTCTCAATTCAGAGATGTCACACTCTCATCAGTGATAGTCAGCCTAAATGATTTCAAAGAAGTCAAGATGGGGGCAAAACTGTCATTTTTGAGACTAAAAAGATGCTTAAGAAAAACGCCTATTAACTGGCATCACCTGCAACCTGCAGAGGCATTTCTGTAGTGCAGCACTGAACATCAGCAGTGTCATGTGTTTGACATTGTTGCCATAGAAAACCAATATAGGCCATCTTTTTTACACATAAAATCAGGAGGAATCGATAAAACTATCTATAAAGAACTGTATAAATAAGCAGAATCTTTAGTGGTGTTGGCATGAGTTAAATCATCTCTACTTTTGTTGCATACTCCACTGGGAGGCTATCTCCAATTCAAAGTTTTAGGGAATGGATTTTTTTAAATATTTCTCAATGCTATATTGCAGAAGTCGATACTGATATCAATCATTTTAATCAAAAGCACAAAACCTACACTTTACTAAGACTGGGTTATTCTTATCTCTTAAAACAGTCTCCAAACATGTTTAGAAAAACATTTTAGAAAATATGACTTTGTCATTCTATGAATAATACTTTTGACTTCTAAAAATGAATATTGAGTATCGATGGGGCAAACCATTATGATGTAATTGCACATTCTGCCAACTACAGCAAGTATATAGGATATATAAGACCAGTATTTAAAGCATTATGTTAACTAGCTGTTTTCATATTCTATTAAGCTCAGCTGCAGTCACTCCCTTCAGCTCCTAATGAAATGCTTTAAGAACTGAACCTCCTGGATGCTAACGTCCTCGGTTCAGTGTCTGTAAAAGTTGTTCTCACTTGAGTGACTCTTCAGATCATCCGTCGTGGCTGTTTGGCCCTCAGGTGAGCCAGGCTTCTCGTTCCATGCTTATGCAGACTTGTCAACACCAGACAGAGGACAGAGCGGGGCTGACAGGCGGGTTTTCTTTGCCCCAAACGGCGCCAACTGTTGGCCCACAGCTGAAGGTCAGGACACACAGGCACGCCCTCATTTGCTTGAAAAATCAGGCCACTTTAGGGGGAGATTTATTGAGGAATCAGCTGACATCTGGTGGGGGCTGGAGCATGCTGAGAGGAGTCCAATTAGACAGAAATTAAGCTGATTTGGTTTGTTTTTAACTCAGCAGCTGATCATCTAATCTGCAGCTTTTGTGAAGAAAAACGCTTTCTGACCGTGAGTTAGAGTTTGACGTCATCTGCATATCATGACAGCATATAAAGCAGCTCTGTGCGCCTCTCAGCATTTTTTATTCCAATGTCAATTCCCAGAATTCACAGCAGCTGCAGCCTGTTTATGTAAACCTGCCATCAAGGATGCGAGGATATGATGTGCCTCAAAGTCGAGGCAGCCCCCGTTACAACTTTTTTTGTTGCGGAGTGCCGCTCTCAAGTGCCACCAGACAAGCCCCTGATTTCTCCTTTTGTGTTCCCAAGGCACAGCTGAGAGCTGAGGAGAAAAGTTCCTTGTGTCTTTGCAAAGCTCTTTAACAGAGACAAAGCGGCTGTCATTTAATTTCTAACACCGTCTAATTTGCTTAAATGTCAAAGAAACTCATTGGGATTGTGCTGAACAGAGAAACGCTGTCAAACCTGATGGTGCTCGTTCCTCTGGTGGGAGTTCACTTCTTTAAATGTATCTGATGAGTTAGCTTCTTTAATTTTTCTCATCACAGCTTCAGACTCAGTTATACAAGGGTCTTAAAGGAGTTTGACGGAGTTTCAATGCCTCCTTGAAAAAACTTGGAAAAGCTTAAATTGTCCTGGAAAATTACTTTGTTAGTGAACAAAAATCAAACAAAGGAAATGAAATAAAAATGTACTTGGTAACTAATGCAGACTTAGCCATAAAATATGAGTAGATAAAGTAGTGCAAGTTATGCAAGTAATATAAAATCTCAAAACAATGGCTACAAAAGTAAAAAATGAAAAATGACAGAATAATTTTAGGCTAAAATAAAGTAAATAAAGATTAAAAATTAAGTACGAACCATACATTTATATTAGTAATACACCTAATAAAAGTAAGACTCGAAAGATAGCAAGCAGACGATGCTCTCCCCGAGAGTTGAAAATAGATTGTTTAGTTCAATATGATACGGTGGAGCTCTGGATATTTACAGAAATTTCGTCAGCTAAAACTAGACTAAAATCAAAACAACCCGAATCACTAAGTTGTGTCTAAAACTAAAGATATTTTAGGCAAAAGACTATAACTGAAAATAAATTAACAGTCATAATGAACACAGGTTTGTAGGGATGTACATTTTGCTGATAGATTGTTCCTTTTGGTCTTATAAACTGTGTTTGTCCTCTTGGCTTCATATGCTTTAACTGTTTTGTCAAACAGTATGAGACAGTCTAATCATTCTTCATTTAGTCATTAATTATATTATAACATAATAATTACCTCATGTCATTAATGCACCTGAACATGGCAGCTATTTTGCACCCTATTTGTGACGGTATCATTCCACTCCATTCCCTCTTGCACCTTATTCTTATTATTTACTGTATCACACTTTGTTATTGTATTTTGCGCCTTACTTTAATTATTTTGTTATATTTTTATCTTATTATTTTATTTTATTTTTATTTCTTATCTTATTTTGCTTCACTTATGTTTGCGCCATACTTTATCGTATTTCTCTCACACTGTTTTGCACTGACTGAAGGGCTTTTGTAATTTCGTTGTACTTGTTGCAATGACAAATGAAGTTCTATTCTATTCTGTTCTATTCTATTCTAGTTGATGGCTTGTGTGAGAGCTAGTTTTGTTTCTTCATACTGATTAAGTTTCACAGTGCACAAACAAACCAGTGGTTAAGGATGTTTGGCTCTCAGAGAAAATCCAGATTCCACATTCATGGTCCTGCCCTCCATCTGGCCCTGCTATGAACTTGACGAACTCTCTAGTGCATCAAAAACAGGAAGTCCCAAATACTTTTGATCTAAAAACATTTTTCATGTTTTTTGCTGGTCTGTTTTTCCACAAAATTCGAAGTAGTACATCAGTGAGTCATAGTAGTTGAGAGACATTGTAGCCTCACAGATTTCTGTTTTTTTCTTAACCAAAGATGTTCTGAGAAGTTTGACACTTTGCTCTGTTTTTCTGCCATCGGAAATGTTTTATGGATTTCAGGTAGATCAGCTCAGCTCTGAGGAATCAAAGAACTTTTTCCAGACATTTGCAGATGATCATTTGAAGGCACTAAACATTATTAGACCATTTTTTTTGTCAAGTCATGGCAACAAACAGCATCACTTTTTTGCAACATTTCCCCTCAAATGATTAGTCTTTCGTTGTTCCCTCATTTTTTAGAACAAAAGTGGACTACTTTCGATTGAAGACCCCCATTCCCAGCACCTTCTTTTAGCTCCACTCTCCATCGTCCCACTGGTGTAATAGGATGTGTGGGCTGCCTCTCACTATTAATGGCTTCAATAAATCACCTATTTATCTGGCCTCACACTAATGCTGACGATCAGGCTTTTTCTCTCTTCCTGCAGCGAGCCACCTTCAGGCTATCCTGTCCAGTAATCTTGATTAATTCTGTTTACCTGTGTGCAGTCATTATAGAGAATGGCCTCCGTGATTCCAGCCGACAGTGTCTGAAAGTTCGGAGATGACCTCCACCTTGCCCTGCTTTTTTTTTTTTTTTAGTTCTCTCAGCATATTAAACCATTGGTTATGGAACATCATTTCACACAAAATAACAAAAAACAAATTCAGATTCAGGCAACTTTATTTATCCGAAAAGGGCAGCTCAGTTCACAGCTAACGAGTCTCATTAGACGGTGAAACAATGAAACACAGTCACTGCAACATTCAGGTCATTAGTCACAGACTTAGCAGACCAAATGGGTCGCCCATTAATAAAAAACAATAATTAATCAATAAATGAAAAGCACATAATGGCTTTGGACATCCTCAGATAAACATAAAGCATAAACCAGTTGATCCAGTCATTACATGCGATTACTAATGCTGTTTAACGAAGGAGAGGTTGAAGTCCTGATGCTCCAGACTTTGTTGTTTTTTATGTCGGAGTACTAAGCAAGGAAACATGAATGGGAGTGTTGCTGCCCCTCAGCAAGCAGGTTACTGGTTCAACTGCCTTGACTTTTATGGTAGATGTCCACGAGACTGTGGACCACTGGGCTGTAGATCATTTGAGACCTGACCAACCTGAAACAACTTTAATAAATTTGTTCACTCTTTTTGTAAGACTGTGAAGCATACTGTGCTCTGGGTGTGAGTTAGGGATGGGTACCTTTCATAATTGAACCGATACCATACCGATGCCCGGTACCTGGGAATCAGTATCGGTAGTCAACGGTACCAATTTTCGGTACTTTTGCGTGTGTTTATGGGGTAGTAAATATTAATTTGTTTAATATTAAGATCTCAAATTTTTTCAATGTAAATTTATTTCTCAATATATAAAATTTGACAGATATGTATCAAAACAACATTCAACTGTTTATATTGTAACACTGTAGTTGTTCTAAAAATTTCTTCAACATGAAAACCAGTAACTAAAATGAACCACAACTTAAATTAACTGCAGGCCTCATTTTAACTTTAGGGCAGTTTGACAATGGGTCAGACAGAGCTGTAAATAAAAAAAGTATTTACATTAACGTTACAAAGTACGAGGAACCGACCTGATAATGATAACTGACGCACATTAAAATGCCAAGCTAATACCATCTTAAACACGAGGCTTATTTACCTGGACCAGGTATCCTCCTTGTTGCATTTGCTGCCATCACCAAATGTTAAAGCCATTTCTTTTCCTGTGTTTCTGGCTGCAGATGACTAGTTGCCATTGGACACAGGCGTGCTAACAGTGCCGAATGAATCCTTTGTGGTCGTAGGTCTGAGGCTATCAAAAATTTCGTGCGTCACCAGGGGCTTCCTCAGATTTGAAGTATTTCCGCCACTGGCCTGAAACCTGGCGTCACAAATACTGCACATTTAATAAAGTGGAGCCATACTTTCAAGCAATTTCTCCCAGCCGAGCTTGCTTTGTTGACTGAGCCCGCGGCTACAGACGTCATTATGCTGTTGCTGTGCTGCGTTCAAGTCCGGCATGGAAATTCACCTACTCTACCCAATAGTATGCCTGCTTCTTCCACTCCCTCACAGTCACAAGGATGTGTTTAGGTACCGAAACATGGCACTGTTTGATTTTACGTGAATCGGTACTCGAAAGTACCTACAGAATTCGGTCGGTACCTCTTAAAAGTACCTAATTCGGTACCCATCCCTAGTGTGAGTGTTGATATATTTTACCCTGCACAATGTGTGCAACAGTGGAGGCACGAGAGTGCTCAACTTCCTGATGTGGAGGGAGTCAATTCAGAGGTAAGAACTAATAAAATACCCATTAGTGGTCAAAGGAATCATCAGATCAGCTCAGACTAACAACCAATTGATAAAACTCACACTGTCAGCACCATATGAACACAGTATTTCTCTTTATGCTAAGAAGGTGTAGCAGATTTATTCGTCACCATGTCATCTGGTGAATTTCAGCTGACTGATTTCCTAACTGTCATTGTTGTGCACCTGATGAAAACAGAGTGAGTCCTCATGAATAAGGATGAGAATTTGTAAGATTTTATTGATACAAGTGCTATTAATGATTTTGCTAATTGATCCAATTTTTTAACGATTCCCTCATTGATTCCTGCAGATTTTCCATGTGGGAAAATGTTGGCCTGTAGATTTTAAGTGTCAACAATGTCAAACACGTGTCACAGCATAGATAACTGCTTCTGCAAGTAGCTGGTGTTTCAACTCCCTTAGGAGTTAGTCAGTAGGTGACTTTTATAAAAAATTAAGCCACAATTCTGACGTTTCTGAACCCTGTCAGTGGAAGGAACTGATAAGGGAATTGATTAGCAAAAAGACTCATAATATTGATTGTTTGATGGAGCTGTTAACGATTCTCAACTGGAATTGGTTTTTGATTCCTATTCCTACTCATCAATGTCTCTTTTTTGGGGTTTAAAACAAGCCCATTGCCCTAACTGATCCTGCGTTATAGTGAGTTTTTTTTTTTTTTTTTATCATAATCCCTTACTCTCCTACCCCACAAAGACTAGCCTGGGACCATGTTTTATGACATAAAACTGTTACATTGTACAAAAAAAGGATCTTTTGTTGCTCTGGGTTCCTCCCATAGACCAAATATTAGGGCTGAACATTTTTTTCGGAAAAGATGTAATTGCGATTTTTCTTGCCGATATTACAAATTCAATTAAATTTGCGATTTCCCTCAAATCAAGCTTCATTGCCAATTCACCATGTTTACAGCAGAGACAACAGTAAGGAAATCCATGATGAAAAGCACATAACAGATTATATATCATCTATTATTGATGATAAATAATCTGTTTTTTAGTATTCAAACCAACACTATGTAGTTTTTCAAACATAATATAGTCCTTAGATATTCATCGCCATGGTCCACCACTTTACAATGAGTTGAATGACACCTCTGTCGTGTTCTGAAGTGGTCTGTATCGCTTTCACTAGCACTATGTAACTTCGGGGTGGATGGTGGGAAACCTGCCACACTAAAAACTACAAGTTTGGACTGCTTTACGGCATAGGCTACACCACTTCCCCCGATTCCCGATTTGTTTAAAACACGGAAGTGTCGGCGAAAGCCAAACGCAGAGCTGTAGTCATGGCAGAGGCAGCAAAGAACGCAAGAAAAAGAAAAGTTTATTTTGAGGATACCGAACAAAGAAAGTGAGAGAAAAACAAGCTGAATGCTCGGACCAGAATAAACATCGGTTCGGTTTATTTCACACTCGCTGGCGTGAAATAAAAGACGAGGAGGGATGTCCGACCGATGCCGACTTGGCCCTGTTATTGCTAGACTTGTAAGTACGCTACTTGTTGATTGTATAGTGAGTTTTTTTTTTTCATAATCCCTTACTCTTACTCCCAACAAAGACCGCCTGGGACCATGTTTTATGACATAAAACTGTTACATTGTACAAAAAAAGGATCTTTTGTTGCTCTGGGTTCCTCCCATAGACCAAATATTAGGGCTGAACATTTTTTTCGGAAAAGATGTACTTGCGATTTTTCTTGCCGATATTACAAATTCAATTAAATTTGCGATTTCCCTTAAATCAAGCTTCAGTGCTAATTCACCATGTTTACAGCAGAGACAACAGTAAGGAAATCCATGATGAAAAGCACATAATAGATTATATATCATCTATTATTGATGATAAATAATCTGTTTTTAGTATTTAAAGGATACTCAAATAATTGACGCAGTAGATCTAGGGGCAGTCAGGAGTGTCCATATGCGTGAATGGTTGATTGTCTTGACATGTCATCTCTCAGGGTGGTCCAGGGTTTGCTATGTCAACTTTGATAGGCTGCAACCCCTCTGTGACTACAGAAAGGATTAGCAATAAAGATCAGTGATGGAGAGAAATTTACATTTGAACTTCTACTATTGTAATATCCTTAGTATTGTAGTAATAACAAATTAAACATTAGATTGAACACTTTAACAGTTAACATTGTTATTGCAGGTTGCATCTTTAATTCCAAAATTGAATACAAAATAACACTTAAAAAAACTGCTACGGGGTGCTGGTTTGGCGGAGTGGTTAGCCACCAAGCACCCCATGTACTTGCTTCTGCCGGTCCAGGTTCGAATCCCGCCTGTGACTAGTTTGCAAAGTGTCTTCCCCTACTCTCTCTCCCCCTTTCACAAGCCTATCCACTGTCTCTCTCCTGTCAATAAAGCCATAAAATGCCCAAAAATTCATTAAAAAAAAAACAAAAAAACTGCTACAGGCCTTTTATAAAACATTTTAGCCTTCTGACTTTTAGAAGCATTTATGCAAGAAGTTTTTGATCATTTAATCTAAATTAAAACAAATTACACAAATGACTTAAGTAATCCCTTGAATGAGCTTTTATGACTGGTTTCTAGGTGTTACAGGTTAAACACAGTAATAGTTCGTTGTCACTCAAAGAAGCAGAACCCTTCACATTTAAAGGACCCTATCAAGCATCAGAGACGACTTTCTATGTCAGTTCTTTTCAGTCTGTGGAGTGAAAGAAAAATCACAGCAAATATAATGGCACACTCTCTGATGCTGCTTCTCCATTTGCCTAATGATCCCGCAAGAGAGGCTCCCACTCCAACCACAATGCGGCCTGATTGTACAGTCCTCAGCATTACCAGAGACAGCTTGTACCAGGCTGGGGCTTACTCTACATCATCTGAACCTCCTTTGTTCACTAATAATTCCTTTAAAAAGAGCATTTATTTTAACAGTCATTCTGCTGCTAAGCTCCTTCATTCACCTACTCCACTCCAAATCAGACAAATCAGTCCACTTATTCACCATTTTGTGCTATTAGATGAAGGTCGTTTGACATCTTTGATGAGGTGTTTCGACAGCTACTTTGTTATGCTTCAGCAAGTGTAAAGTTGTAGTAATATGCAATGAAAAATTTGCTTTAAGTTTGGTTTTATCCCACAGAGCAGTGCTGATGGTGTTATTATAAAATGCTTGAAAAAAGAGGTGATCCATCTCTATAATCAAGGGCTGAATGTTCTATCAGTGGCAATTTCATTTATTCAATTTGGGCTAGTCTGGCTTGCTCTCTTTCTATTTTCCACTTAAGTTGTTGAAGCGAATCAAGAGAAAACTGATTAAAGTGATACTGTAGTACAAGGCAGACTGTAAAAATCTTTGAAGGAGGTTATTACAAGATGAATTTAATCAAAGGTCACACCACTGCATACAAGACTTCAAATTTTATACTCATGCTGTCATAAAATGGATTTAGAGAGCCCACATTTGGGCTCAAATATATCATTTTTGGTAACTTTCTTGTTATGTTACAATCACTAATGTTGAAAAAAAGCATAGTTTTCATACACAGACAATCCCTGATAGTACTGTATTCTCTCTCTCTGTCAGAGGCATACTGTTGGAGCTCATGCCCCCATAATTCCCCTTCCCCACAAGGGTCCAGTCGGCTCTGATTGGCTCTCTGTGGTAACTGGTCAGTCCAGTGCTGCTAGGCACCATGTGGTCAACAACAATTTTGCATTCATTCTACCGTTGCCGGTCTGCACTGGTCTTGCCACTTGGAGCAAATTTGCTTAAACTGGTGACGAAGCGGCTGAGGACATCACACTGGTAGGTCTTTCTGGGGGGGCCTGTGGGACTAAAGGTTTTAATCAGCTGCTTGCGCTTTTGACATGGGGAGAGGGTCATATGCCATGGGCTGTTTGCATTGTTTATAGAAGTGATCTATCACTTTTTCTTTTTGTTAGAAATAAAGGTATGTAAGCAAACATCTTCCACCTGACCTTGAAATGCACTTGAACTACTACTACATGGTGTTGGATTGAGAATCTTTGGAGGTTTTCGAGGCTGTGTGGCTTTTAAAAATCTTGTTATTAAGTCATGAACATGAGGAGCAATGAACTGAGCAATGGACTTTCAAAATCTGGTCAGTTCATCCTCTAGTCAGTGTAGATTAAGGGCAAAGTTACAGGAAAAACCCTCAAACAGTTTTTGGAGTACCTCATCCTAAAAGAATGCAGTACATATACTAGAAAAGCACTCGGAGAGCACAGACCTCTGCCAAGCAGCACAGTTACCAGGTGGTGATCCGGATCAACACCAAAATTGAATCACTTCTTCCTTTTCCCATGCTTAACATTTCCTGAAAATTTCATCAAAATCCGTTCATAAATTTTTTGAGTTATTTTGTTCACAGACAGACAAACTTTCCCGAAAACATTTCCTCCTTGGCGGAGGTAATTAAGTCATTTTTTAAAGACTGCATACACATGGAGGGTGATCATGAGGACTCATTACTAGGCCTGTCATGATAATCAATAAATCAATCAACCACATGATAAATAAAAACGTCCTCAGTAAGTTTGCCTGCCTCAATAAATTGACACGTGCATGCATGTTCATTTTCCTCCTCTCTTTCTACCAAACAGATTGGATGAGAAGATGGCTCACGCCGTAGATCTTTCTCAACACCTGGGTGTGTTGGTTTTATAGCGGATTTAGCAAAATGGGCATCTGTCAGTCATACAATCTTCGTGGGGTGGGCAGCCATACTGTTGCTAGCCACTACAGACAGTTTCAAGTTCTAGTTACTTCTTTCTGGTCCTGCTTGTCTTCCATCATGGGATTTGAGTGCATTTTACTGTTTGAAGGACTGGAGGAAAAAATATTGAAGAAAATATTTTAATATGATTGGATGTATTGTGTTTAATGTAAAGACTTGGATGAACAGCATAGTAACATGATGCCTCTGGGCTTAGCTTTCATCATTATGGAGGCAAAAGAGACAAAAACACTCAAAAACATAATTTCAATGTAAAAATATTCAGTGCTAGAAACCCAGTAGCATCCAGAATTAAGTATATTCACATCCATTTTTTTATTCCTCAAATTACTGGGACTACAAAGGCAGACAGAAGAAAACAAAAAAGGAAAACCCTTGCTGCCACTCCCTCTCTCACTGATCCCAAACGGGGCCGCGTAATAGACCAATTTCAGCCCAGCCTGCAGCAAACCAGCCCCTTTTATTCATGCTCTGTGGTCTCTTCCTCTTTGGCCAGATTGCACCGCCACAGAGCTAGAGAGAGAGAGAGAGAGCGATCCCCCCCCTCGTGCTCCTCCCTGGCAGCCTCAAAATGAAAGTACAGCTGTGAGGTTTCAGGGCAGGGGAGGCAGAGAGAGGCAGAGAGCCCACATTATGGATGGTAATGGAGTGTCTGTATGCCCGGCTCTGTCCCTGCAACATATTGTTCGTGCTGCAGGCTCCCAGGGTGACCAAGGTCACCGGGGCTTTGGTTGGAGAAGAGAGGGCGAGGCCCCAGGCTTGAGTATTTGGGTCCCCCTGGTGGAGCAGGGTCGGGCCAATTCACTGCGAGATCCAAGGTAATAAGCACTGCTGCTGAAAGGGAGCTATAGCCTGGGATTCAGAGCGCAGCAGGGGGATATGTTGGAAAAATACCTCTAAAACCTGTAATCAATCAGAGAAGCCTGAGAGAAAACAGAAAGAAACAGGATGTAGTCGTCTGTGTGAAGATGTGAAGCAAAAAATCGGCTCAAGCAGCACCTGAAGAGTCATGAAATGGCTAAAATCACTACTACAAGCTTCAATTGACTGTTTCTCAGCGGACTAATTGTACATTTAAATACCTGGTATCATCAAAGCTCTTATAACAACGATTTAAGTGACGTTTCAGGGCAGCTGCAAAGCTTTTAGTATTCATTTTATACAAGACCAATAAAGTTTGGCCATGCTGCTGTTATAGAAGCTTTAAGGATATGGTTGTAAAGTTTATAGCTCTCCTGGCGTACTTTACAGCATGCAATCAAGGGAGTCTAGTATAAAACAAGCGTGCTGATAAAGTGTACTTGTTATAAAAATATATTAGAGGACACTAGCTCTTTTTCTTGCACATTTAATTTGTAGAGAAGATAAAGTTCTGCTTCGGTGGTGCCCTTTTGTGAGCCCAAGCAGTTGTGGGAGGTATTTTAGTAAAATGTAATTTGATAAGAGTCAATCTGTTAAGGTGACATTCTTACTTTTCTTGAAGGAGATATATCATGCTGATGCATCATTTAATACTTACATATAATATAATAGATTTGGAAACAAGACCTTACACCTCCTTAATTTTCAAAAAATGAGATATTGTATTTTTTCTGATATCCTGGAACGAGATTTGATGCCTCTGAAAATAGGTCATTGTGAGATGTCATGACGACGCGAGGTACATTTCTTTTGATTGGAGTAATCTCATAAAACACTTCCTCCTCTGTGATGTCCATTAGCCACAAAACCGTCACCGAGGAACACATTCGTCCAGCAGCAGTATATAGATCCCTAGCTCACACTCACACTGTATCTTACAGCACCCATGAGGGAGATTCATGTTTCAGTTCACTGTAGCTGCACAGACATGCAGAGATTTGGGTCTGACGCTGAATCCAGAGGCTGAACTAATACCTGGTTAAGATTGTCTCTCATCTGAAGCAGGTAGCATATTCCCTAGTGATACTGATGACGGTTGAACCTGATAAAAGGAGCACTAAAGTCATCCAGGCATGCCAGATAGACTGTCAGAATACACCATACTGCACAGATTTCACTCTTCCATCTGGGCAACAGCTCATAAAAACTGTTTGGGCAGGACAGAGCATTTCAAAAAATATCCAGAAGTGATCGAAAGTTGTACCGGGAAGTCAGGATTTCCGTGTTCCAAGTGAGAATTTCAACTGGAGTGTCATTGGAAGTTGGAATTATGAGTCTGAAACTCCTGAGTCGACAATTAAAGATGGCTGCTCTGAGTGTAATGGTGCCTCCCAGTTTATCTCAGAACTGGGATAGTCGTAGTTGCAAATTAGATAAGTTAAATTTAGTCACAAGAAATCCCCCCTCTGGTTGGATTTTATCACTTCGTAGTTGGACATCTTCAGCTAACCCAACTTTACCAGCTCCAAACTGGAACTCGCCTACCTGGGATGTGATGTAAATTCCTGTCCCCTCTTCCCAGCTAAGATGTGAATGGCATACACCATAAAAACATACAGCAAGCTTTTGCAAAAACATGTTGGAAGAGAAGCCAGAATATCTTTTAGTCACTTTTGTGTTGAGCTCTGCAAAGTGGATCTGCCTGATAACAGACTTTGAGCTTAGCGTATCCAGCTGCACTGCAAGGTTATCAGTAACATGCTCCCTGCTTTGTTCAAAAGCATTACAAAAATCTCACAAGGACTAACGTAAATGTAGCCTAATCTAAAGACAACTGACTGTCACATTATGATGTAATGTTTGGTGTTTGGCAAGGGAAATCCTGATTCCCATGGAGAGAGAATCATTTGGAGTTAGGCCAGTCCAGGCTGATATCTCTTAAAAAAATTGAAGATAAAATTTGATCAGTGTTGCAGCAAAAAGGTGAGCAAACTGTTCAGTTAGGAATTGTTTCATATACAAGCATATTAATACACATTTGGTGCTGATGGGAGTATTTGGTTATTAAGGTGCTTTATTGTCTCCTTTATTTAAGTGCATGTCTGGAAGGGATTGAGAAAGACTGATGCTCAGACTCTGTAAAGCCCAGAAGTGTCCATGAAGGCTGGTCGAAGTGTTTAATTAGGAGTTGTTGAGAAAGTCATTATTTGCTCTTTGTATCTGTGAGATGTCTCTTTCCAGCCCGCCTCTGTAGCCTCGTCTGATGGGGGAACAGCAGCAAGGATTGGACAGCATGCCTCAGTGTGGTTTGACCTCAGACAGGCCTGGGAGTTTGGCTCTGTGTGGTGCTGGTCCACCAGCCCTTTCCCTGTCTGATCAGATTGTTCCACCACTGAATGGCACAACTGTTCGCCGGTGCCCAGTGGAGGCTGACTGGCATTCTGCTCGTGCCAAAACTGGTCCTCTGTTGAGACGTCTCGCGGTGAAAATCTCCCTCCAAAAAAAATAAAAAAACCCCAGCTCCGCCTTTCAAATCTCCTGCTGTTTACCCAAAAATAAGAATTATCACAGCAGTGCATTCTGCCTCACACTGTCACCTCTCATCACTTCAGTTAACAACCGTGCTTAGTTAATCAAAAGAAGGATTTAGAATAACGAGTAAGAAGATTTCAGGCAAAAATTGACAGTGTAGTAAACAGCTTAAGAAGGACTGTTTCTCCCGGAGATCATTGTTTTGCATTGTTTGAAAGCATATAGGCTTTCATTGTCTTCTCATGAAGTGACCATATTTGAATCAGAAAGTTGCTCTGAGTTGTAGGTAATGCAGTATGTTCAAAGCAGAAAATCTAATTATAAGCATATAATCAAGCTAGTTTACCAGTCTGCAATACCTTAAAAAATGTTTAGGTACTTGCAGGTATATTTGATCAAAGACAGTATGAAAGCTTGCATATATATTTATAGCACAATATGCTGGAAACAAAACATAACAAATCAAAATTTAAATGCATAATCTGTTTAAAATGATTTTAAAATTATGTTTTTTTGTGATTACCAAGAAATTGAGGTGTTGTTAGGGCCCCTTCTCATTTACACAGTATGGCAACCGCAGTTTAAAGCATCATTTAAGATGGTGATCTGCACGGAGAGCCTTATTGTTCATCCAGTGTATGCATGAATAACATTTAAAAGCTATTATCAAAGTAGACCTCACAGACACATCGAGTTTATTTTACAGTAGAAGAATTAATAACTAGCAGAACGAAGCTAGTTGTACATAAGTTGTAGCCCATTATAGTAATAATTATAAAAATAACTATTTGTATAGCAGTTTTACAAACAGATACATACATAAATACAAAGATTCTAAGCACAAAAGAAGCTAACCAATAAAAAAATAATTTTAAATCCAAAAACTGTCACGAATAAACACAAACAAAAGAATTATCCAGGCACAATAAGAACATAAGGAGGCAAAAGTTTGAGTGTTTCTGGTGTTTTTCAAACCAACAGAGCTTCTGAAAGGGGGAATATTTTATGTAACAGCAGGAAACCTAAATCCCAGAAGCAGGCAAAGTAATCCAGACCATGGCACCCAATGCCCAACCCCCGGGTCCCAAGTCCACATCACCCTCCACCTTGTTTAATTTGAACTTGTAAGAGTAAAAGATTTTACACATAGTTCAATTGCCAACACAAAAATGGTCTAAGAAGACCAAAACCCACTGTTTAATCGGGCTTTTAGCTTGTTTGACTCACTTTAAAAAGCCAGAGCTTCTAGTGGCCACTCATGGAACTGCAGCCCTGACACTTCTCAGTGGGCTTTGCCCCTGAGACACTTTCTCAAAAGCAAGATTTGTGTAGTCGGGGGCCCTCTGGACGCTGCTGCTGTACTTTCCACCAGAGCTGTAGAAGTTCAAAAAAAGCTCCACCCATGGGTGGCTGCTGAGGATGGATATCAGGAGGAATTGCACAGTAGAGCTGGGCGAGCCTTGACATGCCATCCTCCATAAGAGGAAAGTAATTGGCCTCCTAATTGCTCTCAGAGGCATGTTTCCACTGAGTTTCCAGCCCTGCCTTCAGCCTGAGTACGAGTCCTCTGTCAGCCCCAGCTTGATCTGACCTGAACACGACACAGAAGGGTGGAAAAGGCAGCTCTTTATTCTGCTTTGACTTTCCTCCTTCCCTTGTATTCCATTAAAGCCTCCCCTGGCCCTGTCACTCGATGTCTGCAGCACAGTTTATCTCCCTCAGGGGGCACTCTTCTTCTCCAACACCGAGAGCTTGGTCAGTGAGCTGTTAAATCAGACTGGGATCAATAGGAATTACATTTTGTTGCTGTTTTAAAGCACCCTCTCTGGGAAAACACCTTTATGGTCTTGTCTTAGGTCATTTTTGCTTTTTGAAACATACTAGTACATGTAACAACATCTCATGGGACATCTTGAGGGACTTACCTTTGCAACCTTCCAGCAAATTAGAGCTTTATCAGGAATACTTGAGAAGATAGTTCATCATTATATCAAACTCAGGGACGTCTATAATGCCCTTGGCTTTTGGGCTGAAAAAGGAACTTAAGTCCCTCTTCAAGTTTCAGTTGTTAGGAAAAGCACAGTTAGGACTGTTAACTGGCCAAAAGGGAATTGATAACACTTTCTTAAATAGTTCATACAACCATGTTTTATTTAAGGAACTCGATTATTTAACGAAAGGATAGGTGACAGTTGATTTTTGATCTATACTTTCAAAACTTTAGTGATACTAACGTCCTATCTCCATTGTTCAGAGTTTTTTTTATATAAACCAGTGCAATTTGTCACTTTCCATGTTGTTGGATGGGTTTTTATAAAGTTTGGACCAAATCAGAGTGCAAACACATAATTTGTATTCATGAAAATACCTTATACATTCACCACAAGAGCATTTTTTCATTCCCTGAAAACAAAGTTTTGGAGATAGGAGGTTTGTACTCGACAATGATTATAATCTAATGTCCATAGCCTGAACTTCACAATAAACCATTGGCTTTGACCTAAAAAGTGCATCTTTCCAACGGTCAGGGGGTTTGGAGGGGGGCAGTCATTGGAGACTTTATGCATATTGATCATGTTATGTAGCCTGTAATACTGTTCTAGATCAGTGACGCTCATGCTGTTTTTTTTATTCGCATTCCTGTCTTTAAGGCTTAGTGTTAAAGCTTTAGAAACACTATCAGATAGGGCCCTCTAGGGAGGTTCCTAACTGTCACTGCAAAGTTTGGACATATCAAGCCACAATAAAGGTGCTCTGTTTGCCAAATACAGAATATGGTAGTGGTGATTTGTGCACATGTTGGAGACCAAAGCCAACATCATTTGCAGGAATAGTGTTTGTTAAGGTTAGAATTGCATTTAGAAGCTACCTTTGGAGACATTACCTATTGTAATATTTTTATCCTTTTTTATATCAAGGAATGTGATTGTGGCAGTAGTGATCTTTAGTGTCTGTTAGTGACCAAGGCCTATGTTATTCACAGCTATTCAATGCAACTGGAGAACTGTTGTCAGACGGGGCCCCTTCAGGGAGGTTTCATACTGTCGTTGCAAATTTAGCACAGTTTTAAAAAATGTATGTTCAAATCCAGTAATGCCAAATTGGGGCACATTGCACTGATATTTTGAGCCCACAATGTGATTTGAGCTTGTCAGACAGACTTCATCGTGCATGTTTATCCATTGTTTTAATGAAACGAAATAGCAGCAGTGTCGATTTCAGCCTGTGATGGAGACCTAGGCCAACAGTGTGCACAGGAATGATGCTTTTTAGGCTTTTGACAAGAGGGCTGCTGTCGGAAATTAGGTGTTTTTTTCTTTCCACTGTTACTGTAAGACACAATTAGATGTACTGCACTCAAGGTGGATTCATATTGAGTTTGGATGTATTTTTATGTGTATTGTACTTATGCATATATGTGTGTGTCTCTTTAAAGAGGACATATCATGCTGATGCATGATTTAATACTTACATATAATGTAATAAATTCGAAAACAAGACCTTACACCCCCTTAATTGTAAAAAAATTAAATATTGTATTTTTTCTGATATCCTAGAACGAGATTTGATGCCTCTGAAAATAGGTCATTGCGAGATGTCCGCGAGATTTCAAACGTCATGACATCATGAGGTACCTTTCTTTTTATTGGAGTAATCTGATAAAACACTTCCTCCTCTGTGATGTCCGTTAGCCCCAAACCCTCACCGAGGAACACATCCACCAGCAGGGGTATAAAGCTCCCTCGCTCACACTCCCTCATTACCAGCTCTGGCCTGTAGGGGGACTCAATACGTGGTCGCTGCTTTGAGCCTGCCGGAAAATACAGTAGCAGAAGAAGGACAGGCTGGCTCTACCCCCGATTGAACTGACCAATCAGAGGACAAAGGGCTGTGACGTTGCGAGGTAACTTTAGGTCATCCTTGAGACGAAGCGTTTCAACAAGCACTTAATAATGGCCTAAAATGAGGATTTTGAGAACGCTATTGTGGGGCAATGAAGGAACTAAATGACTTGTACTGAGGGCAGAAATGCTTTACAGGCACTCTAGTCTGGCATAGTGAAAGGAGAAACAAGCATGATATGTCCTCTTTAAATGAAGACTTTGGCTTTGGTCTGCTCTATTGCAGAGAGTCTTGAGATAACACTCATTTTGAACTGGCGCAATACAAATAAAAATTGACTGACTAATATTTTGAGCATTTTTAGCCCATACTGTTAAAATATGAGCATTACTAGGGGTTCCTCGTTTGTCTGGAAACCCACACAGCTGCCTGCCTTGGTTGTTGATGAGCTGTAGTTCGGGTTAGATTCCATAAGCCAGGGTAAGCACAGTTAATAACCTGATGAATGACTTCACCAGTGCCTTGTCCTCTTCTCCTAATGTATGTGCCCAAAACAGTTAAACCTTTCCATGCTGCTCCCTGCAATCAACAGCCCACTGTCCATCACAGGGTTTTATTTAAAATGCTGAGTAAAAGCTGAAGTGTTTGGAGCATCTGTTAGTCATCTCAGCACTTTAGTCATAGTCATCTGTGAGAGCTTTTGCGCTGCATCTGAATGAGCAAACATCTCATTTCCATAAGGAATCATCACGCCAGCTCTCTCAAAAACAGAGAGGAAAGTGTTGATATTTCAGCTATAAACAGAGGAATGGTAAAGTCAGGGGGCTTAGTAAGTCACGAGGAGTCATGACAGAGTGAGATATATGGAGGGAGATTTCAGCAGCTCGCCTGGAAGTAAGACGTGCAGGGAAATTGGATGTGCATAGGGGGTTTGGGCCTGGGCCTGATCCACTCTGACAGGGTGGTGTGTCAGATGCAGTTCTGTTCAGAGTACACAGATTGAGGTTTACTTAGACAAATTTCTGTGGCAGAGCTTCGCTGGAAGCAAAAATAATCAGGAGTGTTGTGTAACTGAGCTGGCAGAGGCAGAAAAATCACAACTTTGAGTGAAATGGCAGCTTAAACCTGAATTTTCTAAGAGATATTTGGTTGAAAAAATTAGATAAGAAGCTCTAAATGTCTAACTTGGTTTGCTTCTGCAGGAAATTGCATTGGTGTTGTAAAAAGGTGAGGGGAGAATTTTCTGAACGACTGGTACACACATATATATCTTAAAATAGTATGTAGTCGTATAGTCGTAGTGTGTGGTGTGCCACAGAGGGACAGATATAGGACACCAAGCACAACCAATCCATCCATGTAGTTCCTTACTAACAGCCTGTGCTTCTACTGACACAGCTTGTAATCTCTCATGATCCAATGTGACTTTAATGCAAACAAACATCAGAAGGAATTGCTAAGCTACATGCAGTTAGCTTCCTATAACATCCTTGGCAGTTGGGTTTTCTGTCAAGCTCCTATTATGTATAACTTGCCAGTAACACTGTATAGACAGTCCTGATTTTGACAAACTAACAAATTGTTCCTCCATTTTCAAAGTTCATCTTTGAGGGTTGTGGGTGTTTGCGGAAGTGGTGGAGCAGTGTGTTCTGTGTTTGCTGTGTATTATTGTTATGAACGTTTTGTGTTATTTTTTGTATCTGTGTTGGAACCCCCTTCTAAAAAGAGATACTGCATCTTAAGGGGCTATCCTAAATAAAAAAAAAATTCATCTAACTTAATAATCTGCATTTACTCTTGTTGCCATGTTTGCTTCCTTCCCCTGTCAGCTACAAAGCTAGAACCCAGATTGTTTTTTTTTTTCTTTTTATAAAACTTGAGAGACATGTTTTATTGTCCTCAGTGTAGTCCACACTCAAGCATTTCAAGTTGGGATGTATGTACATGATTAATATTAACAATTTCAAGTTGGGACAGCTGCAATCCCCTTCCCAGAGGATAAAATGACTCCAAACACAACTCACACCACAGGATGTCTACGCAAGATCATCTTTAGGACCTCCAGATAATAATCTGGCCTTTGCTCACTTTGGTTTGAAGCAGAGATCCAAGCCGTAACAGACCAACAATTATGTATGTTCCCCTCTTAAGATAATTATTTCATATGTTGAAATCATTTTGGCACTTCTGAGTTGTGAGAGCTGCTACACTACCAAGTTGATAATAAGGATCTGTTAATTTTAAAGTAAATGTAAATACAGATTCTCATGAGGTAAGCTGTCCCTAAACATGAAGCCAAATTTGTACCTTCCAATAAAACAGTATAATGAAGAAAAGACTGTTTTTGAATCATTTGGGATAGGTAGTGCAGCTTTCCAGCATTTAGAAAATCAGAAAGGGATTATTAATTTCTGTTGATGCAGATACTCCTACCTATACTAAGGATCTGTGTACTTATTGATATGTGATAGGGTTAAACGCTATACAGTTTTTGTGCAAATTTTACTGTAAGTACGAGTTTCAGGGCTCAAAGTAAACTTATTTATCTACCTGCCAATGTGTAAGCCAGATTAAAAGCACTACCAGCTAGGACTGAACAACATATTGTTTAAACGTCACAACTGTAATGTGTACATGTGCAATGTCAGTCACATGACCAAACACATCATGCTTCCTTTTCTGTGTTGTTTGATGGAAACCTGTTTCTAAATTTCTTAACGATATCTGCTGTTAAGTCTTCTTTAAATCCCCATACACAGCACACAGGAGCTGACAAGTTCTTGTCTTCTAACTTTTAGAGATCACAGGAAAAAAACTTTTCTTTTGCTTTAGTATTCAGCATGAAGACTCATCTCTCTGGCAGCTCAGTGCTGCAGCTGATTCACTAAGTGTTACGGACGTATCTGTAATTGAGCTAATTAATATTGTCTGCTGCCATAAATCTTAGCAACTTAATTAACCTTCCACCAAGGTCAGTAGGGTGGCCAAATTTCACTGACGTTAAAAAGAAAAACTGTCAATTTGTGGTTGATAGTTGTTAGTCTTGGACCCCAGAATTACATCAATTAATAGAAATTGAAGTCAGAAATTACTTGGTATCAACAACCTTTGTAGTTGTAAATAAATATCAATATTCTGGTATTACAGTGTGTTATCTAACCTTTTTCATAATGGCTCAAGCTGCCTTTTATTTAGTAAGGAAAACAAAAACAATGTCATCACAGAGGCATACAAAAAGTAATGCTGTGCAACAAACAGTAGCTTGAGGCTGGACCACAATGCCGGAAGTCATCAAAAACATTGTTGAAGACATCGAAAATCTTTCATATTTGCAGCTGTCTTGCTTTCATACATCTCCTTGGATGAGTTACCATTTTATCAAGGAAAAAATAAGAACAAACTTTTCATATTCTTCCACTCTGTTTGGTATGTTTCAGCAAATTACAACCACCAGAGCAGTTCTCTCTCGCTCTTCAGTACCATGGACAACTCCATCCACAGGCAAACATGGAGTCTCACTCAATTCAAGCCATTAAAATAAAAAGAATGAAGGGCATTCTAGAGTTTAAGCTAACACCCTCCCCCAAAGGCCTCATTTATTTTAATCACAGTACCGTGCAGTACCCAGAATACTCTGAAGCGTTACTTAGACATGGCGGCGAGGATGTTCCACAGCCAGCTTTGGCCACAGCCTTCAGTGATAATTATCATGTGGGTTTGTGGGAGGTGATGATGGTGGCGGAGGGAGGGGGCGACTTCTCTGTTGTTGCCTGAAGGTACGACTACAACAGATGTTTTTGGTTTGGAGCCTCATCTGCCAATATGGAGATCATCATGATTATGATTCAGTCTGCGAGCGTCAGGACCAGTAAGGCTGGCGTGAAGAAGATGGAGGGTGAGAAGTTGCAGGGTGGGTATTGTTAAAGGCTCTGTAGTGCTTAAGGGAAAGATTCATCTTTTTTAATCAGCTAATGAAATGTTTCTCTCCTGTGCTTACAAAGGCAGGAAGAAAAATAATGATTTAGTGACTATAAAGATGGAGATGTTTGTACATGTTCCTGATGTAGATTTTGTATATACACTGCCTTTGTGAAGATTTGTTTTCATTTTTACATATATATATATATATATATATATATATATATATATATATATTTATATATATATATATATATATATATATATATATATATATATATATATATATATATTTATTTATTTAACTTTGTTTGTACTAGGGATACTATCTGCCAGAGTCAAAATCCTTGCATGTGGTGCATACTTGGCAATAAAAAACAGATTTTGATATATATATATATATATATATATATATATATATATATATATATATTGAAGTATGTAGAAGACTGTATTGATATACAATATATATGAATATATGTATATATATATATACATATATATATATATATATATATATATATATATATATATATATATATATATGTATACAGTGCCTGGCCAAAAAAGAAGTTGCTACAAAATAAGGTCACACACTCTTATATTTCGTTGAACCGCCTTAAGCTTTTATTACAGCACATATTCAATGAGCTTCTGCTACGTCACAAGATTTATTTCCATACAGTGTTGCAGTCATTTTTCACCAAGATCTTGTATTAATGATGGGAGAGTCCGATCGCTGCACAAAGCCTTCTCCAGCACATCCCAAAGATTCTCAGTGGGGTTAAGGTCTGGACTCTGTTGGCCAATCCATGTGTGAAAATGATGTATCATGCTCCCTTAACCACTCTTTAACAACTTCAAATTGTCATCTTGGAATATGCCCGTGCCAACAGGGAAGAAAAATCCATTGGTTGGATAACCTGGTCATTCAGTATATTCAGATAGTCAGCTGACCTCATTCTTTGGACACATAATGTTGTTAAACCTTGACCTGGCCAACTGCAGGAGCCCCAGATCACAGCACTGCTCCCCCTGGCTTGTACAGTAGACACTAGGCATGAGGGGTGCATCACTTCACCTGCCGCTCTTCTTACCCTGATGCTCCCATCACTCTGGAACAGGGTCAATATGGACCTATCAGACCAAATGAGACCTTCTTCCAGTCCTCCACAGTCCAATCTTTATGCTCTCTAGCAAACTAAAGCCCTTTTTCTGGTTATATTTACTGATTAGTGGTTTTCTTAAGTCTACACAGCTGTTCAGTCCCAATTCTTTTGAGTTCCCTTCATATTGTGCAAGTGGAAATGCTCTTACTTTCACTATTTAACACACCCCTGAGTTCTACTGTTGTTTTCCTTTGATTTGATTTGGCCAAACCTTTAAGTGATTGCTGATCACGATCATTCAGATTTTTTTTGACCACATTTCTTCCTCAAGGACGATGGTTTGCTTCTATCCTTCCAGTTCTTAACCCAATTTTAGAAGTTTCTTCAATCTCCTTCGATGTTTTCTCTGCTTGATGCATGCCAATGATTTGACCCTTCTTATACAGATAATCACTCATCCAAGAACAGACTTGTACCCATTTGTTTGGTTAAGTCCAGGTGGCGACTTTTTTTGCCAGGCAGTGTAAAAATCAACCAACAGGACTCACTGAACAGTTTAGAGCACTTTCATTGTTTGAGCAGATGAGGAGGATGTTTGTCCTGCTGCAGCCAGTGTTTAGCGTGAAGATGCTAACTGATTGTTGAGAGGGGGCCTCTCGACCTACAATGCACAATGATCATTTGTGTCAAGCTTGTCCCTCCTGCAAAAAACTGATGATAGTGGCACAATTGGTTTAATAAAATGGTGGTTGTTGGGCATATGAGACTTGATGACTGCATTAATAACATCAAATTGAACTGATATTCATATTTTTAAAATGGGTTAATCAATCTCCAAACCTTCCTTGTTCTTTTAATAATATTTGATAGATCAAAACAGCAAAGTGTGTCCATCTAGCTGCAATCTTGGACATCATACTTCTCTGTGCTTTGAGAAAAGACCAGTAATAAAGCCGCACATGTCGTTGGCCACAGCAGGGGACACCTCTGGAGGCAAAAATGAAACAAACACATTGTCCTGTTTTCACCCTCAGAGCTCCATCTCTATATCGCACTATCATGGCAGCAGACTGTATTATTCAAGCGCAATTTCAACCCAATTTCACGGCCTGTCTTGATATGGCTGCATCAGATCCCAATCTACAGTCTAGATGCTCCGAGGAACAGAAATCTCTCTGATGGTATCGCCCGTCAAGTTTGTGTTTGCTAAAACTCAATGAAACCCGCGCTATAACCACAGATGAGATACATCAAAGAATGAGAAACTAATATTTGTACATCTGTCTCTTCTCTTTTTCTCCCCCTGCTCTGCTTCCCTCTCTCTGAAACTGGAGCATTTTACAACCTGGGGTCACGGTGATAACGCCAAGCTTGAAAATGAGCGTCTCTCTCCCAAATGATGTACTCATGCTAATGCAGCGTAAGAGTCGCCCTGATGGTGAACGATAAACTGAAGAGATTGTCGATCCCAATGCTGCTTTATTTCAATGTCACCCTCAGAATGTTATCTATCAAGCTGCCACCACTGTCAGTGACTCTAGTCATACTCCACAAGCCTCCAGTATGATTTAGAGAGGCTGTTTTGTTAAATGATAGTGCCAGAAAGATCACATCTGACAGCTCACTTCAGTTCAATGGGGAAAATGATGGAGGATGATAGCATCTTTATTTTTGGCCTTTTAAAAGGTTGAATTTCCATTCGCTATGGGTACTTCTGATGTCATTATTTACTTTGTGCTGCTGTAACCAGGAGTGATCTTGGCTAAATTATAGTTTTGAGACAATTATAAAGCTGGTTGGGCACTGGCGAGCATGCTGTTTCTCAAACAAAGTGTGTGGGTGGAAAGATTGCAAATGGTTGTGGGCGTATGAAAGGAAGCACAGTGGGGGGAAAGGCTTTCTAATGGACAGACATGGAGGAGAGAGGGAGATCAAACTGTGCAAGAAAACCAACACCATGAGGGAAATACATGAACTGAGGGAAAAGTCAAGGCACTAATGTCACTCCCAGTGGGACCAAATGTTTCTTTGTATTAGTTTTATATTTGTGAATCATTTAAAATTCCTGTGTCTCAACAGCAGCAATAACTAAAGCTGGAGTATTGTGCTTTTGGTTTGTTCTTCCCTTAATCAGGGCCTTTAAAGATAATGTAATGTCTAAGTAATGTGCTAAGGAACATTCTTAAAACTTCACACAAGTTTCTTCATTGACTGAAGAAAAGAACTATTTACATTTTTGCAGACAAAGGTCAAGATCAATGGGGTGCATGTTCATCGATTGCTTGTGAATGAGTTTGATAAAACTTTGCACAAATGTTCGCTTTGACTTGTTTTATATTTAGTGCTGCTTACTTGTGATGGACCTTGACATTTCTTTGGCTTCTCTTCGCTCTGTTGCCTATAACTCTTCTATAACCACCTCCTTATTACTGCAGCTACACAGCAGAAGTAAACATTTCAAAGTCAGCTGATTAAATGGTAAATGGACTTGAGCTTATGTCATCTATCTGCCTACTAAAGTGCTTTTATGCCACAGGCCACGTCTATCCAATGATGCAGCATCGGGAGCAACTTAGGATGAAGTACACATTGCCCAAGGACCCATTGACATGTAGCAGATGAAGTCAGGCTCAAACCCTTCAATTGATGGGAGAGAATATTCAAGTCCTGCATGTTGAGTACATGCATACTACCAGACTAAGCCAGCAACGTTGAGTAAAAATGTATAACTTAGATAAAACTAACTTTTTATTTATTGTGGATGATTTTCACAGAATGGGGAAGAAAAGCTCTAAAAAGTGGATCACTGGATGCATGCTTCAATACTAGAATACTCTATGTGCACTATATAGTGCAAACTAGAAACCTTCTTTTTAAAGAAACAAACAAATTTTGTTGTTTCTATGCAGAATAGGTGCATAAATAAGTAAATAAATACATTAAAATGAGAGAAATCATCAAAGATTAAGATAACCAGAAGTATACATATTGAAAAGTAACACGGCTAATATGTGAATTAAATTTTAAAATAACAATAAAGAGAAATTAAGAAAATGAACAACTGAATGAAATAAATAGGACAAAAATAAAAATAAGAACACAAAAACCAGAAATGACAGGGGGTTGTGAGTCCAGAGAAAAGTTTGGTAGAATTAAAGGTGCTATGAGGAGAATCTATCACCAGCGAAATAAAGACTCTGCTACCTATGAGCACGTGCGGTGACTGTCGTAATGCTGCGTTCCAGTAACCTCAGAACTGGGAGTGACATCATCTCTGACTTATCGGCATTCCAGTTGAAGTCTGAAAAAAACATGCCGATCTACCAGGCTATTGTTAGCTGTTGTTAGCACGCCCTGCGTTGTTGTTCACAAATATCACATGAAGAATGTGATTATCACTATGGCAGCATTTTTGTAAATAGAAGTCTAACAATACTATGAATACAGCTGATCTAGAGCTACACACCCCAGTCAGAAGTGCAAATAAATTGATTATTACAGGAGCTAAATAACTGTTCACACTGAGGGTATCCATCTTTGATTGTCAACCCGGGGGCGGCGAGGTTTCACCGAGTTCCCAGTAGGAAATTCTGACTTCAGGGAACATTCCAGTTGCAGTTTCCTTCTCGGAACTCGGAAATTCCTACTTCTGACTACAACTGGAACGCACCACAAGCCAAAGCATGTGTTTGTTGTGATGCTACTAAAAATGCAGCTCAGACCTTCCTCAGAACTCTGCATTGCTTTACAACTTCTTTTTTCAACAACTTACAGGATGCAAAGCGACGAGGTAATGTATCTCTTTCTAGTTACGTAGCGGTAGTTTTTGATGTGTGACAACAAGCAGTTTTTGGAAAACTTATTATCATAGTTGTAGTCGGCTATATATCGCTACTTACAGCCCGGTGCTCTAAGACGTGTTCGAATAATATAAATTTATCTAATTTTAATTGTCTTGTTCCCGAAGTTGAGTATCCAGGCCAGTCCGGCTCTGTCTGACCCGACCGGAAGACTGAGGAATAGCATTTATAGATAACCTATTTTGATGCTATAAAACTCATCTTAAAGTGTGTATTTCGATCAGGCATATATCTAAAAGGGAGACTTTTTTGGAATTACTTAGAAACTCCTCACAGTCTCTTTAAAGTAGTTAATAAAAAAGTTTAATTTTCTATAGTATTCATTAGAACAGCTTTTACAGTTAAGCCAGTATTCTCTCATTTAAGAAAGGTTATAACACCTTTTAGTGACTTAAAAGACTTTCAAAGAAGTAATATGTGTTTTTTTAGGCAGAAGGGGATTCTACAGAGATTATTTTTTGGTTGGTCAAATGGATTCTCAAAGCAAGAAAGGAACCCATCTTCATCTGGACTCCTTAAACCTTTCCAATAATCATAAAAAATGTCTGTCTGAAACATTGTTAAGCCTAGGACAAAAATAAAACATGATGTTCATGAGGCATCACATTTTACATGGATCTGGAATGTTAAGATATTTTTGAGAAAGTTGGAATTTGCTGAAATGTACTCTGTGTAATACCTTAAACTGTGAAAGCTCAGCACAAGGAGAAACTGGATTTATATTCTAGAGATTTATTCCCTCATTCATCTTAAACAACTCAGAAAGTCCACTTTTGAAGCTTTTCTCCCTTGTGTGTAAATCCACTCAAAAGAAACTCTGGTTTACAGTGTAGTGAATACACATCATGGAGTACAGCTTTGAATGGTGTCCCTATCAAAAGGAAACACTGATTAAGGCTGGAGGTGATACTGAAATAAAATTCAGATTAAAGTGCAGTAGAAGTACATTTAAATTAGAGCTGGTTATTTCCAGCAACCTCCCGATACGAAATGTATCCCGATACTAAGACCACGATACGATAAGTATACCGATACACGTAAATTGTGAACATTGACTGTGCTTTAAACAAAATTCTGGACAAGTTTAGTTTTTTCTTATAAGAAGAAAAAGAATAAGGATGCGTTTAAATGGCTCTACAACTTAATAGACATAAATTCAGATCCTCAAATATGGTAGACCTCATTTAAAATTTAGCTTCATTATGTAGCTCGTCTTCTACCTTGAACTGCACCCTTGTTACCATTAGCCAAAGTGTAATGACAACAACTGTCAAAATATTTAGACCATTTTGATTCTGTACAATCCGTTTCGATACACGTATCCCGAAGGAGTGCGTGACGATATTTTGCCGTATCGATATTTTGAGCACAAGCCTAATTTAAATGTGTTAAAACAGTGGAACAGACACACTCAACCTGCTGTGTCTACACTGTTTGACAGCTATTTACAGGATAAAAACAGCCTTGCAGCAGTGCTCCAACATCACTGACTTGAAAAGCTTCAAAAATGTTCAAATTGAGCATCATTTTCCTTCTTTATGCTGCCATTCTTATCTAAAATTGCAGATCAGTGATGCTTTTTCTGAACTCTTTCACCTCTCCATCACACTCACACCTTTCTTTCTGACACCTCCATCGGCTCTGCAACCTGCCAGCTCTGCATGTGCGTTGAAAAGATTGGGGTTCACAGATCCCGTGACTCAAACCACCGATCTGTTGCAAGTGTCAATTAGATACAAGGCGTGGGTGAAGAATTCCTGCGTGAGCTGAGTTAAGCTTATCACTTGGCAGAATGCTGACCTAAAATTCACCTTTCAACAGTCAAGTTTGATGGTGTCATTAAGCCCCTCGGGTTAAACTCAGAGAACTTTGAGCTCAACCACTTCCTTGATTCCAAGTAAAAAAAACAACAGAACAATTTTTAGTTTAGTCCAAAGACATTGAATCAGGCTATAAACATGTCTTAACTCCACTCAAACCCAAACCTCAAGTCAGAATCACCAAGAAAATCCACTGTAGGAAACCATTCCCTAAGACAATAACACACGACACCTCTTATTCACCGCTCAGTCTTTGCTTCACCGTGTTTTGTCGGAGTAGATTGGAGGAAACATCATCAGTAAACTGCGCACACTCTCGCGCTCTCAACAGAATTAAAAGGTCAGCTGCCAAGTGACTGGAAAGAGCACTTGAAGTGCCGTCTGTTTGAGAACATTAACAGCTCTGGGGATGTGTCTTCTTGACACGGGCGAGGCAGAAAAATGACAAACGGCAAACAGGAAAGTGCTGCGTCATCTTTAGTCAAGTCAAATGTAAGCAGGGAAAACAACAAACAGGAATAAACAGAAACTTTTAAACTGAATGTTGCAGTTATCAGTCCTAAAGTGCAGAAAGTTATACTTTGGTTACAACATTTTAGCGCAAGGTTGTGAAACTGGGAGCCTAGGGGCCACATGCTCCACAAAAAAACTAATTGAAAATATGAAGGAAACAAGACAACAACTGCTAAACATGTACTAGGTAATGCACAAATTAGGATAGGTGATAAAAGAATCCTACTTATTTTGCTATGATCATATCTCTAACTAGAAATCAAGAAGGTACTAGTACAGCGTAAACCTCCGCCAAAGTAGCTCTATCAGTGTATCATTCGTTCATTCCATATCCGTTTTAGAATCCAAAATCGGAAAACGGATAACGACTTATTTCATTTCTCGTTTTCAAATCAAAAATCAGAAAACAAATAACGGCCTATTTTTCGCTGTTTTGATTTTGTTTTGAAATTAAAAATAGAATATGAGAGAATGGAATTATCATGGGATTTTTGTGCTATACGTTTTTGGTTTGTATCATTTTCGATGTGTTGTGACCCGGGAGTTGTTGACTTTTTTTTTCTCAGGAAGGTCAGTCAGTCTCTGCCGGGTGATTCCATTGATGGGTGAATCGAGCAGCACGATAGCTAATGTTTTTATTATTATTAGTTAACGTTTTCATCAAGGATGGTGGATGTGTACGTGCTTTTTAAGGAGGGGAAGCGTGTCACACTTAGGACACCCATCTCCTGCAACATCCCCGAAATGTCTGTGTGGGTCTTACCAGCTTCGAACAACTGCTTAATAAGATCGGCGTATTGTTCTAGTGCTGCCATAGTGGTCTATTTATATGTCACTCACTGTATATCACCTTCTCTATCACTGTGAACAGGTTTCAGGATCTGCGCGGTTAAAGACTGGCCTCCCTGAGAAAAAAGTCAACAACTCCCGGGTCACAACACATCCAAAATGATACAAACCAAAAACAAATCGAACAAAAATCCCATGATAATTCCATTCTCTTATATTCTATTTTTAATTTCAAAACAAAATCAAACAGCGAAAAATAGGCCGTTATTTGTTTTCCGATTTTTGATTTGAAAACGAGAAGTGAAATAAGTCGTTATCCGTTTTTCAATTTTGGATTCTAAAACAGATATGGAATGAACGAATGATACACTGATATAGCTCACATATTGCTGTTACATCTATAAATATTGTTCTATGATAAAGTTACCATCATATGATCCCTTGACCCTGAAAACCCACACCTAGCACTCTGAATCATGCTGATATTATTATTAGTTCGACAGTTAATGAGCAAAAACGATTGTTCACTAATGGCGGTTATCTGGATCACCACCAAAATCTAATAATTTGAAGTTGGGCCATTACCAACAAGTTATGTAAATTTCAGCAACGTTTTCGCGTAATCTTGCTAACAAACATACATACGCTGGCACGAACCTAACCTCCTTGGCAGAGGATTGTATCTTTTGTAAGGTATTAAAATATATTCAATAGTGTTTGTAAAAAATATATTAAGAAACAATGGTAAAGGCGATATCTTTGTGCTTTACAAACTTGTAAACATTCACTCTTTTATTGAATTTAAAAGGAAATTATATTGGTTTTAGCTATGTATCGTTCTTACTAAATCAGATTTTAAAATATGTTTGAGGTAGAATATATTAATGTTGGCATAATAGCTTTTTGATGGTTTATATTTTTATTTTTTTTACCCTCTTTGAAAGTCCCCAACAAGTAACTGTTGCTCCAAAATTAGAATAATTTTACTTTGTTTGGGACTAAAAAGATATTAAAAAGTCTTAGATGTGTTAACAAAAGTGGGCAGCTACCTTGCCGTATAATTCATACCTCTCAAAACTCGACAGCATTATCTTCTTCCTTGTCTTTGCATGCATGGCAGTCACTCTTTAAAAATGTGTAGACTTAGGATGATGACGACCCTTTGGCAGTCTTAGATTAGTACTGCCTCCCCAACTTCATGCGGTATTCCTCCTGTGATTATTTGCCTCGATAAACCATGTCAGTGTTGATATCTGTGGCTGGGCTGAGCCCTGCGGGAGGCAGGGTGTTACAGAGGGAGGCGTGAGGGAGTGGGCGGGTAAAAAAAAAAAAGAAAACGATGGAGAAGAAGGAGAGGAGCTGGAGGGTGGAAGCTAAATAAAATCAAAAGCTACAGGCTGTTTTGTGTTCTTCATCGACTGAGCCGGGGTACTCAAAGGCAAAAATCTTTTTTATCACAGTTAGATTGAAAGATCAACCACTCAGGGGAGAGATTTATGAAAAACAAGACTGAAAAAGAACCTCTGCAGGAACACATAGGTACACAGCCTTCAAATAACAAAGAAAACACTCTCACCAGCCACTTTACACCAACAGTTTATGTTTGAATATTAGTGTTGGGAGATAATTAAGTGGCACTGCGTTGGATTAGTGGAATAATCTGCTATCTTTCAACCAGAAGGTCAAAAGAAAAACCCTGCAAGTTTCCTTTTTGCTTTTTTTTTGTTAGATCAAAAGATGGGTACCGAATACCGTACTTTATGAGGTACCGACCGAATTCTGTATACCATACAATTGGTACCATACAATACCAATTTCCATACCGGACTTGAAGGCAGCACAGCAATAGCGTAATGACGTCAGCAGCCGCGGGCTCAGTCAACAAAGCAAGCATGGCTGAGAGAAATTGCTCGAAAGTATGGCTCTACTTAATTAAATGTGATGCAGATTATGCTTGCTGCAATATTTGTGACGCCAAGTGTAAGGCCAGCGACGGAAATACTTCAAATCTGAGAAAGCAGCTGGTGACGCACAAATTTTTCCTTAAAGCTGAAGAGTGCACAATTTTGATAGCCTCAGATCTACGACCACAAAGGATTCATTCTGCACTGTTAGCACGCCTGTGTCCAATGGAGACTAGTCGTCTGCAGCCAGAAACACAGGAAAAGAAATGGCTTTAACATTTGGTGATGGCAGCAAATGTGACAAGGAGGATACCTGGTCCAGGTAAATAAGCCTCGTGTTTAAGATGGTATTAGCTTGGCATTTTAACGTCAGTTATTATTATCAGGTCGGTTCCTCGTACTTTGTAACGTTGATGTAAATTATTTTTTTATTTACAGCTCTGTCTGACCCATTGTTAAACTGCCCTAAAGTTAAAGTGAGGGCTGCAGTTAATTTATTAAGTTGTGGTTCATTTTAGTGACTGGTTTTCATGTTGAAGAAATTTTTGGAACAACTACAGTGTTACAATACAAACAGTTGAATGTTGTTTTGATATGTATCTGTCAAATTTTATATATTGAGAAATAAAT
The DNA here is from genome assembly GCA_036419115.1 of Scarus forsteni. Lineage (NCBI taxonomy): Eukaryota > Metazoa > Chordata > Actinopteri > Labriformes > Labridae > Scarus > Scarus forsteni. Next base: position 7,339,690 of record JAZDUH010000341.1, read on the forward strand.
TTACATTGAAAACATTTGAGATCTTAATATTAAACAAATTTATTACCTCATAAACACACGCAAAAGTACTGAAAATTGGTACCGTTGAGTGCCGATACCGATTCTCAGGTACCGGGCATCGGTATGGTATCGGTTCAAATGTGAAAGGTACCCCTCCCTATGAAGCAGTGATATCAGTAGCAGCACTTCCACACTACCTATGGTTTGGGGTATATTGGTTTAATATTGACAAGAGACCATAATGCACCAATTACGCTACATTTTCTCACAGTGTGCTGGAGGGTTACCTTTATATATTTGATATACCTCCTTTCCAGTATAAAATGCCTTCACTTCGCATGCTACTATTTTATCTTCAGTGAAGTTTAGCCAAACTTTCAGCTCTTGTTTTCTGCTGTGATCTTCTTCTCATAACTTTTCTGAGTCACAAAAACTTATATGTTCCAGCAGATCCTCAAAGACCAGTCTGACTGTCTGGATGGCAGTATTCTACTAAAGGTTTAACTATAAAATATGAAGGGAGCTGTTAGGAACCAGAAAGTGTAACTGAAAATTGTAAAATCAGGAAATGGGTTCAGAAAGCATCAGTCCAGGTTGGCTTTCACACCTAATCTTCCAGGGACTTTGTTCAGTTCAGGGGTGAAGTTGCAAGATTGTTAAAACTTTAACTCAGTTTGCTTTTCGGTCTGCTGCAGAGTGACTGTAATTATTTCTTGCACAGAATCAAAGGCTGCTGGTTGTAGTGGTCCTAACATTAGCCACATAGTGCTTGATATTGTCACTGAAAGCTACAATGGCTTGCTCATTGTTATATTCAGCTAAATTCAACCAACAGTGTGCACTGGTTTTTGGTTCGCATGCCTTGTTTGGGACAGATGATAATGAGACTGCTACAAAGTGAACAGAGACTGCAACAGAGTCCATGTGAGCCCTTCACACCATCCAAAATCATTCTAACTATCCAAAGTAGAGAACCACAGTTTGTTTGGTCCAGGCTAAATGTGTTAGGTGTTAAATGTTCTTTCCTTTTTTGAGTTTAAGCAAAAAGCACTAACACTCCCCATAAAAAAAAGTAAAATGGAGTGTAAGACTTATTAAAGCCTTGATATGTAGATCATTCAGACTTGCAATGAGCAGACTAATGAGCAGACTAACTGCATCAAACACCCTTCTCCACTTTTTCTGCTGTCCTGCCTTAAAGCTCAGTCTCACTCCTTCACCATTAAAACCCTGTCAGTCTCTTTTGTTCCCCAGCCTGTCACTTGGTCATTGGTTGACTAGCAGCTTTCCCTGAAGCACGACCCCTGAGGCAATCAGCAGTTAAGCAAATATCCCCTTTTTATCCTCATGACTCACCTACCTGTAGTCTCACCATGCCCCCCTGGCCTCACCTCCTTCTTCAGACTGATCCCAACGGACATGACTCCCCAGGCTTCGCTATATTAGCCCCAGCCTTCAACCTCCTCCTCATTGGCCCCCTGCAGCCTCACCGCCAACTAAGCACGCAAGCACGGCCAAAGGGTTGCTGAATGTGGGAGGTGGGCTTTTAAGCTAAACTACCAACGTTAAAGGAAACAAAGAGAGTCAGCCAGTGCGCTAAAGCATTTGATCCCAGTTTGTTTGTCTAATAGACGAGGGGCCAAGAAACAGTGGACTGTTACTGATCCCCAGCACTTCATGTGTGAGTAATTTGTGAGTAATGGGCCTAGCTAAAGGCTAGATGAAACTGGAGTAATCCTGCTGTCCTATTTTTGCTGCAGGTTTTGCTTTTTAGTTGGAAAATCAAGGTACAATGTACATGCTGTGGTGATTTGAAGAAATTTCCCACTGGGGGTGCACTTGGAGAGAAGGTAGATTGGGTGTTTTTACCGGAGTTGATAGGATTTTTGGCTGCCAAAGCTCAGACTGGCAAGATAGATTATCGATGGGACATTTTAAATAGTAGCAAGGCTGAATTTTAAGAGAGAAATAAACAAGTTTTTTTCCCGGAAATAATCACAGATGCAACCACTGAAGTATGCAAGGCAGCAACTCTTTAATTCTCTGACTACTATAAGTCATTTTCAGTTACAAAAAAAGTATAACCAATAAGAAAAACAAGGCTCATAGCAACACAGTCATTAGGCTTGAATACAGTAATTAATGTTCATGCTAAAATTGTATATGTAAATGTTTGATACATAGCCTCCATGTTCAATTGAAAAACATGTTAATATACTACATAGTTTTCAATGAATGTCTCCTATTTAGGTTTTTCAGTATCATTGTATTTTCTTTTAAATTGATTGTGATTTATGTTTTTTAATGTCATGCATAAGTAGTATGCTAAGCTCTAAAAGGCTCACAAGACACAGTCATTGTTATAAAGAGTCATGAAACCAAAAATTAAAAAAAAATGTTAATGTGTGCACTTAACTGGAGACATTCTGTGTGAAGAACAAACAGCTGAAATGTCATCAGTGATATACAAGGTCTGATTGAGGGTTGGCCCTTTTTTCAAGATTCAAAAAGTGGTATTTTATGCTTTTATCTAAAAAGGACAGGACAGTGGATACCAGAGACCAGTTCAGGGAGAATGAGTTGACAGTGAAACTCTTGCTTCTTCCTTTAATGGAGTTTCTGAGAAATACTCATCCTCACATTTAGACATTTGCGACATGCAACAAATTTTTGATGTCAACAAAATTCCATCCCATCTCTGTATGGAAATGCTTGGACATGAAATCATTACCAGTAGCAGGTTATGTAGTGGAGTGAGTTGTAGCTCCCGCCTCCTTCTCTTCAAAGCTCTCTGATTGGTCAGAGCCTCTGCAGACTGAGCTTGATTGTTCCAGTTCAAAACTTTCCATAATGGACTGCAGAGTTGGAATCAGGCACCAGCTGGACTGCAAGATTAGTTCCAAGTAGGGATGTATATCGTTATGATTTTATCGATACCGAAACAGATACCTATACTCCTTATCGGTATCGATACTTATCGATACTCTTATCGATACTACAACATGTAATTTTGTGTAAAAAATAAAGATTTTACAAGATATTATAAGATTCTGCCTTTTTTATTACCACAAGGTAACAATAAAGCTTCAACAGAATAGAAGTAATTCATTACAAATGCTTCTCAGAGGCAAAAAGAAAGGTAAGGAGATGGCAAAACCCCTTCATGCCGCCCAACAGACTGCATGTACAGACAGACCCATATATCTGGGTCACATCCGGTGCTCTCTTGACCTCAGTAAATAAAGAGTTTCCGCTCCAAGCGGGCATTAATATCTCTGATTCATCTGGGGAGAGCTGTACCGTTGGCTTTTCATCCAAGTTATGAGGCTGAGTGCAGCAGCACATCGTCAAGAGTTTGACCCCGCGTGACTGTGTAGTTTTCGGCAGGGTTTTTACCAAAGGGGCAGATAACAGAGTCTCTGTCTCTGTCGGTGCTGCAGTCTTTAGTGTTAGCCAGGCTGCTAACTCTACTTGTGTTGCTATAGCAATCAAACAGCCCGCACTCCTTTAGCTTTATACTATGCGTGCACTCCAAGTGTTTGATGATGTTGCTAGTATTTCTCCCCTTGGACGCAACTTCTCTGACAAGGATTGCATCGGGCCAAGTTTTCATTAACTTTGCTAAAGTGAGCCCAAACCCTTCGAGCGCTTAGCCCTCACCAACATGCTTGAGCCGGACGGTGGTTGTGTCATAACTACGTGACAGTTGAAGAGACGTTTAAGTACCGATAACGGTACCGTTTTTCTAGATTCTTAATGGTGTTCGGGTACCGACCCAATTGCGGACCGGTACATGAAAGTACCGGTCCACGGTATACATCCCTAGTTCCAAGCAACGGATGAAATTAGGCATCATGCCCTTCCTGTTTGACTTATGACCTCAACGAAACTTCAGTCCATCCTTTAGATATCGCATTCACAAGTGGCTGATAAGTATAAGATCATTGGACTTCGCTCTTTGACCTTCAACGTTCAGAATAGGATCAGAAGAGCCTTTTTTTCAATTAGATGTTGGCTCAAAATTTCCATGAAAGTCCTGGGAGCATTCCTGAGATAGTTTTAAAAAATAAAGAATGAACATGAGGCTTCATGACATTGACCTGTTGCTTATGACCTCTAAAATCCACTGAGGGCATACTTGTGTCAGAGTTAAAATTTTCTAAAAGCTTGAAGTGAATCCTGTCAGACCTTTTGATTTACCGTATTTTATAGCATATTCAGAAGGACAATGGAAAAGCAATGAAAAGTAGAAAAGCACTCTGAGAGCGCAGACCTCCACCAAGCTGCTCACTTCCACCCATAAATTGTGATTTCCACCCAACATTATAGTCCTGTATTTATTTTATAAACACATTGTGGAATGAAAAATATCAATCTGCAAAAAGTGTGATTATTGTTGATATAAATATCATCCAGTTGAGTGACCTAGTCAGGAGTAGGTCTTGTAACTTGTTGACTGAACCAGTGTGCTGCTGCTTGTACAGATGTTGGTGTTGTGCGCGCCACGGCACTTCCAGTGGGCAATGTCGCCAGCCTGTCAGCTGGAGCAAAAACCACAGCCCTTCGGTGCACATCACGTTCACACTATGTTTTCCGTATTGACATTTTCAGCAACCTTCTTTCGAGTGAGTAAGCAACACGTTTAGTAGAGCAGAGCTGTCGCGCTTGTTTCTATAACCTTAATCAGCTCACAGTAATGTTACTAGTAGCTTTGAATTGTGGAAGACTCAAGTGTTTATTACAATTTCAGGAGAGTCTGCTGAGAAACCAATGCTCCAGTAATAGCTCCAGGCTTTCTCCATCTGCAAAATGTTTCCTCCTCTCCTCTGTGTCCATGAGCAGAACTCTGCATGCCCCAGCTTCACTGCTGATTGGCTGATGTTCCGTGACTCTGCTTGTAACCAGAGCATGTAGCCAATCAGATGGTGCTGTGAGTGGGACAAAAGATGGCCAGTGTGAAGTAATGGGGCTTCGACATAAACTTAAATGTTTTTTTGTGATGTCAATCTGGATCAGATCAGCACCAAGATCTAATTGCTTCTTCCTTGGAGCAAACCACAATTCTGGTAAAAAATTTTAATGCAAATCCCTCCAGTAGTTTTTGCACAATCTTGCTAACAGACAAAAAAAACAAACAGACTCCGGCGAAAACATAACCTCCATAACGGAGGTAATGATATCAGCCTCCATAATCTAATGCTGTATCACCAGCATAAAAACACAATTTTCCAGTTTGAATGTAAAATCAAACATGTGAGTTCTTTATCATGGCCCCAACAGCAGTGACTTTTTGCATGTGGATTATCTAGTGCCTCCACTAGCTGCTGAGAGCACTTCTATTTTTCCTTCCATGCTCCTGTATAGATTTAAATCCTTAAAATGTCATTCATAGCCAGACTCAGAGTCTAAGTGTGAGACCCCCATCAGGTTCCTAAACACGTTTCTCAACCCTGCTATCTACTCCCCAGCCTCTTATTTAGCCTCAGGCTGACAGCCCCATTTTCCAGGGGGTACGCTCCGCCTTGCAATGTTTTTCATATAAATAGACCGAACGTATCCACCAACAACTCAGGGAGTGTGTCAGACCTCCGCTGTGTGAGGAACAAGAGTAGATGATAAGAGCCACTGGGGATCTTGGGGCTCCTGTGTCCCTCCCCCCCCGGCAGACAACAAGGCTGCTCTTTTTTTTTTTTCTCTTACTTTTCCTCAGCGCTTTGGAGGCCGTAATTGAAAATGGAGGAATCTTTGTGCACTGGCTTAATAGAGCTGTCCTGCCCCTGCTGTAAAGCGGGGTTAATAACTTTTTCCAGTTCCATTACCCCTGAGATTGGCTGCAGGTGAGTAAAGAGGCTGCACTGGACAAGGGGAAGTGGCTGTGGGGCTGTTCTCGGCCTCCTCTTATCCCTGCTCGGTGCAGGCAGCTCATCTGACAATCATTTACGTGACTTATTATACATATATTCATAAAAGGATTCCCCCTTGAGGTACCACAATGTCTGAAAGCATCATCTTTTAGCAAATGAGTGCCTGACACAGAGGGATGGATACCAGACTGGCAGGCTGTAATTAATCCTTCATTTCTCTCTCTCTCCTTTCCTGCTCACTTTATTGAAGTTTAGGTGCACTGTGAGGCATTTGAAATTGTGTGTAATAGTGTTGAGAGGAAGTAAAACTAAATTGGTTTAATATTTGACAAGCTCTGTTGTCAGTGCCTTTCAGTGACTCGAGGTTTTAAGCCTTGACATCTGCAATAGCCTGAACAGAGGGCATGTCATTCTGTCCTTCTGGGCTAACCTGACACACCAGGTGAACTGATCAATATGTTTCACCCATCCATCTGGGAGAGAGCCAATAGAAAGTGTTTGGAGCAGAAGAATCTGGCAGTTGATAGGATGCTCGTTATTTCAGTCATGTTTACAACAGGCCAATTAGATTTTTTTTTATCAAAATATGTGTACTGATTTTCTCATTTTAAATCGCAAACAAACAAAGCACACATAACAACATCCCAAAATACTACCCTCCGCCCAAAGCGAGGTCCTCAGCAGAAAGAAAACACTCAGCTCCTTCAAATAAACAAACTAGGGAAAAAAACAGAATTAAAAAAAATTCAAAAATGAAAACTAGAAAAGCACTCGGAACGCAGACCTCATCTAAATATTTAGATTTCTTGACCATAAAAACATGCAAATATGCACAATTGCCGAAAATAGTCCTATCTCGCAATGTTAAAGAATCCTTTAGAAAATTTCTGGATCACTCCCAAAATTGAATTATTTGTTCCTTGTCCCAATCTGGACATTTCCTAAAAATTTAATCGAAATCCGTCCTTAACTTTTTGACAACAAACAAACAAAAAATAAAAAAACAGATACCTGTAATAACTTAACCTCCTTAGTGGAGGTAGTAAAGAAAAAAAGAAAATAGATGAATGTACAATACTTATGTGGTCTTTGTTGCTAGGAATCACTGTGCAGAGTGTCCATACAATTCCAAAAAGGTGTCCACGTGTCATTAAATTCTTCAACTTTTCGTTTTATAATAGAGGTTAATTTCTCTAAAGCTAGGTGTGAAGTCATCTCTTCCGCCACAGAGCGGGATCAGGACTTTGAAGCCAATCAGATCATTTATAAGGCTGCACTACAGATTGTGGGCCAATTCGTAAAACAAACGGTCGTGAAAACATGTCGGAAGTGGAGTCAAAATATCCTTTCTATAGAGAGGTTCATGGTGTTTACATTTGTTTTTATTTAGTACAGAAATCCACATGGAATAAAACTGCTACTGAAGCTGTTAGCACCTACGACGATCTCTGTCACTTTCTGCAATCGTCTTGCTTGCTGTCTGTCTTTGGGATGGTCACAGTCATCATAGAAGATTCAGCTACGCATTGAGGGTGAGCTCATGAAGTCAACATCAGAGGTCAAAAATCATGATCTGTTTGTCTATTTTTCATCTTTTGCTTGTAAACATTATTATTTCTTTATTTGTTTATTTACAGAGCTTAAGAAAGACAATGCACATAAAACATATTTGAGAAGCATGTGTGTGGGAGTGGTAGAAGCCTGCAAATGGCACATATGAACAACACCAAAGAGACACTGGAAGGTAAATACTGAGCCAAATGCAACAATTTCATACAAGGAAAAAGAAAGTAACAGTGTAGGGCAAGGAAGGAGCTTAGGACAGATAAGTAAATTACATTTTAATAGGGAACAGGATACTGCTCCTGTTTAAGTTGAGGCCATCAAATAATTCCTTTGTCTGGTTTTGTATGTGGGCAACCAATAGAGGAAGCATTCAAATGAATACATTTGTTCTACAAGATAACACACTGTTATTACCTCCACCAGGAGGTTATGTTTTTGGGAGAGTCTGTTTGTTTGTATGTCTGTGAACAAAATAACCCGAAAAGTTATGGATGGATTTTGATGACATTTTCAGGAAATGTTCAGCATGGGAAAAGGAAGAAATGATTCAATTTTGGTGTTGATCCGGATCACCTTCTGGATCCACCATGACAAAAAATGTGATTTTCGTGAATAACTAATGAACTAAAATAGATATCATTATGAAACCAATTGCTTATGGTATGATTTCATGGTCAAGGAATCTAAATATTTACATGAAATAAAGGTAGGACTAATATTTATGGTAAAATCACAATATGGAAGAGAACTATGGTGCTGGCTGAGGTCTGCGCTCTCCGAGTGCTTTTCTAGTTTAATTGAAAATTGATGGAGAAATTTTTTATATAAGAGAACATACAGATTGTTAGCTTGCCTAACTGTATAATATTGCAATTTTGAATTGCTGACAAAATAATTTCTTAAACAAATGGGTAAATCTGAGTTTTGATACAATACTTGAAAGACAAAAATCCATGTTTAGAAGGTGTGATATTTATCTCTGTCTTGTTAAATTTCTATCTTTAATGGGCACGAAATTCTAAAAGCCCTCATTTAATACAGTGATCATCATTCATATAGAGTGAGCTATGTCAGAACAAAAGGGAGCAGGAAGGAGCGCAGTGGGATTTGGAGTTCATCCGAGGTTGCAGGTTGAGGCTTTATGCATGAATTGTTTTTTCTACCAGAATGATCCAACACTCATTAGTCACGTTTATATGAGCAAAGCAGGCCAGCTCTTGGACCAGAGTTTGTTCTCTTGACTGTGGAGGGAATCGCCCAACAGCAAGTGACAGTAACTCCACATGTACTAAGCAGTCCATCAGAAAACTTATTAATGGTACTTTTCTCTTGAAGTAAGTGAAAGAATTGATAACAAAGGGCTTCCAAAGAGTTGTTAACCTTTCCCATAAGTTTGATTAAATAAATATCAGAATGTCTGGGGGGAAATTGCCTTCTTGAGTAACCGAAGAAACAGACATTGAGCAATTACAGCCAGACAGACAGACATTTACCATGTCCCCTAGAAGCTAGTGCTGTCTAATGCTCACTCAAAGTTTGCATCTTCATTACAGGTTCTCACCAGTTTTTGTCAATGTTGTACTTTTTCAAATATAAATCCCATAATAGTCTTTGTCCAGGCCCCTTAATAGCAGTATGACCAGATTGAGTAGACAAGGAAAGTTAAAACAGTTTAGGGATGCACAATCTGAAAATCTTTTTTTTTCTATTTTATTTTATCTTTTAATTCATTTATTTTACAAATTGTAACTTTAACAGTGATACAAGAGAGACAACAGAGGGAGAAAAATAAAATAAAAAAGTAATTGTTACAGACAAAATATAGATATGTACAAACAGGAAAGTTTTCAGTAATTTGTTGTTGATGTAAAGCACAACTACAGAGGTAGATTTTCTTGGATAACAAGTAAGCAAGAGCAGAAGAAAAAGGGTAAGATATGAAAATGTTTACTGATATTTTGACCAAGCAAATGGAAAATAAATGTCCCATAAACTGTCTTTAGTATTAGTAAAACATACCTTGATGTGTTGCCTCATCAACATGCAATGTGCACTTTTATCAATCAAAAGTATATTCATTGAAGACTAAATATTTTCTTGCTTTTCCAGATGGTTTTTACTCCTCAGTGGTGTAGCAATCATGCTGTAAACACCATATAGTAAAAACCAAATGCCTCCGGCCTGAAGTGAAGCATCGGTCATCTGTTAAACAGCAGGGGGTACAAGATGCTTCAGCGAGAGGAAATTCAACATGAACTCAGAGTCCTATCTGGCTCCCTTCAGATAACCACAGTCATTTAAAAACATTCATTTTTTCAGCTTTTGAAAAATGTTACCACAAACATAGTTTGCAACTCAGGGCCAGAATGAGTTTCCTTGAAGAAATGAAGTTAGAATTTGTCATTATTCTTAAAAGAGTTGTACTATTAGCCAGATGGTGTTGACGAGTAAGGACAGACCTGAGTAGCTCTTTTCTTCTTCATAAAAAAGAACGAGCACAATTAATTCATTAAGGATCACATGAATCATAACACTTTGATAATTAAAAGGTCCATAAAGCATAGAGGTACTTTCATACGTCTGAATTTACCGCTCAGCGTCTCCCAGTTCACTTTAATGATGTCAATTATTTGATGCAGAACTCTATTTGGCATGCTAACTCGAGCTGTAATTTTCTTGAAGATTTTTTTTCATGTCGTTTGTTGTAATTACGCCATTAAGACTCCCTTTGGATCAAAAATCATCCTCGCTTTGATTATTAGTTTTGTTAAGCGCCCACCTAAGATATTTGTCCCCTGCTTAGAAATAAAATCAACCCTTCAAAGTGTTAAGACCTCCGAACAATTGCTCAAACATAAGTGCTAAAAACTGTCGTAATGAAGTGTCTGAAAGCTCATAAAATGACTTCATTAGCATTTAAATGCATTAAGGGAGCATAAACCACACATCTTTGATTCTAATAAAATGCTGAAGTCATTTCCAGCTGCTGTTTTGCATTCGACTTTTGGTAGACTCCTCAGATGTGTCTGGCTGTTTAGGCAAAGGACTTCCATACTGATGAAGACTTTTGATGCAGCACTACTACAGCATTTATATGTTTTTAAGCAAGTAAGACATTTTAAGCCTCTTCCTGTTAAAAAAAAAAAAAGTGATAATGCACAAGTCCCTTTGAAGATTTTTCTTTACCAATAAATGTTAGTGTCACTTGTAGTAAAGCTTTCTGATTTTGGTGTTGCCATTGAATTGAAAAATCATGTTGTGAAGCAGTTCACTTTGGTATGTTCAAAATGCTCTGTTTATACTTAAAAAAAATCCTACCAGTTTTCTCATACTGATTTCCCCTGATCCATCTGTATTCTCTCTCTTTCTGAGATTCTCTGCTGGAGCTTCAGTCAATCTGAGGCTTTGCTTCTATTTGCTTGACACCAAATCCTCAACAACCCCATAAAACAATGGTAGGACATCACTGTGGTAGATCCATCTCAAAGGCCTGAGGAAGCAAGATGTTGCAGGCAGCTACTGGTGTGTAATGAGAGAATACTCCCAAAGTCCCAAATTTACTGGTCTATTGTCTTGGGCATAGAAGTACACAGTCATGCAGAGGAGGCATGTAAAACACACCAAAGGCAACTTGAAAGACCACAACATTTGTTCCTGAAGGTCAGAGAACCAACCCAGGTTAGGTCAGGATATGCTTTGTCATGCTCAGAGAAAAAAACAACCTCCATTAGAGCTTTTCACTAATGGCTTTGAGAAGGAAATGGACGTCACTGTCGATGTTATTTGGATGAACAACTGATCGTAGAAGGCCCTGTACCACCTTATCCAACTTTCAGGATGGTCTAAAGAGCAGAGAAGAGATGTAATAGTGGCTAATCTTCACATTCAGAACAAAAACAAGAGGAAACTGCAGAACTTTGTAGGAACTGTTGGCTCCTGAAGGCATTTAACACAATATGTATTGTAATTTGGGCCTTGAGACGGTGCGGATAGCAAAGCACATAAGTGTCCTATTTCCTGTTTTAATCCATCTTTCAATGTGGAATAATTATTATTTTAATTATATTATTCTTAGCGACCAACTTAAAATGGCTTTTGGGGTTGCCATTGGCCCCATGGTCCAAGTTAGGACACCACTGAAAAAGACAAAAGTTTGTGAAGAATGCCAGCTCTTCAAGAAGTAGTTAAAGCTAGGGTCTACGATCTGAAAACCAGTTTGGCTGTTGAGACAGATTTGAAAAACGCAGCCTGCCCCCCCTTTACTCACCCCTCCCCTCCGTGTTCCAAGATCCTGCCCCCCAGCTCGTGTCGCCTCCTAACAATTTACATATATATATATATATATATACATATATATATATATTTCTTCCTTACTTCAGCCTTTTCCTCGAAACTTTTACATTTCCTTCCCTTTGATGTGGAGGGTAACAGAAGCAGCCTCCCGGTTTCGGTGCTGGTCTTCTCCGGCTCCATGACGCTTCAGTAGCTGTGCAGCTAGCTGCTCCCAGGTACATGAGGGAGGTAGTGGGGAGGAAGCGGGACGGTGCGGAGCAGGGGAGACAGGGGATTGGATGGACTCACGGACCAATCCGAACCGCTGTTGGTCAACTATTATGCTGTTTTGCAGCGGATATACTGAATGAATTTTTTTCATTCTTTTTGGTCTTTATATTGTGTAGATCAGACCATAGGACCATAACGGCCTTATAGTGTTATTAAGATGTACCAAGCTTCCAAATCGTAGACCATAGCTTTAACACGGTCACACATAAATGTCACCAGCTAGTGGTTCAAATTTTGTACATTGAAAACGTTGGCTAGACATTTGACCTTGTCTCAGCTCAGTCAAACAAAACTCACTTTGTTGGCAGGTTAGTTTGCTTATTACTGCCTACAAAGCAAAGTTTAACTACTAGGCCACCTATGAAGATGGAAAACTTGAAAATTTTACAGTACAACAGTGTGAACATGAAATGAACCAAATGAAAATTGCAACAAAAACTAATTTTACCATCAAATTGAAAGAAATCAAATGTTATTTGACGGCAGCTATAGGCGTGAAGTCATCCAAAGTCTTCAGAAAATACTTTCTTGGTTTTTAAAAGTCATTTGAAAAGCAGATGACAGCAGTGAGTTCTATGACACATCTTCCTTTCTTTGACCTTCAACCATCTTCAAGTAAAGAACTGACAGCGTGTCATTGTGGAAAATTCCCATCCTGTCTTTTCCAGGAAAACCATTCTGTTCTTGCAGATAATAAGCCCTGTCTTATATTGATCTTCCCCTTTATGCTGTAGGGCACTGTGCGTGTATGCAGTCAATCCCTTCAAATGAGGCTGACGTTCACAACTGCCAAATCGTTTGGTAACAATTAGCACATAATTCTTGATAAAATTAGTTTAATTGGTGATTTACTGGATGATTAACCCATGAAGTCCAATAAAATGACAAGAGGAAAGTGTTTTATTGGCAAAAGCTTGCATGTGGGCCATGCTGTGTACACCGTGATGTACAAGTGATTGTCATCTGTTGAATATACCAAGTGTAAGAACAAAATACTTCAATTTTATGCCTTAGTTGAGCTGAATTTGTCAGCTTTGACACTTCTTATTACTGAATAGGTGGGAAGCAAAACAGTCCACAAGACACTAGAATATCATTGAAGAACATGTTCATTTAAACTTAATTTTATCACCTTGTCAACACATTTGTTTGTCTTAAATACCAATTTTTGTGCATGATCAGAGAGAAAAATCATGATTAGTTTGCTTTTACTCTCAATGAATTGGGTTTTAAACCAACAGACCACGTTAAAGGTGTTTTGTTGGCATTTAAAAGCATCTGTGTCATGTTTTTAACTGAAATAAAAGGTACAACAGGATATCATCTGCAAAATATATAAACTCTGATTTGAAGTTGTACAGCACTGATTCTTGGTAGAGCTAAATTGGGCAGCTTCACTCTCTTTTCCTTGAACAAGTGGGAAAAAAAGTGAACCTCAAAATACTCAATTTCGTTGTCTCATCTATGACCACCTTGTCTTGAAATAGCATGTTAATGGGCGTCCATGTAGATTCTTATACATCCGAGTCATGGTTATCATCATTAAAAAAAAAAAAAAAAACTGGACTGCGCTGATTTTTGGGGAGACTTTTCGCTTCTCATCCAAGAAGCTTTTTCAGTGCCAAATGGCTGGTCAAGGAAGCAGTTGTTGTTCTTTCCCTCCAGTAGGAAGTATCTGCTTACTTGACCAGCCATTTGGAACTGAAGAAGCTTCTTGAATGAACGGTGAAACATCTTCCCAAGAAACAGCACAGTCCAGTTGCCTTTTTTTTTTAATCTTGAAGATAGACATGTTTACGGGCCAATAAGCAGACAGTTTCTGATTTGACATTGATTTACATGTAGATGGCTATGCTTTGCTTTTGGACTCCTCTGTAATAAACTCAAGGCTGTCATCTGGTAAATACATTAATTTAGAATAAGAAATGGAGAGCACTGGTCTCTAGTTGGATCGAAGCTTTGTACTTTGGATAGCAGAGCAACCAACATGATGTCAGCATGATTTAGAAAGCTAGTAAATCTTCAGGTGGGATTTACACAAGTACAATTTGTAAGACTCTGGTAGAATAAACTATCGATCCGGTGATATTGACACACGGAGACACATATTTGTTGATGACTTTGCATCTTTTTTGAAAACGGGTCTGCAGGTGGATATCTGGGTATTTGTCTTCATGCCGTAGTTGGTATAAACCCCCAACCCACATTGTCACACACACAAAAACAACAATGGCGACAGCCGGGCTGATTCTGATCTTGTTCCAGCAGCTACAAATATTGTAGTAATTGTATTGTATTGTAATATACAAATATCGCCATTGCTGCTTGTTGTTTACATTCAGAACAGAAGCATGGACAGGAAGGAAGTCGACCTTGTATGCGCATTTTCTGTTTTTGGTGTTTTGTGGTAATTTCACAGTGTCACCTTTAGGCCATAAGTCCATTTTGCGTGGATTTTGCGTTGTCATGTAAGTGCACAAGCCTATGTACGATATGATGAGTAAACAGCGATACATGTTTTGATGCCGACGCCAAGACAATACTGGGCCGTCCTCGTGTGAGGAGGGCCTTAGTTGTTGATTCACAGAATGATTTAATCGAGAAACCCTACTATGTTTAACATGGAAAGTGTTCATGTCTTCCTTCCCATATTTAATGTTTAGTTGGCTGTTATCTGAAATATATGGGATTTGATAGGAAAAATGGACTGCAGTGGGTCTGGGTTGGACTGAATTTGGCAGCTTTATCACTTTCTCAAACAGCATGAGATATAAAAACTGAGGAAGCTGGCCAAATCTGAACCCAGTGGGGAGCAGAGCAGTCTACATGACACAAACCGTCTGTTAAAACTGAACTAAAAAAAAAGGTTAAAGACACATCTTTGAATCTTAACGCAGCTTTTCCTCATTAAACTCACTGGAGCAGGCTGTATCTATGGTATGTGGACTTCCATGTTGGTGGAGAGAAAAAAAAACAAAGGTCCGCACAGCAGAAACAACATGAAAGGATGATGAAGGAGATAGCAGGAGGAACGGCGGGGGGTAAGGAGACAGAGAGCTGACCCAGTTAGAGAGCAGAAGAGAAAGATGGAAAGAGAGGGAGGTGAGAGGATGGATCTGTGTGTGCCAGCAATGCCACTGTGGTTGGGGACCTGCTGGGCCATCTGGCAGCCCCTGTAATTGAGTTGGGGTTTAACACCTAAGAGACACACCTCCATACAGACAGTTTGATGGAGAAAAAAACAAAGAGAGGGAGAAAGAGGTTTGCTTCTTGCTGCGAGGTGAATGATATTTGATCGACTGACAGCGTGATTCAGTGTATTTACTTTCTTCATACCTGCCATTGTCTTCTGGGTGTAACTGTTTAAGGTAATATAATCAGAATGGAGCTGTTGTGTTAAACATTTGGTTTTTGAAATGGTGTTGAGCACATGACCAAAACAACATAACTTAAATGGAAAGTGATAATGCTATTTTTTTTCTTTTTTTTAACAGCATAGCACCATTCTAGCCCTAAAAAGACATACAGTGTGATGAACAACTTGTGTTTGTTGACAAAATCATTGGTAGATGTAGGCTTTCATGGATGGATGATATTAGATTTTTGCTTATATCCGATATGCCAATATTGCTTTAACTCATTATTGCTGTTACTAATACTGGTATTTTTGGTCTGTTCTTAACAAAAATAGACTTGCTTCTTTCAGTGTTACAGTATATTTTTGTGAAGAACAGATGTAAAGCAAGAATGAATGATATGTGTGGCAGATATATTGGCTGTAAATATCTGCAATAATGTCAATATGGACAGATACCAACACAATTTTTTAGGCTGGTATCGATAGCAAACCAATAGAATCATGCATCCCTGCTTTTAAGTGTAAAAACCAAAGCAGTTGGAGGTCAATTGATCATTGACTGAGATTTACATGCTTGTGTAAACTGGCTGCAATGTTTCAACTACCTTTGTGACTTTGCCTCATACTCCTCTTTTAAATCATTGGGACCTAAACAGCGAGTTAATGTGTTTGAACACACATGTTAATCAGCTTCCTAAGCTGCTGTACAAGAGAAATAAACCCACTGCAGTACAAACTGCACTGACAGTCTCAACAATTTTGGTGAGATGCTCTTTGGAGCAAGGAAACGATTGCAGGTAATACTTACCACTAGGGCTGGGCAATATTACCTAATCTCAATATCATGATTAATTGAAGGTCTTACCTCGATTACGATAATAAATGATCATTTTATACTATGCTGGAACAAATTAGTGGTGATACCGTCTGTCTTCCTGCAGTATTTACGCTTGACTTCTTTCTGCTCAGTGTCTGCTACACAGAATCCAAACTGTGCCCAAACAATGGAGATGGCATTTTTCTTGGCTACAAGCTCCTCTGACAGATTGGTGTTTGTTTCCTCCATGTTGGCAGCACGTCCTTCATTCTTGGTGAAAACAAACACAGACTGTGTGGAGGGGTGCGGTCATGTGACTTACACAGGTAAAATAATCAAAATAATTGACATGAGTAAAATTACTTCAATTAGAGAGTCTACATGTACATTGTGATTATTTTTCGATTAATTGTCCAGCCCTACTTACCACATTACTTTGTAGTTATGAGATTTAATTTTGAACACATTGTACTGCATACAGAATGCATGGTGCCGTTTGGTTCAGTTCACTGTGGCAGGTACTTTGAGGCTGTGAGTGATTTGCTTTGTGCAAGTTTGGCTTAATGTTAATTTAACTTATTGTGTGTTTGAACTGGTGAAGACAATATTGTAAAAAATAATATTGTAGTACAACTAATACCACTGACTATGTCAGCAGCAATTTACTGCCCAGCACTGTAAAGAGGATGAGAAGAGGCAGAGTTTGATCCTGATTAAATTTTTGAGGTTCAGTGGTTGCTTGTTGAGTAAGTGTATGTTTGTGAGATTAATATATTTTAATCATTGTCACTGCCACCATCCAGAAAGTTACTTTAAGGGTGTAGTCAATGTTTTTTTTTAAATACACCCAAACATGCTAATTCTTTGTTACATTCATTTCTTGTATATATCACTCACCCTTGTTATTTTGACATCAAAACCACAACTGATATTCTGCCCTCATTATGTCTTAAAACAAAGCAAACTAAGTCGTAACACAAGCGCCTTCTTTTTGAACTCAAATATCATACCATAGATATCAGCCCAGATTTGCAGTTTCAAGCTCTTAAGAAAAAAAATCCACAACATTAACTAAAAAATAGCCAGCAGAAACTAGGTGTTGCACATTTTTATAATGTAATAATCCTTTTTTGTTAATAAATATCCCCTGGCAAACACAAAATAATGTGAGAATTCCATCTTGTCTTGCAGACTGTCATACTGTCACTTGTTTCTTATTGGTTGATCTGTTTGCAGCTGGGGTCAGGTACAAAGTGGTATCACTGATGTAAAAGTAGGCTAACTGGGGAGGGGAGATGATAGCCATTAGCCCAAAAAATGAAACTATTATTGATTAAAATGTCCCGAGTAAATAATTTTACTGTTGCAGTGAGGAAGAACCGTTCAGTTCAACAGATTAGTGGAAAGCACAGCCATTTTGAGGCTCTGCTGTTACGATGCAGCTCTTCATCTGTATGGCAGTGGATGTGTTGCACATTTCACAGTGTCATTACATATTGTTGACAGCCCTTTAAAAGTGAAAAAGGTCAACGCGGCTCTCAGATCTCCATAAAGATGAGTGAGGCTGATCCACTCCAGTGAAACCAGCTCTTCAAGTGGATCACCTGCTGTGAGGCTCCACATGCTCAGGCTAATGTAGAAGTTGTCATCTTTGGTGTGAAGGGACAAGTAGTCAATTAAGTATCTGGTTTATGTTTCACTTACTGCTGGTGAGGTGAGGCCTGGTTGAGGAGGTTTAACGGAGTCCAGGGGTGGTCCTTC
This sequence comes from Scarus forsteni, assembly GCA_036419115.1. Taxonomy (NCBI): domain Eukaryota; kingdom Metazoa; phylum Chordata; class Actinopteri; order Labriformes; family Labridae; genus Scarus; species Scarus forsteni. Next base: position 7,357,619 of record JAZDUH010000341.1, read on the forward strand.
ATTACCCACAATGCTTGCTTTCTGTTTGACATTTTGTGCAGACGTAAGAAACATTACTCTTACTCATTCTTGAGGAAGATTATGCCGTATTAGGGTTTAATTTAATTCAGGAACATGTCTCATTCTGCATATTTTTGGAAAAAGCCTCTAAAGTGCTGCCATTTGCATTCAAATTGGCTCCCACTCTGAATTCTTAAAGGTAATTATTTTCTTTCAAATGTTTCTTCCTACATATTACAAATCCTTTTACAATTACAGAGGCTCATTATGTTTGTACTCCTTCCCCTCGCATCAGCTCACTTGTATGTTGAATGAAAGCCGTGCCCCCCCACTCTTAGCACCCGATCAATTCTTTTTTCTTTTTTTATTTCAACACAAGAAGCCTCCTACATGCACTCTACGGAGGGTCATTGTGCTCCCAAAAAGTCCTCGCCCATGTTGAAGTATCTCTGTCACCGCTCGGCGTGCCTCTCAATGGCTCGGCCCCCTCGCTAACCTTGCAGCGTTTCAAAGGGAGACCAAAGGGAGGCTGAGAGAACACGGACACGCGTAGGCGACTGCGCTTCAATGGTGGAGGTTGAGAGGGCTGAGGCATCCAATGGGGGCTTTGTTCACAGCAAGGGAAGGTTCATTGCCACTCTTTACCTGGAGTTAAATCTTCTGATATGACTCATACTTTCTTATATCATTTGTAAGCTTAGTTTTTTAAGACTATGGACTTGAGTTTTCTCTTTTACGCATATTAGGGCTGCATGTCCTTAAAGGATAAGTTTGGTTTCTACAGCTTTCACATTGTTTATAGAATGAAGTAGAACAATATACTCACCCAGAAGGCTTTCCTGATCCGAACAGTGCTTCGGGAGATATTTAGATCCAAAATTTAGCGGTGGACATCCGTATAATGGTAGCACATGGGGCATGGAAAGCACCGCTCCTAAAACTGCATTAATCACCCAAAAAACTCATTAGTTTCACCAATATTTCATCATGGTCCGCTAATGCTACTCCTCCAAGACAGTCCGGGTCGCTCCACCCATGTTTTCGTGACTGTGCTGACCTCTGAACTGAAAACTTTCTTTACGGCTGCCGCGAATGCAAAATGTTTTGCCATCGCAGAACATTTTGCAGACCAAAGATGCATCTGGCATTCACAAAACAGATGAATTGGACCTTCTGATGGCAGGGCATCGGTTTATTCTGGACTGTTCTGTATAGATTGTCTATACCTGGCTTCACCCGCTTGTCCCTGATGCTACAGTTGAGCTAACTAGCTAGTGAACTAACTATGCTAGCATTTGCATCAGTGTTGGGAGTAATGCATTATAAAAGTTATGTGATTACTGTAATGCCTTCCTTTTTGCTGTAACATAGTAATGTAAGGCATTACAGAAAAGTAATATTTTACTCTGTAAAAATGTCAGTAATGCAAGTTACAATGCAATTTAAATTTAATCCAAAATGAAGAGGGGATTTTTGGTGTGTTTAAATACAAATTCGCCAAATACTCTGTGAGATCAGCGGAGGAGAAAAGTCCTCCTAAAATTACAGTATCTTTGACGCAATTTACCAGAATTTCGCCTTTTGTCTGAATTTGCTATGATTGTTTCTTGTACTGTGCCATTAGCATCAATGTGGCTATTATATTCTACTGTTTTTAGCCTTAAGCCGAACTCAGTCAGATAGCTACCACATCAGCTTCCACTGGATGTGTAATGAGCTTTTTGAGCTTAATGAGCTACATTTAGAATGATAAATCCGTATTCCCTGTTATTCTGACGACAGTGGCTTAAAAGTAATGCCATAATAGTGTAACGCCTGACATTTCGAATACAGTAATATTATAACGGAACTAATTACTTTAAAATGACAGTAACAAGTAATAAATAATGCATTACATTTTTAAAGTAACTTGCCCAACACTGGTTAGCATAGCTCCCTCCCCTTAGTTATCTAAATTGTTTTAATTTTAGTTTAGATTTAGTTAATGAAATTTCACAACATTTTAGTAGATGAAATCTACTGTAAGTTTAGTTCACTAAAATATGAAGGGTAAAGTGTAAGGTATTTTTATGCTTCCTTGAATTTCCGAAGTCATGTTTTACACTTGGATAAATGAAACATCTAATAACCTTTTACTGGATGTGATTAAAGTTTTAATGTGCAAATGAACAGAAACAACTTTTGAGTGAAATGCAGTCACCTTTATTTAGGCTACCTGGCAGAGCATCTTAGTTACAATACCAGAATTGACAACAAACAGTGAACCTGCTCTACAAGAACATATCAACACATAAAGAGAGCAGCTCTGATTGGATCATTCCCAAACTTATTCCACCACCATGAAGCTAAGGCAGCTGTGATTGGATGTCCCTCTTAACTCATCCAACACAACAAAAGCAGCTGTGATTGGATATGTTCCTAACTTGTCCCTACTTTCTACATGACCAAATTAAGTCTGATTGGATTAAGTCTCTCAAACATTTGAGTCCAGTTTTTATTTGTTTACTAAAACGTCAGTTAAAATAGTTTTAGTTTTTGCCCATGTGCCCTTGTTTTTATTAGATACTATCTAGTTTTCATCAGGGGAGAAATTGTTGTTGATGAGAAAACTATGACTAAACTAATTGGACAACAAAATGAACAGTGCTTTAAAGCAGGGGTCACCAACTTTTCTGAAACACAGAGCTACCATAAAGATAAGGAGTATCATGGGGGCTACTTATAAATAAGTTTACCACTAAATATGTAATACTATACAGACAATGGGTTACACATGAGCTGTTTGTTTCCCTTTTAATTTGAATGATATTTCTCAATAATTATTAGAACTTATCAATAGATGATTCTTGCATTGTTAATAATTTATCTGCTGAACTTATGTACAATAGTCTGTAAGGGCTGTAGCTTTAACCCTGCAAGCGAGCTACTACCTGTGCTTTAAAGACTGTGGGCACTCATTTCACTTACTTCAGAATTAGTATTCAGAGCTGATCACAAAAATAATAATTCAACATTTGGACCCTCAACTTTAACTTGCACTGTATAAGGCTCCATATATTTATGTTGCTTTAGAACTTTGCATTTGATGTTCCTGTCAGCTGAAATTACTGCATCCTGGTCACGTCATTTTCAGAGCCTCATCTTTTTTGATGCACAGATCAAACAGCCGCTGTCTGTGCTGCTGAAATAGGGGATGCTGCAGATTGGAGCCAAAGTAGAGATATTAGATGTCTACTCTTTGATGCATAAAATGGCTTATGTTGGGGGAAATGACAGGATAGTTAGAAGAACTGAAAGATTAGTGTATGGATTAAAAAAGAGCATTATTTACTTTTTTTGGCAGAGCACACGTAAAAACGTGTTTGTGGATCTGGAAACATTACTCTCCCAGTCAGTCATCAGGGCTAACCTCCATTTAGTGTTACGCTTGAGATTACTGCAGCATCAACATACCATAATATTTTTAATTACAGGACTCCTCCTGCATAATAATAGATGCCAGTGCTTCACAGTTTGATTTTCTATCATTTGTATTGAAGCCAGCTTCTGTACTGCAGCAGCTTAACACCCACAGAAAGTGTCCAGATACATTTAAAGTGTATCTGAAAGGCAGAAATCTTGAAAAGACACTCTATATCGCTGCCTTAACTCAGACTAAATTGCCTCCCTGCTCTTTACAAACCAATTTTAAACGTCTAAAGAAACATGAATTGAATTCCAGCTCTCCAAAGCTTTTTCCTCCTTCATGTTTTCTAAGCTTATATTAGGACAAATTGCCACCAGATTTTTTCCTCAGCTGTTTGAGGTTTTGAAGCAGATTTCATTGGAGGCCGTCCCCGAGGGTTACATTACGATTTTTCAATTACACTCAAACCTTTTAAAGTGTTTCTGTTTGCACCGCTGCACTGCCCTTTATGAAACAACACTTTAAATGGGAGAAAATCGGAGTTTAATGAGCACTGTGCCGCAGCAAAGAAGGAGAAAGAGGCCATCAACCTTCACTGTGTACCAACACTCGCTGCAGCTATAGCAGCCGTTTACCTCACTGATTGCTATGGTGACAAATTACAACCTGCACAGAACGTGTGGACAATAAATAGTTTCTGTTTGCAGCAGGCCTGTCACAGAGCTTCAGCCCTGCCCCTTCGTTAAATGTCAAGATGCAAAGAGAGACCTGTGCTGTACTGGTTAATGAAAGGTTTGTTTGTAACGTTTGCTATAATGTGTGTGGATTCTTCACCAGTTAGTCTGAAGTTAAAGGGATCAGACAAAAGAAATGTTAGTCTATATTTTACATCCGACCCATTTCTCTTTGAGTACTGTAAGATTATTAACACGCACAAGATTATTAAGGTTTTGTGCCTTTATTGAGAGAACAGAGAGACAGTGGATAGGCTAGTGAAATGGGGGTAGAGAGAGGAGGGGAGGACACTTTGCAAACTGTCCACAGGCTTAATTCAAGCCCGGATGTCGTGCCTGGTTGCTTATCACTCTGCCAAACTGGCGCCCCTTTGTTTACTTTTACTATGATTAAACTCTGGTCTAGCTCAAGCACTTCTTTGTCCCTAGTCAGTGTATTAATTAATATATTAAGTCAAGCTTTAGATGCTGTTAGTACATGGGCAAATCTTGTAAAGTCATCAGCTTTCACATTGTTTATAGAATGAAGTAGAACAATATACTCACCCAGAAGGCTTTCCTGATCCAAACAGTGCTTCAGGAGAAATTTAGATCCAAAATCGAGCGGCGGACATCCGTATAATGGTAGCACATAGAGCATGTATAGCGCCGCTCCTAAAACTGCATTAATCGTCCAAAAACTCATTAGTTTCACCAATATTTCATCATGGTCCGCTCGCGCTACTCCTCCATGACAGTCTGTGTCACTCCAGACATGTTTTTGTGACTGTGCTGACCTCTGAACTGAAGACTGCTCTCTGGCCAGCTGTTCTTCTCTTTGCCTCCGCGTCCTCCTTTCGATGAGCTCCTCATCTGTAAACTCTGGCTCGAAACTGTAAGGACACCTATCATATTCAAAGTTCCCATTCACAACATCTTCATCTGATAGACATTCGTCCATTTTGCACAAAACTGGAAGAAGAAAGTTGTTGAGTAGCCGGCGGTCGCCCCTGAAACAACGAGCCGTACTGCCGTGCGCGGCAGCCGTAAAGAAAGTTTTCAGTTCAGAGGTCAGCACAGCCACCAAAACATAGGTGGAGCGACCCCGGACTGTCTTGGAGGAGAAGCGTGAGCGGACCATGATGAAATATTGGTGAAACTAATGAGTTTTTGGACGATTAATGCAGTTTCAGGAGCGGCGCTGTATGCCCTATGTGCTACCATTATACGGATGTCCGCCGCTTGATTTTGGATCTAAATACTATATCTCCCGAAGCACTGTTTGGATTAGGAAAGCCTTCTGGGTGAGTATATTGTTCGACTTCATTCTATAAACAAAGCTGTAGAAACCGAACTCATCCTTTAAATGTTTAATCGATCCAAGTCCAACTCCAGTGGAAGGACTATGCATCTTTATGACTGTGAAGCTCCTTTAAACAACACAGTTCATAACACTGTAACACTGTAAGAGGGTTGTGGTCCGACAGTTTATAAGAAATTAAACAGAGGAGTGAAAAGGCACATCAAAATTAACTATCACAGTGGATCTGTATGCTAGAATCTTCCATATTTGCTTTCGGGACATCTAGGATGAGTGTACACTTGTTAAAAATGAGTATGATATAAGTAAATTCGCAAAACACTACTGTTCATCCGTATGGAAATACAAAGGGCGATAAGGAGGTTTAAAGGATATCTTCAGGTGCACTAATGCTTGGACTATATGTTTACCTAAAATGGGCCAAAGCAATTCTGTCCCATCTTCCCCATTCTGCACTCACATGGCTCCAGACTGAAAGAAAAAAGGTCATTATTGTTAATTTAATGCATGCAATTGAGAGCACGCACAGACTCCATGAGCCTTTGTTGAAGATGCTTTACAAAAGGCAGATTGTTTTGAGTTCATGTCACATGTTGATGCTTTTTCTTTGCCTGACAAAATGCATGGCTCTGACTCAAGCCATGTCCAGTCAGCTAGGGCAGAGGGCACGTCTAATGTGGTTGTTTAGCTCAGACTATTAAGAACAGCCAAACAAACTGGACTTTGAGGATCAGACTTTCTGGAGCATTGGAGCAGTGTGAGTGTAGCTGTACTTTTAGCCACTTATCTTCTTTCATAATACACTTTTTTACTCATTTTTGCTTCCTGATGTGCTTAACAGTTTATCATTTAAGATGGCAAATCTGCCAACCTTAGTGGAGCACTATTTTATGGAGCATTAATAGAAAAGTCTTTTTGGTGCACTGAAGCTAGAGTTTGAAAAGATTGAATCTGTTCTGTGATTTTGGTTAAGCATTAAGAAGTTGCCACTCATGTGGTTCTTAGGATCGATATAATAATTATCTTCTTTCCCTTTCTTTTGAAGTAAATAAAACCTCTTTGTTTCATCGGGCATTTTGAACAAAGGAGACAACGTGAAAGGTTTATAAGCCATGTAATGATCAGTTTACAACAAAGCATGTCAAAGTAATTGAAGCAGTCATTACTTGCACTCCGTTTGTTGAGCATATTTGTGTATTTTGATACAAACTACACAGCACTGCACATGCATAGACACACAAGGGTGTCCAGACATGCAGTACAAATAAACTCACAAAGCGCATGTTAACATGGGTGATAAATTGTTTCCTTCTTCCTCTTTATACAAAAGACTAAATGTAAAGTAAACACACCTGTCTGCACAGAGAACACGGTGTGATAAGATAGTGTCTGAACATTACTTTCTGTACTTTGGGTTGACTTTTAGAATCGGATCATGTAAATTAATCCTGAAGCAGAGCTGAGCCTTACTGCCTGAGCTCTGCGGAGTCATAAATAATCATTTTATCTGGGCTCTGTGATGCTAATCTGGAGTTTAAGCACTGACTGAGTGGCTTTGTTCTTGATTCAGCGTGCTGGCCGCTTCATCGTGGACCCCAGCTGATGTTTACCCAGGCTTAGCCAGCAGCTGCTCGCACGCTCCGCGTCGGCTCAGTCATCTGACGAGGCGAGCGTGCTACCTCCCCTGACACGCATCTGTCACAGCAGCAACAAAAGACACAAAATTTGACTCACTCTGTTTCCTCTCTCTTTTTTTCCAGCATCTGCCGGCCTCCCAGCAACGGCACCATGAGCGAAAGTCGGAGGGAAGCACTGGCGGCAGCGGCGCCTGCGCCAACCAGCGCCTCATCCTCCACAGCTGGCTCCAACACCACCAACATAGCCGGCCCTGGCGGTGGTGATAAGGACGAGAATTTTTCCAAGCTTAAGGACAAGTTCATGAACGAGCTGAACAAAATCCCATGTAAGTTCATCTGTCATACAGGTCATGTTTTATTTATATAGAGCAATTATATCTATTTATATATATCAGCTCACAGGAATATTTTGTCTGATGAACATGAAATACATTTTAAAAACTCTAAAAGTTTCACCCCTTCCATTAAAGCTATTTCAGGTATCTCTACAGCCACATGTGATTTGTCCATAATTACATCCCCTCTGCTTCAAAATGAACCCATCAGTGGTAAAACCATTCAGCACTCTCAGTGTGATCCTAGTGTAAGCGTGATTCAAAAATGACTCAGCAGTAAATGCAAGTGTACTTTGGTGCATGACGCATGAGAAAAGGCATTAGTGTTTGCCAAGACCTCCAACAAAGACTTAACATGAGTCTGGTGAACGAGTTTTCACCCACCTCTTTTCATTTTACGTCTTGTAGTAAAAACAGATTCGAAATAGTTCATGCGGCTCTGATGGAAACATCTTACCGAATTATCTCCTGACAGAAGTAATCACATTTGAAGTGGAGAATAAACATCTGGCAACAGTAATTCATGTGTCTGACACAATGAATGGTTAAATTATGTGTGACTGGCTTTATTATTTGCTGTTAGATTTCTCTGTTTTTCTGTCTTATTCAGTCAAAGCCGGCTCTTCATTTTCACTTAATTTCTCTACACCTGCAGCAAAGACATCTAACTGAAAGCTCCCACATTCAAATGTTTCCACCTGGAGACTTTGTCAGTATTATGCACATCCCAGAATGGCTGCAACAGATTGAGAGCAAAAAAACTCAAAAGAGATCCAGGAGGATTTGCTTTAATCAGAGAAATCAAATAAAACATGTATCTTCAGTCTTGTGCCTATTGCAGCTACATTTAACCTTTTCTCCCCAAATTTTTTTTTTTTTTGGCAATCTGATGTTACCATGATTTTCATCTAGGAGAATGGTGAACACCGTATTTCAGTGCATGGTTGCCCATTTTTAGCACTATGTAACTTTTGCAGTGGACTTTCAGCCCATCTAGCTTTATAGCACTTGTTTAAACACTGACCAATAACCATTTGAATCATTAGCTGACACTAAAACTATGTCCAACTGAAGAACTTAGCTGGGTTTTGTTAAACCCTGTTGCTTGGTTTAAGCTGCCCTTGAGTAACACACTACTATGCATTGTTTTAGCTGCATAATATGAGGCTTGTGTTCACTCTGATGTATGAACAAGCTGTTTTAAGCTGTTATGCCACTGTTTAAGCTGTTAGATTTAAGGCTAACAGGTAAAACACTGCATCACTGCAGAGTCTGGCCATATGTGCTTGCAGGTTCATCATATTTTACAGTTGACAAGCCACAGCTTTACAAAAAGTCAATGATACTTCCTCTTCCTTGAAAAAACACATCAGTGTTAATTACTGTGGTCACTGGTTTAATCTGCAGCAGCTATACTGTGTGACCATATTCTGAAAACACAAAAAGAGAAACCTCAGCGGCATGTGTTGTGTCATGACTCAAGCAGCATGCACGCTCGAATATACTGAAGGTAGGTACATTGGAATAATGTCAGTTATCCAGTGTGGCGCTTTATTATGAATGTAAATCCTTTTACTACTATGAATGTAAATGCCCCCTGCTCTTTTTTGGCCTTTTTTATCAATAAATGTGTCAGAAAGTGCCCCAGAGTAAACTATTTTGCACCATTTTTCAGATAAAAATAAAACACTCTAGCAAGTATTTGTCATTATTAAGTTAAAAATTTCACTAAACAGTGTGTAACTAGAAAAGCACACGGATAGTGCAGACCTCCGCCAGCACCACAGTCCTCTCCCATATTGTGATTTTTACCATAAATATTAGTCCTACCTTTATTTCATGTAAATATTTAGATTCCTTGACCATGAAAACATACCATTAGCAATTGGTTTCATAATGATATCTATTTTAGTTCAGTAGTTATTCACGAGAATCACATTTTCATCATGGCGGATCCAGACGGTGATCCGGATCAACACCAAAATTGAATCACTTCTTCCTTTTCCCATGCTGAATATTTTCTGAAAATTTCATCAAAATCCATCCATTACTTTTTGAGTTATTTTGTTCACAGACGGACAGACAGACAGACTAACAAACTCTCCCGAAAACATAACCTCCTTGGTGGAGGTAATTATAAGAAAAGTAAAAAAGACTTTAATTTTTATCAGGTTTCTCTTAATAAACATTTCTTAATGAGCATGTAGAACAATTTGAGGTGACAAGACCTAAAACCAAACTATTTTATATCAATTATTATAATTTATTATTATTTTTCATCGTATTATATTATCTAACTATTTATGAAATTCATAAAACACAAACTATGATGACAGAAAGGATGAACTAGGCAAAAATGGGACAAAAGAACGGCAAGAAAAAAGCTCCAAAATGATACTCATGTCATTATTTATCATATCTTTACTTTATTTTCACTGAAATTACAAAAAAAAAAAAAAATTAAAAACACTGATATATGACTCAGATGTTTGTCTTTGAATCCTCTCTCTGCTCTCTGGCTCAGTCAGCTCACTTCCCGTACCTCCCCCTCAAGCACTCCATTTTTTATCGTAATGTACCATATATAAGCTGGAAAGCTCCACTTCCCAGCTTTCAGAATCCGTTGGATTTATTTTGAGAGCATGGATAATTTAGGAATTATGGTAGTTTGAATCAAGCATGTCTTTTTTTGTCGCTGGTGAAAGCTTCATGTGCAGAACAAGCTGAGCAAAACCTGGACATTTTAGGGAATTTTATAAAATCCCTCAGTTGACTGGCTGCAAAGTATCGTAACAGACATTAAAATTCATGCTCTTGCCAAATCTTGAAGCCCAACTCAACAGCTCCGTCACACCATCTTTTAAGAACCGTAGCAGCCAATAATCCTGCAAACTTTTTGACGTCGCAACTGGAAGAAGAGCTAAATTAGAGCTTCTTTTGTTTGCAATAGGCAGAAAAGTTTTCAGAGATCCTTTAAAAACAGGCCTGTCAGTTATACAGGATTTTTAAATTACTGTTTTCTCAGCCCATCCCCTCCATCAAAAGCAGTGAGCTTGCTCCTCTCCGCTGCCAGGCTGGTGATGAATGCCTCGAGACTTGTTTACTCCGCGGAATATCGATACTGTCTGGGGAAAGTAAGGGGAATGTGCAAGTGGGAGAAGCTCACACTGCCTCTGCAGAAGTTTATTTTTTCCAGTTTCTAACCCATTTCTAAGCTCTGCTGGCTTTGAGGCCGCTCGTCCGCTGAGTCTGTGTCCATCAGGATCTGCAGGACACATCGGGAGATTTCCCCGGCACCATCTGTCCGCTGACGTCTCGAGGAGGCAGAGAGCAGCAGAATTTATGACAATCTTTTGGGATTTTCTTTTCCTCCCTTTTTAATTTTGGCTTTTCAGGGGAAAATAGTTGAATTAAGTTTGCATAAATATTTAGTTCTACTTGCTTTTCTCATGTGATGCTTAAAAGCTTGTAACGTTCTGTAGTCATGCTGGCTTGTATCTAAAGTTTTAAAGAAACATTTACCTGCCACATTAGTAGTTGCTGTAAATCTGTTGGCTACATATCCTTCAATCTCCTGTTCCATCACTTCCCAAAGTGCTCAATTGGATTGAGATCTGGTGCTTCTGAAGGCCACTGGAGTACAGTGAACTCACTGTCATGTGAAATGACATCATTTAACATTAATTCATACATTTAGACCAGTGAAACCATTTAATTAGCAGTTCAACTAGATGCTGCTTTATCAATCAACATTTTTCCAATTTAATATGATTTATTTTGATATCATATTGATCTCTGGATACATCTCTTCATGTCTGTATGTGTATGTACAAATATATTTATGTGTCTTTGTATTCATGTTTATCTATGTTTCTATTAAATGAAGAGTTTGGCTTCAGCATTATCTATGGTAAAGTGCTTTGAGCTAAGATTTGTTATGAAGTGGCACTGAAAGATCACTTTAGGAATGATTGATTGATTGATTGATTGATTGATTGATTGATTGATTAACCCTTTAACTTCCAGCTAAACTGACAAAGGACAATGAATTCAGAAATATTTAGTGTGTCCATAAAAATAAGTAAAAATATCATAAAATAAGGTTTAAAGGCTAAAAGCTTTTATTACCATCACCAATATTATTATTTTAAATACTTAACTTTAGTGATATCATATTGTTATTCATCAACAAAACTTTTTGGTGTGTTTGTCAAATGTAGTATCATCTAATTTAAGTTATTTTATTGCTATTTTACTTGCAAACATTTATGCCTTTTTTAAAAATGATTTTTCCCAGATATTTGTGCATTTTAAGTCATCAGGTAATCAACTTTTAACTTTTTAAACCTTGGAAATATCTGTTTTTTGGTTTGTTTGTATTGTTCTCTGTTCCCTGAAATGTTAAGAAAATCAAACAATTATTTAGTTTGTTCTGTTTTATAAAACATTACATATCTCTGAGTTTATTTTTGACCTTTGCCAAACAGTTGAGCTGGAAGTTAAAGGTTTGAGTTACACGTTTGAGAGACCTGAGACCTGCTAGAAGTTGCCATCAGAGGGTTTAGTGTAGTCTGGAAGGGATGGACTTTGATACACCATCCCCCACCAACCTGAATGATTGATTCAAGAAAAGGTGAATCCATGCTTTTGGGCAGTTTATGATTATTTCTGAATGTAACATCTGACTTTGACAGCAGAAATCATGACACGTCACACCAGGCAACATTTATCCAATGTTTTAGAGTCCAGTTTTGTTGAGCCTTCTTAAGGCTTCTTATAGTCCCAGTTTCCTGAGGAGTGGTACCAGTGTGGCCTTCTGCAGCTGTACCCCGTCAGCTGCAAGATTTGTTGTGTTTTGTGTTGTAACTGTTTGACAAATAATTGTTGGACGAGCCTTTTAATGATGTCAAACCACTCTGGCCATCCTCCTCAGACCTCTGGCCTAAACAAGGCCTTGATGGATACAGCTCACTGGATATTTCCTGTTTTGAGACCATTCTATGCAAACCCTGAAGATGATTGTGTGTCAAAATGTCAGTGGATCAGCAGTTTCTGAAATACTCAGATCAGCCCAAATGGCAGCAACAACCATGCCATGTTCAGAGTCCCATAGATCACCTTTCTTCTCCATCTGGGGGGCAGGAAATACATTTGACATCACATGTAAACATTTTGACAACCTCATTATAAGGAAATGTTACCAAATCATATATTACAATTTAACAGTCCAAAGGGATTTTCTGCAATTTTTCATTATTTGAGCTTTTTTTATGTATATTTTGGGCATTTTGTGCCTTTATTGATAGGACAGAATGGCAGTGGATAGGCTTGTGAAAGGGGGAGAGAGAATAGGGAAGACACAATATTAACAATGGCACAGTTCAAAGTAGAAGCCAAGCTACATGATAAAACATATGTTTCAAATTTAAACTTAGGTCTACCATCTTTGGGGACCTGAGTTAAAGTTCTTAAGTTGAAGAATTATTTAAAAGCCAGGCTTGTTCTTTTTCTTCTTGTAATAAAAACAAAAGCTGCTGGTAATTCTGTTAAAAGCGCTGTCAATGTTCACAATTTATGTGTATCGGGATACGCATCATATCGTGGCCTCAGTATTGGGATACCTATCGTATCGTGGGGTTGCTGGAAATACCCAGCCCTAACGTGCTTGGTCGCCAGCCACTCCGCCAAACCTGCACCCCTATTTGAGCTTTTTATTCTCCCGGTATTGGGTGTCAGATATTACTATTCTATGGCTATTCCAGTAAAGATATAACTTTTGGTCTAAATTGCTCCACTCTTGTCTCTTTATCAAATTCAGTATGCTGTAGGGCAGCAACCAGCAGCAATTAACTACATTAATTGATTCTCTTGAGAGCTTTCCATGAAAATGCTAATTGATGGTCTATAAATGTCAGAAAATAATGAAAAATGAACATCACTGCTTTCCAGAGCTGCAGGGTTTGTCTGTAAATTGCTTGTTTCGTCCTACCAGGAATAAGAATTCAATACTGGAGATAAAGAACCGAGAAGAGCTGCAAATTGCTCAAGACAAAATAACACCAAACAACATTTGGAGAAATTGAAAAAGTGGAAAATAAGTTCCAATATATTTGGAGATCACGCTCAGAGGAAAAAAAAAGGTGATGATTGAAATCGATCAACTGGATTATATGCTCAAAATGTGTTTGTGTTTTCCCCTTAAGAAAAGAATTAAAGCTTTTTTTTATCAATCTGTAAATGATCAAGGCTTTCACATTAATAGAAATACAAAAACCCTCATCCAGACGCAAACACCCGCTGAGGTCTGACTGTGTAATCGCACTGCTCCACATTGTGACTTCTCGTCGAGGTTGCCTCCAAGGAAACCAGCGTATTGAATTTCTTGGTAAGTTTTCTAAACACCCAAGGCTTCACTCTCCGATAACAATTAACCTCTGAACACTGAGGCTGTTTGATCCGTGACTGCAGGCTCCAGCGGCCATTACTTCAAATGACGCAGACAGGCGATTGACATTTGAGGAAAATAAATAATGCTATTTCATTTTCCCTTTTCTATGTGAGGATTAATGCCTCTTGGTAGGAAAAAAAGCACCTTCAAACATTCTAATACCGGTAAAATAATTGGTCCTCATGCAGGGGTGGATGGTAATGAAGTAGATTTACTTGACTACTAAATACTTGAGTATTAATTTTTTGTAAACTTATTTTTTTCTCCACTTTATTTGAAAGACAAGCATTGTATTGAACTCCAGTTCATTTCTTTGAAGGGTTGAGTTACTCCTTAGTTTCAAGTATAGAATTGAAGTCGGCAGATGAAATTTATTTTCTTCTCTAAAGTCCAATCTGATTGTGATTTGTTCAAGTGGTGAAGCTGTACCTGTACTTTGCGTATGCACTACTCAGATCGGGCAGGTAAATGCTGAGCTTGACGGTAATGATGGCGACGGGAGATACAGACGATTCCACACCAGAGCACCCATGGCCGTATCTGAAGTCCACTTTTAGCAGCAATACAAAAAAGCATAGACATCAACAACCTTTTTCCACTGACAAGAACTAAACAGTAACTCAAATAAACAAGTGTACATTGACAAAAAATAAAACTAAATGAACTGACATTTTTGTCAACAAATAAAAACTTAAATGAATGTTTGATAGAGACTCTATCCAATCAGACCTAATTTAATCACAGAGAAAGTGGGGACACGTTCCGGGTATTATGCAAAGGAGTTTTAGCTGTCAGAAGAAAAAGAAAACGCTACTTTGGTTGTGTGGGAAGGTTGGATGAGTTAAGCTGGACATCAAATCACATTCCAAGTATTCCAAGTGTAAAACATGACTTGAAGAGACTGTGAGGAGTTTCTAAGTAATTAAAAAAAAGTTTCACTTTTAGATATATGCCAGATGGAAATACACACTTTAAGATGAGTTTTATAGCATCAAAATAGGTTATCTATAAATGCTATTCCTTAGCCTTCCGGTTGGGTCGGACAGGGCTGGACTGGCCTGGATACTCAACTTCAGGAACAAGACAATTAAAACTAGAGCAAATTTATATTATTCGGACACATCTTAGAGCACCGGGCTGTAAGTAGCGATATATAGCCGGCTACAAAACTACAATACTAAGTTTTCCAAAAACTGCTTGTTGTCACAAAAACTACCGCTACGTAACTAGAAAGAGATACATCACCTCGTCGCTTTGCATCCTGTAAGTTGTTGAAAAAAGAAATTGTAAAGCAGTGCAGAGTTCTGAGGAAGGTCTGAGCTGCATTCATTAGCATCACAACAAACACACGCTTTGGCTTGTGGTGCGTTCCAGTTGTAGTCAGAAGTAGGAATTTCCGAGTTCTGAGTAGGAAACTGCAACTGGAATGTTCCCCGAAGTCGGAATTTCCTACTGGGAACTCGGTGAAACCTCGCCACCCCCGAGTTGACAATCAAAGATGGATGCCCCCAGTGTGAACAGTTATTTAGCTCCTGTAATAATCAATTTATTTGCACTTCTGACTGGGGTGTGTCGCTCTAGATCAGCTGTATACATAGTATTGTTGGACTTATATTTACAAAAATGCTGCCACAGTGATAATCACATTCTTCATACAACTACGCAGGGCGTGCTAACAACAGCTAACAATAGCCTGGTAGATTGGCATGTTTTTTTCCGACTTCAACTGGAACGCCGATAAGCCGGAGATGATGTCACTCCCATTTCCGAGGTTACAGGAACGCAGCATTACGACAGTAATGACAGTGCTCATGGGTAGCAGAGTCTTAATGTCGACGGAAACAGATTCTCTTCACAGTCCCTTTAAGAAATTTAAGAAAACATTAAAAATGCCTTACATTTATGGAGTGAAATTGTATCAAAGAAAACTAGACTAAACTAAAATTAAAACAACAACTCAAAATGAACCCTGAACTTAAAGGGATGGTTCAGTTGTTTTCAAGTGGGGTTTTAAGTTGTAAGTAGAGATTTGACCGAACACTTTTCACTTGTATTGGAGTAGTATTTAACCAGTAGTATCTATACTTTAGCTCAAGAAGTGGAGTTGAATACTTTGTCCTCTTCTGTTCTCATGAAGATGTATATGTTTTGTAATGTTTTGATTTACAATTTGTGTTTGAAAATCAAACAAGCAAACTTAATCGGCTTTGTGCTGGCATTGTGTGTTTCTAATTCCTCGGGGTATCTACTTTTAGCTAAAGATAAACAAAACTCAGTCTGTAAGCGAGCACAGTCCCCTATGTTTGCCTCCTAAACTCTGAACTACAAGTGTCTCACTGTTTTGTTGACTGAAAAGAGCCCAAACAGCTGACAAGTCCAACTGAAAATACAGGAAACAACATTGACCAAAGACTTTTTGGTTTAACAAACTGGAAGAAAAATACGACGGAGATCCATCAGACCATAAACATGTCTTAACTTGTTTGACTTTGAGGCAGTTCACAGTGGACAGACAGCAGAGTTTATTAAAGGGGATTATGGTGTGGGCTCAGAGGAGCCATTCATCTCTGCCTGCCTGCTGCTCCGGAGACAAGCCTGTCACAAAACTGTCTTCCCCTCGCTTCCCTAAAGTTTCCTGCCAGCAGTGAGACAACGTCAGAGGCTGGATCAAACCTACACCAGATAAGATTTTTATCAGAATTCAGCCTTTTGAGCTCCGGTGTGTGCTCTTTTTTTGAGTCTGAATCCTCTACGGGTTTAACAGTGGATGAACAAAATTTTATGGCCGATCAAATGGTCTGTCCAATTGTTTAAAGTTCTAAAAGCTAAAATGTCAAAGCCAAAGTGCCTCGAGATTTATGTCAACCTTCAAGACAGAGGGAGATTTTTTCTGGGGCTGAAGACTAAACAGTTTGTCCAAGGAATGTCACTAATAGCTACCAAGAAATGTGGATAGTTTTACCTTTTGAGAATAAATTATTTTAGAGCTTCACAATAAATCATTTTTCTTGCTCTTGATGTTTTCAGTTAAGTCCATGAGGTATTATTTTTCTTTGCAGCCCTTAAGCATGCTAGTACCATAATGCAAATATAATTGCGTCAGCTTATTTAGTGAGAACTTCGTCTTTTATCCTGCCAATTTGATCACTGAATTAAGATTTCTAACCAACGTTACTTTCAGGAAGGGCACTTTATAAAGCTGATAGTTAAAAATTAGAGCATTTTGGTTTGACATGATACATGATCAGTGTTTGCGTGACATGTAGTTTGAAGCTAGACGAATTGTAAATTATGACTCAAACTACATTTTGGCCAAAAAAACAATAAAGAATCTGACAAATAACAACACACCCCTTGTCCCATTTTTTGCATAACTCACAGCTTCTGACGGTTGATTAAAAATAGACAAAAGCCTAAGTGGTTAGCACAGGAAGCTTTGAACTCTTTGCATGTCGATCATCAGATACTGCGAAGCTGTTACTCTTTTTCAACATATTCAAGTCTTAGTAAAATGGCCCTTTATTAGACCTCTTTGCACGATTGAGTGGGCGTGGTCATGTTTGTTTGATGGACAGCCCAACAATCCTATGAAGTTGTAGAACCTGTATTTTAACCTGTATTTGTAACCCATTTGTGCTTCAACCTCTACAGGTCTAATAAACAAGAGATATTAACAAAAGAACCTTATAAGTTACTAGGGCTTGTAACTTTGGATCAACCTACATACCAACATGATGCTGACGAATGACATTTTTAGGCCTCCTGACAGTGTCATGTGTAATACACATATCAGACAAACCGGGCTGAAAACATATTTATTTCAGCTTTTTTTCCCATGAAAATAATGTGATTTCTTTTTTTTTTATGGACAGCTTTAAGTGGAAACTCAAATAACTTCAGCTTTGAAAGTTCCTCAGTGGCTTCATTTTTCTATACTGGATTCTGCTGCTTGCTCTTAACCTCCATTAAATATGAATTGATGAGTATAAAACAAAAATCAACCCTGGCATAGTGTTCGCCATGGAAGAAATTAACTGTTTAATCCAAAACTGTGTGATAAACCAGGCTGTAAGCATGTTTATCCCTGCTGTAGTAATGCACATTTTAACATGGGTGTAAGTGGGACTTAAGGACTTTTACAGCGAGCCTCAAGTGGACATTAGAGGAACTGCAGCTTTTGGTCTTCTTCACTGGCTTTTTTTCAGCATTGGAGTTGCTGCTTATTTAGATTTTGTTGCCACTATGCTTTGGTCTGATCCTCAGTAATGAAGGTTGTAACATAAGCTTCCATTGTTCTCTCAATCTCCTCCCCAATCATAACTGTTATTGTGAATCAACTTCATTCTCTGTGAACGCAGCACCACTACACAGCCCTGATTGCCATGCATTGTCTAAATGTTCTACATCACCTATATTAAACACAATGGAGCAGACTAAGTAGAAACACTTACTGAATCATTTCGACTAAATCTTGTTTGACAATTCTTTTTAATAAACTCAAAGTTACAGCACAGAAAGAAAAAACAGTCATTTTATCAGAGAGGTGTTAGATGCTCCCCGCTGCAGTCTTATTGTTTGCTTAAACAAACCACAGCAGGGAAAGGGCGCGGACAGAGTGTTGCTCTCGTAAGCATAACAAGATATAATGTCAAGGTTAATTGACCAACAGGGTCCTGTCACATTAGATTAGCGCGTGCTGCTGGAAGTGGATATAAACCAGATGTAATAACACACATGCGCATGCTGCCATTTTAAAGCACCCACTAAACTCTGATCAGTCATAAAAGCTTTCCCTCTAATGTAAAGTGAGATGTTTTATCAGCGATGTAGAAGAGGAAATATGCCACAAAATCCTTTTAGAGACAAAATTGAGCCTGACCAGATGCATTTAATGGGGCTGGTTTTGATCTTTGTGACATGAATTTGAGTCATGTGTCAAAATATAAAGTAAAACTAATGTTGTTTTAGTGAAATGGTAGGAAAAGAGCAGAAAATTGCATTACATTTTGAGAGAGTGCAAACATTTAGGCTGACTGTCATACCCAAACTTCCTTGCCCCAGTGCCAGCACCAGCAGAGGCAGGAGACATTGTGTTTTGGACTGTTTGTCCATCCATCCGTGTGCCCACATGTCCATCCATCTGTATGTCCTGGCCATTCTCTTGAATGCTATTTTCAAGAGAGCTCTAAGGGATTTTTTTTTAAACATTGCATAAATGTCCACTATGTGCTGGATGAATTTGTAAGATTTTGGAGGCCTCAGGTCTAAGGTCAAAGATGTTGGGCTTCTTGTTTATACTTTTCTTGTGAAGACATTATCTCAAGATTGCTTGAAGGGGTATTTTCAAGACTGTGCTCTCATGTCCACTTTGACTCCATGAAAAAGTGATGCTATTTTGGAGATCACAGCTCAAGGTCAGTGGTCAGCCCCTGCTTGTCAGTGAAATATCCATAAAGCACTTGAAGGTTACTGATTAAGTTCATCTTGTCTTCTTAGAACATAAGTGTTTTTAGTGTTCTTTTTTAAAGACAAAAATGTATGGTTACCTTGACATGTTTCGACGTTACTCTGCCGTCTTCTTCAGAAACTGTCATCCTCCCGGCTACTACCGGAAACAGCTGATAAAAAGACACGTCACAGCTGTCAGGATGACAGTTTCTGAAGAAGACAGCAGAGTAACGTCGAAACATGACAAGGTAACCATACCTTTTTGTCTTTAAAAAAGAACACTAAAAACACTTAAGCACTTGAAGGGTTCGTTTTGGAATGAACAGAAATGCCCACTCTGAGGCCCCATCCACATGAAGACAAACCAAGGTCTAAACGCATAAGTTTTTTTCCAAATCTGCGTATCATCCATACGAAGACGGCGTTGGGGGTCTGTAAACGATCATTTTTGAAACCAGGTTCCAGAGTGGAAAGACTTTGAAATGCTGTATACGCAGCTCCGTGATTACTGGCTCTCCGCAAGTTTTCAGATACGCTTACGTCATAGTTTCATGTCTTCATTGACACGCACGGGCCACACGCGTCAACAACAACAACAATGGCGGCGTACGTGAAGCATATATGCTGATGAAGCTAGTGACCTTACTATCCCTGTTGCTGCAAAATCTGCTTCTTCTCAATCACCACTGAGTTGAACAAACAATTACCGCAAGTGTGCATGCCCACTGTTTTTTCGTCTGTTTCCGCTCGATTCTGTCATATCGTTACAGCGCCCCTAGAGGTCTGGCATGTGTTTTACAGTGTTTACATGCGTATCGGGTGCATACATATAGATGCACACTTTATCTGAGACGCCTTCATCTTTATGACGATCATTTTGGAAACTGTTCGGAGTTTTGTCTTAGTGTGGATGAGGCCTGACTGAAGACTTATATAACATTTGGGGTATCAAAGGTCAAGGCTGTTGTGTCTCATGTTCATTCTTCAGGGATTTTGCTCAAACTTGACACAAAGGTCCACTCTGACTGGAATGAAAGTAAGATTTAATAATGGAGGTTGCATCTCAAGATCAGTGGACCTCATGACCACCCCCTTGCTTTTCATTTAGTTGTCTTCAAAAATCCTGAAAAGAATTCTGTTAAACTTTGCACAAATGCCCACTCTAACTTAAGTCAACTTTTTAAACTCAGCAGGTTATTAGACTTAGTTTAAGGTCTTTGTGCCTCATGATGACCCATTTGTCCACAGACTAATCTCTGGGCCTCATAGTCAATACTAGCTTGTTAAAGCCACATCTCAAGAGTAAAGGGTTTCTTCTGATAGACTTCTATAAATCAAGATTATATCTGTAGGTACAGTTAAAGATCTGAGATCAATGTCATCAGATCTCATGATCATCTATTTCTTTGGAATTCATTATCTAAGTCATTGAACAGGTATTTCCTCAAACTTTGCTCAAACTCAAATGCAGACCTTTACTGAACGAGTCACTAAGTCAATTTAGAGGACTTACATGTGAGGTTGAGGCTGATGGCCCTTTTATTGGTCTCTTGCTTGTAAAGGTGATATTTCGAGAATGCAAAGAGAGACAAATACAGCCCGACCCATCGCCTTGACCCATTGTTGTACTTTCAACCTCCAACACTTTGACTCCTGGCACAAACATGTAGCCTCACGGTGGTAGTTCTATTTCTTTTATATTGCATCTGTCGGGTCAGCTCAGGAGTTTACTGCTATATATGTAGTACAAAGAGCCGAAAATGGCAGCCAGCAGAGCCCTGCTCTTCGTTTCACTCTGCTCCCTGAACTCCTTTACAGCTCAGAATGAAATCTGATAAGCTCTTCTCAGGAACCAAGAAACTGTGCTGAATCACAGCCAGAAGCAGGTTAGCTGAGATTTCACTGAGAAGTATGTTTTCTCCTTCATGGGCTAAACATAGATCCGTCAATCAAAGCTGTGTAATGATGTTATTGCGTTACTGTTGTATACCAAGGGGATCTTAACATTAGGCTTAATATAAAACTGTAAGGTATTTAACCCTCAATCAGTGTTGGCATTTACACTGTTTTTTGTACTTGTTGAGTTTTGAACTGATTCAATTTTATTTAGCACAAAGCTACTTTCAAGGTGCTTTTATTTGAGAATCAAAATGACATTTTCTTGTCTTGCTCCAGAGGGCTTTCTTAATGGAAAAAGGCTTAAGTCTGGAGGATGAATGAAGCTATAGAAAGACTACATACAGTACATTAAATTTCAATCCCAGCTTCTTCAGCACTATGAAGGTTTCTTATTGTTTGGTGCCCTACTTTTCCAGCCGGCCGTACTATTTCGATAACAGTACTGAAATGTGATTTGAGCCTTGAAGATCAGCAAACATGGATTCCATCATGGGCGAACCTCCCATTAGTGAAACTCCATTTTCCATGCCATGTCGCTCAGCTGCACAGGAGATAAGTGCTGGCAGTTGAAGTGGAGTGGCAGGCTGGCAGTACTCGCTCCTGTTTTCCCTTTCACTTTCCCGCTCTATTTCTCCATGGAAAAATGACAGTCACACAATGTAGTTAATTAGGGAATGCTTTTATTGCTTTCTGTGCTTCAGGTTCCTTTAATTAAGGAACATAGCAGTACCTTTCACTGGAAGACGCTCGCTTGATGAAAATGATAAGGGCACGGTTCATGGATTTATTTTTACTGTAACTGTCTGTACAGCGTTCCAGCAGACATTGATGAGAGACTGTACACATGTATTATAGGCTATGAAGCAGACATTAATGATGTTATTTTTCAGACTTCTTTCAAACATTATATATTTATGTTTCTTTAGAGCTGTGATTGCTTACTGCTGTGGTTTTCCAGATTAAAATATGCACCTTGGACACCTTAATTAAATCCTTCTCACTTGAAAACATTTTGTTTTTTTTGCCTGTAGTTCAATGTTTGGTTTTCAGAATGGGAAAAACCATTTGACAGCTTGGATGGTTTGGGTGTCACTGTGGCTTTTGCCCCATGTTAAGAAGCCTGCTAGTTCGACTCCCGTGTTTGTCGAGGCCTCTTGGTGCAGAGTTGGGTTAACCAGTAACTGTAAATTGCCCCAAGATGTGACTGTTTGTAATGCGCCGTCTTTCTCCACATATCAGCTCTGAGATTGGCCTGCAACCAGTCCATAGTGTCCCCCAACTCTTGCCAACACTTGTTTCTTACAGCTGGAAGTTTTCCTGCAGTGTGCCTGTTAGTCGATGGAGCACACAAAAAAATTGTTGGGTCATTTTTTCAACCCAACAGCTGGGTTGAGACTGTTGGTTAGTTTAATTGGGTTGTTTTCATTAAATTGGGTAATCTAAATGCCCAGATTGCTGGGTTATTGTAGTTGGCAGTTGAGTTATTAGCTGTTGGGTTGTAATTTTCATTATAATGTGTTGGGTTATTTCGAACTACCCAACATGTTGGGTTAACAGCTACCCCCAGGTTACCCCCACTGATTCGACCCCCCCAGCTGCTTCTCTTCGCGGGCTTCTACGTGCAGTACCGCCATCTAGCAGCGTTGCATACTGATAGACACCCTGAGAGACTCAGCTCTATACAAGCAAGGTTTGCTACATGTGCACTATTCTTTCACCACAATGTTCAATTTATATTAATAAAATATATATAAAGCACACTGTAGTTTGGGGTGCTGGTTTGGCGTAGTGGTTAGCACCCCATGTACTTGCTTCTACCGATCCAGGTTCGAATCCTGCCTGTGACCAGTTTGCAGAGTGTCTTCCCCTACTCTCTCTCCCCCTTTCACAAGCCTATCCACTGTCTCTCTCCTATCAATAAAGGCGCAAAATGCCCATAAATATACATTTAAAAAAAAAAAGCTCACTGTAGTAACAGTGTATGTTGGCTATCCAAATTCAATGTGACATGGGCGTCGGTGGCGCAGTTGGATAGTGCGCTTGGTCAGTGATCGGGAGCTTACAGGTTCAAGCCCAGCTCCGGGCGACACATGGCGATGTGTCACTTAACTTAACCCCAAGTCCCACTGCTGCATCAGTGGCGTGTAAATGGTCATGAAAGGGTGTGAATGTGTTAGAGATACTGATGAATAACTAACATAGAAACTCAAAACCATCAATGAATGTGAGAGTGAATGGGTGTGAATGGGTAGGTGTGACCTGCGGTGTAAAGCAGCTTTGAGTAGTCAAAGACTCGAAAAACGGGGTGCTGGTTTGGCGGAGTGGTTATAGCAACCAGGCACCCTATGTACTTGCTTCTGCCGGTCCAGGCTCGATCCAGGTTCGAATCCCGCCTGTGATCAGTTTGCAGAGTGTCTTCCCCTACTCTCTCTCCCCCTTTCATAAACCTATCCACTGTCTCTCTCCTATCAATAAAGGCACAAAATGCCCCAAAAATACATTAAAAAAAAAAAAAGACTAGAAAAAGCGCTATATAAGCTCAAGTCCATTTACCATTTACATGAGCGTGTGATTGTAAACTCTTGGTCATTTGTAGTTAACGTTAGCGATAGCTTCTTGTGGGTAACGTTGGGTTATTTGAACAACCCAACTGATCGAGTAAAAAGAACCCAACAGGGTAGTCAAATTGAGCCTGTGGTTGGGTTATTTGAACAACCCAACTGGGTTGTTCAAATAACCCAACTGTTGGTTAAAGGAAACCAACCCAACTTGTTGGGTCAAAATAACCCAGCATGTGTTCTGTCCAATATTTACCCAGTGTTGGGTTAAAAAATAACACATATTGGGTTGTTTTTAACCCAACATTTTTAAGTGTGAGGGTTGAGGTGGGGGAAAATGGGCCTGCAGGGTAAAATCTGGGTGAGATAAACAACAATAGCTACACTATGGGTACATTTTAATGCATTATGACTTGATTCGAGGCAATGCACTTTAAATCTATTTTTGTGGAGAAAAAAATGAAAGAGAAATGTATCAGGTCAGAACAATGCCATTGTGCTACCCTTACAACTATTCATATTTACAAATGGCACAAAGTAGATAAAAATACACAAAGGAGGATGAAGACAAAATACTTCTGGACAAATTTTTTTTTGTAGTGCTGTTTGCTCATGCAGCAATAATGATATCGAGAGCCCTAAGAAGGCTGAGCATCAAGTTTCAGGTGTTGTAACACCACAGTAACATTAGTGCCGTGATTACCTTGGACATCTTGGAGTTATGGCTAAGTTGGGGCTGGAAGAAGCTTTTGAATCCATCGTTAGTTGTTGCTTATGCTAGCTTTGTTAGCAGTAGCATCCACAGATCCCTGGTCATCCCTGTAGATGTCTCCGTGACATCTCGAGAGATGAGTGCAAAGTCATGCAAACGGTGTACTTGATTGCTGCTTCACACACTTTACAAATGGCCCGACTTTTATCCAATGTTCCATCCTTCTTTAAAAATCCAAAAGTCTTCCAAACTTTAGATTTAAGATTTAAGGGTGAACTGTAAACAGTTCCGGTGCTATCAGTCATGCTGTTGTGTGGTAGTTACCCACTAATATGCTGAAAGAACATAGCTCTTGTATTACGTCATGGTGGGAGTCTTGTGAGACTTGAGTGGCCATCTTTAGTAGCAGAGCTCAAATCAACCAATTCCTATTTTTATGAACGAACATTGAGCAGATATGGATCAATCCAGAGGCCCGCTGATCAATGTATGCATATTTCTAAAGTGAGAATAGATTAAAAGTTTGTACCCATTAATCTTTAAACCTCCAGCACTCGCATATTCACTCCAACGAAGCTAGAACATTTTCAGGATATTCTTTTTATGTGTGAATGGGGTTACAGTATCACAACCAGGATCACTTTGCTATAAAGTTAAAATCCTTAAAATATATTTCGAACAAATATATTTAGAACAATAAACTGAACTAATTAATCCCAACAGTAAATAATGCTTCCCTTGTCAAACCATTTTAAAAAGATACTCTTATAATTACAGGCTATGTGATAAATTAATTTTGATTAATCATAATTGATCATTTGAAGCTAATTATTTGTTGGTAGGGTGTCCCTATTGTCAAAGTGTGTAAGATCACAGTGGTGGGTCTATAATGAGAGGGATGAGGGGGGGCAAGGGGATTAGCAGTTTCAGGCAGCAAGTGGTGCTGTTCAAAGATGGAGAGAAAGAAGTCCTGATGCCAAGGACTTTACCATGGAGCACACACAATACCTGGTCTTGCTTAAACACACTACAGGACATATAACCATTTTGACCTCTTTGAAAAAATGCACGTTTTCCTTTGATTACAAAATTGATGCACAACTTTGGAGCTATAAACCCCGTCTTTTTACTGTTAAATAAAGCATCACACTACCAGCATAAGTGGCATTCAATCAATATTTGTAGTTTTAATGTAACTTAATCTTTGTTTAGCTTGAACATGATTAAAAATAGATTTCAGATTTTGAGAAAAGAGCAGGAATATCTTTAAAAAACACAAATTCAGAACGTCCTTGAGTAAGGCAGAATGAAATAGAATCAAGATGTGTCCTGCCTTGAAAGTGAGTATTGTAAATTTGTGAATATGTAGAGGAATAAAGAATTTAAGTAGGTGTTATGTGACTGGTTTCCAAGCTTCAAACTGATTTTATCTTTTTATTCCGACAACATTAAAGCTGTTCATATTGAGGGATTTTAAATCATCCCCAAAGCTTCAGTACGTGCTCCACAATACTGTTTCAGTTTCGTTAACCTGGGAACATTTCTGCTTGTGTTAATTAATTAAAAAGTGGGGGCACGAACCACAAACAATAAAGGAAAAAACCTTTTTAAAAACAACTTTTGGTTCTGAGGGCTTTCAAGGACCATAAAACCTCCACACTGTACAAAGCCCCTACATGAATTCAGCCTTTCAGTGAAAACACAGACTGTCTTAGTCACATTTCATCCCTCTATAGGTTCAAAGTTTGAAAGGAAATTCACTCTATACCGGTCGTCTCACAGTAAACCATTCCTGTCCAGTGTCACCTCCATTACCACACAGCCTCAGAGCCAAGGCCAAAGCTGTAGATCCTAAAGTTATTTTAGAACATCACTCACTGTTTTTCCTTGGAGGAGAGTGCTTATTGATTTTGTCAGCCGAGCATCGATTTCTCCCCCCCCTCCCTTCTCTTTCTCTCTCTCTCTCCTCTCGGTCCTCAGTGGACAAACCACAGCTGAATGCTGGCCAACATAAACCCCAAAGTGATGGACTATTATATACTTTTCTGTTTTGATGGGTCTTTTTGTAGTTTTTCAGATTAAGTCTTCAAAGGGCTTGAGTTTGACCTGGTTTATGTTATCTGTTGGCTTTTTGGATTGATGGCTACTGTTGAGCTAATTTCTCAGATCAACAGAAGCTGCTTTTGCTGTCTTATGGATTGATAAAAACAAAGCCATACCTTTCGACAATCTCATCATCCATTATTTTTATTTTTTATAATGTAAATGTCAGTCAAGGCAAGTATATTACATTGCAGTGGTAAAAGTAGAATGTCACTGGATCTCGTGAGGATGGGTTCAGAAATGAAGGTTATGAGACTTATGGTCATCCCTTGCTTGTGAATGCAATATCTTACAAAGCTGCAGGGTTGTTGTTTTTTTCCTCAAAATGTTTTTAAATACTTTTTTCTGGACTGAGAATAGACACATTAAATTTTGTGGCTCTCAGTTCAAAGGTGAAGATCATAGAGGCTTGAACTGATCATTTAAACATCACATCCTTGAGTCCCAACTTAAAACAAACTATTTGTTTGTAAAGGATGAACTCAGTAGAATTGGAGTTGCACGTAAGATCTCAAGGAAGGATTTTCTTCAAACTGCACAAATGTTGCCTCCACATACAAACTCATTGTGTTGTTTCTTTAGGTCAGAATTCAAGGTTGTGGACCTCATACTCATTCTTGGATTGTGCAAGTGATACTTTAAAAAGTCGTTAAAGGATAAGTTCGGTTTCAACAGCTTTCACATTGTCTATAGAATGAAGTAGAACAATATACTCACCCAGAAGGCTTTCCTGATCCAAACAGTGCTTCGGTAGATATTTGGATCCAAAATCGAGCAGCGGACATCCGTCTCCGGCATGTTAGCACCGCTCCTAAAACTGCATTAATCGTCCAAAAACTCATTAGTTTCACCAATATTTCATCATGGTCCGCTCGCGCTACTCCTCCATTACAGTACGGTGTCGCTCCACCCATGTTTTTGTGACTGTGCTGACCTCTGAACTGAAGACTGCTCTCTGGCCAGCTGTTCTTCTCTTTGCCTCCGCGTCCTCCTTTCGTTGAGCTCCTCATCTGTAAACTCTGGCTCGAAACTGTAAGGACACCCATCATATTCAAAGTTCTCGTTCACTGCATCTTCATCCAATAGATATTCGTCCATTTTGCACAAAACTGGAAGAAGAAAGTTGTAGAGTAGCCGGCGGTCGCCCCTGAAACAATGAGCCGCACTGCGCATGTGGCAGCCTTAAAGAAAGTTCCCAGTTCAGAGGTCAGCACAGTCACAAAAACATGTCTGGAGCGACCCCGGACTGTCTTGGAGGAGAAGCGTGAGCGGACCATGATGAAATATTGGTGAAACTAATGAGTTTTTGGACGATTAATGCAGTTTTAGGAACGGCGCTATACATGCCCCATGTGCTACCATTATAGGGATGTTTGCCGCTCGATTTTGGATCTAAATATCTCCTGAAGCACTGTTTGGATCAGGAAAGCCTTCTGGGTGAGTTTATTGTTCTACTTCATTCTATAAACAATGTGAAAGCTGTGGAAACCGAACTTATCCTTTAAGGGATTTTATGTTAACTTTGCGTAAATGTCCATGCCGACTCTGAGTCATGTAATTATATTTTGGAGGTCATATAGAAGAAGTTAAGTTAATGGAGCCTAATGTTTATTAACTAGAAGTTTCTTCAGTTTTTTCACAAATGTCCACTCCGAGTTAGGGTTGGACTTATGTGATTCTGGGGTGGAGTTAAGGTTAAAATCATGGACCCTCAAGTTAAGTATTTGAATGTAAACATTGAGATTTTCAGTTTGTTTTCCACTAACTTTTTACAAATGTTACCCCTGAGGTCGAGGTGATTTTGGTTCATGCTCATGCCTTTCTTGTGAATATCATACTAATATTTCAAGATATCCATGAAGGATTTATTCTAATAAAGTCAAGGAAGTCCCATATTCAGGAGATCATAGACCAAAGTTCATACCATGGTTTTGCATCCAGTGACCCAAGAACAAATTCAGTATATTTTTGAAACAGCTGTTACATTTTTGGAGGTCAAGTCCTCATCTTCATCATGTGTCTAATTTGACCAGGCTGTTTTTGTGAACATAATATCTCCAGAACACTTGAAGGAATGTTCTTTAAACTTTGCACAAATGTAAGCTCCATTTAAAAGATGAAGTGTTTGCCTTTCGACGGCCATCGCTCCAAGGTCAAGACTTAAGTGTCATGATCACCCTTTACATTATCCAGATGTTAAGGCATCTCATCACCATCCTTCCTTGTAAATTGGATCACTCTAGAACACTCTCTTTGCCAAATCATACACAAATATCCACTCTTACTCAAGTATGACAGGATTAGATGGCAGACTTCATAGGTCAAGGCCTCTGGACCTCTTGTCCATCCTCTGCTTGTATAATTTCTACAAATCACACTTCTGCTGTAACCATTACTTCCCTTTTCAAGGCCAATCACCGTACATTCACAGTCCAGTGTTTGTACACCTCTGGGAGGCAAATCACAAGATGTGGGCTGTGCTGCCAGGTGTTTGTCGTCTTCAGGGGAGAATAAAGAGCATCGACTATGTCCACTGAAGTGAGAAGTCTGTTGCAAGGTCTCTCATTATTTCTGGCCCATCTGGATATGATTTTATTTCTCAGTGGTGCTTAAAACAATCTTTCTCCTCTTCATCCGGCCTGGTGTTTGTGTTCATGTTACCTGCGTAAACACCTCGGGGAAAAGCAGCTGACTGTAGTTGAGAGATGTGTCACAGAGTTTACAGATGGCTGTTAGAGCTGTCACCATGTTGTTGAGCTGACAGTCTTTAAGTGACAAAGCTGGCTTCCAGTACTCCAATTTTCTCCACTCAGGGTTATGAAGTCAAGCAAAAAGACACCGTCGGGGAAACTGACACTGCAATACAGAACAAAAGGAAAGTTATGAGGAAAGCTTTATTGTACACCTGAAAAGGATCCCTTACTTACACTGAGACATTAACTTTACAAAGTCAAAATAAAACACCATAATATAATAAATATATAAGTTATATTAGAACTTCTTGAAAGTAAGAGAAGAGAAGTTTCTCAAGTGCCTTTGGCATAAACAAGCCAGAGAAATGTGACATTGTCCCAAGTTAAAGAAGACTCCTATTAGGAACTGTTTTTTGTTTAAGACTCTCCTCGGCAGCCGCATGTGTCAGAACATCCTTGAAACTTCGAAGTAAAGCTAGAGTTTAAGGGGGTCATATTATGATTCTTCAGATTTTAGAAGTTTCCACATGTCTTTTGGTACTTTTAGTATTTCCGAATATAAGACAGCAAAGTCTGCTACATCAAGACTTCTATTCCTTTAGCTACCACTAAAATGTCAGACTGCTGCATCAATACTTCAGCCTAAATGCTTCAGGTGGTAGGTCCAGTGCAGAGCATAGATTGTAGAAAGAACAGAAAACTGTTGAAAATGGCACAACCACACTAAACTGACCAATTATCACTGGATAGAAGGGTCAGCAAATCAGTACAGGCTGGGCCCATGTGGGGGGTGGGGTCTGAAAGTGACAGGAGGTCCAGCAGAGTATCACGGAGAGCAGGGATTGAAGTGGATCAGGGGTACTGAGCATGGACATTTGTGATTTTGAACATACCCAAGAAGAAACTGAAAGTGGATGTATGAGCCAAACCAAACCAAAAAGATGAGTCAAGACTAAAGCTTGTAAAAAGATAGAATGACTTGCCATCACTTTTTGCCAGTGGTCACTGTTTCCTTTTGTTTAAAATTGAGACCCAAAAAAACTCTTAAGACTGCACCCGATTTGGTGTGTTTACTAAATGGCAAACCAGCATTACATTGTGGAACCATTTCATTTGATGTGGTGGACTTTTTTTTTTTAAAGTAGACCTTGCTAGTTGCAGTGAAACCTATTTGCCTAACACTCAGGTGCTGTTTGCAGTATGAACCAGGAAATTCCCTTTTGGGAGCTTTCGTCCTGATATGATGTATCCACTAACAGAAACTTTGGTTTCCTGTTTAATGAAGTGCAGTTTTTATCAAATGTATTCTTCATTTTTAAAGAGAAGTATACAGTGTAGGCAGTCTGGTGGCTCTTATTCTGAGCTTTACTTGGAAAGGTTGAGTTTGGCTGTTCTCTTTTGGAGATTGGGGGCAGAGTAACACGTCACAGATCAGGCAGCAGTCAAAGAATAGTGTAAGTCTATCACAAGTAAGCAGGACAAAACATGAATAATATACGAGGCAGATCTGCAAAATTCAGTTGTGTTTTTTTGCTTGCTTGTACAATAGTCTTTATGTAATTTTCTGTGTTTCCATAACAGCAATGAACAAGCCGTGTTTGTCATGGCAGATCAGCCGCTAGGTTGTCATGACAAGATGTAACACAGTACAGCTGCAAAAATTAAGGATTTCCCTTTCTTTAAAAAACGTATAACATTTTGAGGCAATATAAGTGATCAACTAAAATAAATATTGGTGCTGATGGGCTAAAAGCTTATAACTCTAATTTCTCAGATTTTTTTTTCATGAAACAGAGTTGTTTGTCACCTACTTCTTCTACTATCTTGGGTTTTATACATTTAAACCAATTAAAAGTACAAAAATACATTTCTAATCAGGATGATATAATATTTATTCCTTTCTAGAACATGTGTCTTTCATTTCCTGTTAAGAAGTAATTTTGCAGATTTAAGGTTTGTGCCTGACAGTAAATATATAATGAAGTAGTCGTTCATGTATTTGATTAAAGAAGAAAAACAGAGTGTACGTTTCATTCTACAGAGAAAGGTATGAGTCAAATGCGTGGCATGTTAAAGAGAGGTTTACTGAATTGATCTGTTGTCCTTAAAAATCCTGACAGCAGATGACCTTCATACATTTCCATTGCTCCTGTTTTGAATCTTCAACCTTCAAACCGAGCTCTCCTCATTCACTGTTAAATTGAAAATGTGAGATGAACCTTTCCTGTCAGTTTCTCTTTGAAAGTTTGACACTGAAACCTTTAAAAATTCTACGCCTCTTAACCCCAGCACAAAAGACTAATTTCATGCTCTATTTTAGATCAATTCAGAGCCAAAATCAAATCAGCATTGTGTGTCAAACCTCTCAGTACTCTTGTTTTATTTACCTGTCATCGTCACACCATTGTAAATACCTTTCAAGCCCACTCTGCAAAATTACCACCACTCTCAGTCCCATTGAATCGTCTTCTGCCTGTGATTGCCCAGAAGTGTCAGGTGTCTGAAAATCTTTTGTTTAAATGGCAAGTGGAAAATGCCAACATCTGTTACTTCCGCTAAATTGGCTGAAGTTGCTCGGTCACATCTTGTCTTTCCGGTTTAGACCGATCGTTAGGAGTCTGCCACTTCTTGATGGACCCAGGTGTCGATCCGCTGTGCCAACTCCACAGGCAAACACATTGTCCTGCTTTATTTCCACCTGTCAGTGTGTTTAATCACTCCTTGGGAGTTTGGCTCGAATGCTGTGCTTGTTTTTCTGCCTCTAAGGACAGGAAGGGCCATGAGTGGAGGTGTTATGTTTTTGAGTTGTTCATCCATTCTGACCTTTCTTGTACGTGCAATATCTCAAGAGGGATTGAAGGGACTTTCTCTGAACTTTGCAAAGTTATCAAGACTGCACGTTTGTTCGCCTCTGAGGTTAAGGTCTTTGTCTTGTGTTTTTGCTTGAAGATGCTCAAGGATGGACTATTTAGATTTGAAAGTCAAAGGTTGGTTTCATTAGTCCTCTTCCCAAACTTGGGATTTTCATGAGGAAATGTATTAGATTGTGGAGGCTAGCACCACATCAGCTCTGTCGTACAAATAAACTCATCAGGTATGAGTGATTTTCCACAAACTTTGTATGCTTATTCAATGTTAGTTTGAAGGATGACTGTAAAAGGTTAAAGCCTGTGGGCCTCGTGTCATCATAACCTTCTGAAATGTGATGTCTTAAAACGGATTAAAGGATTTTCCTCAACCTTTGTAGAAACGCCCATGTGGACTTCAGGTTAATCTGCTGACTCTGAACATTAGGGTCTGATTTTCTTGTGACAGGGATTTCAAGAGTGATTCCATGGAGTTTTCTCAAATTTCCAAAAATTTCCATTTCAACTTAATGTTATTTTTTTAAGGTTTGAGGACAAAAGAATATTGTAGGGTCATCCCCTAACTTTGCACAAATATCCACTCTGATTTATAGACATATTTAGTAGGGGTGAAAAGAAATTTTGTGCTACGAAATTTGTGCCACGAAATTTTGCGCAATAAAAAAATGACGAAATAAAATTCAAAGATGCACGAAATAAAAGCACGAAATTAACGCGAAGGGGTGCCCGCACGACTGGTGATGTTTATCCTCCTCACCTACCCTAGCAAAACATTCGCTTCAATATGGAGGAAGACGAGGTCGAGGAATTAGCTGACGCTCCTTCGTCAAATAAATCAGTTGTGTGGACCTATTTTGGCTTCCCATGTAAAAGACGAGAGAACGGTGAGAAGATTGCGGACAGAACAACAACCGTGTGCAAAATATGCTGCTACAGTTCACCGTATACTGTGGCGAGTACAACTACCAACTACCAACTACTTTGAACTGCAGACAGGCAGCAACTGTATGTTTGTGTAAGTCTGCATAAAAAACAATATTTGATTTTTGCATCTACTGTTGAGTTGAAGATCAGAAGTATATGCACTGTTATAGGCTAAATATTATAGTTCACAGTTCAGACATTTATAGGTCTAAACTGCAGCTCTGAGGACTGCTATTTGTTTTTCTTTTCATTCAAGACTGTAGTTATCCTGATTGTTACAACAACAAAGACTTTTTATTGACATTTTATGTTTGTATTTGTACTGTAGCCAAAAAAAGGGGAAAAAAACTACAATTTTGTTTTTTTTAAAAGAGCATTTATTTTGCACTGATGCAGCAATATTTTTTGTATGTCTGCATTAGGAAGCAAATAAAGAAAATGAGATTTTTGTACAATTTCCTACTGTTGGGGATTTTCTTTAATCTTCATTTTGTATCGTGAGTATTTCGTATCATAAGCCCTGTTTTGTGTTTCGTATCATTTAATGAGTTGACCATTTCATTACACCCCTAATATTTATGAATTTTAGAATGAAATTTAGAATGAAGGCCCGTGTTCTCTAAAATAAAGTTTCTTTGCTTTTAATGTTAGAATGGATCTCAATTTTCCCCTACCTGCCATCTTCCAGCCAAATGAACCCCCTCTGCCTCTCTGAAGTTGTGCCCAGAATCCATTCAAAACATGCCAATTCATACTTTTGCAGGATGTCTCCATGACACAGTGCTTTCCTCACTAGATGACATACCCTCAATCTTTTCCTTTCTTAGTGAGTCAGCTGTCAAATCAACTCAGAGCAAACTTGGCACCACAAGTTCACCCAGCTGTGGCCCAAAGTTTACAGACTATGACTGGGTGGACAGGCCTTGTCAGGGACCTGTCAGGGATCAGCCAAGTCCCTGTCAGGGAAAGGGGGTAGTTTTAGGTGGCTGCATTTGTACAGCCTCCACCTACATGTGTGTTTTCTGCCTGGCCGACAGATGCCATGACAGAAGACAAAGAAAACGAGTGCTACCTGGACTCGACAGAGTTTCTTTGAGGTGCTCTTTGGAAAAGGATTCAAAAAGTCTTTGAAACAAAAAGAAGAGACTCCAAGGCTCTCTCTTTATACAATTAAACTGCTTTTATTTTAACGGCATGGTCATGTAGAACTTAAAAACAAACTTCGATGCATTTCGGCATCAAGCCTTCATCAGGAAGTCATGCAAACAGATGTTAGGCTGCAATAGGCCCTTTTAAAGGGGTGCTCAACCAATAAGAAACTGCCACATGGACTTAGAGGCATGGTCTGCAGGTAATGACAACCAGTAGATGGTGTTATTCAGGCCAATAGGCTTCAACAAAGTTTTCATCCCCAGAAAATATGCATGGTATAACACAAATCAGACAAAATTAGTTGTAAACACATCAGAATTCTGTTTGAAAACATTTTTACAAAGTGGCCTGTACATTTAGAGACTGTAACTCAGTGTTTAGAAAACATCTTGTTCTTCATTTAGTCCAGGATATTTTGTGGCTTGTAGCTCGTTAATCCAGAACGCCTCCTTTTGGTTCCTGATGTGTTTAAAACAAATTTTATCTGCTTTGTGTTATACCATGCATGTTTTCTGGGGATGAAAACTTTGTTGAAGCCTGTTGACCTGAATAACACAATCTGCTGGTGGGTCTGCTGGTTGTTACTACCTGCAGACCATGCCTCTAAGGGGCCGTTTACATGGCGCTGAAAACGGCCAAATCCGATAAGTTTTCATTGCGTTTTGGCCTTGCGTCTACATGGAAACTCGTCAAAAACGGAAACTTTTGAAAACAGACTCCAGGGTGGAAAGTTTCCAAAACGCTCTCCATGCAGCCCCGTGTAAACCCGCATCTGAGCGTTTCAGGGTGAAACGCCAGCGTCACCGCATGCGCAGTACTTTTTCAGACGAAGGCTGCGTGCGCATACCAGGAACAACAACAGTTGTTATCCAGTCAAAACCATCCAGACAGATTTGTTGTCCAAACTGATTTGTTGGCCAGAAAAGAAACTCCTGCTTCTCTGTGCGTCCATTCGCCATTGTTGTTTGTGAAGTTTTTCTTCTTCGTACATGTATTGTAGCAGCTCTGCCTCTCTGCAGACCTACACCGCCATCTACTGAACTGGCATGCACACAACAGCAGATTAACTCGTCTCCGAGCGTCGTCATCTGAACGCAGAATTCTAAAACGCAAAGGAAAAATCTTTGCGTCTTTAAGTCAGGAATATCCACGTAAATGTAGCCTAAATCCATGTGGCAGATGCCATGACTGTTTTAAAAAAGTCCACCTGTAGCCCCTCAGCTCTCCTCCCATCAGATATCATTTAGCCAATTAGTGCAGAGCTCTTTATCATAGCCTCCTGTAGCCTCCTTACCCCCTCAAATCTGTAGATGTGCAAAAGAGAAGGGAAAGAGCTACATCTTGTCCTCTAAAGACAATATATGTATATTTTTAATCCATTTAAATTAAATATTTGCTTCCAAGACATCCTAGACATAAATGGGCAAACACAGCAAGACACATGGCACCTTTGATATTTCAGCTCATTTGGCCAAATGTCCTCTTGTTTATCTCATAATGCAGTTTCTTCAAAAAACCTTTTGTGATTTTCTTCAAATTTTCACACAAATGGGAATTTTACTTAAAGATGATCTTAGCCGATTTTGGTGGTTCAGGGTCAAAAGTCATCATCATTTTGCACATTTCTTGTAAACCCAATATCAGTGTAAGGACTGCTTGTCTTCAACCTTTTTGCAAATGTCCACACTCAGACTTGAAGGTCAGCCTAACACCTGCGCCTACATGCACTGGCACCATTTAGCAGTTACTCTACCACAATAAATTACCCCAGCTCTTCATTTGGTCCATCACTGCACTTTCCTTTTGAAGTTTCTGTTTACCTTGCAATGGTGAACATCTACCAGCGGATTGTTCTAGTCTTTTGTAATCCAAACTCCTTTTCTCTTTCCCACAGTGCCATCATGGGCCATTGTCTCTATCGCCTTCGTGGCAATCATCCTGGTGTTAGCATGCTGCTTCTGCATCTGCAAAAAATGGATATTCAAGAAGAAAAACAAAAAGAAGGGCAAAGACAAGGGCAAAAACGCCATCAACATGAAGGACGTAATGGATGGGGCCAAAACCGAGGTGAAAACTTTGAACTACTTCTTTCTTGAAATTCAAAACTTTGCTTCTTACGTGCTAATTGAACAAGTTTACTACCCTAGAATGTGTATTATGTTACTCTATCCTCTGTGCATGAACTTATCACATTATGTTTAAGCTTATCTAAAGTTAATTTGGTTACTAAATGCTTCAGTTTTTGTTAATTTGCTGTTTAGACATACATTTCTCTCTTGCTTCTAATAATGTATGGTGACATGTTTGATTGATCACATTTGCAATATCACATTAAGTTTCACTGACTGTGAAAATAATTTGACTGCAAATATGGCCGTCAAAAGTGTCCCTATATTTATGCATTGTCTGCTGCTGTGCTGTATGTATTATATTTTCTATGAATTATGTTTTATAGCCTCCTTAGCGATACATACAGTTATTCTTCTGTCATATTTAACTCTTAAAAAAGAATGCGGTTTAATTACAGGAGAGTTAATGAAGTCATTTAAATGGCTTCAGATTGAAGAGAGAATATTTCTATCTCTTTTTTTCTCCTACTTTTCGTTCCCGTAAGTGTTTCTTTTTGTCATATGAGGACCTGCTCACTCGTTGAAGAGAGTGAGTAACGTTTGCCGTGTAATGAAGTGGTATCCACCCTGAGAAATGACATCACCAAACCATAAAAGGGACCAAGCCCAATTAGAGTCTCGTTCCATCAGAGCGGAAAACAGAGAGGCTTTTTAAAAACCCTGCTTCACTGATGACTCCAGCAGAGTGATATTATGCTGCTAGACACAATTACAAAGTGAGACTTTTATCACTGTAACACCTCTGCAATTAAAGGTGAACCTGAATCACAGGAATGTCAAAACCAATGGCGCTGGGCCTCGTTCACCAACTTAAGTTGGAGAGCATATCTATTCTCAAAATGTATATAATTCTATATATAGATTAACATTTGTAAATATAAAAATCAAAAGTATATAAGAAGAAAACAAATCAATAAATGAATAGAAGACAAATACATACATCATTATTTGAATAAACAAAAACTAAATAAAAAGATTGGCACTTGTCCAGTCCTTCACCACAAATCCACCATCCTTCTGTGATTCCTCCTGTCACCCTATCCCAATAGTTCCCCGTCATATCCACTCCTCGTTCTTTTATATATTATTTAGCTTTTTAATTATTTTTTAACATATTTGGATAAAGTGAAGAAAAGTGATGCTAAGTCAAACTTTCTCCTCATCATTCTCTTCACAGTCCAGCTCTTGGATTAATATTAATCTCCCCAAATCTAATGTTATCACAGCATCACTGTGTAATACCAGCCTGAGGTTGAGTTCACACCAAAAGTTTGTCCGAATTAGTTGAATCCAGGGAAGGGTTAGAACGGGAAGTTGTCTCATTTTTCATGGGATTTTGTGTCACGTTACACTTTGTAAGACAGAATAAGCCTGTCAAATGCTGTCTAATAAGCCACCTGCCACTAGTTGGAGCGGCAGCATTGGCCTTAATTCCTGCCATCAAACCCACTGTTGCGCTTTGACCAGGAAATACACAACCAGCTCCAAGCAGCATTAAAAAAGCTCGAGAAACTTTTAGGCTGTGTCAGGTGGCACTGGTGAATGATGGCGTCTGGGGCTTTGTGTTGCCTTATTGCTTTCTTTCATTACTTCTTTTTATTGGGGTTTTTCTTTAAAAATACAAACAGAAAGAGAACAAATCCAATACATTAATAAAACATAAATGATTTACATGTAAGTAAACACAAATAATCACAAATGCAATTGAGATCATAATAATAAAAATGTTGATATAAATAAATAAGAAATTTAAAACTGACAATAACATAACACAAACTGGAAGGTACCATGCGTTCTGGGCCCTGCCCCATTATTATTTTTTATTGGGATTACCTTTGGTGTTGCCTTATTTCTAAATGATTTGTAGATGTAAATATTTTTAGAGACGCAGAGGCTAGACAAGTTTGCAATGCTAACATTAGCCCTAAATAGGTCTTAACAGGCGGACACTGACGGCTATGCGTGCAGTGACAGCTCAGAAAAAAAAAAAAAGTCCAAATATAACATCAATGAAGGGAAGTGTTTGACCAAAGATAATGGTGATTTCAGCTGATGAAAAACACGTGTAAAGATCATGTTTTTATGTTGTTTATTCTTATTATAAGTATTTTCTATTTTACATTATAAACTACATTAAGGATGCTTAAGGAAAATGTATTTAATGTGTAAAAATGGATTTAAGAAATTACATAAGAATGAAAAAACATGTTTTTCCTTAATATTAACTTGCTGTAATGATAATAAAATGTCTCTAATGCCTCAGAGCAGATAAAGATGTAAAAAAATAATAATAATTCTGGCCCTGAAATATCCAAGTTATGTGTTTGGCGACATCCTTCCATGAGCTTGCCACCTGTTGTGATATTAAGCCAAATTTAAGCCACAGTTCACTGCGTTTTGGTCCGATTGCCTTGTTTGGTCCTTGTTTGGTTCTGATTGTTTTACACAAACGGAACAAACTGAACTCCAGAAGCAAACTGAGACCCCTGTTTTCAGGTGGCACAGAGTTTGATCCTTGATTTCTCTGCAACAGAGTTTGTGTGATTTCTTGCACTATTTTTTCTCAGAGGAGCCATTATCTATGCTCTTTGAAAAATAGTCCAAACATCATGCAGACATCAGTTTAAGAAAAGTGGTTTGAACAGCTCAGAAGTTTGAGAACAGATCAATAAATCTACCAGAAACACACTTACAGGAGGTAATGGTGAATGAGGCCCAGTGTTTTAATTTGTTTTAGTTATTTTAGAAGATGAAGCATAAATTATGTCTGAAGTGTTCCAGACATATGCAGTTTAAAGCAGTGTAAGCTCAAACACTATCAAGGTCAATACATTAGCTGCAGTGTAGTGTAACAAATCCATTAGCATGTCAGAGGAGTTTCGCCATTAATTTCCAATAACCGGACTTCCTTTGAATCATCCAATTTATATTCTTAACCAGTCATTTGTCGTAATTAAAGTCTTTACTCTAATACCTAATCTCCAATATTGGTGAAGCTGCCACTTGTGAGGCAGGCGGTCATTTCTCCTGGTGTGCCCAGACTCTGGTGTGTTAACTCCTGTGTGTGGTTGTTTTAATTTGTGTTTCTTCCTTCTATGTCCTCCTTATCTGTGTTGTGTCTGATGACTGTTCGGGATGGTCACTGGCGGTAGGTTCCCAATTGCTGTTGGATCTTCTTAAGCCTGCTGCTCTGATGTTTTTTTGTAGCCTCTTGAGAACAACTTACTCCCATAGAACCAAATATATGTAACTATGCATACAGTACATGTATATCTACTGTATATATGTGCGTACAAGCTGCATATGCACATATATATGTATGAAAGAGACACTGGGTGCGCATTGACAAGGTTGAACCATGCTGATTTTTTGTGCCAAAGCCACAGTCTCCTGCCTTTTGATTTTCTAATTTACATTTCAAAGAGTGGCGGTGAGGTAATGTAGAATGATTGAGAGGCTCTATGAGTGATTGTCTTTTGAAAACCAGTAATGAAAAGGAAGCTTTTTGACGTACAGAAGCATTTCACGATCACAGCTGTCCACTAAAGTGAAGCGGATCTCACCTTCGCTTTAGTACAGATGCATTAAAGTTCGATTAATCTTTTGGAAATTATGCAAAATGCATGATTTAAGGTATTTTATTTCCTCAATCATTTTACAAGAACCTACTTTTATCTCTTTGATGTGGCAAATACAGGGTTGGGCACAGGGAATCAAGAGTTTACCTCCTTCTACTGTTGATCCTTAACCAAAGACTTTTACTGTAATAATCAATCTTGTTTAATGGAAATTAACAAAAACATTAATTCTGAACTTTGTTGAAGGCTGAATGGTCCACACTGGCCCAAACAGCTGCCTTAGATAAGTGGTAGTACTGCCATACATAGCTGAAAAAGCTATAATTATATTTTAATACCAACAATCAAACAAATATTGGCCAAAACAGTAATCACATTCATATTGATCAGACCACAAAACAGTATGTAGATGCTTAAACCTAACATTTGAAGCTCTGTTGTTCTAACCCGATCACAATATTCAAGAAAAAGAATGATCCTGGTGCAGCAGGTAGCATTTAACATCCATAAAGATTCAAGACACATTACTACTGCCCTGTGGACCTACGTCACTACTTGTAGTTTTTTCACAATTTTAACAGTCAAAACTTAGCAGAGGTACAAAACGCATGATGCCATCATACTTTTATGGCACCCTTCTTTTAGGGTATTAAGTCCACTTATCTGACCCAAAAAGGTTGGAAAGTCTACAAGGAAGATATGATTGATCGTGAGGCGTGAACAAGTTCAGGCCTAAATTGAGCTGAACCAAACCATACAGGAGGCAGTATTATCTTTCTTAGGTTAATTTTGAACCATCTTACATTATAAGCAGAGGTAGGATTTGCCCTCTTCACCCGGTAAACAGATCACTCATAGCTAAACTCCGTCCAAGTTAGTCAACAATAATTATATAAACTTAATTAACAGATAGCTACAGACTTTGATCGTCTAGTTTTCAAAATCGTATTCATTACAAGCTGATCATTTAAACATTAACATTGAACAAGTTAATGTTCTTGTGCTCATCTCTGATCAAATTTATAGGCCACTCTATCTGAATTTTCTCATAAAGGTGGAGACTAAGTGGCTCAGAGGAACAATTTAAAGTGTTCAGTGTTGTTCAGCCTTTTGCTTTCACATGAGCAACTTGACAAACTAATAGGAGCAGGCCCCCCAATGTACATTACAACCCTTGTTACCAACACCTCCCCACCCACCGCTGGCATGATGCTTCTAGCTACCATCGGCGTAGGGGATAACACAACAGCTTTAAGGGGTTATGATGGCAATGTGACTGTATGTCTGAGCGGCGTAAGCAGACTTGGGAATGTGGGAATCACACAAGAGCACCGGATTGAAACAGAGAATGCTCTGCATGCCTATAACCAAAAAAGAGACTTCTTGGAAGGCAACTTTATGCAGATTGAATGACTTTGAAAGCTAGTCTTTGCCTCTTCAAACGCATGTTGGTCTAATAACAACTCCTCCACACCCCCACCCCTTTCCTTGCCCTTTCTCCACCAATGCCACCACCTGCTACCCTTTCTTCAGTGCCAGGATAATGAAAAGGGCAACTTCACTTCTTACTCTGCCAATTCAGACATTTCCCAGTTGATTTGTAATTTTGCCAGAGACTTGATCTGCCTGAAATAACATCAAGGGAATTGTCTTACTGTAGTATTTTCCAGAAACATCTCTCTCTCCTACTTTCTATCCTCTTTCTGTGCCTTTCTCTTCTCTAATGCCTGCCCATTGCTCCCATCTCTGGCGCCATCATTTGATCTTTCCTCCCTCCTAGACAAAATCACCCAGATATTAATAGGAAAGCATCATCAGGGGACCAGGCCCGGGGCTTTAGTGCATCACAGAGCATGTCCTGGTGTTAACTGCTATGGTGTTTTAGTGCTTGCTTCCCCCCCTGTTTCCCCCCCATAAAACAAGTGACAGCTTTTACAGGAGTAGGTCCGCTGGCAGGACCTAGGCGGGGGAATAGCTGGCTGGGTGCTAGCGCCAGCGACAATCAGGCGACACTGACTCTTGGTGGGTGTCTCCTTCAGGCCTTGAAGGATGAGGAGGATGCTGAGACAGGGCTGACCGAAACGGAGAAAGAGGCCGAGCCCAAGGAGGACCAGAAACTGGGCAAATTACAATACTCCCTGGATTACAATTTCACCGAGAACACGGTAAGCCTCTGTTTTCCGAATCTCTCTATGTGTATCGTTGTTGCGAAAGGTCCTCCCTCGTAAGTATGGTCACACCTAAACCTCTGAGGTGGTCCATCTTTTCCATCCCTCTGGAGATTTTACAGGACCCACCCAAGGCTTTGCACAACATTCTCCATTGGTCTATTTTGACATACACAGTAGCAGTTATATTTCTGAAAGAAAGTAGGCATATTAAGTAAACAGCCATATATTTAAAGCATCTTTTTCAGGGAACAAAGCTAAAGAACAAAAGGTCATACCTTAGCGTTAGCTTGACAAAGTTACCTTAATACAAAAAGTACTTGCTCACAATAGTGCAATAGATATTTTAACATGTCTCTAGAGCAGGAGTAGCTCATAGACATTGTACAAAATGCTTACTTTTGGTACTTTGAACCACTAACCAATGACTAGTTGACCTACCTATCTATATACCAACGGATCAATTGACTTACCTACTAACCTACCAGCTGAACTCCCAACCAACTGACCAAACCACTTACCTAACTGCAAATTAACCACACCACCCACCCACCCACTGACAAACTGACCGGTCTACCAGTATATCACCAACTGACTTACCTGCTTACCACAAATGCTACAATCTGCGATATCTACCTACCTGTTTGTTCCTTAGCTGACCTGCTTGACCATTGACATATCGACCAACTAACATGCCTAACTGCCTTCCCATCAATCAAGTGACTGACCTATCATCCAGCTAACAGTCAGCCATTTTACTCACCTAACAAACCTTTGACTGATCTACCTATTTACCCACCAGCTGACACTGCTAGCTATCTACCAAACAACCTATATGTCATCCTACAAAATGACCTAATCACACTGAAACTGACCAACAATCTGACCTCTTTTTTGGCTTGCCAACCAGCCTACCTCCTTATCAACTGGCAGACTTACTGACCAACTATCAAACCAACTAAGTGATTTACATACCTACTTGTGTACATCCACCTAATTGCTGTCCAAAAACTAACCTACAAACTGACCTACCAGTCTAAAAACCAATTTAAAAACCCATCTAACTACCGTATACCCCACTACCTATCACTCGCTACTTCACATTGTTTTTTTTTCTGCCATTCTTGGTCGGGTCTCCCTTGGAAAAGAGATCTGCTGATCTCAATGGGACTAACCTGTTTAAATAAAGGTTAAATAAAATGTTCAAAATAAAGCATCACTCATTTATTCATTAAAAAACCCA
This sequence comes from Scarus forsteni, assembly GCA_036419115.1. Lineage (NCBI taxonomy): Eukaryota > Metazoa > Chordata > Actinopteri > Labriformes > Labridae > Scarus > Scarus forsteni. The sequence continues at coordinate 7,400,953 of JAZDUH010000341.1, forward strand.
TCGACTGATCTTCCTTGCTGTCTGCTTACCTACTGACATCACTCCCTTCAGTCCTGCCTACAGACCAACCTATCTATCTTTTAACCTTTCTACCTTTTTTCCAAGCTACCTAACTTAAAACAGTTTGATTAACAAACATCTGACCCTATTACTACCTTACCAACCCACCTACCAACCCACCAGCCTATCTACATACCTGCTTACTGTACCTTTTTAATTAACTGACTGACTTCCATCCTACCTGCCGAATGACTTTCCTACACACTAAACTTTACCTACCCACTCTTACCAGTACTAACTTTCTGACCTTTCTGCCTTTACACTTATCTCTTTTGGTCTCTGACGTTTGTGACAAACCCCACATGGATATCATGGTGGTCCATTTCGTTCATTTGTCACTAAGCCTTGTAAAAGATGCAGGACACTATTGGGATTTATTTTGCCTGTGAGTTTGTTTTTCTTTCTTTCTACTTGATTGAAAACAGGCCCAGCAGATACCCATCTGCTTTATTTTGTTCCAGAGACTGAGTTTTAAAAAAAGCAGAATGAGGATGCACATCAACTTCCCAGCGCCAGATGTTGTGTGACAGATAATAGATGCGGTGCGTGAACGCAGTGCTGTGTCTCACGGAGCGAGCTTACTCCTTGTTATAAGCAGAACTGACATCCTGAGATTAGACAGTAACACCCTCTGCTCCTGTACAAACTGAGCCACACACTGGTATGGGTGTATACACTGGTTTAAAATGACAGACAATCTTACTTGGCAGCTTGTTTTGGTCCAGAATGTACAGTAGTTTTGTGTTGTAATCCTTGTGATATGCAGTTCAACACCTGAAATTCGAGTAAATGTGCTCAAATTTCTTGTCGAAAGTATCTCAGTACAGTCAATTTGGTAGATAATGAGATGTGAACATGTTGTCATTTGGCAACTCAGGAGTAGAGGGAAGAAAAAGCAAATTTGATCCCCTGCCTCTCCATTGATGACTGACTTGTTACTTTATTGCGCTGTTGGTGATGTTATTAAGCACTAACCTGTCTGTTGACCATTTTTCTTACACTTGTTTAATAGTTAAAATTTAACACTAATTGTTTTTAGATCAGGAAATATGTGTCTATGAAACTAAAATACACATGTATTGTTCTTTTCTAAATATTTTTGATAGATATACAAGATGTATAATATACCAAAGGTGCACTGAATTTGCAATAGCCAGACTGGTACAAACACCTCAGTGTCATCTCCATGAAAATGGGGACTGTTAATGGAACAATGTTGAGATTATTGTTTAATTTCTCATTATTTTCTTAACTTGTGTAATAACACCCCCAAGTTTTAATCTCTTTTAATTACACATAAATTACATCAGAAAGTATCTTTTTATATACGTTTATTCCTGATTAGTTGTTTTGATTTTATTACAAACTATCTTTTTCTTTATAAACTGACACAAATAAAAGGACTAATGTATGTATGCATATAATCAATATGGTTTGATAAGCAAGATATTCTAAATCTAAACTGAATTTGCTATAAAGAGACAGTGCTTCTCTCCATAAGCACTACCAGAACAGTTCCAACTAAATAATATGCTATGTTACAAATTAACATGGATCAACCAAGAATGGTAACTTTTCCTTTTTTTCATTTTTACTGATATCTGGAGTGTGCTGCTGACCTCTTGGCCAGGTCGCCCTTGTAAATGAGATCCTGATCTCAGTGCGCATTATCTGGTTAAATAAAGCTAAAAAAACAAACAAACTTGTGGAACACCTCTCTTTATCTTTAGCACAGGTTTTGAAACTTATGTCTGAATATTTTAAATTTTCTAACTTCCAGTCATTAAATCCATGAATCGCAAATACAATGAATTAGGCAACATCTGTGGACATGTTTTAATTTTCTTTAACAAAACCAAATTGGAACAAGAACCAGATGGGTAAAAGTATTGTAATCTGCATTAAAATTTGTATAAAATTATTTGCTGATAGTCAATGAGATTTAGATACATCTTGCTTGAAAGGGATGCAAGAATGATACCCTGTGGGACACCATTAATAATTGTAGGATCCAGGTTTTGCTGAATCTGTCCCCTTCAGCTGAATTTCCCTTCCACAAATAAGAAAAATGATTAGAAAAAAAAATCATATACTCCTTTGTTCGTTTCACTGGTCAACACTGAACCATTTTCAGCACTTAACTGCACCCAGGTTATAAAGTCAGAACTGACATTAATGAATTAATCGCAATAAGTGTTCTGTCAACCAGACCTACATTTCTCTTAGAGAAGAAATGACAAATTATCGACTCACTTCATAGAAAGTGGTAATATTTGACTGATATTAGATTTCACAGTGTTGATCTGTCATGTCGTGGGAGGCGTTGACAGGTCTCTCTAGGAGCTTTCTTGATTACGGTGGTAATAAGTTTCACACTGGAGTTAAAGTGAAATGAATGGATGTGAGTTTCCTCGCCTTGTGAGAAAGACCTCGTAGAAGCTGGGCTCGGCTCATTGCCTGTCCTCCTGACACCACTGAAGTCAAAATCTGGGGAGGGGGCTGCTCGGCTGACCCATTTTCAGCTCAGTGGCAGGCTAGTCCAGAGTCACAGTGGTCTTTGGGAAATGCTTTTTTCTGTCTTTATCCTTAAGATACGGGGCCCATGTAATCATTGTGAGCCCCATAGAAGCTCTGGAGAAAATATGGCACAGGTGATTGGTTTAATACTGTTGCTCGAGCTACTTTTATGTAATGGAAGCTCTCTGTGAAAATTTCATTATAATGGAAAAGAGATCAGCTGTGAAAAAGAGGAAATTATTGAGATGATTGTCAACTCCACGGCTTGGACTATTTTGGCGTTCGAGATGATATTTGATTACAGCTGAGGGCTGAATATAGTATTTTCTCTTTATGAGATGAAATTCTTCCATTGGAGGCGGGCACTCTGAGCTAACCCTCAATCTGAAATCACCACTGGAATATCTGCTCCTGTTCAATGATTCTTCAGCACACAATACCCAATCATGTGCTCTTGAAATGGAATCATAAATGCCAGGCCCTAAAGGTGCAGCTGTATATTATCTTCACTGTTACAAAAGGTAGGACCACTGAATGACAGCACCAAACGATCCTCTTGAAAGTGTTTGCCATTTTGCACAAATTTAATGACAAATATGACAAAGGAACCATGAGCAGAAGAAGAAAGACATCTTTTAAGAGAATCTGAGCCCTTACCTCTATGGCACTGTCCATTATTTATAGCAGAATTTCTTGCCACCCTTTGTCCGTTAAGTATATGGGGAAGTCTTCATGCTGTGTTTCATTTACCTCGGAACTGGGAACAGGGAACTGGGAACTGGGAGTGACGTCATCTCCGACTTATCGGCGTTCTAGGTGAAGTCGGAAAAAAACAAGCCGATCTACCAGGCTATTGTTAGCTGTTGTTAGCACGCCCTGCGTTGTTGTTCACAAATATCACATGAAGAATGTGATTATCACTATGGCAGCATTTTTGTAAATATAAGTCTAACAATACTATGTGTACAGCTGACTTAGAGTGACACACACTAGACAGAAGTGCTAATAAATAGATCATTACAGGAGCTTAATGTCTGTTTAGACTGGGGGCAGCCATCTTCGATTGTCAACTCGGGGGTGGCGAGGTTCCCCTGAGTTCCCAGTAGGAAATCCCGACCCCGGGGGGCGTTCCAGTTGTAGTTTCCTCATTGGAACTCAGAAATTCCGGCTTCCGAGTACAACTGGAACGCACCATTATCAGTGATAGACAAAGTTCTGTTAAAATACCAACACAAAGAGATTTTAGAGTAATGTTAAACCACTTAAACTTGAAAGCACACTGATGAAATCAACTGGTGACATAACCACAGGTGTAGGAAGCAATACCCTCCTTTTTTAAATAGCAGTGTTCATAAACAGTTTAACATCCCCAATCTTATCTCTTGAGACCTTAACTCTACCAGTGTAGGCAAACTCTAAAAACTTGGAGAAATTACTAGAGTGCATGTCTGCAATGATTAATGTGTCTCTGATAGCATCTGGTAAAAGAAGGATCTTCTTAAAGTAGCCACTAGATGCCGCTAGCATCACCTGGTGGGCTTGAAACTCCTTTATATCTCCCTCGTAATCCACCTGTAAATCTTTGGGTTGGCCCTTTGACTGCCGGCTTAAGTATTTGGCAGAGGTCATTAATAAACTCGGGATATTTAATGTTTTATAAAACAGAACAAGGATTAAATTGAACTGAATGTCTTTTAATCTTCAAGTTCACTAAGTATTATGTGTTTGGCCACATTCAGAGACAGCAGAGCCCTTGGACTTTAATTTCTAGCCCCAAATAAGGCCTAAAGGAGCTATGACAGGTGTTAAACTAGATCTTCAACTTTGCAGTGTTTGTTGTCATATTGTATGACATTTAAACACAAAGAAATGTGGTTGAGTTAGCATTTTCATATTTGATATCCAGAGAGAGGACAAGCAATGGCTTCCATGTTGTTTTCAAGCAGTTATTTTGTTCTTCTATGACAGCATTAGGGCACCGAGGTCTTCTGATACAAGACTGCACAGTGCAACATTTGAAGGCTGCATATGTCCATGTTTCATACCATCTTTTGCAAGATGTGTTGGTAGTAACCACTTATTAATGTGAAATTTAGAGCTTAAATCAGGTGGTCATAATGTTAGATATCTGTTGTTGTGATATATAAAATTATTGGAAGATGCAACTTCGTATTGTAAGCAAGAGATACATTTTTTGATCATGAAAACTTAACTGTGCCATCAGTTCACCAAGGAATTTGGGAGTAAGAACTGGGGAATCAAGTCAGACCTTACACACTTTCTAGTAACTGAGCGTCTCAGTCATTAGCTGTTGATCTGAGGGTTTCTGAGGACTTCCCACATTGAAAGTTAAACTTAAGAGACTCTTCCTTGTGTCTAACTTGCAACAGATTTTCTGACCTCTGAAATCAAACTGAACACACCATAATGTTTGGCGTTAAAGAAACTGTGGCATGGTTGATTGACTTTAGTGTCTCCACAGCTAAATGACATTTTGAATAGTGATGGTTAATGTTCAAGTGGACTTTGTTAGCCACTTGTTAGCTAATACCACCCATAGTAAGCTATGGTAGATTTTCCAAGTTTTATTCTGCTGTAAAAAATGTTTTAAAAAGATTATACTCACCAAAGACAATGTAACTTGCATTATGTCTTAATACTCAACAATCTATTCAATCATGAGCCCCTTTTTTAGTGTCCGTACATCTCAGTTATTCAGAAAAGTTGTTGTTGTTCAAGTTTTAAGTGCTTGATAATTATCCATTTGTATTTATCTTGGCAATAAAAATCAGAGAAACACTGCTTCGTATTTAAACAAAGACTGAGACAAGATCAGCCCGAATTGGAAACACTCTGCAGATTGATGTCAGGTCCTCATGATAGTGAGTCTAAGCTTTGTTTCTGTCTGTTAACCACCACAAATGGTGGCTGCTCCTGCTGTTGGTGATCCCAGGCTCATTCACTAATGAGACGAAAGGTTTTGTAAAAGATCCAAATCACTCTGGGAGCGACCGGGCGGCCACATCAGGCAAATACCCAGCAAATGAAGCACAAAGAATGCTCTCAGCACAGCAGGAAGAGAATTATAATGTCATTCCTACTTTCAACATCATTACCACTTTCATCGCTCTTCAAGCAGGTCAAGAGAAGGCCTGTGCATTGAGTCCAGCCTCAATCTCGGCTATGAACTAATAACCAGGAAGAGAAACATTTCAAACTATTTCAATTACTACTTTTTTATTATTCATGAAAGTATTTTACCCGAGGCAGTTTGTGACTGAAATCAACCTCTTCGGGAAATGTTGAGCAGGGAAAGGCTTATTGAAGTTTATTTTTGTGAAGTGGACATTTGGAAAAAGTCCTCAGGGATGAGCTGCCAAAGACTGAATCACCAGCCTGAACTGAGTCTGGTCATCGTGCTGCCCAGTGGACTGGAGAGTATCACACAAACAGGGACGGGTTAAAACCAGCGGCCAGAATGTCAGATAAAACAGAAACACCCACACAGATGTGCAAACACAGCCGCAGAATTGTTTCTTTTTTAGTCACAAAGGTGTCATGGTCGTTAGTGGTGTTAAACCGTTTGCTCCACACTGCTTTGTTGCATGACCAATTACATTGCTTTTTAGTTATTCTGTTAAATCACCTGGATGCGCTGTGGGTTTATTGCCAATGACATTAGAACTACTTCATGAGATTTTTAAGCCTCTGTGATGTACTTTAGATTGCCAGAGAGTTAAAATAATAAAGTGTGACCTTACATTTCCAAACTAAGTAATGTATTGCCATATTTGGAAAGACATTTGACAAATTTTGAAAGAAATTCCTTAGAGAATTATTGATTGATAAGCAAAGTATGTTTACAAGACCTAAGGACATTGTTACCACAAAGCCTCACCAGTGTTTTTTTGTTTGACTGGATTTTTGTGAAATATTTACTGTATAAAAAAGCCCTGAGAGCGTTTTGGTTTATTGTGTTGACAAGTAGGCAGTTAACTAACTTATCACTTTTGATCTAAATCTAGTGAAGTCAACTTCCAGAGTGAGAAGACAAAGGTTTAAGGTTTCACAGAAGCCCCTGAACCCTCTCTTGAGATACTGAATTTTAAAACAAATGTTGACCAGAACAGAAGAAGAACTTGAAGTTTAAAGTATGACCTGCAATATCCAGTTGGATCATATTAGTGTTGTGTTGGATGTTTTTGGAAGGTTTTAAGGAAATCCGTTAAAGCGTTTATGTGATAAAGGGTGTTACAATTTGGCATTCACCAGGCAAGGCCGATCATAAAACTAGATGACATTGACCTTTGGCTTATGATCTCAAAATCTAATCAGTTTGTTATTAAATCCAGATAGCACGGTGGTCGAAGTTTGAAGAAAACCCATTGTTGATTTTCTGAGATATGAACTTCAGGAGGCATTTTATGGGCAAGCCAAAAATGAATACTCTGTCCTCAGCTGTGGCAGCACAGACATTAATAATATAAAGTTGCTTACATACACCTGCGTCAGCACAAATCTGTATGAAATGGCAGACGGTCACAAATCTGAGCTCAGAAGAGGGTGTCTAGTCACAACTCTGGGCTGATTATTTGATTTTCCTCTGCCTGATGTTCTTTTTCTTCTAAATGTGATCCTCCAGACTTTTAGAAAATCATTATCAAGGGATAAGAAAATAAACTTAAAGAGACTGTGAGTAGTTTCTAAGTAATTACAAAAAAGTCTCACTTTTAGATATATGCCTGATCGAAATACTCACTTATCGATGAGTTTTATAGCATCAAAATAGGTTATCTATAAATGCTATTCCTTAGCCTTCCGGTCGGGTCGGACAGGACTGGACTGGCCTGGATACTCTACTTCGGGAACAAGACAATTAAAACTAGAGCAAATTTATATTATTTTATTATTTATATTACACATCTTAGAGCACCGGGCTGTAATTAGCGATATATAGCCGGCTACAACTACGATAACAAGTTTTCCAAAAATTGCCTGTTGTTACACATCAAAAACTACCGCTACGTAACTAGAAAGAGATACAGTACCTCGGCGCTTTGCATCCTGTAAGTTGTTGAAAAAAGAAGTTGTAAAGCAATGCAGAGTTCGGATGAAGGTCCAAGCTGCATTTTTCACAACAAACACACGCTTTGGCTTGTTACATCTTTGATGCGTTCCAGTTGTAGTCAGAAGTAGGAATTTCCAAGTTCCGAGTAGGAAACTGCAACTGGAACGTTCCCCTAAGTTGGCATTTCCTACTGGGAACTCGGTGAAACCTCGCCACCCCCTGAGTTGACAATCAAAGATGGATGCCCCCAGTATGAACAGTTATTTAGTTCCTGTAATAATCAATTTATTTGCACTTCTGACTGGGGTGTGTCGCTGTAGATCAGCTGTATACATAGTATTGTTAGGCTTATATTTACAAAAATGTCGCCATAGTGATAATCACATTCTTCATACAACAACGCAGGGTGTGCTAACAACAGCTAACAATAGCCTGGTAGATCGGCATGTTTTTTTCTGACTTCAACTGGAACGCCGATAAGTCAGAGATGATGTCACTCCCAGTTCCGAGGTTACTGGAACGCAGCATTACGACAGTCGCCTCGCGTGCTCATGGGTAGCAGAGTCTTTATTTTGCCAGTAATAGATTCTCCTCATAGCACCTTTAAGTTAAGCTCATGCACTTCCTGCTCTCATTTTTCTAACTCTATATGGTCAGCATGCCGCCACCAACTGTGCCGCAGAGTGTCACTTCATGACACTTCAGAGCTGAACGTTATACTTAAGTCCAGGTAGATGACAGCTATATTATCTTTATTTACCTTCTGGGGTACATAACTATAATGCTGTGAGAGATAATGATAGACTACACACAGCTGTGTTATTATAGAAGTCATACTTATGTCAAAGTGGTCTTTACAATTTGACAGGATCTCATTTTAGAGCTCGCAGTGTGTTTTTAAAGTAATGTCAGGAGAATGTTGAGCAAAACCTGGGGGAGCAGTTCATTAATCCAGGATACGCCATACTTTCCATGATATGTTTGTTTTGTGTTCAATGTTGTCATGTGTATTGGTTGTGGTGGTGATGTGTGTGTACAGTGGAGAAGTGTGTACCCGTGGTGCAGTGGCAGAAAGTTGTTTTGTCATTATTCCATCATTTCATGAAGGCCTTTCAACACTGGAATCTCATCAGCATCCAAAGCAGAGATTAACTAATATGACTTCTGATGCAGTCTTATAAGAATGTTAATCAATCTACAAAGACAGGGTAGTTTGGATAAACCTACATAGTGGCAGTGAAACACTTAGATCTTTGTGTTTTGGGTAAATAAATGCTTTGAAATCCTTGCTTAAAAGGAAACAAAGAGTCATAATCCAGTTGTGAAAGCAATGGTTTGAATAATATAACCCAAGAAACAAAGATGGTTTTGCTTTCAAAGAAGAATGTCAATAAAAACATAAAGTGTTGTCAATTTATTGATTGAACTCTCTACTACTAGGGACTTATTAAGATTGTCTGTCTTTTCTAAGGCAGCCTGAATCAAGTTTTAAGAAGGACTCTGCATGGATTAGACTATGAATAGTTAAACTGGACAATAAAAGTGCACGCGACAGATATGCAGGTAAAAGGGGCTATTTTTTAATACATTTTATCAACGCAGCTATAAAGATCCAGTCAAATCCTCTGTCTGAAGTGCTTAATGAGTAGCTTAATGGCTGCTGCTTGCCGTTCAAATGTCCTCTGACCCAGATGAAGTCAAATAACATTGAATGAACTTGTAATTTAAGACATCAGTAAGCAAAGTAACATGATGGATGTGGATCAAAATTGGATATAGATAATGGTATTCTGAATGGCAAGATGAGATCCAAAGCATGCCAGATGCCTTACTCTTTCAGAAACGAATATGAATGATTTACTACCAGAGCATGTCAAGTCCTGCATGGACTTCTTCTTCCTTGCTACAGATCAGGATGTATCTAGATTTGCCTTTCTCCCACAGATACGCAAAGTAAAGGCACTGCTACTCCTTCGATTGCATCATTTAAGTTAAAATCACGTAGAAAGCTCAGTGAACAAGTCAAAAGTAGTTTCTGTGATATAAACATGTCACCCTTTACTGTTCTCTCAGATATTTTGGCAATTTTTTGATCCGAAACAGAGTTTTCTTTATATGGGTATGCTAATGTTGCAGCCCACAAAAGTTTTTCGTTTTTATAGAATCATTCAATTTAATTAAAAGTTAAATTGTAAAGCTCTCTTTTAGGTAGGGATGGAAATTGATGATTTTATCAATACCAATGCTGTTAATGATCCTGCTAATCTATCCAATTTTTTAACGATTCTCTTATCGATTCCTGCAGATTTTGCGAGTGGGCAAATGTTGGTCTGATTTTCAGTGGCAACAATGTCAAACACGTCACAGCATAGATATCTGCTTCTGCAAGTTGCTGGTGTGTCCACTCACTTAAGGTTGTGTAGTAGGTGCAAAGAAAATTAAGCTACAATTCTGATTTCTGAACCCTGTCAGTGGAAGGAATTGATAAGGGAATTGATAAGCAAAAAGATTAATGGTATCGATTCTTTGATGGAGCTGTCTCAACTGGAATTGGTTTTCGATTCCCATCCCTACTTTTAGGTTATAATAATAATAATAATATACTTCCTAGTTTTAATTATGACTAATGGAGTTGTCCTTGACAATTATTTTTTCTTACTGCTTCTTAAAATATCTATATAGTATCTACTTATTGACCCTGTTTCTGAAAAATGGTGGACTAAATGGTGGCACCAAACAGAAACATTTTGGTTTATTTGGGAACAGTTCTGATTTACATTTTGGGAAGGTTTCAAAATCTCTTGCTCAGGAAAACAAATCAAAGTCTATGATTCTTTGCCAGTAATGATAATTGTCTGTCACATTTCAGGTTAGTTCCCTGAAGGTGATGACCGACCACAGGATCTAGTTTTATCACCAATGCGTCTCCGGTAGCCCCACACATTAAACTTACGCAGTTCCTGACAGCTGTAGGGCTCCATGGCTGAGTGCCCTGGTCAGCCTCCAGATTGCAGCTTGATGGCTGCTTGATAGGAAGTTGATTGACTGACTGGCCGGACCTCCTGAGAGGCCTTTGAGCCGACGCTGTGACTGGCAGGTCAATCAGCCTCCCAGGCCCCCCTTTGTGGTTATCAATTATCGACCTTATGTGAGCAGAAACAGTCATCTCGTTCCTGCTCTGACACATCCTGACCTTTACCATCTCTTCAGCCGCTCTGATGACATAACCTTCTAATCCTGCTGCCATATCCAAGAAAAATGACACTGAATCAGCTCTGAGCCGCCATCATTTAAGGTTGATTGGCTGCGGTGTTAAAAGACAATGTGAGTAAAGGTCCGCAGGGTCTGAGAGGAGTCATTATGGAATATTTCAAGCCTTTTTTTACCTAACAACCTATTAGATTGGCTAAGGCTGTCATTCTTCTTTGGAGCTCTTTGAATTCTTATGCTTTGTATGTTCAAGTTTTTACCAAGAAGTGGAATCTCTGCATGGATGTTGGTGGGATGAAAGTTCAAGCTGTGGTGATTGGATTTTTAGACCACATTATGTCCCCTCTCTCACTTTTCTACCCTTTATCCTCCTCTTCCAGCTCATAGTGGGGATCATCCAGGCCGCAGAGCTGCCCGCTATGGACATGGGTGGCACATCTGACCCGTACGTAAAGGTCTACCTGCTGCCAGACAAGAAGAAGAAGTTTGAGACCAAGGTCCACAGGAAGACCCTCAATCCTACCTTCAATGAGCAGTTCACCTTTAAGGTAAAAACCACATTCAGTTCACTAAACCAACCCCTTTTAAGGCTTTAGAATTTTTGGTTCCACTGACAATTTGATTTGCATGCTGTGGTGAATGCTGGGAAGGTGTGGAGACAGCGACCAGCTGGCACATTAACAAGCTCCTGACAGAGTATCTCACACACAGAGAGTCTCACACACATACTGTGTCTCAGTGTGATTGGGATTGAGTCAGGCAGATGCACCAGCTCACTCAGGTCTTGACTTCTCCAAAATAGATACATGGCCTTCATCTGGTGGTAGATTAAGTTTTCTAAGGGTTCATGTGTTTGTTAAATCATTTATCACTGCTTTTGTGAAAGCGTTGCCAATACCTGACCCTAAACACTATATGTTAAGAAATGAATGAAATCAAGTGCTTTATGACAGCATAAACTTCTCCTAGGAAATGAAAGTAGTCATACTTAACCATTTTTTGATATTCTGCCTTGGTCCAGGATCTCTCCAAAATATTATTAAAGTGTCTTGCCCGAAAATCACACAGATGTTGATTTTGACATGCCTTTAAACACCCCTTTTAGCTTTTCTCATAACAAATCCATTAGAATGTAGGAGAAAATCCATCACAGCACTGTAAATGTACATTTGAATTGAAAATTAGTTCTGCAGCACATTAAGGCACCTGGACCAGCGAGAACAGCCTTGTCCAAAAACAAAACAAGACCGTCCCATGCTTTCTTGACCCAAACAACAGGAGGTACACCTCTTGAGCTTCATACTGCCACTGGCAAAATGAAAAAAATGGGCTGTGTATCTGTAATGTACAAAGCAGCTGGCCCACTCCTCATCCCTGACAAATGCACAGGCCCATTCATCAGCCTTTCTCTGCACTGCTTTGTCAGCCCCATTGAACCAGGCAGGCTCTCTGCCAGCAGTGCAGAAAAACTATAAATCCAGAGGAGGATCTAGCTTATGTTCTTGTGGATTTGATTTACACTTCGAATTGTCTTTACACAGTGGAGTAATTATATTCGAATGTGGGGAATTTAGGGGAGAGGCCAACAGTCCTGAACCTTTCTAAATAGTTGAGCACTCGTAGCATTTAGTTTAAACTTATGATCAGCAACATTTCTCCTGATATCAAAGCAGAGTTCTCAATGTATTTTACTAAACACATTTTCTAGCCCCCCTGGGATGCATGTTAGGACAAATAAGGAAGAAAAGCTGTTAAAAGAATCACCTCTAGTTAAATCAAGCTAACAGTAATGTAACATGAAATGGTATTAAATGGCTGAAATTTTGTTATTGATAACCCTACATACAGGACTTACTAGGAGCTAAGCTCAACAGTTTTTCTACTTTGTTTTGTCACAAACATGCTTTCAAGGGAAACATCGATATAGCGTTTAGCAAATAAAGTTAATTGTGTTCTCATTTGATTTAAATACCAACTCTGCTCAAACAAAATACATCTTGTCTGGGTGCTGCTTACCTCTTCAACTTATGGCTAAATTGATCCTTTCAATGGCATTGCCAGCAGTTTCTCCAAGTGTCTCTTATTTACATGAGCTTTATATTTGGTCATAAGTAGAGGCATTCAGGCATCAGAAGTAGAGATATTCTTCTTTATGTTGGGGTATATTTTATTTGGGTTAGTTGAAATCGAATGAACACAAGGTCAAAGTTAAAGGCAGTAAGGCATCTTTTGGTTGAAAATATGAGTGCTGAGTTTTTTAGAGCATCGATCCTTTTTGGTGGCATCAATCATTAAAGTAACAGTGATTGTATCAGTTTAAAACATGCTACCAAAAGGTAAAGCAAAATTTTGACTACCTTACTTTGTACTACATTTATCTCACTCTACGGGAAACAACCAGGACAGGTGATTATAAAGACCGTCACAGAAAAGAGATGACTGTGTCAGATTGTGTCAAGGACAAACTGAAGAGTCTTATCTCACCCGCGCTCTGTTTGTCTCGTAACAAGCCACTTCCATTTAATAACTTTTGTCCCAAAATTGATGGCAATACAGGATCACAAAGTGCTGCCAGAGGGCCCTGTTCACCTGTCTTTTACCTGTCCAAGGTTGTACGCCCGATAAGAGCGGCTGTCACGGCTGTTAAGAGAGGTGATTAATTTGGATGTAGAGTCATTCACAACTTTACAATCTCCCCACTCCAAAAACACTCACAACTCACTCCCTATGGCATGTAATTAACTTTTGAAACTTTGCTCACAATGTCCTGGAAAAACCTAAAACATAAACTTGCATAGAAGCTGTTTTTTAGGATCATACAAAACAGGTTTTCTGTTGTTCTTTAGTTTTGGTGTTATACACATTTTTTAGGTATTTCATCTGTTTAAAAGACAGTCATTTACTGTTAAGTCAATGAGGTCGCAATATACTAAGCATGTATATGTCTTTACTGTAGTCTTTTTTTCTTTAAAGATGAAATAAGCTAACTCGTAAAAATCTGCCCTGAACATGGCTGCCAAAATGAAGCTTTTAGGATTTTCAAATTGTCAAGTTTCAAATGACACTCTGTGTCCTAAAAAAAAAGGGGGCTGATGGAATCCAAGTCCAGTGTTAGTTTGTGAAAGTCCCATTGATGTGCATTAACAGACCAAAGTGGACCGTCATCCAATTGTCTGTAAAGCCAATACAGTCTATTATCCTCTATGGTTGGAGCTCCTTCCCTCCTTCTAGAGAGTTCCAGTGTGTATAAACTCTAACTACTGCTTTGTGAGATAACAAAATTAAAACACCCTAGTAGCAATAATAAGGCATATATTATATGACAATTCTAACTAATACTAACCATCTGTGAAAATGCATAAGTGCCTTATAAAGTGTAAAGTAAATCTTGTGAAGCCATTAAAGCATAAGTAAAACATGAAATTAAAGATAGAAAAATAAGCAATATATAGAAGTAAGGGAAAATGCAAGTAATTATAAAAGTAAATCATTGATTACAACATTGTTTATGATGAGCAAACCATCAATATTTTCTTTTACATTGTCCTGTTAAATGCTTAAGTTTTTGTCTTTGACACAATCACACTGACCTTCGCAGCACCAGGATATGATTTATGAAATTCAGACAGTTTCCTTATCCAATACAATATTTCACCTTTTTTGAAAGATAGTTCTCCAAAACACTGATGATAATAGGACAGATGTTGATGTTGGCACGAGGCAGGCACACACTGGAATGATCACCAGTCAATCACAAAGCTGACATACAAAAACAATCACTTGTGCAACACACTTACAGGCAATATTCTGCTGTGTAAATGCTCTATTTCATGCATCAGTGTGCAGAATCTTTAAATATCGATCAATCAATCAATCAATCAATCAATCAAACTTAATTTATATAGCACTTTGCATACAAAAAATGTAGCACAAAGTGCTTTACAAACAGATAGATTAATTAAATAAAGGGTTATGACCCAAGCCCACTCCACCCAGCCCTTGAACCCACCCACACTGCAATCCATACAGTGTTGATAAAAAGCATCATAAATAAAAAACAATAATAATGCACACAGCTATACCCAATACGTACTGAGGAAACGCCGTCTTAAAGGTTTAAAAATGACAAAACACTGGAAATTAAATAAATCATAAAATAAAATAAGAAAAATAATTTAAAAAAATAAGAAACATTAATAATAAATTGAAATGAAGTTAAAAAAAATAGAAGAAATAGAAAGTAAAATTAGCTAAGATAGAAAAGATAAAAAATAAAATAAGATAAATAACCATAAAATTGGCTGTAAGTAGAATATATAAAAACACTGAAAGGTAATTCAGGTAAAAGCTAGACTAAAAAGGTATGTTTTTGAGTTTGCTTTTCTAGACATTAACATTAGGTGAAATAGAGTTTAAAAGCACATTCACTAATGACAGAGTGTTTTTTAAAAAGGTGGATTTTCCCCATTAAGCAGATAAAAGAATTGTGGCTACTCCTTTCAACACTCCTGCTATAAATTTAATAGGTAATAGGTTTAATAGCTAGTTTTAGGATGATCTTCCATCACATAGGCAGCCTTTAAGATATCTCAAGTGCTTTCTCAGTCTCCTTTTGTATATTTTTCTCTCATGATAACAGAAAAGTTCCCAAATTGAGCCGCTGAGGAGAAAACTAAAGATATAGAAGTTTTCTCGAAGATGCGAGCAGTGCTCTGTCATTTATACTAACCACAGCATCTCTGCTTTGGACAAGCTCCAGATTGATACTAATGGTGTTTTCCTTTCAATGACACAGCAACCTCTTTAGCAGCCCTCCTGTCAGCTGTGTGGGCTGCAGTCAGTCAGTCAGGATGTTTATATCCGGTTCTGTCAGGAGAACTGACAGGGACGTTCTCTTTGAATTAGAATGAGCGTGGACGGATTAAACCTGGGAGTCAAACTGTCTTTATAAACATCTTTCAGGGTTAAAGCTCTTATATTCGGTGAGTCATCAGAGACAGTTCTCCTCATTCAAACTCTTTTTTGATCTGTTTTTTGTTGCTGTCCTCTTCAGGTCCCCTACGTAGAGCTGGGTGGAAAGACGCTGGTAATGACGGTGTATGATTTCGACCGCTTCTCCAAACACGATGCCATCGGCGACATCAAAGTGCCCATGAACAAGGTGGACTTCAGCCACATAACGGAGGAGTGGAGGGACTTGCAGAGTGCTGAGAAAGAGGAGGTAAGAAAGAAACAAATGGCAGAAGTCCGAAAATGTGAAATGAACTGAGTAAAAATCATTTCAGCTGCTGCCTGGCTTAGAATTGAACATCATGTAGCTGCAGTTCCAAGAGTGATTGTTATAAGTGAAACAGCAATGATTGTTTATTGTGTACACCAACCACAAATGCACTGCCACGGCCCAAGTAATCCATCTCTCCTGGAAATGTCACTTAATCAGATGTCCACACTTCCCCTTCAATTAATAGAAGTGTGACTTTCCAGGCAGCAGTTCAGGAGATTCAATTTTCATGGTAAATGTCACGGCATATAGCACATGTTGCCAGGGGAACCTCATTTTTAGCATTACTCGGCTATGATTTAAAGGTTAATTATAACAGTGGCGAATGGCAGGTGGTGTTGTTTGAGTTAGAGGGCGTCTGTATACTTCTTTAACATCTGGTCGCACATCTGCAAGCAACATTTTTACCCAAGGCAGGAGACGCCTGAGCGAGAAATGTTGAAGCTCAGTGGAGAAAAATCATGTTGAAACTTTAAAAATCTCTTCTTTGCAGCTTTGCTAAACATTTCATTATGAAATACTTCAATCAGGATTAAAATGAACACGAATTAGAGGAGTGACTCTTTTTTTTTTTACTACTTTTATGTCAAGTAAGGTAAAAAGTTATTAAGTTCTCACCAGATTCATCAGATTCTTTTATTAATAAATTGATTCGTGAGGGTGTGTACTACTGTACAAAGCGTGCTTTTTGAAGTCTGGTAATTTGTTACAGAGGATATGATGGAAATCAATAAGTTTCATTTTTTTGTGTGAAACTACTTGTGTACTACTTGTTCAGTTTCACAATGAAAAGAGAAGAGCTTGGATCACAGCAGCTTCGGGACTTGAGTGGATACTAGGGATGTAAAATAGTTAACCGTGGTAAAATTTCCCACGGTAATCATTATCGTGTCCTATTAAAATTACCGTTTTACTGTGTTTGATTACCACACTGCGTCAGTACCGCACGGTGATGCTGCTCTTTGACTGAAAAAGCCTGAACTACGAGTCTGTTCCTCGATGAAGCAGCCTCACGGGAGGCGCGTAAAGCAGTTTGCATTGTTTAGCCTCTGAGTCTGAGAGCTAAAGTTAGAGACACGGCGGAGATTTCCCTCTCAAAACAGACCCTGGAATCTGGTTGAGTGTTGACTTTTTACAAGGGTGCTTAGAGGAAACTGATGAAGACAGTCTCCCTGTCTAAACGTGAAGCGAAAGAAAAAGACATGCGTTGCTAAAACTGCTGTAACTCCTCCAGTAAATAAGCTGACCGAGCCGAGAGGTAGAGGGAGAGAGAAGATTCAGTGAGCCATACCTGAGAGAATAACAGGCGGTTTATCAGTATTCTCTGTTTAAATAATGCATAAATCTTGTAAATAATAGCATTAGTATCATTCTGGAGTGTGTTCTTGCCGTTCTTTTGCCGTGTATTTGCCGTATTATGGAAATTGATTGTCTTTTTCCATCAAAGTTCGTGTTTTATGGATTTAATCGATCGTAATTTGGAAATATGAAGGATATCTGCCATGGAAAGGGGAGACCAGAGGAGAGTCATGAAGGGGGCAAACTGCATCAGGGACTATCGTCAGTAAAATAAAAATAAAAATAAAAATACTCCTGGACATGGTCTAAAATAACGAGCTGTGACATGGACACTAATGCTGCAGGCAAACAAGAGTGTGTGAGTGTTTGTAAAATAGGTTAATGTTGTTCAATTGTTTCAATTGTTTAGGAAGAGAATCTTGTTTAAAGTTCATATCTGTTTTTTCTTTTCTTGTAATCACACACAGTTTAAGCATTTCTAACATAATAATG
Source organism: Scarus forsteni (assembly GCA_036419115.1). Taxonomy (NCBI): domain Eukaryota; kingdom Metazoa; phylum Chordata; class Actinopteri; order Labriformes; family Labridae; genus Scarus; species Scarus forsteni. The sequence continues at coordinate 7,418,880 of JAZDUH010000341.1, forward strand.
ACAAATACTTGTCAGAATTGTTTACTTTTATTTCTCATGAAAGACAAAAAAGAACCGTTATGATTATAATATTAAAGGGGTTAAAGAGGACATATCATGCTTGTTTCTCCTTTTCACTATGCCAGACTAGGATGCCTGTAAAGCATTTCTGCCCTCAGTACAAGTCATTTAGTTCCTTCATTACCCCACAATACTGTTCCCAAAATCCTCATTTTGGGCCATTATCAAGCTCTCGTTGAAACACTCGGATCTGAGGATGACCTAAAGTTACCTGGCAACGTCACAGCCCTTTGTGCTCTGATTGGTCAATTCTATGGGGGGTTGAGCCTACAATTGAGCCTCCGTGTTAATAATGATAATCATGATAATTTTGGTCACAATAATCGTGATACAAAATTTTCATATCACTACATCCCTAGTTGAGACACACCATTGTCATATTGCAGCTCAAATGCTACTATCCTCCATACATTATCTACTAATTCATTATGTCTGTATTTTTCTACCTTGTATCAAGTAAAAAGGGCTGCTGTGATTTACACTCGGTATGGTGGTCAACCATTTTGAATGTTTTGACCTTGACAGCTTTGTTAAGGTGTTGATAAAGATTTGTCTAAAATCACTTACAGACAGCTAAGGCTGAAGTTAGAGCAAGTTATGGATCAGGATCTTGAGTTGATATGTTTAAAACCAAGCAAGTCAAAAATGGAAGCAGAAACGTTAAGAATAAAAATCACAGATTCCAAATACAAAGAAAAAACCCTCTGTGAGCTATATATATTTAAACAGGGAGCCTATTCAAAGCCCTTAGAATAACTTCATCTTGAGACTTTACCTTCATACACGTACCATAATCCTCTTTACCTTTAAGGTCAAGCCAAAAGTAGCAGGTTATAAAACTGCCCTTCAAGTTGAAATGGCAGCCGTTGGCCTTTGCAGCTCCTAGAAAAACATAAAGAGGCGGGTCACTGCTCTTTGACGGACATAATTAACTGTCACTACACCCCTCACTGGCTTTCTACGAAGCCTCTATTTGTTGATTAAATCCATCAATATGCGACTGTTCAATCATTAGACTTCTAATGGATGATAAATGAAAGAATTTAAGACCTAAATACGGTGCAAAAACAAATGGCAACATTTTTCATTTCTGTTATTCTGCACGGGGGAAATAGTCCCTGCGTGAAGCTTGATGAGACCCCTGAAATAACACACTTGTCGATATTCAGGTCTGGTTTGCCTCTGATTTATAGTCCCTGCTGTAAGTGGCCCACACGTAAAAACAGGTGTGACCCGAGCTGGAGTTATCGACTGTCTGCTGCTCCCGGTGATAAGGGATATGGGGGAGAATATGAGTCGCTCTGCGCTCCGTGCATGATAATGAGGCCGTGTGTTGTGACGCTGATTTGAGAGAAACTGTGAAGTGATTGCAGACAGTGGGCGCTTTTCCAGGGAAGTGATGAGTGACAAAGAAAAGTGGGAGCTGATATTGGAAATAACTCGAAGCTAGACCAGAGAACAAATCCATTACAGGAGATTGGAAACATGGAAGAAGTTTTCATAGGTGATTGCTTACAACTCTGAAGCTATGATTGACAGATGTTTAGATCTAAATTTGATCAATGAAATGTTCGTTTATACCTTTTCTAAAGACATAAGGTTCAGCTTTTGATACAGTAGAAGTACAAAAACTCACTGATGATTTCTTGATTTCTAATATTTGATTTATTGTTAGCTTGTAAACATTTAAAGACTTCCCTCAACCACATTATGCCCAAATATTGTGTTCCTGACATTGTTTTTCATGGGGCATATTTTATGAGATCCTGCTGCCAGATGGGGAGCAGCAGTATAACCAAATGCTGTTTACTAGGCTGCCATTAGAGAGCAAAAGAAAGGTGGAGATGCTCACAAACTAATTTTACAACTCCTAACTAGAGAGACAACTTATTTTACTCAATATTTAGAATAATTTATTTGATTGAATGTTTGTGTAAGATTGTTGCTTAAATTTGAATGAAGACATTTTAACACTATGTATGCAACTTTCATTATGTATAAGCATCAAGCTAATGCGCTAAAATTTATTGGTGCTCCATCTGCGCGACATATTGTAGCTCGAATAGGATACATGATCCGTCTAAGGTCTGTCTTTTTGACCTTTAGAGATATAACTCAAGAAGCTCTAAATTAATATTAATGAAGTTTTTAGGGATTGTTGATCATGGCACAGGGAAGACGTTGTGATGTGAACCTTGATGCAGATCCTTGAACTTGTAATTGATTTGTGAACATTGCTAAATAGGGCAGTTTTCACATTTTTCACAGTCACTTAATAGGTTCTTCATAGATTTTCAGTGCATGTTGGTTGTGGCACAGGGGAGAGATGATCCTTCTTCCTTGTGTCAGGTAGTAGCAGTCAGATTAAGATAGCACAAACATTCATATCAGAATTTTGAGAAGCCTTTCTGTCTCCACTGTCTCTGCAATTAGCTGACACAGTGAAACTTCTGACGGCATAAATCCACTATTTGCTCCTCTCTGAGTTTTCTCTCTCAGATAGGGCTTTGTAGATGTATAACTGTTTTGCTTGTCTCCCAATTGGTCGCTAAATCCAATTCGAAAATAGCTGTGAATTAACCTGGCTTGGTTTCCGACACTCTCAGCTTATCTGCTTTATAAAGGAGAGGGTTAAGTTCCTTACCTGCTGGGGGATCATCGCACATGTGTGTGACATCGTATGGAAGAAGTGAAACATAACTGAAACAAAATTAGTTGTGACTCCAGCCTCTGTATGTAAAGTTTTCAAATGAAACTTGATTGACATGTGTTTGGAGTACATAAATTGTGCATTTTGGTCGTGTGTCATAACCAATTAAGAAACATGGTGTGAACTGACACTCTGCAGTGACTGATGTCCCTCTGGCAGTGTTTGCCTGGCTGTTTGTGAAACTTTTGTTGTAAGAAATTACTCTGGATTGCTGCAACTCGTTAACCTGCAACAGCCAATATTCCTGTTTATAAAAAATATCAGTTAAAGCAAAAAAAAAAAAAAAAAAACAGTGCAGTGCTGTTTTTGCCTTGCACTTGGGCTTACTAAAAATATTTCTGCCTTCATACAATAAGACAGCAGACAGCCGGCCCTCATAATGACAGTCCTTGTTAACAGCTTGTCCCGTAAATAGATCAGTGGGCTGTTTTAAATTAACAATATATCATGCCTTAGTTATTATTTTTTAAGCATTTATTGTGTTCTGCATATGGTGTTGGCAAATGAGCTTCTCATTATACATTATATAACAGATATCAGTTCATTATTTCTGTCTAGAGAGGAGCTTAATGTTGTGCTATTAATAAAGCAATTACAAAACCATTTTTCTGTGGCTCATTTTGTACATAATTCTAAATAATGCTGTAACCCTGTGTTAATAGGTCGTGTTGCAGCTTTATTTATATAGAAGCCAGACCCAAATAATCACCAGCATTAAAAAATGCAAACTGAATCCAGAGATTTGGTTGTCTTGTTTGCGCTTTGGAGGGGATTTTACAATCTATTTTTCCCCCTGTCTGGCCTCACAGTGAGCGTCTGCTACGAACACGTGATGCGGTGATTTTGGATTTCACCGCTTTGACTGTTTCTCACCTTCTGCAATGTCTCTGCCCATCCAACAGCAAGAGAAGCTGGGTGATATCTGCTTCTCCCTGCGATACGTCCCCACTGCCGGCAAGCTGACTGTGGTCATCCTGGAGGCCAAGAACCTGAAGAAGATGGACGTGGGAGGCTTGTCAGGTCAGGAAACATTTTAACAGTTGTGCTGATGTGTGTGTGTTTGCCCTTTGACTTTGCCTGTAAATGTACTAATATACTATGATTGAAAAGCTTTCATACTACTGGTAATCATGTTGGTTTCAACATCACAAAGGCACAGGCAGCCCTGGGTCTCCAGTTCACATCTGCACTCTTAAAACAAAAATACCACGTTAAATTGAAAACGTCGACAAAGTTTCAGCATCTGAATGCTGTTTAAACCAGCATCAGTTTAGCAGTGTGTGCCACTGCACAACCCTCATGTAAACTGGAGTTGGACGTCACTCAGAATAAACAGTTGTGCGCAGGGTGACGTTTAAAGCCTAAAATGATGTTCTCCCTGTTTAAATGAGAACACCTTTAAGTACAGCCTTATCCACACAGACTAACAGGCTTTGATTTTCAAAATGTTTGCTGTAAAGACGAAATCACTTCAAGAAATGTGTCTGTCCACACGAAAACACTGAAAACACTGTAGTGTATATTCCGCGCCTGTAAGTGGCGCTGTACAGACATATACCAAAGCCAGAGAAGAAGACATTAAGCTTATACGTAAAACATGTCCCATGTTATCAAACACTGGCATCTGCTAGTGTGCATGTCGTCTTGTTGCTCACAATGGTGGTAGAGAAACTGGAGATTTTGCTGTTAAAGCCAAAACCAGAATTAGAAGCGTGTGAACACGACACTGTATTCTGTCGTTGTTTCTGTTGTTGGGCTTCACACATGTAGTTTAAGAGATAGGTAGGGTGTTCGAAAACCGTCCATAATCTTTCACACAGAAACACAAGGTGGTATTTTAAGATTTATCCACTCTGGGGCCTGATTTCCAAAATGTGCACATGAAATGTTGTATCTGTGTGGACAGAATACATATGCAAATACCACTTTGGAAAATAAGCCTGAATTCATCACTGGCAGCCTTGAGTTTTCCCAAATGTGTATCTTTATGGGACCCAAAACACTTTTTCCACTGAGCTGTCTGGTTCGGTTTACTACAGTTTATCATGGTCTGGCTTGTGTTTCCACTCCCTTCAGCTGGGTGTAGGGTGTAAGCTGGACGATGATGGTTGGTATCTACATTTAACTCCCTCTGCAGTTCCTCTAAACGTCAGAAATACTCCATGGATCACTAGCTGCGTGAAATTTTTTTCTATCAAAGTAGTAAAAATACTTAAATCCATGGTGATTTAAAGACAGTGTGGTATGTTAATTTTACTTTAGTTGCTTTCACCATTCTTGTGACTGTTTATCAGGCTGTGTTTTTGAAAAACTGAGATGCCACAGATGAGTTATTTTGGTACCTTACTTTACATTTGATAGTAAAAACACCAATAATAGGGAACCAAATTTGACTGAGCTTGGATTACTTAGTGGAAATGGAGCTTTTTTGCCTGTGTACAGAAGCCTAAAATCCAGATAAAGGGTGCTCTTTTAGAAATATCTACTTGCATGTGGACATGGTCCTAATATTTAGGTTTTTTTTCCTGCTGTTGTCAGTGGGCTTTTCATGTGATTTTTTTTTCCTGATTGACATTTATGAATTTAGAGATGCTCCCAGCTTAAACTTAACATGTCAATAGATTAGGCTGTGTATCTGTTGCTGGTTGTAAGCTTTGTCAGTGAAAATAATCTTTTATTGAGTATTGGGCGTCTTGTTTTTTTCCAAATCAACACAAACATAAACTACAATGTAAATAACAGTATTGTTAATATGCTCACAACCATATCATTATTGCTTAAACGCTCAATATCTCGCCCAACCCAGAGCACACACATAGAGAAACAATGTTAAGCTTCAAAAAGAAATAACAGTAGCAATGACACATTTTTCCTCCCGCAGCGAAGCTCCAACAATTCATCCATGCAGCATTAAGATCAATAGATGACATTTCTCACAATACAGTCGAGCCTGAATAGCAGGTCTGATGTCATGGTAACAGAATGTGCCACAGAGGAGCAGAGGAGGGGTGGAAAATCCTTGAACATGCACCACACACTGAAACATGATAATAAAGAAACAAAGAGGGACTGATGATTCATAAAGAGACAAAATAAAGCTTCTCCTGCATCACCGTCCCAGGACAGTCACCTTCACAGCTGTGCTCGTCCTCCCACAGAAAGTTTGAATGTGTTTCTGTGAAGTGAAAATGAAGGAATCTCATTCTGTGTTTATTTCCTGTGGGGGTTCGTCAGAGATGTGGGCAGATTTGCACAGCAGAGCCAGCTGTGTGCACATAACAGTTTCATATCTAAACATACTGTAATGGCTCTGTAATTATAACATAAAATCACAAACAACTGCAGTTTATCCTGGAATAGATTTAGAAAGTTAGACTCCTGAATGTCAGTGTATCCTCCAACATAAGCCAGCTCTGAATTTTGTTTGTAGAACCTCCACTGCTTTGAGATTTAGCTTCTCTTATTGTCATTTATGAAATAAAGTCAACTGTTCTTACTGCTTTAAGGGTTTGGTTCAAATACTTCATGAAAATGTATCAATGTGACACATGTTAAGCAAATGTTGTCAAGATCAATCAATCAAGCTTTATTTGGATAGCACTTTTCTTACAGGACTTTTTAATAAAAAGTGCTTTACATGGGAAAAAAAGATACAATAAAATAACCATTAGTGAAATAAAAAGCAGAAAATGAAAACATAAGACCCCCGCAACCCCTTCCTCCAAACCACATTGAATATATACACTCACTTACTCAAACACACACAGACATAATAATGAAATTCTTACAGAAAACAAAATTAGAGGACTGAGGAAATGCTATCTTGAATTAAAAATAAGGAAACACAGGGGCCAAAACTAAAATATTAGTAAGAAATACTCAAAAATACTAGAGGGTAAGATAAGTAAATTTGTAAGTACATATATAAATACAATAATACAACAATATAAAATATAATTAAATTATAAATTAATTATAAAGATAAATAATATGGTAAAATGAGAAAGTGTAGCATCAAGTGCATAATAAAATTAGCTAAAATAGGATAATAAAAGGAAAAGCATTTAACAAAGAATAAGATTCCAAATAAAAAATATGAACTGAAGTGTAGATATAAAACAGAATAAAAGGGCTAAAATAAGTTAAAATATAACGTAAAATAATAATAAATAGAATAGAATAGAAGATGCACAGTCACTAAAAATTTAATCCCAACAGCACAAATCTGTGGAGGTAGAATTCTTGTAAAATGCACTATCAGGTCCTTAACCCAACCCCTGCCTACTTTTCACAATTTCTTTTTCTTCTTTTTTTGTTTGCAGTGTATTAATGTTTCAGTTCTGTATTCAAATAGTGAAATGTCAATTCAAGCATTGACAACACATATTCAGTAAAGTTAAGAAATATGATCAGGCTGGTTGGTTGTAATGTTTTTTTAAATTCTTTTTATAATTTTCAAGTCAGTTCAGTAAATATTTACTCTGTTCTTTTCTTGAATATCTTGCACCATAAAACAGATCTTTTTGATGACATGTCGGGATGTGTTATGTTGCTAAACCTTCAATTAATAACAAGTCAGATCAGATTTATCCCTAACAGATATTTATATAGTGAGTTTTCTTTCTGATAATCAATATCTGTAAATTCACAGTGATATAGCTATGATTTTATAAGATTTATAATCCTTTTTCTGTGGTGAAAAATACAGCAGTGTGGTCTAAGACTTCCAGCTTGATCTCAAAAGGGAGTGACACCTTCAACAGACAAAACTTAATTCCTTTGCTGGTTTTGTCCTCCAGATTTGTACTTAATATCTTTATTTTGTCTTTGTTATTTTCATGACTGAAAATAACTCCATAGAAATCATCTCTTTTCGTGCTGGTGGTCTTGTTTGCTAATGTGCATCAAAATAAGGCATCTAAATGTCACTCTAAGCAGTTAAAGTATTCTGATGGGACCTTACATTTGAAATGAAATGTTAAGAGCATGCTCCATCTTTTTTATAACAGCACCAAACAGAAATAAGTTTACAGTTTTGATCAAACACACTCGACACACAGATCCCTACAGCTCACACCAAGAAATATAAACACAAGTTCACACAATATAACACCCTCTCGTCCTCGTCCTCCCTCTGCTCTGACTTTCTTCTGTGGTTTCATCTGATATTCCCCGTTGTGCACTTCCCTCCCGCTTTGACTCTTTCTGCTGCAATTACCATACACCTGGGTCCACTCGCTTTCTGCCTGACAGCCCGGTCTCTCCGTATAAATCGAGACACGGAGCGGTACAGTAACACATTAAAAGCTCAAAGCCCTCTTTCATCTATCAGACCAGCGCACACAAAACCATTTGGCATGGAAAAACTCCCCCTCCCCCTCCCTCCAATTTATGCTACTCTCACCTGTGCCCATTTGCATCGTGGGATTGTCAACATTTTAGTTCTCCGCCAGAATGAAAAGGGTGTGAATCAGCTTCACTTTGGAGTCCAGGTTTCTCTTTAACAGAGAGCGGGGGAGGCCAGGCAGTTTGACACCACACGCTGTATGTCATGTATAATTGGAGCATGTTTTATTCGTGTGCACTGATCCGTGGGTCTCACAGTGAATTATTAGCATAGCATAATAACACTGTGCATGTTTGTAACCACACCGAGCTGTCAAAGGATTATAGTGTTTTAAAAACCTGATTAATCCCTGAAATTTGATTGTTTAATGTGATTAGTTGTATATTCAAAATTGGTAATTAGGAGTTTTAAAAGCAAAAAATTTAGCCCATATTGATATCATGAGGAAATGACGTTTGTAAAATCATTGTATTACAATGTTAATGGCTTTAAATTAGTGAGAATACACAATAACTTTCTGTTTTTTCCAATAACTGTACTGTAATTATGTTAGGGTTGCTGTGAAAACATAACTAAGTCTAATTTTCATCTCTGCTACTGTGAACAACATACATATGTTATATCATATGCTGTAATATTCTGTAAAATCACATAAACTTTCCACAGTACTTTACTGTGAAATTACTGTTGTATTTTAGCAGTGTATGCAGATACCAGAGTGTAAAGATATTTATATAATTGTGTTATCTTTGAACCAGTTTTACACCAGTGCTACCACAACTTAGACTAGAGGTGGGGGATAGCTTTGTGTAGTCTGAAAAGTGCAGCACTTAAAACTTTTTTGTATTATAAAATTTGTAAGATTGTATAACAGAATGGCTAACTTAAAGGGACTGTGAGGAGTTTCTAATTAATTACAAAAAAGTCTCACTTTTAGATATATGCCTGATCAAAATACATACTTTAAGATGAGTTTTATAGCATCAAAATAGTTTATCTATAAATGCTATTCCTTAGCCTTCCGGTCGGGTCGGACAGGGCTGGACTGGCCTGGATACTCAACTTTGGGAACAAGACAATTAAAACTAGAGCAAATTTATATTATTCGGACACGTCTTAGAGCACCGGGCTGTAAGTAGAGATATATAGCTGGCTACGACTTATATTTACAAAAATGCTGCCATAGTGATAATCACATTCTTCATGTGATATTTGTGAACAACAACGCAGGGCATGTAACAACAGCTAACAATAGCCTGGTAAATCGGCATGTTTTTTCTGACTTCAACTGGAACGCAGATAAGTTGGAGATGATGTCACTCCCATTTCCGAGGTTACTGGAACGAAGCATTACGACAGTCGCCACATGTGCTCATGGGTAGCAGAGTCTTAATGTCGCCGCAAATAGATTCTCTCCAAGATTGTCTGCATATAGCACTATGTAAGTTGGGCAGCAGGGGGTCATCTTGAAAGAACCGTATACTGCATTAGGACACAAGCTCACACTCAGCTTATGGCAGAAGTAGTTTGCCCTTCTCTGTACTGTGTTCCAATATTTTTACGGCTTAGAAATGTAGGACAATCATTATGAGTGAAGTTCAGAAAGTTAAACCAGAGAGTGACAGAACAAAGAGCCGAATGATGTTGCTGTTACACAGGAGGGTTCGGTTGTTATTTTATTTCATGGCTTCACTTTCCCATTATTGAGTTATCATCTTTTTAATCAGTAACCCATTCTACATATATCAACTAGTATGCTATAAATAAGCCTCCTCAAAGTGGACCTTAAGCTAAAGTTCAATTTAATGAATCTAGTGCTTTATTTTTCAGCCTTAATCTCTTTGCAAATGACAAATGCCAACAGCCCTCAGCACACGCAACCATAATATACTCTCCATCCCAGTTTTGGTCTGTGCTACCCATTCCCTGCTCTGAGAGTGTGGGCTTTAAAGTGTAGCAGATGGATGAAATAATGGGCAGGTCTGTAATAACAATAATTAGCCTCTGTGCAGCCACAGCTTAAGGAGGAGGACATGTAATTGATGGCCTGGGATCAGCCTTCTCCTCTATTGTCATCCTGTTTACCATGCCTAATTATGGCTCACTGAGGAAGATGTGGGTATTATCATTAACTAATATATAATCAGAAATAATTCTTTTGATTGGCTCCTCCTGAAACATCCCTACTAATTCAGATCTGCACTCTTGCTATTACCAATACAGATTAGATGATGTAGTTTTGAAAACTGAAGTTGAGTTTTGAGTCCTGATAGGATTGTTGTTGCTCTCAGTGCTGAGCAACATGTTCTTTAGCTGTCGCCTTAATTTATCTGTGCAGTGCAGGCACATCGCCCCTTACTATTGTAACAGACCAATTAGCAAAGGAAAGATACAGTAGATGAGTGGATTTTAAAAATGTATATGAAAGTGGCAGTAAAAAAAACTCTTGTCTTGCTACTGAGAGGTTTGTGTTTGAGCAGAGTGTATAATTTTTATTATCCTTTCTTTAGCTTTCTTAGTGACAAAAAATAAGACTAATGATTCCAATTTAAAGACAATGGTTGTCCATTGCAGACTTGGATCAGCATGCTGTAGATGTCTCTGAGCAATTAGTTACCGTAAATGCATAAAATATGGAGCAACTGAATCATAAATATATGTTTTAAATGTGCAGTGTGTAAAATTTGACATTATTTGTTGGTGTACGAAATCAACTGATTCTATTTGCATATATTTTTGTAGAAAGCTAACATTTCCTCAAATATTTATTTAATTTTCGAAAGACGGAAACACAGGCCGAATAATAATAATAATTTGGTTAATGTTGCCACAACGACATGTAAAAATGTGTAAGCTGGACCTGATACTGCTGCCACTCTGTGCCATTTTTTGCTGCTTACTCCATTAGTCTCTTCCTGCTGTTCAGTCTGTCACCCAAACTTTCTACAGTAACTCCTATCCGACCCCATAAATAGCATCTCTCCACAGTCAATGGAAAACAGACGTCTACAAGCTAAATGGAGATTCCCTGTGTCCTTTGTCCACCTTCACTGCCACCTCTCTTTTAGATTTAAGGACTCTGGTCAACAAAATGTCCCACCATGAGTTGTTTTACTTCACAGCAAACCAGTGTTTCTGTTTCACTGATAAATTTTCTCAGAACAAGGGGGAAAAATGCCTCTGAAAGCGGAAGGAAAGAGCACCCCAGAAGGTTTTGCGAGTTCTTTTTCTTTTATAAACATTTTTCTCTCTCATTATGTAATTTTTTGCCAGTGAAGGCAGGTGGGGATGACTGGGTCCCTACATCTTGACTCATCTTTGGTTGTTTTGCTTACTTGAGAGCCCATTGACTGACAGATTATATATACTGTATATCATGCCTTTAAGATACAAGAAGTGTGCCTTTGTGAAAATTAAAAGGTTTTTGGGAGCTGTGCTAACATCAGGCAGAAGGAAACAACCTTTTGGTTGATTCTGGCACATTTACAGAAATGTTTAATTCATTGGGCCCTAATTTTGTGGTGCAGCGCATGGGGCACAGAGCCGGCACACCCCGCGCAGTGTTAATTTTGTCCGGCGGTAGACCGTCTGCGCAGAGATGGGTGTAACGGCGCACCAGGGGGAGGTGAAGGCGCACCAGGGGGAGGTGCCGACAGATTCATGTTGGCGCAGTGACAATTTTGTGCCAAAAATCTGTGTGGAAATGCACTGAAAGCTCGCCAGCTCCAATCTGGTCTATTCCTGGCGCAGGCGAAGCGTACCCTCATCTATAATTTGGTGACAGGCGCACATGTGCGCACACATCACCAAACCCTCAGAGGCAGGTTTCCAGAGTGTTAGGCACATTTTAATGAAATTAACAATCACAGCAATCAATGTTTAATGTAACCGTCTGAACCAGCATATACATTTGTATCTATATTAACTGTCCCATCACATCTGATGTCGGATTAAAGCCGTTTGTCATAATGGAAACTTGACCTGACGGCAGCTGGAAGTTGGATGCACATCTTACAAGTCAACAATAAACAGCCTGAACATCTGATACTGAGTATATATCTGACTTCTCTCATTTCATTACATTCAAAGAAAAGAGGGAGAAAAAAGAGAAAACCAATGTATGTCACGAAGGATTTACTATATTCCTCTGTTTTAGTCTTTATTTTTAACGTGATCTCAAAAGATGGAGTACATTATTGCAAGGAGGATGAGGCGGAGATACCGGGTGAATATACAGTATTTCACCAAAGATTCTGCTATTTGGCGATGACGGACCAGGAATGCATGCCAGCTGCCGTGTGACTGTCTCTTAATTTCTTACTCGTATAAATGACAAAGGAACAGATTAAACCGCAGTTTACTGAAAAGTAGGTTTTAAATTTCAACATGTGGTTTTATACTTAAGACAGCGATAAAAAGCAGCAGCAGGTAGAAGTAATGCTTTCCTAAAAGTATATCCTTTTATTTGGTGCAAGGAGGAGTATAAATTACTTTTATTTGTACAAATCAAATCTGATCCGTTCTGTCTGGTTGGCTGAAGGACTGCGCTGGCCAGTCCATTCTCTGACCGTTGCTGAAGGACAAGGTCTCCGCTACCGGGTCTTTCCAGCACACTGTAACCGCGGTGGCGAGGATCATTCAGACCATTTAGACGCTGCGCCTTGGCTGCAGCACATGTAAAGGCAGGAGAGGCGGCCATTTGATTGGTGAAGACAACACTCTGCTGTGTTAAACCCACTCACGCCTTTTCTCCTCCCTCTCTGACACTTGCGCGGAGGGCAGGACGGAGGCGTGGATGCGCCTCTCTGCGCCTGGAATGCGCCTCTCTTCCCACTGCAGGAAACTTGCAAAGTGCGATTGACACACGCTCTCGGCAAGGCGCAGACGGGGCGCAGGGCAGGTGCGCCGCGCCTGCGCCTGGTCTACGAAGTTAGAGCCTGTTGTCCCTCTAGTGTCCCTGTTTCCTGCATATAGCGCTATAGGTTTGGCATAGAGCCCCTGTCACCTTGTGTGAAGTGTGGACAGTGACAGACAGAAGGAAAGTGAAAGTCAGTGCCATGGAAAATGACCAGGAAGGGCAGAACCTTACAGGAAAAGCTGGAAGGTGATTGAACAAATGATTGGCTGTCTCGGTTATTGCAGGCCAGTCAGAGGCATGTGGCCACCCCTTTTTTCTCCACAACTAGACCATCCTTGTTGTTATTGCTTTTTTGTCCTTCTAAAGATGTTGATAAGCCATGTTCATCCTCTGACAGGGATCAACTGTCTCAAATTGAAGCTTTGTAAAAAGGAGTTGCTTTGTAACAGAAAAGGAATTTGGCAAATCCAGCTGCTTATGGCTGATGCAGTTAAACTCAAAAGCCTTTCGTGGCCTCTAGAGCATCACAGGTGTTGCTGCTTAAAACCACAGATAAACCGCAGTTTACTGAAAAGTAGGTTTTTAAATTTCAACATGTGGTTTATACTTAAGACAGCGATAAAAGCAGCAGCAGGTAGAGAGTAATGCTTTCCCTAAAGTATATCCTTTTATTTGGTGCAAGGAGGGAAAGTATAAGTACACTTTTTATTTGTACAAAAGCTCAAAGTACTTCAAGACACCGCTGTGTATCCTTGCCATGGTGCACCATCATCGGTGATTCAGACTCAGAGGTGTGCTGGATACAAAGGCTAAGTGTCCCAGAGAACGAGGACAAACGGCTTTATAAAGGTGATAGCTGCAAAAATGTTTTCTCCCGCCCTCTGAAGACTTCCCAGAGGACTTGGAGGCAGCATATAACCAGGTAATGACCCACAGTGAGGGAGGTTATGAAAGCACACAGGCGCCGTGTCCGTGGTAATGAAGCTGCACTGCCCCGACCCGATGCTCCCGCTCGCCATCAAACCTCTTTGCCGGAGGGTTTATTTGTTTTGTTCCTGCGGCTGGTTGGACTGAGAGGTTTTCTTCCAGTGGGTAAAGAAACAGGCCGGCAGGGTCATTAAGATGATGAAGAGGCCCTGAGAGAAGAAAAGAGAAACTTGTTTGGTCAGAGTCTATTTCTTACAGACCTTGTCGCTGCTGAAGATGATGGGAGGCCGATAACTTTAGTTGATAAAGAGTCTCTTTTTAAAATTTCAACTGAACTATACAGACTTCACCCAAATCTTGTGGAGCCAGATGATTTGCACCGTTCATGTTCGTGTGCTTCGTGTGCCACTCAGCTGTGATCTGGGTGTGTATAACTAAACCGACAGCCGCCCCCGGGTGCACCCACCGTAGCAAATCCAAAATGATGTGAAGAAAGCTAAGATGACAGCCAGGCTATATTTAACCCTGTCTGTATTGGTGTTCATTTGGCACATCTCTGCGAGCCTCTGAAGCAGCCACGCTCCATGATCACGGACATTTTTGTTTGGTGGATCAGTGCAAAAACTGGAATTGAACTGAGAGTAGAGGAAAAATCAACAGTTGGGGAAATTTCTTTGAGTTATGCTTAAATCATTTGAAAGAAAATTACTATGATTAATAATACTTTTGAATAGCTGAGTGAGCTAATTACTGAAGCATTAATGAAGCATCTATTGACAATTTGTTAATTAATCAACAATGTTTTATAACTATCAAGTTAATTATTAACATATGTCTACTTAAACATAATACAAATGCTTCACTAATGCTCATTTGGCTCATTGCTAAACCCTGCCTTCCAACGCCACACACCAATCACGTCTAGCAACCACTCAAACATGCAGCTTGTGGACTCTTACAGAATAACAACATGAATGTTGGCCCCTCTGTGGTTTTCTTGATATTCTTACAGTAATATATTTCTCTTACAGAAAAACAACATGAATGTTGGCCCCTCTGTGGTTTTCTTGATATTCTTACAGTTCAGAAATAGAGAAATGTTCCGACGATGTGCTTGGGGCAAATGTAGTACTGATATGAGGTTTCCTGAGGGGCGACAGAATGGAGTGAACTTTTAATCTGGTCCGTAAACCTCACATAAACACAGCAAACTGTGGATTAAACTGTGTAGTCAGCTCAGCAGAAAGATCAACAAGGATGTCTACCTCAATTCCTACTGTATTCTGCTTTGTTCATTCATGAACATTCCCATATCTCAGATTCCAGATGTTCTTTGTTGGTCTGTTATTTTAAAGTGGGTTATTTTTAACTACCACTCACGAATACCAAAGCAAGACAATGCACAGTTTTGAATAGAAGTATGAAAGTATGGAATAGACTTCCATCAGACATCACAAGTTTAACCAGTAAAACTGTTTTTAAAAGAGTTTGAAGAAATGTCTTCAAGATAATCTGAACAGTTTGTCTATTGAATCACTTAAAGTGACATGCAGAATATTGTAATTATCTCTTAGAAATATTTATACTGTAGTTCTGTCTAATTGCACTACATTAGGTGGAATCATTTATTTATAAAAAGTAAAATACAGTTTCATTTGTAAAATTGCATCATATACAATTACACAGTTTGTAAAAAAATGGTAAATAAACCTCATTATGAAGCCAACTTTGCTTCGTGCCACATTAAGCTAATCGTTCCTCATGTTGGGGTAAGTTACACCCTTGTCATGTTATGTTATAACTTATTTCAGTTCATTTAAGTGGAGATTTTATTTGATTATCTGGTATTAGTGTTAACTGTAAGACAGAGATTATTTTTTATAGTGAACCCAACTAAATACCACATGACAAGTACTGGATGTCTATAATGCTAATGCTAATGTTATTTACCCAGAGCAAAATTTGTAGTTCAAACAACATTGGCAAGTTTGTGCTGATACAAAAGTAACATCTTTGGTTTTTACATTTTTCTGTGTTTCCCCAACTCCCCCCTAGCTTCAAGAACTTTTGCTCCTCATGGTTCATTAAAGAACTAGAAAAGCACTCAGAGAGCGCAGACCTCCACCAGCACCACAGTCCTCTCCCATATTGTGATTTTTACCATAAATATTAGTCCTACCTTTATTTCATGTAAATATTCAGATTCCTTGACCGTGAAACATATCATTAGCAATTGGTTTCATAATGATATTTATTTTAGTAAAGTAGTTATTCACGAAAATCGCCTTTTTCATCATGGCGGATCCAGACGCTGATCCGGATCAACACCAAAATTGAATCACTTCTTCCTTTTAACATGCTGAACATTTCCTGAAAATTTCATCAAAATCCATCCATAACTTTTAGAGTTATTTTGTTCACAGACGGACAGACAGACAAACAAACTCTCCCGAAAACATAACCTCCTTGGCGGAGGTAATTATCTGACAACAGTGCTGATCTTTGACGGTCTCTGAAAAGGGAATGAGTACAAGGTGAGGTTTATCCCTTTATTTTTAAAAATGTTATTTATTAGGGAAGAGAACAGGTGAAAAACAGAATACATACACCATACATACACATAACAATGAACATTCTTCCCCACTTTTCAAATAATTTTTAACAAACCAATAAACAAAATTAACAGTGTCTCTGTGCAAGGTAAATAAGTAAAAAATATTAATAAAGGAAGGCTCTAAATTGTCAAATAATAACAACCCATTGAACAAAACATACTAAAAAAGGACAAGAAGTAAAAAAGAATCTCTCTATATTTATATATGTATATGTAATACACAGATAAAAGTTTCATCAATATGATTGATGAGTTAAACAATACTGATAAAAAATAACTTAAAAAATAACTTTAAGTCCTTTAAGCTTTTAAAGAGTATCCCTTCACATGTTGAATATATTCTTCCACGGCATAGTGGAGACCTTCTTGATTGCTTACATGCAAAAAAAGACCCTTCCATTCCCAAAAATCCAGTTCAGCATCCTTTGATAAGTCTTGGACATTGTCAGCTGCCATTGTTACTCTGCACAACAGAATATTTGTTTGTGTAATTACAGGAGACGGGACTTAGTGATTTGTGCTTTGTTATATAGTTATACTTGTAAGGAGGAATCATAAAGTTTCAGTTGTGAAATTATGACTAAAACAGTCCGAGTGAGTCTCAGCTGGCATTCATTCACCACATAAAAATAAACAGTAAATAAACACTTTAAAATGAGACAGCTTTAGTGGCTCTACTCAACTCATCACTGAGCTCAACTCTTATCCTTAAACCTGCTTCCAGCCTCCTAGGGGAAATATAAGGACTGCTGATAGTGCATTACCTCATAAAACTATGGCCAATATCCAGGACTCAGATGAGTAACCCTCGGGAAAACGTAGGCGAGTCTCTGTGCTGTACACATATGTGAGGAGGCATCAGAAGCGCTGGCATTCATCCATGAAATAGGGGAGATTACACCCGTCTGGATAAGACAGCAAAATGTGCCGGATATGAGGGACAGCGAGCTTCCCCAAAACTCAATAAAGCCCAACTCTCATCTGCTGGACAGAAAGATAAGAGGCGTCTGCATAGCACTGATGTGGCGCCACAGGTGTGTTTCTTTTTTTTTAATCCTGTGAATGGGTTATCTTGCATAATCCCATTCGGCCTTAGTCATGTGTTTATCCAGGCACAGTAACCAGTGGAGGCAGGTACAGGACAGTATCTTTGCATTGTTGCTGTTTTTAGTCAGAAATCTCTACAGTAGGGGTTAAGTGTATCTCCTAATGACAGCAATTTTCTTTTCAAGTTTGCATATGAAGCCTTGCTTTTGATGGCCTTAGGTTTGAGAGTGGGTCTTTTGTTCTTGTTTGTTCTTGATTATAAAAGCACTTAAGAGTCAGCATATGCTATTTTTCTTATTTTAGACAAGTTGCATTAGTAAGTAAGCTTCTGATTGCAGCAGGGTAGATGAAAAATGCTCTTTCAAAAATAACAAAAAGCAGTAACATTCAGAATGTCAATGAGATGACTGTTATTCACCTATTTTTAAACATGACAGACAACAAATCTTCCTTTTTGATGAAAATTAGTGGCTTCTCTTCCCTCTGAATCATCTAATTGTGAGAATAAGGACCTGTAGCTTTAGCCTCATTACTCCACAAGACCCTCTCCATATAGATCTGCAAAGTTCCTCCTCACTTTAAAGCTACTGCAAAAAATCCATCCCTTTCCAACGGCCTTCAATTCAAACCAACCGTGGACCTTCCTGCTTTGTTGAACTTTTATATTGTCTTTGGATATTATATTGGATTCATTTTTTTAAAAATTTCTTGTCTGCCCTGAAATGTTGTGCTTTCTTGTACCACTTAGCCATGTCTAGCCATTTTAGTTTGCTTTTTTCCTTTGGTTATGATCTTTCGTCAGCACGTGCAGTTTTTAATTGTGCTTTATTATTATGCTCTGACCTGACTCTGCTTAGCTTGACTTGACAGAATGCTTGTTTTACCTGGCTTACTTGGACCACAAAGTCATCAAGAGAAGCATTTTTAACTATAAGAGGACTTAAACAAAATATAATGTCAGTAAATCCACTGATATTAAAAGCAGAAAGTGCTGGACAGTTTGAGTCCCTTAAATTAACAGATGGACTTGTTTGTCTGAAATTGTTAACTTGATGATCACCAGAGTTTTTGGTTCCATACAACCAAAGCTATTGTTCATTCACAAAGCCATCTTTGGTAAAATTCCTGACTATCTTTCGTCCTTATTGGTCTTGAAGGATAGATTACATAACCTCAGATCAATGAGCTTTATACAGTTTGTTGTTCCCATAGTCCTAACTGAATTGGGGAAGCTTTGCTGCCATTCTTAGTCAGGTCTCCTTTGGAAAAGAGATCTGCTGATCTCAATGGGACTAACCTGGTTAATAAAGGTTAAATAAAAAATACAAATAAAAAAGGAAACATCGACAGGTCAATTTATTTGTGGCAATATTCCTTGCGGCAATAAGGAAACCAAAAAATGCGTTTCAGTGAAGGTCCTAGCAATCTTTCATCATCTTGAAATGTGGTTCTAAGCAAGAGTTTTTCTTAAAAACATACAAAACAGAGGATAAATGTTTTAAAGGTCCCCATGATCATAAGTCTGTTTGACAATAGTCCTCTGAAATATTTAAAGACCAGGAGGTGTGTGTTAGTAATAATCCCCACATTGATTGGTTTTTCCAGAAGTCTGTTTCAGCAAGAGTCCTTTGAAATGCAGTTAAACCGCATCGGTCTCCGCAGTGATTGGTTCAACAGAAGAAGTAGTTCAAATGTCCCCATTATCAAAAACCAGCTTCAACAAGAGCTCGCAAAGGGCCATGTAGACAAGGTGTGTCCATAAAGGTGTCCACAACGACAGCTAACCCTTCAGTTCGTCACAAAGTAACTAAGAGCTCTTGTTTAAGTCAGTGAGATTACCCCAGAATTGGCATTTTTTCGTCAGTCCCTACACTAATACGTAAAACAGAGGATGTGCCATGTTAGCAAACAACTAACAAAAATGTGTTTCAAGCGTCCTCACGATGGGAAGTGTGTTTCAGGAGCCCCCAGAACACTATATAGACAAGAAGATGTGTGTACATTTGTAGGGTCTGACATTATAGGAAAACAGGTAGAGATTGTTATCATGAGTATGTGCAGGCACGTTGAAGGAATCCACATATTAACTCCAAGAAGTTCTTATGACAAATGCAACGCTGAGCCAACTTGGCCTGTTCAGTCGCCATTTGGATCAGTGTTGGGTAATCATGACCTGGATGACTAAGAATGTACACAGAAGACAAACGGCATAGCTTTGTTGTTCACAATCTTAATCTGTGGAAGCTGTTACCTTTGATTACAGCAGATTACATATATATCTTCAGGTATGGCCTGTTTTTACACACGAGGCACAACCTTCATTCACTGTTTCTCCATCTCAGCACTCCAGCATCTCTCAGCAGGAGAGCAATATTGGACACCCACTCCATTAGAAGCCTGTCACTTTTACACTCATGCCTCTGTCATCTATTTATTCTCCCTGCTTTCCACCCTCTTACTCTATTTGTGTGATTTTGTCTCTATATTTGTCAGCTGCCCAGGATGAGCCTGCCAGTCAGCAATCAAGTCCTTATCCCTTAAATTGGATAAAAGATTAAGGGGCTAAGCTGGTTCTGTGTGTGTCTTGCTGGATTCCAAAAACTAAAACAGACATTTTCTGCTGTAGCACACATAAAAACATGGAACTTTGTGCATATGGGCTCCAGAGATAATTCGGATTATCAGGGCAACTAGTGTAACAACAATTAATTATAAGCTCTGATACTATATCGTACTTCTTATTCATTCAGCTGCAAAGCTCCAAGGTTCATGAGTTTAGAGAGATAATATTAACTTCAGGCAAAGGGCTGCCTCATTAGTATCCATAGATTATTCAATTTGTGTTCTTCCCAAGCAGCATGCTATCTAAGATGACAGACTTAAAGTTTATTTGTTTTCATCCTATGGCTGGCATGATGACTGGTTGAAAGTTTAGTTTATAAAGCTTCAAAAGACAAAACAAAGTTTTGAGCAATCTGTGGATGATTCTCAGATTTAAAGTAAAAGTTCTGTTTTATGTCCACTGGAGTCAAGCACAGCATAAGCATAAGCAAAAGAGAAAGTACAAAGGCATATCTTTAACTCAGGAGAACACAAGAAAAAGCTCATCTATAGAGAAACTTTCACAGAGATGGTTTTAAAACTTTTGCAGGTTTTGCATTGCTTAACACTTCCCTGAGTTAGGAGCAAAGACAAGAATCAGATTTTTCAGCTGGTGTCGTTTTATGCAACTGGTGGCATGAGTGCCATTCTTGCTACCTTAATGCAGCCTGCCAGTTAGTTTTAAATATCAGAAAATATATGTAAATGAATAAAACCTTGCAAAAACTGCCATGGGCACTGAAAAATTGTAGTATAGCTAAAACTAGAGTTACAATTGGCTTTAATTGTCTCTTTGACTCTTGACCTTTTGTCTAAATAGAAAAAAAATTCAATTCAATTTACTTTGATAACCAGTTAAGACTTATATGATATATTGTATTATATTCTGAGGTGCATAGTTTCCTTGTTGGTACTCTTCATATTGTAAAAATTTGGCCCTCTGGGGTGATTTTAATGTGGCCCTGCCCATACCTTAAATTGCCCATCACTGAGCTTGAGGAAACTTTTTACCGTCCAAGCTTGCGTACAACCAAAAAAGTCAACTAAAAATATGCGACTTGGATACATTCTGAGGCTTAAAGGACATGTACGGTTGAATTTCATCTGCATAGTGTTGATAAGATACATCATTAAAAGTTCTTAAAGGTGCCTTAAAGGTAGAAAGAAATAACAAAGAAGCCCAGCACTGAACTCTGAGGAACACCACGAGACAGGGTTTGTGCAGATGAAACCCACAGTCACTGAAAATGTACTGTCGGATATATTTGTGTTTAAATAAGCAAAGGAACTTCAGACAACAGTGAAGCTCAGTCCATAAGTGCTTGGAGACCAGATCAAACCATGCTTGGAAGTTTGTTTGGTAGCTGGGGAGAGGCAAGACGACTTTCTGGGTGACTGCTAGTGGTTAGGGAAGTTGGTAACAGAGCTGAAGGTTTGCATCCTTAAACTTGATCACACTTGAACGCTGACAGATGATATAGGGTTAACATTGCTGGTGGTGCAGACTAGACAAAAGGAGTGACAAATGGGAAAGTGGTGACCCTGCATGGGCTCCCAAACCTGACCTGACTTGACTAGACTATCCGAAAATCCTTCCCACTGTGTAAGCCCATTGAGAGAGGCAGTTTTAGTTTAGTGGTGATGCTTTTTTGACATGGAATCAAGTTTGAAATAGTACTCACGATGATATATGAACTAGAATAACATGTCATTTAGTCCTGAAAATGAATGTATTCTCTTTTTTTTTTGTTAATGTTTTGGTGACAGAGGGCTTAGTGATATCTAGTTCATCCTCCTTTTGCCCTAATCAGCAGGTTAACATGACTCCTCACTGCAGACACACACTACTCGAGTAGCTCGACTGATTTTTTCCCCCCTCTTGTCTGAGGGATGATAGTGAACAGACCAACAATGTACTGGAGCAACAGTGAATAGATGTTCGTTTTTGTGCATTTCTTCTTTGCAATGGGTGCAAGTTGTCCTACATTTTTCCTTTTCTAAGTTGATAAGGATGAATGAGCTTTAACCAGAGATGTTATTTATGGAGGATACACACACTTGAAAAGGATGGGCACATTTTCTATGAACTGCAGTAATTATAATGTTTTTGTGTGCTATTGTAAATCACAGTGGGGCTTATTACATTCTTCCACTGCCTATGTTTTGGACTCGTTAAGATCTCTTTTAACATAACCTTGTCTCTGTAATGACATGATTAAAAGAAACTCTGAATTTATTCCACAATTGAAAAGGCGGCCCGCTCCGTAGTCTGTTCGCCCAAACCGGAGTACTCCCCCAATTTAGACTAAATGACAATTTGGTGATTGCAAACAAATCAGGAGAAGTAGACTCAGATGATAAATGAAAGCGGTGGGGGGTTGTATTTTTCGGAAACACACTCCAGTTGATTGCCAGACAGCGAATGAGGATGGACAAAGCGAACCACTTGGGGGCTACTTGAGAGGGCATTCGGACAGATGAAAATGAGCCTCTCAAATGTGGAAGGGCAAGACTCTCATGACCATTTGTAAGCACAGGCCATAATTCTGTTAAAGGTTTTTATCTCTTGGAGGCACTGAGGATGAAGTTATCATTTTTATACATGAACACTTGAAAACTAAATGAGAATAATCAAAATTTACTTTTTTCTTTAGCACTTACTTTTGGAGGAATTTGTTTGATTATATGACTCAGTTATTAAAGGTCTTTACGTTGATTAGCCGCCACCAGAATTAATTTTGGTTTAGCAATTACCTTCGCTGAGGAGGTTGTGTTATTGTTGGTGTTAGATTGTGTGACTGAAAACGTAAGGGGTTTATTTTTATGACATTTTCAGGGAATATGGGTCATGGCAAAGCAAGAAGTGATACAGTTTTGATGGTTGTCTGAACCCTGATGTGGATCCAGTTTTTTTGTTAAGAGATTTGTTAACAGAGCTGCATAGTGCATTTTCCACCTTTTCGCTAATAACTCAACTAAGCTATAAGGACTGTCATGAAATTTGGTTATTACCTCCACCAAGCAGGTTGTGTTTGTACCAGGGTATGTATGCTTGCCTGTTTGTTAACAAGATTACATAAACTATTGAACAGTGTTTGCTCAAAATATTAGGAGATTTTGTTAATGGCCCAACTTAAAAAGGTTAGATTTTGGTGGTGATCCAGGTACCCGCCATTAGCTCAATTACAGTCAAACTCATAATCATATCAACATGATTCTGAGTGCTCGGTGTTGGTTTGTAGGGTCAGTGAATCATATTATGATGGTAACTTTATCATGGAACTATTGTTTATAGATGTAACAGCAATATATGAGCTACCTTGGCGGAGGTTTTTGCTGTCTTGTGTTTTCTTGTACTCTAAGTTGTACTCTAGGTTTTGGTGTCTTCTAGTTCACTGATATGTTTCAAAACCTGTAATTTGCGATTTGCTTTGGTTAAAAGACTGGTAAATTCTTTCTGAAGTGGTAAAACATTAAGCTGCTAAAGAGAATCAAATTTCCCCATAGACCTGAGACATTAAATGACCATGACAGTGACTTAAGTTTGGCATTTGGAGCCTAAATGTGCAGCATGGATCTGACTGAGGAAACTGCATATATGGTATTGATCCAGTAATAGTTATTTGAGGTTGATATTTGTCTACCTTTGATGTGTTATCTGTCCTGCTAATCGCTCCGGGACTGAAAGCTATTCAGCTAAGCTATTTTACATCATGTAAAGTGTTTTACTGTGCACTTACACTTCCTTGAGTTTTCAAAGACGATTTTTTTCTTTTTTTTGTTCTAACTCACCATGACTTCAGCACCCATGGTGACCATCTGCCATAACAGGCACTACCTGTTTATTGTAGCGATTAAAGGAGACATATCATGCTGATGCATGATTTAATACTTACATACAATATAACAAATTTGAAAACAAGACCTTACACCCCCTTAATTTTCAAAAAATGAGATATTGTATTTTTTCTGATATCCTAGAACGAGATTTGATGCCTCTGAAAATAGGTCATTGCCAGATGTCCGCGAGATTTAAATCGTCGTGACGACACGAGGTACATTTCTTTTATTGGAGTAATCTGATAAAACACTTCTCCTCTGTGATGTCCGTTAGCCACAAAACCGTCACCGAGGAACACATCCTCCAGCAGCAGTATATAGCTCCCTAGCTCACACTCACTCATTACCAGCTCTTGCCTGTAGCGGGACTCAATACGCGGTCGCTGCTTTGAGCCTGCCAGAAAATACAGTAGAAGAAGAAGGACAGGCTGGCTCTACCCCCAATAGACCTGACCAATCAGAGCACAAAGGGCTGTGACGTTGCAAGGTAACTTTAGGTCAGCCTTGAGACCAAGTGTTTCAACGAGGGCTTTATAATGGCTTAAAATGAGGATTTTGAGAACGCTATTGTGGGGCAATGAAGGAACTAAATGACTTGTACTGAGGGCAGAAATGCTTTACAGACATCCTAGTCTGGCATAGTGAAAAGGAGAAACAAGCATGATATGTCTCCTTTAAACTTTGCACAAGCAAGTGGGAACTGCAACCATTTCTTTTTCTTATTCATATTGTGTGGCCTGGATCGACCAATTGCTGGCTTCTGCCCATTTTGTCACCAAAACTCCACCTGTCTCATGTATCTCATCCTCCAACCTCTGCAACAAAAGGCCAAATTAGACATATCGTGGTCAACAGGAGATCTGCTACCCGCCTCTAATGCCTTCACTCTTAACTTCTCCTTAAAATGTGAGGCCTGTTCATCAAAAAAAAAGCAAACTACTGTTTCTGTTTTGTTGATATATTTCATGTTACCAAAGAAAATGATGCTTTTACAGCTTGTTCCAGTGCCCTCTAGGGGCTAAAAATGTAGTAATAAACAAACTGTAATATTTTCCTTACCTTTTCTCTGCAGATCCATATGTCAAGATCCACCTGATGCAAAACGGCAAGAGGCTGAAGAAGAAGAAGACGACAATCAAGAAGAACACCCTCAACCCTTACTACAATGAGTCCTTTAGCTTTGAAGTCCCGTTCGAACAAATCCAGGTACATTTTCCATCAACAAAAGCATAATGTAACTTCTTAAAGCTGAGACAGTCTTCAGAGGTAATGTGTGGTACTGCAGGGGAGAATTGTTCTGTAAGCAACAGTAAATACTTGTTGCCGACTAACAATTGGCAAGTGGAAGCTCATTTACCAAATAATCAGTTTAGAGGCTTCTCATCAAAGCAGCATAATCAAAAAGCCCTTGAGCTTAAATCAGCCTTGGTTCCACAATTTGACAGGCCGATTGCTTTGCTGATGTTATCCTTTGCACATGTTGTTGCCAGTAGCACGAGTCCCTGAGCTATTTGTTTCATGATTTAAGCAAACACATCAACACCTACAGTACATCAAACACACAAGACATACGACGTGTGTTTCTAAATACAAAAGATAAGAAATGCATAAACTGTGCCACAAAGGAATACCAATAAATGCTGTCTCCTCAGGCGAGACGGTATTGAAGTCTAATTGATTAAGCCTGTCACAGCTCGCCACAGCTCGCCAATCATGGGCTTGAATCTGTTAGCTTTGATTTCAGTTGATCTCAATCAACCCGACCAAAACAGCCCCTCATTTTTTTTTTACCACAGCTGACACAAGCTATGATAAATTTACACCACATCCCCTCACTCAGAGCCACATTGTTCACTGAATAAGAATAAGCACCGTTTGTTTAATAATAGACTTGTCGTTGATTGAGCACTATGGAATTAAAACATTATTAGCTGACTTGATTTGTTTGTGATCAATCAGTCAATCTTTAAAAAGCCTCCTTGAAAATGAATGAACTACACTGCCTGGCCAAAAAAAATCACCACCTGGATTTAACTAAGCAAATAGGTACGAGCCTCCTATTGGATAATTACGGCATGGAGGATTATTTTTCAGCTGACAAGTTATTTAAAGGTACTGTGAGGAGTTTCTAAGTAATTACAAAAAGCTTCACTTTTAGATATATATGCCTGATCGAAATACACACTTTAAGATGAGTTTTATAGCATCAAAATAGGTTATCTATAGATGCTATTCCTTCGCTTCGCAGTCGGGTCGGACAGGGCTGGACTGGCCTGGATACTCAACTTCGGGAACAAGACAATTAAAACTAGAGGAAATTGATATTATTCAGACACCTCTTAGAGCACCGGGCTGTAAGTAGCGATATATAGCCGGTTACAAAACTACGATAATAAGTTTTCCAAAAATTGCTTGTTGTCACACATCAAAAACTACCGCTACGTAACTAGAAAGAGATACATTACCTCGTCCCTTTGCATCCTGTAAGTTGTTGAAAAAAGAAGTTGTAAAGCAATGCAGAGTTCTGAGGAAGGTCCGAGCTGCATTCATTAGCAACAAAACAACAAACACACGCTTTGGCTTGGCCACGTCTTTTGGTGCATTCCAGTTGTAGTCAGAAGTAGGAATTTCCGAGTTCTGAGTTCTACTCCATCACTCAGAGCCACATTATTGTTGACTGAATAAGAATAAGCACCGCTTGTTTAATAACTAGGAACTGTGTGAAGGTAAAGATTCCCTAACAAAAGATCAACAAAAAAGTGTTTCAAGGACGCTCTGCAGGCAGGAAATCACAATTATTGGTCAACAACTGGACCAGGAAACTACAAAGAGTAAATGAGTAATACTCCTCATATTATGAGGTTTATAAGAAAATGTGTTTTAAGGTCCCGACTATTGCAGCGTGTTTTGAAAAAATCCTCAAAATAACATTTAAACCTGGAGGCGAGTGTGCAGGTTTCCATAGCGTTGAATCAATCAGATACTGTGTCTCAGCTGTCCCCTCTTTAGAGAGTGAGTCTTGGTAAGGGTCCAAAAAACAGAATTTAAACAGTTTTTGTGTGTCAATAAGACCCCAGCACTAGACTACACAACAGCAGGTAAACCAAAATGGTTTTGTTGCTGAACTAGAAATGTTTGTCTCCGTGATAATCTGCATAACAGTGGGTTAACTAGAGGTAGGTATGATTGCAGACTATTAATTTCCTGTCGTAAAACTTTGTATTAAACAGTTTTAATTATTTGTCAGCTTCTCCATCTTTAAGTGTACATGTCAAGAAATCAAACAGAGTGGTGGTGGAAAAATACTAATTAAATGGCTTATTCCACAGAGACATAACGTTAAATTTAAGTTCAATTTGACCTTCTGACTGTTTAATTATCTAAAGATTTTCATTGTCTGAGAGGTTGCATGGGAATAACTAACTTTGCTTTTAATTGGTTTGTTAAATACACCAACAAAAGAGGTTTTGTTGATCAGAGGAAGCTCAAAATCCCTCTGAGAATTTACACAATTACTCTGAAGCTTGTTGTGACATATTTAAGGGTAACTTAATTTAAGATGAAGGCTCTTGGAGTTTTATACACAAAGAACTTTTATGCATAAGTAACAAAAAGTCAGTGCATCAGATGTTCTTACGGGGGTTTCAACAACAACAACAACAACTCAAGTATTTATATCATATCTGCATCCGTTGCTGATCAAAAACAAATATGAAGAAGTAGCGTCCTTTTCTGCTGTTATGAAGAGTATCCATTTCTCCCACCTCTTGATAAAGATTGTCCCTTAAAGTCTTAAAGGGAAACTCCGGTTTTTGACACCTGGACCTTATTTTTAGGTTTGTGCATGCTCATATACTCACTCAGACAAACATCGTGCAGCTCGGAGTCCTTCAGAAGTTATTTAGATCCAACCGATTTAGCCGCACTTAGCGGGGCCACGGCAACGGAGCTTCAGCGCTGACGTAATCTCTGCAAAATCGCTTTGTCTCTACCACAGCCCGGTTTGTCATTGCAGAGAAATCCTCCAGAGTAGTCAGACATATATTCCTGGAGAAATCCAAACAGAGTGGTGGTGGACGTCCCGTTAAAGCAGCAAACACACTAACACAGAGACATAACGTTAAATTTAAGTTCAATTTGACCTTCTGACTGTTTAATAGAATAAAATTTCTCGCTGTTTAAGGTTTGCATAGGAATAACTAACAAAAAGAGGTTTTGGTTTTAATAAATACCAACAAAGAGGTTTTGCATAGAGGACATAACTCAAAAGCTTAGGTATATTTATACCAGGAAGCATTATTTTAAGAGGTCCTGATCTTGCAGTGTACAACAAGATTTTATCTGCAAGAGTAACTTAATTTAGATGCAAGCTCTTGGAGTTACAAGAAGACGAACATGCAAACAACAAAAAAAATAAGACTGTTCTGTTAAGTGTGCTTTACAGAATTTTTTCTATTTAATTAGTCTTATTTATCTATCCTTTGTCTGACTACTCTGGAGGATTTCTCTGCAATGACAAACCGGCTGTGGTAGAGACAAGCGATTTTGCAGAGATTCAGCTGAAGTCTGCATCCCCGCTAAGTGCGGCTACATCGGTTGGATCTAAATAACTTCTGAAGGACTCCGAGCTGCACGATGTTTGTCTGAGTGAGTATATGAGCATGCACAAACCTAAAAATAAGGTCCAGGTGTCAAAATACCGGAGTTTCCCTTTAAAGAGAAAGTTATCTTTTCCATAGCAAAGACCTCCTTGACTATGTCCATCCACTCAGAGAGACTTGGGAGTTCAGGGTTATACCACTTTCTTGTTGTTGCGTTTTTTTCAATGAAGCAAACAGGATTTACATAGATACCAGTCTTTTCTTGAAATGCTATCACTAACAATTAAACCAAGATACAGGACCTTTACATCGTAGGGTAGTGCTTGATTGTATTTACAGTAAGTAGGTGCTTTTAGTTACTGAAAATCTTATTCTCTTCTGCTTCTGAGCAACTTTTTTTGGTTGAGCAGAAAATCAAAATGTAAATTTCAAAGGATGATTCTGCATATTTTGAAAATACCCCTACTGTTTTCAAGAGTAGGAAAGGACGTGAATATGAAAATGCTGTCTGTGCATTAATATGGGTTTCAGTTGGTTAGCCTAACTGCACCACGAGCATGTAAATGTCGACCAAGGCAATTTTTATGTTGTTAGCTTTGTTAATTGTGAGAATGTTATAAGATGTTCTACATTGCAACATTAACAACCATCCTCATCTGGATTTTGATCATCACCAAAATCACAGAAAATGTTTTAAAAATCCGTTGAGAACTTTGCTCATTACTGGCAAAAAAAAATGTGGAAAACTGACCTATCTTGCCTTGTTACGATTCTTTGAAAATGTGGATCTCCATCAAAATCGTTTGCCTCTTTGTGTCATTTGCAACATCTCCAAAAAAATTGAAGAGTCGTCTTGTTCAAAGGCAAACTAACTAACCAATAAACCAACAGAAAACTGCAAAACATGAACACTTAGCAGAAGAAATGAGGTTTGACTGTCTTCCAAAAACAGAGAGTAGCAGCCTTCTGGCATCACTTGAGCTAAGTCGAGAGCATATTGTGATGCCATTTACTCATACATCACATGAAGCACTTTAAAACAGCCTCAGTGTGGACGGATTTTTGAATTGTGTCGATACCTCTATAGTCAGAAGGAATAGGGAAGTACTAAATGGATGAGTAAGCTAATGAACTAGTTTCCATAGAATAAAGCTGTTCTTTGAATGATTGTCCAGACTGTGATCATCATTAAGACCACAGAAGCATCAAAACATCGGTCAGTGATGATCAACAAAAGAGCCTCCTCAAAGAAAGCTGCGATTCAATTAGCTTTTTGAAGGTGAACCATCCCCTTTCAAAACCAACGAACCCAGCTGGGAACCTTATTCACCTTATTCAGCGTTTCATTACATGCCGTATTAGGCATGCTCTTTTATTACAGCAGCTCTGTTCTTGTGCAGGTGGCTGCAGCTCATATTAGTGGATCGAAACTTAATCAGGCCTCTGTGTGAACTCATACATATTCTTTGCCAGAGATGGATGCCCAGGTCACTCCTCTCTGCAGTGTCTCTTTGAATAAACCCATGCTGTGGATGAGTCTTAGAAATCTGAGTAATCAAACATTCTGCTGTGTTCGGCTCTGATAATAACTGAGGCCTGGTCTGACATGTCAGTAACAGTTAATCAACATTAATGACTGCAGGAGAACCCTGATCTATGCATGACAGTAACACATCAAGTAGTAATCTGACTGTGTCTAAAAAAGCTGAGAGCACACATGAAAGTATACATTATACTACTATGGTTGATGCTCGAGTCAATCAATCAGTCTTTATTTGTATAGCACCAGTTCACAACAAGTGTTATCTTTACACTAGAGCATAAAACTCTTCATTTTATGGATACACATATATGCATAGATACATGTATACATATATCAGATACACATATACATATATATATATACAAATATTTACATCCAACACCCAACATGAATCCATATAGCCAATTATGAACCTCTCGGTCATGGAAAACCTTCTGTTAAGCAGCAGGAAATCTTGAATGAGGATCAACAGCAAATCCACACGATGCTGTGGATTAAAAAAGTGGACTAAAGTAGGAACTAAAGTTAGCGACAGACCCATGAACCAATCATTGACCTGTCATTGTTCATTTTGTTTTTGCTGAAACAAATTTATTAGAGGTTAGCCTCCCAGATGCAACATCCCATTTTCAAGAGGGACCTCATGCCTATGTGGAGCTAAAGAAAGTTACTATAGATGTATCAACTATGGATAGAGAGATCATGCTAATTGAATGGATTTTTCCATTCATGCACCATTAATCTGGTGGGGAGGGGGGGTGCTTGTGGGACTAGTTGCCAGCCGATTGCAGAGTCAGATAGAGAGACAGACAACCAATTAACCTGATAAACATGTTTTTTGTTTAGTTCTGTGGGTGGAAGCTGGAGTGCCCACACAAGCACAGGGAGAACTTGCAAACTCAAACTTATTTGCTGTGAGACACGTTACAACCTGCTGTGGAACTGTGCCATTTTAGTGGATATTTAACTCTCTTAAAGGATAAGTTCGGTTTCTACAGCTTTCACATTGTTAATAGAATGAAGTAGAACAATATACTCACCCGGAAGGCTCTCCTGATCCAAACAGTGCTTCAGGAGATATTTAGATACAAAATCGATCAGCGGACATCCGTATAATGGTAGCACACGGGGCATGTATAGCACCGCTCCTAAAACTGCATTAATCGTTCAGAAACTCATTAGTTTCACCAATATTTCATCATGGTCTGCTCGCGCTACTCCTCCAAGACAGTCTGGTGTCGCTCCACCCATGTTTTTGTGACTGTGCTGACCTCTGAACTGACGACTGCTCACTGGAGAGCTGTTCTTCTCTTTGCCTCCGCGTCCTCCTTTCGATGAGCTCCTCATCTGTAAACTCTGGCACAAAACTGTAAGGACACCCATCATATTCAAAGTTCTCCTCTGCAACATCTTCATCCGATAGATATTTTTGCCCATTTTGCACAAAACTGGAAGAAGAAAGTTGTTGTGTAGCTGGCGGTCCCCCCTGAAACAATGAGCCTTACTGCGCATGTGCGGCAGCCCTGAAGAAAGTTGCCAGTTCAGAGGTCAGCACAGTCACGAAAACATGTCTGGAGCGACACGGGACTGTCTTGGAGGAGTAGCGCGAGCAGACCATGATGAAATATTGGTGAAACTAATGAGTTTTTGGACGATTAATGCAGTTTTAGGAGCGGCTCTATACATGCCCCATGTGCTACCATTATACGGATGTCTGCCGCTCGATTTTGGATCTAAATTTCTCCCGAAGCACTGTTTGGATCAGGAAAGCCTTCTGGGTGAGTATGTTGTTCTACTTCATTCCATAAACAATGTGAAAGCTGTAGAAACCGAACTTATCCTTTAAATATTTAGTTGAAATCAATCAGCACCAAATCAGCTTCCCTGGAACTCCTTCAGCCTTGTTTCTGATTTGCATAATTTTGTTGGTTCCAAAGTAAATCTTAAGGTGGGACTGTCATTCTGTGGCTGCACAAAATATCTGTGGCATTCACTCAGCAATGGAGGAAACAAAGAGGATAGAGCCGCCCGCCCCTTTGCTGCTTTTTGTAACATTTAGGAGATTCATTTTGGCCCAAAACATAAATAAAGAGCATTGTAATTTATCACAATATAACAAGGTCATAATATTTATAGATATTTGCAGATATGCAACAGTGAATCAGAAATTTAGAATTCAACACTCTGCTAGCCGATTTAATGAACGAGTTGGATTATCAGTTTGTTCCTGGTTTAGTTACCACATAGGATTGAAAAAATTCAAACTGTAATTCATTTTCTAATTCTACTCCCAGAATCCACATAGTCCACCCGTGTAGCATTTTGTCTGCGTTGCGGCTTTGCTCTGAAGGATGTCACGAACCTCACCCACTGGATGTTTTTTTTAAGTGATGTGCAGATTGTAAATAGAGGGCACCCCTAAAACATTACAACTGGGATTTGTGAGATGATGAGAAAAACAGAAAGGGCAACATAGAAACATATTTAATTTTGAAGTGAATGAATGAATGTATGAATGGTAAATGGTAAATGGACTTGAGCTTATATAGCGCTTTTCTAGTCTTTGACTACTCAAAGCTGCTTTACACCGCAGGTCACACCTACCCATTCACACCCATTTGCTCTCACATTCACTCACTGATGGTTCTGAGTTTCTATGTTTGTTATCCATCAGTATCTCTAACACATTCACGCACTTTCATGCCCATTTGAATGAATGAATGAATGAATGCTTTATTTTGATTTAAAAGCAAAACTAAAATCATGTTAGTGTTGAAAAAAAACAGACAGCAAGAGAAAAAGGAATTGGCTGAGGCCACAAGGCTTATTTTGCCTTTCCTGTACCATCATAGGATTTACTGAATAATTCACAGTAAAACATCTGTACTAGTACATTATTCCAAAACACATGATAGCTCAAACACTGCTGTGATTTACCTCTTCTTTCTCTTTTCTGTGTTCTTCTTTCTAGAAAGTGCAAGTTGTTATAACTGTTCTGGACTATGACAAGATCGGCAAGAACGATGCCATTGGCAAGGTCTTTGTGGGCCTCAACAGCTCGGGAACGGAGCTGCGCCACTGGTCCGACATGCTGGCCAACCCTAGGAGACCCATCGCCCAGTGGCACGTCCTGAAGCCAGAGGAAGAGGTGGACGCTCAGCTCTCCACCAAGAAATAGGCAGGGCCCCTTTTAGCTGCTGCCTTGTAGTACTCTTTAGCCAGTATGTGTAAATACCTCAGTGATATATGGGTCCATCCATGTAAGCCCCCCTCCCCCACTCTCTCTTCACCCTGCCCTCTCAGCTTCTTAAAACCACAATCAGTCCTAATTGTTCCGACTTCCTGCAAAGTCCCATTCTGCTTTTTTTCTATCAGGTTCCTGACTTTGCTTTATATTTCCTCTCTGATTTGGCAGGTTTGGTTTTCCATCTCCCCGACCGAATGCCCCCTTCTTTTAAGCAATATGATCTGTATAGATAGCGCATGACTGAAAGAATTTATTGTACCACAGTTGTATATATAAGTATGCAGACAAAAATGATTTCTAGTTTGTGTTTGTATGTTGTTAACCGTTTCCTAATCTGTGTATATCTTGATGTTTTTAATAAGATGTTCTATTTTAAATTATGTAAATGCAGATATAGAGGAAAGCCAATATTATATATCCCAGGATTTAAAAATTCTACCTTATAACCTTATCGCATTCCAGATAAAAGTAATTCCAACCTGCAAGACACTAGTGGTAATATACTCAAATATTGTAAAGGACAATGTCTGGCTTTAAGTTCAGCAAAGGATCATCATAAAAACATAAACAGATGATTTCAGACATTCAGAACTCCAAAACACAAGGCCATTAACTCCTATGGTTTTGAGGGACAAATTATGCTGCTGGAATTATACAAGCACATGATTTCTTACAACTTTTTGTACTTGTTTCTCAACCTAAAGGCCTGTTTGTTTAGCTTGTTGCACACTCTCACATAAAGTGATCGTTACTGCAAACCAGTTAGCGTTTAAGTTTCCATATTTGGCTGTTTCTCTTAAGTGGAATAGGTCCTTGTCTTAAAGGCCGTTGTTCTCGAACACTGGCTCTCCAAAAATGAAGAATATTGCCTCTAAAACAAGTCATTCCTCAGTCCTTCTGAAAACAGACTCCATGTTAAAAAAGCACCAAGCTGTAGCCATTGTGTCCTTAAGCAACAATATTTTACTTTACTTTTAACAGCCTTGTTGTTGTTGGAAGTATAATACGTTTCCGCCAGGGTCTTATCTTTGAGAGAGTGTTACAGAAAACAAAACGAGTCGTGGCTCTGGCTTTGAGAGGACTATTTTTTAGAGCAATTCAACGTCTTGACTATTTTTAGTAATCTGCATGATTTTTTTTACAATCTTTACTAAAGGCTGGGACAGGGGGGAGATCTACTGACACCAGGGGCTGTGTCTCTCCAGATGCGCTCCCCTTGCCTTCAATCAGAGGAGAAGAAAGCAAAATCAAGAGATGTTTCAACTTCTGGGTCGATGTATGTGAGTGCGTCGACGGAGGTGAAGCGAGTTTCTAAACACTGCCATTTCCAGGGAGGCGACTTCTTGTAGAGCCCCCTCCCTCCATGCACACTCCCACTTGCTAGTGGTTGTAGCTTTTGGTTTATCGGGAACAATGTCTTTGGCTGCACTGGTGCCCTGAATCGCAGTCTTTGCTTTGCGTTGCCTTCTCACAGTGACAATAGAGCTAGCCATGTTTTACTGCCAATTTTAACTTTTATGTGGCTGCTGTTTTTGCACTGGGATGTCTTTGAACTAGCTTGTTTACTTCTTTAGCGAGGATTATTTTGGACAATTGTTGGCTTGGACACTAGCAGGGGGAACCAGAGATCAGCCTGCGTGATTGACTTTAAGAAAACATTGAGTGTGTTTACATGCGCACTAAAAACTGTTCATAATCTGACTAAATTATCCAATAGTCACGTAGCAGCATAATGCAATATGCTTTACCTGATAGAGGCCACTTTGGATAAACACACTTATCTTGAAGCCTAAAAATCTAATTTGTTCAGTGCATGTAAACTCTTCAATCTGTTTTTTATTCTATAATATGTGGACAAAGACAAAGCAAAATACTGACGAAAGAATCAGGTAGGCTATTTCTTGAAATCACGTACCATTTTTTAACATGCACCTCTGAATTTTTCCCATAAGAATCAAGTGTAACCCGCCCTGAAAATTCCTTGTTCACATCATCTCCTCACAGCCTGTCATGCAATAGAGGGGAGGGGAGGGGTAGGGAAACCCCAAATAGGCGAGCTTGGAAAATTCTGTTGATTTACTCTGTAAATTCAAGTGGCTCACCAAGTGAAACCAGGGAAATTCAAGAGTTTCTGCCTGTGTGAATAGGGTTTACTAATTAAAGTTGCAACCCTGAAATTTTCTGAAATATTCCAGGGAAAGCTAGCTAGAAGAATATGTATTTCCCTGTTCACACTTTTTCCTCACAGCAGGATATGTCCTTGCAGTTTCCCATCAGGCAATCAAGGGATTGGGGAAGGAAAATATAAAGAAGCAGGCAGGAAAATTATGGGAAAGGGTGAAAAACCCTGCTGCTTGTTTCACACAAGAAGCTTACCCAGGTTTACCCAGGGACATTGTGGGGATTTTATTTGTGATTAGCTTGATGCAAATCTATAGCCTTTTTCACACATACAACCCCAAAATTTCCTTAAAAATTTCAGGGTACCATAAAAAGAAATCTGCAGAATGTTCCGCAGAATGTTTTCCTGTAGTTTGCCTATCAGGGAATGCAGGAGTAGGGAAGGGTAAAATACAAGTGGGAAAATTCAGGAAAAATCTGGGATGAAGAACCTTGCTTTGTGTACACTCACAAGCAGCTCACCCAGGCTAATTCAGGGAATTATTCTGAGGCACCTGATAAAAAAACTTAAGTCCTTCCAAACCCTGACATTTTCTTGAAATTTGCAGGGCAACCTACCAAAAAAATATGTTGACACTTGTTCCTTTCAGCAGAATGTTTCCCTGTTTCCCTGCTTTATGTTCTCCAGCAAGTCTTTCAGGTAAATTCAGGAAATGTTTAGGATTTATTCAGGCAAACTGTAAACGCAACTTTACTCTGAATTTTACCAACTAGCCGTAAAGTATTATCCACCCCCTCCAAACCCCTTCATCACTTGTCAGGATACTGCAGGAAGACATCTGCAGGATATTTTCAGGATTTTTGTGAATGTAAGAATGGGGTTTATGACTAGCTTACTACATAGCTAAGAGACCAGTAGAATGAGTGGTTGCAATCCGCTATCCAACATACCCAAATATTGATGCTCCTAAAAACAGCAGGAAGTTTTAACTTTCACTTCATGTTCTTGGGCAAAGAAATCCAAAAACTGACGGGACTGTGCAAACTAGGGAGCACATAAATGTGTCAAATACAGTAATTATTCTTACCAGATTATCTCCAGTTATGTGTTCATGTAAACATACTCAGTGATGACGAATCAGCCAACAGCATCTACACCTGTTAAGTTTTTCTGTTGGTGCAGGACTCCACCAAGAGAATAACCGTAAAGTTAATGGTCTGCGTAGTCCATCATGTCCTTTACTACGGGTCCAATCAGGAGAGGAACACGTTTTAATCCATGAAAACCATGACGTCTCTTCTTATCTTGGAGGAACCTCTTGCATATACTCAATGCTCTAGCTTCAGGAGGACTTTCTAAATGTTTTTCAATGTTATTGTGTAGTTGATAGCACTATTATGAAAAAGCTACTTGTCATTCCATATGAGTCTCTGAGGACTGCTTTGTGTATCACTGTGACTGCCGTGTGTGCTTAGAGATGTAGACTTATCAGTAGGTAGCCAAAACCAGTTTGTTCTGTAGTGATGTCGTAGCGTTTAATGCCATTTTTCCCTTCTACATGCAGAGAGAGAGAGAAAGAGAGCGTGTGGCGTCTTACCGACCGCACACGGCAACTTTAAAAAGATTATAAATCGAGCGCGAGCGGGTCGCTTCACACAGCATTTTGTTGAGCACTGTGCAATACTTCTTGTATGTTCACCCCATAGTGTTGACGTGGGTGATGAAAAGATTCTAACCTTTGAGGATGGTGACGACATTTTTTCTCGGTTAGGACACAGCACACGTAGAATTCAGCGTACAGGTTGGAGCTTGACCTCCGTTTTAGGGTTCCCTCCCGTTTTTTCCGCCGTTTCTTGCACACAGTTCCAGCATCAGAAGTTTCAGGGAGTGTTAGTTTAATACCAAATTAGACTCGACATCGAATATCCCCTTAAAATGCCATGTATATATTTACATAAGCGTGTCAAAAATGTATATCTAGAATGAATATAAAGTGACATGAATATGATTATTCAGCTGCAGATATCATATCTATATATCTATCATCATATTATTTATTTCAATATTTCTGTTATTTTTGAACTGCCCTGTTGATTCAAACCCCTCTTTTATATTTGAGATGAAAACTCTGAATGTACAGTATGGACTGTGTTGGTGTAGATTATTTCAACCGTGAGATTAGATGTACTTTGCACTTTCTGTTGTATAAAAAAAAAGTCATTTGTGTTTATTTTTCAACTATTATGAGTTTATATCATGACCATACAGGGTTAAAAAAACCCTCCCCTGTTGGATATCATTCAAACGTCAGTGAATGAACTGAAGTACAGCTGAATCCCCAATCCTCTTTGACAAAGAGATTCTTTTATTTGACATATTTACATACTGTATGTAGATGAATGAATTCCAGTACAGCTTCAGATTTAAATTAGGCTTTTAAATGAAAAGATATTCAATATTAAAGCTGTAATTATGGAGATGTAGACTTCAATGTACTGATAACTGACAAAGACAGAGAGTGTGGTCTGTCTGGTAGCCTTTAGTGTGGCCTGTTTTTAACATGGGCTGATAATCTGGACATAAAAAGGCTGCTCGATGAATCCCAGTCAGTCTCACGATCAGCTATCAATTTATTGACGTATATGGGCCCTTTTAGTGCTGTCTGAAGCACTTGGTGTTCCAGAGCTCAATATGGTACAAAATACTTTAAACGTTGCACAATCTAGACCCAAAACCGGACACTAAACTGGGATTATTGATGTGTGTTGTGTGGCTGCAGGCTGGCGTGTTCATATTGACGTTGCTGATTTCAGTAGTTTGGGAAAACTGTACTTTCTCTCACAAGATATTGTCCAGATTAAAGTTATATTTCACTAGAGCATTCCGAAAATATAAGGAATGATAAAAAAAGATGCTCTAGAGATCTTGACTCACCAAAAGGATCACTTTAAAATTACCCTTATCACCTGAGGGTGATATTTTTGCCATTTGAATTGAATTAAAAAGAACAACTATTTTTGTTGGAATTTAAAAAAATGCATTGAATGAAGTTTAACTGAAATAACTGCACCCAGCTGTAGCTCTGTTTTCATGGAAATATTGCTATTTTTAATGTTGAGGCCACAGGCTAGAACCAAACCTGAGGGGTCTGCACCCGAGAAACTCTGTCCTTGGGTTACACAGACTTAACCCACTCATCTATTGGCACTAAAAAAACCTTTTAAAAAACCTTCTGTTTTCTGGATCTACGTACATGCCAACAAGAGCTGAATGGATCATTGTTAACGCTTCTGTGAGCACAACGCCACATTTTTTACAGCTTAAATCAATGCCTGTATGCTTTACATCTTTCTAACTAGTTTGTATTAATGTCTGTGACTACAATCATCGTTGTGGTTTATGATTTTGTGTCTAATATGTTATATATCCAGTTATTTTAGTTTAATTCAAAGTCAGTTTAGAGTCTGAACTGACATGAGTGCTGCACAACAGTATTGCTGAAGCACCACAAACAAAATGAAACTATAGTTTAAAAAAAAAAGGAAACATATTTTGGGGGCAAGTAATAAAGTATCCGTTAAGATCATAATTGTATTTATTAAAGGTTAAGTATATTAATAATCAGATATTCATTCACTTGTATGAGAGTGTTTGATTGTGTGTGTTTCTGGATGTTTCTGGGTGTGTGAATTAATGCTAGATACTGCCAAAGGGCATGGCCTCAAAAATGAAATGAATTTGTTTTTTAAAAAAAAAGGCAAGCTGATTCTTATTTATCTGTCCTATTAAAAGCTGAAAATGAATTCATGCTCTGACACTAAACCGTGAACAAGCTGCATTGTTGTGAATTCAACATGCGATGAACTAGCCCAGAGGAAAGTCACATTCACAGTTTATCATGACACGACTGCTGCAGCCGTTTTGTGTCCTCGCGATAGGAACACGCCAGCCTTGAGCATGACTATTGCTAATTTTCAGACAAATGTAACTCCAGGAGCCAACACAAGCTCCTATTAATTTAATTATTTGAACAGGATAAGCACCTCAAATAAAATTACACTTACGTCCAATGGAAAACAGGAAAGACATCTTTGCTGCTGGGCATATAATAGGGCCTTACATCTCCATAACAACAGCTGGGGTCACAAACAGGATACCAGATTAAATGTGTACAGTTAATGGAACCAAACCAATGCAAACAAGGTTGTACTAAAGGAATTATTCATGCAAAGCTGGAAGAAATTAAACCAAATTTCTTCTTTTGTAGGAGATTCATTGGTGGGTTCTCAGCGTTGTAGGCAGCAGCAAGGTGTGTGGAAACACCACAATTAAAGCCATTACTTGCGCCAAATGCAACACTCACCATTATTGGAATTTCCTACAAAAGTATGCACAATTACCAATAATTAAAATCCTCCTCTTGTAAAAAAAAAACCCTCCTCAAGCTCTCTGTATGACAAACTTAAAGCCACTCTGACCTTTCAAAAACAAAGCTGTGTAAAGTATTAGAATCTGATGCTGTAGAAAGATCCTAGTTGCCTTTGTGTATATCGACTGCCTGCTTGAGTATTTTGTGTGTGGAAATTTTCTCTGTAATCTTCTTGTAGAACTGTTTGGGGTGTTTTTTCCTGCCATATCGCTCGCCGGGCCTCGCGGTGACCCGGCCGAGCCGCTGACAGTTATATTTGCTGTGTATACCTTCATTTTTGATGAGGTGTTTTACAGTTTTGTTTCACTTTGTGTAGTGATTCACTCTGTGGAGTTTTCTGACTGTTGTTATATAACTTCATATACACAAATGATCAATAAAAATGTTTTATTTCCTGTTGATACAGATGATTATCATGTCGTTCTTTCAGCAAAGTCAGTACATAGCTCTTGAATAACGAATGCAGCTTTCATTAGAAACACTAGAGTTTTACAGCGCTGATGCTGATGACTCACTGCATGAAATTCACTAACATCATAAAGAAAAGTGCCTGAGCATGGCCCGCATGACAAATTTCAATTATGGTGATGCATCTTTTGAAGTGGCCCTGAATCATAAAGACTGGCACGATAACTGTGGGAATACTGCCACCTACAGGACAGACAGGTGAAGAGCATCACACCGTATGACCACAGCAACTGCACACAACCTCAGGATCAAGAACTTTCTTTAAGAAATTTTAATAATATTTAC
This sequence comes from Scarus forsteni, assembly GCA_036419115.1. Classification (NCBI taxonomy): domain Eukaryota; kingdom Metazoa; phylum Chordata; class Actinopteri; order Labriformes; family Labridae; genus Scarus; species Scarus forsteni. The sequence goes on from JAZDUH010000341.1 coordinate 7,459,579, forward strand.
ATAAGCATAAAGCAAAATTTCTTTATTTCCATTAAAATACAGTCAGGAAGCTTTCATCCAAATAAAAATGTTGTAGTTTTTGTACTGTTACAATAATTTTTTTGCCCATAAATGGTGAATAACTTTGACATGATTGTCAGAATAACACTCTTCACTCATGAAAATCAAAACTATAACAACTAAAGCCCCGTGGACCTGGAGCCTATCCAACCTGACACTGGGCAAGAGGCAGGACACATCCTGAACCTGTCGTCAGCCAATCACAGGAGCACATAAAGAGATAGACAACTATTCATGCTCATACTCATACCTAAGGGTAATTTTGAGTCACCAGTCAATCTATTGTCCCTTTATTTTTGTCCCAAATGTGCAGCACTACTGTGATGCATAATTCATACAAAAAACATCCAGAGAAATTCCTTGTTAATACAACAAATCAAGAAAAAATCCATAATTTTATATTAAAACACTAAAATAAAACAGGAGAACCCATAGATATTTAGATGAACAATAACGATTATAATATGAAAAACAAGTAAATAAGACTATGTTAATATAAATACTTATACAGTATGGATAAACCTTAGCAATTGATAGACTTTTTACATAGTAAAGTAAAATAATACATATAATACATATATAGATACAATAAATGCCCACAAACTTAGTAAGATAGATATAAATGCCATTAACCCTTTCATGCATGTGTCCACTACAGTAGACAGACATTTGGAATTAATTTTATACCATTCATGTTGCAGTACCATGTTCAACTATCAGTTGGTGAAATCCCAAACCCTTGTCTGAAGTTCTGAATAAATATTATCTTTGCACTTTTTTTTTTCGAGATATGTTCTGCATCCAAAATCCAAAACATCCAGCGAAGGGCAAATTTGGTATTTGGAATTTATTCACATAATTTTACATTTTATTATTTTAACTTTGCTTGTAACTCTAAAGTTAATAGTTTGATTAAACATAAATAGTATACATACTTCAGATTTTGCTTTTTCTTTTATGTGCTCTTGATAAATGTTTGTCAAATATGTGCTTGTGGATCTTAACTAAGTTCCACTAACTTACTATTGTTGCAGTGAAATTGGCAGATGTAAAACTACTACAAAATATAACATAAAAAAATGACCATGATTTTTAAGTGTTTAAAAGTAAAACAAAGTACTGAAGAAAGTATTCCTTTGTGATTTAGTAATTCATGCATGAAAGGGTTAATACATAGTCCAAAATCAAGTAAAGTTGAATAGCATAGTTACATAAATCAATTAAAAGAAAAGAAATAATAAAAAAAATAAAAAAAAAATAAAAAATAAACAAGTGCTCCCCTTCTGGTTGTTGACTTATTTCCTTTACCAGTGTTAGTTATTTACATTCACAGTATGCATGGTTAGGGTTACTGTTTTTTTTCCCCCTTCTTTTTGTCAGTTCGAGAGAGAGATTAATACGACTAGTGTTGGTGTTATTATCATCATTAGTTTACGTTGGTTGCCTCTCTATTTTCCATATAGTTTTCCCATTTCTTCCACAATGTTTGAACATTTCTTGGATTCCCTCTGATTTTATACATTAACATCTCCATTTCTTTTTTTTGTTCCATCAGTTCTCTCCATTTAACTAACTCTGGGCTGACTTTCCGCAGCCAGTCAATCTAGTAAAAATGATTATGGTTTGTGTGGGGAAGCCAGAGAACTCAGAGTGAACCCACGCACACCAGGGAGAACATCTACACAGGAAAGACCATGACCTGTATGACACAGAGTTTGAACCTTCCTCATGTGAAGCACGAGCACTACCTGCTGCACCACCATGCTGCCCTTCTTCCTCTGCTTGGTTATTCAAATCATTACTTGTTTTGTGTTAATAAAACCTCCCCACTCACTAAATTTGAACCAGTGAATTTACACAAATAAATTATTACATTAGAAAATAATACGACAAATTCCACTATTACAACAGTAACCATATAGAAACATTCCAGAGGAAATAAAGCCACTTTTGGCTGTTTTTATTTTGGGAAATTCTGCACTTGTTAAAATAAATGTCAATATTTTAGTAAGACATACATCATAATAATCAATCGGTCTGTTTTGGCTTGAATTGTCAAATGTTCCAACATCTCCTGTCTCAGCTCTTTAACTTTGAAATAAAACGGTTTATCCGTCATTTTATTATTTTGAGGAGCTTTGTTGTGAAAATCCATGGAGGCTCCAAGAGGAAGTGACGTGTTGTCTTCAGCGTCGTCAAACTCACTGGCATAAAACCGTTGATATTCCGGAACTTAAAGAATAAAGGTATGCCTGTTGAAGTGATCAACACCGTGTTTTTATTATAAATGGAATTTATTAATTACTTACATGAAATAAAGCTCGATTTTTCAATGCTTTATTTTTTCCAAGTGACATTTGAAAAGGCAGTCTTAAAAATTTTGCATTTACAAATAAAAGCAAAAATAATTTAAAAATAACATGCAAGGCGGATTGTAGCAACATACATTAAAAATGCAATTCAAATTGCTTGACTCAATACATCAAAACAAGCTGAAAATAAAAAAAATAATCAATGAAACCACAAAAGCCAAATTTAGGGAAATTAAAACAACCAAAAGTTGCAAAGAAATATGTCATACATTTTGATAATGACACTTACTGTCTTTTTTCATGTATTTTTCAATCATTCATCATGAACCAAGCACACAGAAAATAAACTTCCATGTCTTTATTTTTATTTAAAAATATAAATATAACAGCAAAGTCTCAAAGTATCAAAATTGAACAAAAAGGCACACAGATTAAAAAAAAACATATAACAAGTCAAAATATATAGCCAAACACTAAGCCAACAGACAGACATAAATGAGTAGCTATTCGAAACCAGAAGAATTGGATTTGGCAAAATAAAAAAAAACAAGAACAATACAAGACAAAAACGCACTAAGTATAAAATAAATAAAAAAAAATGTTCATAAACAAACCAAAAAGGGACACATACGAAATAAACATTTTCAACAAATTAAAAAATATGATTAATAAATATGCTGAATAAAACTCCCGAGTAAGCAGCTAATTTGTTCACTGTTGTTGTAAATAAACCAACAGAAAAATTTCTGCGGACGGAAAGTAATAAATCGACGCTAAACGTCAATCCGCTTTTATTTTGAAGGGCCTTAGCGGAAGTGCCTTTTAGCCCTCGCTAGCTTCTCGCCGCTCCGTGACAGCTCCCACCGCCGTCAGAGCAGTAAACTCCTCTGGCGCTGCTTCTGCACAGACACTCGACCTTGTGTTGGACTGAATTAACCCAAAATGCTTTCCTACATCATCGGAGTGAGTATAACTGCATGAAAACATCCCCGTGATTTTCATTTCCGGTTTGTTCCTCTGCGTTAGCTCATGCTAACGGTAGCTGTCAGTGCGTGTTCCTGGTGGAGTTGAGTCTGTCAGAGGGTCTGTGAGGCCTCCACAGGAATGAGGCTGTGACTCATTTCTTCTGTTGTGGATTAAAAAGACCCAGACTACGCCCAGCAGGGGACTCACGCTGTTACTATGAGGCTAATGCTAATGCTAACTACTGTGTTTATGATCCTAGCTGATCAGAGGAGGCTTCGACAGCATCATCAACCTGATCTTCAGACTTCTGTTCCCAAAGAGGAGACCTGCCATCACCTTAGAGGACCCCAACATTAAATATGCACTCAGGCTCATAGACAAGGAGGTAATGTCAGATAATCCCTGCACCAGTGTCTTATCTTCTCCTGCATGAATGTTTATTTCTGACTGTCTCTGCTCAGATCGTCAGCCATGACACCAGGAAATTCCGCTTCGCCCTGCCCTCTCCTAAACACGTCCTGGGGCTCCCCATTGGTGAGTGCCCCCTTAAAACAGCTGCCCTGTTTCTGCAGAGTCATTGTATTAATGTTTACTCATGGGCTGACAGTCAGAGACCCAGTGCGCATGAGCAAGAAACACTGTCAGACTTTAAAGCAACAGTATAAAGTGCAACACCTGCAGGCTTTTGGTGGTTAATAAATGAAAATGAGAAAAATGCAAAGACTACAGAACACCCAAGCTCAGTAGATTAAATAAAGAGTAAAATGCATGTAAAAATGGAAGGTTATGTGGACCATAGACTGTTTACATAGATACACAAAATTAGATTAAATACTTAATGTACAAACTCCAATTAAAGTGAATTTAAAACGTAAAAAACAGAACACAGTAATATTCAAATTCGTTTTTTAGATTTATTTTTATTGGGTTATATTCTTTAATTCATTGGATTCTTGAAAAAGTACACAACAAAAAAGGCACAAACTTTCACAGAAATACAACAAATCAATTGTGAAATGAAAAGAGAGATTCAGGTTCATCAGTGTTCCTTTTCAACCCAGATCTGTTCCTATGGGCCATGTCCTCTGGGTTCATTTCAGTCTTTGTTAAAAGAAAGGCAAAGGGTCCCTTTTAGTTGCTGAAAGCATACACAGAAGTTACATTTACACAATCTGACGATGATGAATATGTCGTATACCTTTGCTGACATTGGTAGTGCTCACTAGGGGCACTATTTTTCTCAACTTTTTTAATTATATACATATACAGGAAATCCTTTTTGATATTTACATACTTTGATTTTGATGCATGCAACATTCTCCATAAAAGCTGGGACAGGTGCTTGTTTAACACTGCGTTACATCCCGTTGCATTTGAATACTCAACAGACATTTGTGAACTGAGGACACTTATTGTTGGAGCTGTAGGTGGAATTCTTTCTTATTCTTGCTTGGTGAAAGTCTTCCGTTGCTCAACATTGTTGTATTTTGCACTTCATAGTGTGCCACACATTAACAGAGGGAGACAGGTCTGGACTGCGGGCAGGTCAGTAATTTGCGCTTTTTCAATTGGGGGGTGGTACTTGGCGCCATAGCATAAGACGCCATTAACAACACTGCAAGGTGCTGAATGTGTCTTACTGATATAACCAGGGAAGTCCATGAAAAAGATGTCGCTCAGGTGACAGCATGTGTTGCTCCAAGACCTGTACGGACTTTTCAACCGTAATGGTAGTAGTGCAAGTTACCCATGCCATGGGCACTATCACACCCCCATACCATCACAGATGCTCGCCTTTGAACTTTGCACTGAAGACAATCTGGATTGTCCGTTTCTTCTTTGGCTCAGAGAACACCACTCCTGTGATTTCCAAAAGCCGTTGGACGTGTGGACTCAGACCACAGCAGACTTTTCCACTTTACGTCAGTCCATCTCAGATGGTGTCAGACCCAGAAAAGCCATCTGCGTTTCCTGGTGTTGTTGATATGTGGCTTTGGCTTTGCATGGTGGAGTTTTAACTTGCTCTTGTAGATGTAGATGTGCTGCATTCACTGACAGTGGTTTTTTTAGTATCCCTGAGCTCACGTGGTAATTTATTGTTTTGTTGTTTTTTTGGCTTACACACTAGGGGTAAGAGAAAAAATCTATTTAAATAAGAGTCAGGATTTTTTTGTTTGATATTTTTTTTTAATCAACTTTTTCTTTTTTCCAATTTAAATGCTTCATTTTAGTCTGTGTTAATAAGCCACCTTTAAATGCAATCCAGTCTTTTGAAGAGAGAGTTGAAACAGCTGGTTAAAATATATTGCTGAATAAATCCTAAAAACGGCCTCACATGTGATGTGATATAGTCTGTAGGCATCATCGTTGTTCATCTTTTCCGCTGGTGTTAAAAAAGCTAACTAAAGATTGCAAAAATCGGAAGTAATTTAAATCGAATCAGGAGAAAAGAGTATCAACACAGCCCTAATTAGATACAGAGATTCCTCCAGATTCTCTGAATCTTTTGTTGATCATATGGACTGAAGATGATGAAATACCTTAATTCCTTGCCTTTGAATATTGAGAAACTTTCTTAAGCTGTTTGGCTGTTTGCACAGAGATGTTAACAGAGTGAACCTCGCCCCATTCTTGCATATGAACGACTGAGCCCTTCGTAAATGCTCCTTTTAAACCAAATCATGACACTCACCTGTTCCCACTCAACCTGTTCACCTGTCCAAACGTGCTTTTGAACATTCCTTAACTTTTCTTTAGTCTTTTGTTGCCCCTGTCCCAGCTTTATTTTAAACATGTTGCAGGCATTAAATTCAAACCAAGTGAATATCTGCAGCAAAAGGATGAACTCTCTCAGTTTGAACATTAAGAAAAAGAATTCTCTGTTGTATTTTCAATTGTAAAATCATTGAAGAATATTTGCAAATCATTGTCTTTTGTTTTTACTTAAATTTTACATAGTATTTGTTTTTGATATTTCTGCTTTTGTATTTCTTCCTGCTTTCCTAAAAAAAAAAACCCTGTAACATTATTGTTTTTATTCTGGGTTTTTTTTTCTCAACAGTGCTTGATGTGTTTTGATTAAAAAAAATATTCTGAATTTTTTTCTCAACATTTTCTCAATTGTTTAATCTAGTTTAATATTTTATTATTATTTTTTCATACATTTGTGCTTGTTGTTTTTGATGTTAATTCTTAGGTGTTTTTTTTCCAACATTAAACTTTTTTTTCTAGCTTAGTTATTTCCAAATTATTCTCAGTATTTTGACTGTTAATCACATTTTCTTATATTGTTTTTTTTTTTTTTTAAATGTATTTTTTTGGGCATTTTGTGCCTTTATTGATAGGAGAGAGACAGTGGATAGGCTTGTGAAAGGGGGAGAGAGAGTAGGGGAAGACACTCTGCAAACTGGTCACAGGTGGGATTTGAACCTGGACCGGCAGAAGTATGTACATGGGGTGCTAACCACTCCGCCAAACCAGCACCCCCTTATATTGTTTTTCATTACAAGTCTTAATGTTTTGTTTTCTGTGGACATTTTGCATCATGATAACATTTTCCTCTTGAGTTTAACCATGCTTGTCTTTTTTAAAAACTTCTCAGAAATACAGCTTGACAAGAACAAAAATAGAACATAAAATTGTTAGATCATAAAAATGTAACCGAAGACAAACTAACAGTAAGATATGACAAATATTTAAAGCTTTAAAACTCTTTAAAGGATTTTTACGTGTAAAATTCAAACAAAATTCAGAAAAAGCTTTAAAGATTGTCTCAATGGACAAAGTTTTCTTACTTCAAAATTAAAACTAAACTTTAAAAATCTGAACATTCAAGCATGTTTACAGCATGCCGTCTGACATTTGTGTTTCCCTCCAGGGCAGCACATCTACCTGTCTGCAAAAATTGACGGCAAACTGGTCGTCCGCCCGTACACGCCAACGTCGAGTGACGACGACAATGGTTACGTGGATCTGGTGATAAAGGTACAGAGTTCAGGATCAAGCTGCTCTCTCTTGATTAAAACCTGCTCTTGTTTTTCAATTCTTATCAGAATTTCTTTTCTTGTTTGTTTGCAGGTTTACTTCAAAAATGTTCATCCTAAGTTCCCTGAAGGTGGGAAGATGAGTCAGTACCTGGAGAGCCTGAAACTCGGAGACACGATTGACTTCAGAGGTCCCAGCGGTCTCCTGGTCTACAAAGGCAAAGGTCAGACACAGGCTGCTGTTGTATCGTCCCTTTTGCTTAGGAAGGTTCCTTACTGAGGGAAATGATCCAGAAGTAGTTTGTGATGCTGTTTGAATAGTCTAGATGCTTAGGAAAGGTGCTTCAACATTTCCTTTAGCATCTCCTTTAGCATGGGATACACCGGACCATCCTTTATAAAAGGAGAGGAGATTATTCTGTCCCACAATTCTGCACGGCAGCAGCATTTATGTAAAGCGTGTTTTCTGACTGCTTCTAAATTCAACTGAATAATGAGAAAGCACGCAGACCATGTGTGTTACCGCTGCTGTTCAATCCTTTTAAAAGTTTACCAAAACATTTTTTAACTTTCCAGTAGTCTGATTCTTAAAGGAGAGCAGGATATGAGACATTTGGTGTTGATTATGTTTTAAACATGGTTCAATATTTGTGTATATTTGTACACTGTTAGATTGAGGCCTTGATTTATGCCTTTCTGTCATTTAGTTCCCATTTATTTTCATGCATTGATTGGTATTCATGTTGATGATGAGAGGACAGATTCATTTAAATCCTCACTTCCAACATTGATTATGCAAACATAATTTTTTCCAGTTGTTAATGTTCAAATTGTCTGAAAGGAACAACCGTGCCATGATACACGAGCACTAGGGGTGTCATGAAATTTCGTGCCATGAAATTTCGCAAAATAAAAAATGACAAAATAAAATTCAAAGACGCACAAAATAAAAAATGCGAAGGGGCGCCGCGCACCAATGAGACTGGTGATTTTTTTATCCTCCTCGCCTAGGGCTGAACGATTTATCGTTTTCAGATCGAAATCGCAATTTTAGACAGTGCAATTTTGTGATGGCCAAAGCAGCAATTTTTTGCAGCGCTCCTGACTGACTCAGGATCTGTTGTGTATTATACACATACTGTTTTACAAATTTGTAGACAATCTATTTGTTAAAAGTGCTGGTAAACAGGTCAACAACACAAAGCCTCTGTTTAGGAGTAGAAGTTAATGAAAACAGATTATTTATCATCACTATTGAAGGTGAATAATGTGTTAAGTGTGTTTCATCATTTATTTCCTTACTGTTGTCTGAACTGTAAACAAAGTGAAATTTGCACTGAAGTTTGATTTGAAAAAAAAATCGTGAATTGCAATATCTGCCAGAAAAATCGCAATTCAATCTTTTCCTAAAATCGTTCAGCCCTATCCTCGCCTACCGTAGCAAAACACTCGCTTCAAAATGGAGGAAGAAGAGGTCGAGGAATTAGCTGATGCTCTTTTGTCAAGTAAATAGGTTGTGTGGACCTATTTTGGCCTCCTATGTAAAAGACGAGGGAACGGTGAGAAGATTGCGGACCGAACAACAATCGTGTGCAAAATATGCCGCTACAGTTCGCCGTATACTGTTGCGAGTATAACTACCAACTGTATGTTTGTGTAAGTCTGCATAAAAAAAATTAGATTTTTGCATTTACTGTTGTGTTGACAGAATTTGATCATAGTTGAAGATCAGAGGTATATGCACTGTAATAGGCTAAATATTATAGTTCATAGTTCAGACATTTATAGGTCTAAACTGCAGCTCTGAGGACTGCTATTTGTTTTCCTTGTTTACAACAACAAAGCACTTTTTATTGAGATTTTATGTTTGTATTTGCACTGTAGTCTGAATAAGGGGAAAAAAAAACAATTTTGTTGTTTTTCAAAGAGCATTTATTTTGTACTGATGCAGCAATATTTTTACCTCCGCCAAGGAGGTTATGTTTTTAGGAGAGTTTGTCCGTCCGTCCGTCCGTGAACAAAATAACTCAAAAAGTAATGGATGGATTTGGATGAAATTTTCAAGAAATGTTCAGCATGGGAAAAGGAAGAACTGATTCAATTTTGGTGTTGATCCGGATCAGTCTGGTCGCCATGGCAAAAAATGTGATTTCTGTGAATAACTACTGAACTAAATAGATATCATTATGAATCCAATTGCTAATGGTATGTTTTCATGGTCAAAGAATCTAAATATTTAGATGAAGTAAAGGTAGGACTAATATTTATGGTCAAAATGACAATATGGCTGAGGACTGTGGCGCTGGCGGAGGTCTGTGCTCTCCGAGTGCTTTCTAGTTTATGTCTGCATTGGGAAGAAAATAAAGAAAATTAGATTTTTGCACAACTTCCTACTGTTGGGGATTTTCTATAATCTTTATTTTGTATCGTGAGCCCTGTTTTGTATTTCGTATCGTTTCGTGAGTTGACCATTTGATTACACCCCTAAGCCTTACACAAGATGCGCCTTTTGTAGCCCATCTTCGGAATATTGTAGTTTACCGCAACAGTAACATCCGCCGTCACATGATGACGTAGCGTAGTTAAAGCGTAGTCTGATTCTCTCTGCATGGCAGTTTTCCTTTCCTAAGTCCTTCTGAATTCTCCTCTCTCCTTTCCTTAACCTCATGACGGTTTCCATCAGTTTTAAGGAAAAGTGGACAGTAGCCATAGTGTGATGTTTTGGTGAAGGAGGTCTGAAGATCCAAGGTTCAGGGTCTAAAGCTCTACTGTTTCTTCCACAGGTGTGTTTGCCATTCAGCCTGAGAAGAAGGCCCCCGCTGAAATCAAGACCGCCAAACAAGTGGGGATGATCGCAGGAGGCACAGGTAGGACTTGGACCATCAGCTCGTCCCGTGAATGTGTGGATGTTCTGCTCAGGGTTTTGAAGCATTTCAGTCTCAGTCCACATATCTGACAAAAACAGCCCCACAAACTACAAAAGACATGGATTTACTGAGTTTACATGTGATGTATGTTTATATGCAAGTGCTGCTTTATGAAGTGTGTTTGCTTGTATGAAAACTTGTGTTAGTAATGTTTGACTGAGAATGTTTGTATGATTGAATACATGAGTGTCAAGTATATATGAGGATGTGTAATAGTGCATACAAGTGTGTGGAAATTTAAGTGTACGCATGTATGTTTTTGTCATCGTGTGTACAAAAATGTGCTTAAGCATGCATGGAATTATATGTGTTAATATGTGTTTAAGTGTATGTTAGAATGTGTGTAAACATGTTGGTGTGTCTGTAAACATGCATGTAAGTATATGTGTTAAAGTGTTAGTGTGTGTAAACATGTATGTCAGTATATTCATCAGCATGATTGCAAACATGTTTGTAAGTACATGTAAATATGTTTGAAAGATGTGAGTAAGCATGTATTAAGTGTATGTTTGTTAACATGTATGTCAGTATATGTGCATGTATGTGTGTGAACATGTTTCTTAGCATGTCTGTAAACATGTCTGCAAGTGTTTCTCAAACTGTATGTACGTATGTGTATGTTATTATGTGTGTAAACATGTATGTGAGTATTTGTAAATATGCATGAAAGTGTTTGTAACAGTATTTCTGGTTTAAGTGCAATCATGTTTGTGTAATTTTTTTTTTGTCATTGGGATAAATTGGAAAAAAAAAGAACAACCCTATTGCGTGGACTTTTTAGTGGTTTTCCATACAAAAAACATGCTAGTGCACTACTGTTCATTTTTTGCAAAAAAAAACAAAACCCTATAACAAAACGTATTTCCTTCAGGTCAGTTATTCAATTAAAATTACTTTTTGGTCTGTTTTCATTACATAAAAGGGCATACTAATTTGTTATTTTTCGGGTGTAATATGCTCAAACATGACTTTTTGGGTTGAAAACAGGGCAAAAAACATTCTAGTGCAAACAGTTTTGTCATATTTGGCTTAAAAATGGACTTGTAAGCCTTTTTCTTTCAGCTCAGGATTTGAAAAAACACTAAGGCTAACCTATGACTTTTTTTTCATTTTGGACTCCAAAAAATAATATGCTCAAACATGACTTTTTGGGTTGAAAACAGGGCGAAAAACATGCTAGTGCAAACGGTTTTGTCATATTTGGCCTAAAAATGGACTTATAAGCCTTTTTCTGTCAGCTCAGGATTTGAAAAAACACTAAGGCTAACCTATGACATCTTTTTTAATTCGGACTCAGACAAGTAGTATGCTCAGACATGAATTTTTAGGTTGAAAACAGGCAGAAAAACATTCCAGTGCCAACGGTTTTGTCATATTAGGCTTAAAAATGGACTTGTAAGCCTTTTTCTTTCAGCTCAGGATTTGAAAAAACGCTAAGGCTAACCTATGACTTTTTTTTCATTTTGGACTCCAAAAAATAATATGCTCAGACATGACTTTTTGGGTTGAAAACAGGGCAAAAAACATGCTAGTGCCAACGGTTTTGCCATAGTTGGCCTAAAAATGGACTTATAAGCCTTCTTCTTTCAGCTCAGGATTTGAAAAAACACTAAGGCTAACCTATGACTTTTTTTTCATTTTGGACTCCAAAAAATAATATACTCAAACATGACTTTTTGGGCTTAAAACAGGGCGAAAAATAACCTAGTGCAAACAGTTTACTCATATTTGGCTTAAAAATGGACTTGTTAGCCTTTTTCTGTCAGCTCAGGATTTGAAAAAACGCTAAGGCTAACCTATGACTTTTTTCCCATTTTGGACTCCGAAAAATAATATGCTCAAACATATCTTTTTGGGTTGAAAACAGGGCGAAAAACATGCTAGTGCCAATGGTTTTGTCATATTTGACCTAAAAATGGACTTATAAGCCTTTTTCTGTCAGCTCAGGATTTGAAAAAACACTAAGGCTAACCTATGACTTTTTTTTCATTTTGGACTCCAAAAAATAATATGCTCAAACATGACTTTTTGGGTTGAAAACAGGGCGAAAAACATGCTAGTGCAAACAGTTTTGTCATATTTGGCCTAAAAATGGACTTATAAGCCTTTTTCTTTCAGCTCAGGATTTGAAAAAACACTAAGGCTAACCTATGACTTTTTTCACATTTTGGACTCCAAAAAATAATATGCTCAAACATGACTTTTTGGGTTGAAAACAGGGCGAAAAACATGCTAGTGCCAATGGTTTTGTCATATTTGGCCTAAAAATGGACTTATAAGCCTTTTTCTTTCAGCTCAGGATTTGAAAAAACACTAAGGCTAACCTATGACTTTTTTTTCATTTTGGACTCCAAAAAATAATAGGCTCAAACATGACTTTCTGGGTTGAAAACAGGGTGAAAAACATGCTAGTGCAAACGGTTTTGTCATATTTGGCCTAAAAATGGACTTATAAGCCTTTATCTTTCAGCTCAGGATTTGAAAAAACACTAAGACTAACCTATGACTTTTTTTCCATATTGGACTCCAAAAAATAATATGCTCAAGCATGACTTTTTGGGTTGAAAACAGGGCAAAAAACATGCTAGTGCCAATGGTTTTGTCATATTTGGCCTAAAAATGGACTTGTAAGCCTTTTTCTTTCAGCTCAGGATTGGAAAAAACACTAAGGCATGACTATGACTTTTTTTCCATTCAGGACTCCAAAAAATGATATGCTCAAACATGAGTCTTTGGGTTGAAAACAGGGTAGAAAACATGCTAGTGCCAATGGTTTTGTCATATTTGGCCTAAAAATGGACTTATAAGCCTTTTTCTGTCAGCTCAGGATTTGAAAAAACACTAAGGCTAACGTATGACTATTTTTCACATTTTGGACTCCAAAAAATAATATGCTCAAACATGACTTTTTGGGCTGAAAACAGGGTAGAAAACATGCTAGTGCAAACAGTTTTGTCATATTAGGCTTAAAAATGATCTTATAAGCCTTTTTCTGTCAGCTCAGGATTTGAAAAAACGCTAAGGCTAACCTATGACTTTTTTCCCCATTTTGGACTCCAAAAAATAATATGCTCAAACATGAATTTGGGTTGAAAACAGGGTGAAAAACATGCTAGTGCAAACAGTTTTGTCATATTAGGCTTAAAAATGGACTTATAAGCCTTTTTCCGTCAGCTCAGGATTTGAATAAAACACTAACGCTAACCTATGACTTTTTTTCCATTTTGGACTCCAAAAAATGATATGCTCAAACATGAGTCTTTGGGTTGAAAACAGGGTAGAAAACATGCTAGTGCCAATGGTTTTGTCATATTTGGCCTAAAAATGGACTTATAAGCCTTTTTCTGTCAGCTCAGGATTTGAAAAAACACTAAGGCTAACGTATGACTATTTTTCACATTTTGGACTCCAAAAAATAATATGCTCAAACATGACTTTTTGGGCTGAAAACAGGGTAGAAAACATGCTAGTGCAAACAGTTTTGTCATATTAGGCTTAAAAATGATCTTACAAGCCTTTTTCTGTCAGCTCAGGATTTGAAAAAACGCTAAGGCTAACCTATGACTTTTTTCCCCATTTTGGACTCCAAAAAATAATATGCTCAAACATGAATTTGGGTTGAAAACAGGGTGAAAAACATGCTAGTGCAAACAGTTTTGTCATATTAGGCTTAAAAATGGACTTATAAGCCTTTTTCCGTCAGCTCAGGATTTGAATAAAACACTAACGCTAACCTATGACTTTTTTTCCATTTTGGACTCCAAAAAATAATATGCTCAAACATGACTTTTTGGGCTTAAAACAGGGCGAAAAACATGCTAATGCCAATGGTTTTGTCATATTTGGCCTAAAAATGGACTTATAATCCTTTTTCTTTCAGCTCAGGATTTGAAAAAAACACTAAGGCTAACCTATGACTTTTTTTCCATTTTGGACTCCAAAAAATAATATGCTCAAGCATGACTTTTTGGGCTGAAAACAGGGCAAAAAACATGCTAGTGCAAACAGTTTTCTCATATTTGGCCTAAAAATGGACTTGTAAGTCTTTTTCTTTCAGCTCTGGATTTGAATAAAACACTAAGGCTAACCTATGACTTTGTTTCCATTTTGGACTGCACAAAATAATATGCTCAAACATGACTTTTTGGGCTGAAAACAGGGCGAAAAACATGCTAGTGCAAACAGTTTTGTCATATTAGGCTTAAAAATGGACTTGTAAGCCTTTTTCTGTCAGCTCAGGATTTGGAAAAACACTAAGGCTAACCTATGACTTTTTTTTCATTTTGGACTCCAAAAAATAATATGCTCAAACATATCTTTTTGGGTTGAAAACAGGGCGAAAAATAACCTAGTGCAAACAGTTTTGTCATATTTGGCCTAAAAATGGACTTATAAGCCTTTTTCTGTCAGCTCAGGATTTGAAAAACACTAAGGCTAACCTATGACTTTTTTTTCCATTTTGGACTGCAAAAAAATAATATGCTCAAACGTGACTTTTTGGGCTGAAAACAGGGCGAAAAACATGCTAGTGCAAACAGTTTTGTCATATTAGGCCTAAAAATGGACTTATAAGCCTTTTTCTTTCATCTCAAGATTTGAAAAAACACTAAGGCTAACCCATGACTTTTTTCCCATTTTGGACTCCAAAAAATAATATGCTCAAAACATGACTTTTTGGGTTGAAAACAGGGCGAAAAACATGCTAGTGCAAACGGTTTTGTCATATTTGGCCTAAAAATGGACTTGTAAGCCTTTTTCTGTCAGCTCAGGATTTGAATAAAACACTAAGGCTAACCTATGACTTTGTTTCCATTTTGGACTGCACAAAATAATATCCTCAAACATGACTTTTTGGGTTGAAAACAGGGCGAAAAACATGCTAGTGCAAACAGTTTTGTCATATTAGGCTTAAAAATGGACTTGTAAGCCTTTTTCTATCACTGCAGGTTAGATGTTAAAAAAACCAACATGCTAACATGACTTTGTGGTTGTTTTTCATGCTGACAACAGCGTACCAAAACATTAACAATGGGGTATTTATAGAGCAGAAAAACATGCTGGTAGATTTTGATCATTGATTTTAATGCAACAAAGAAATTGCCAAAACATCCTTTTTTATACTTTATTTAGGCACAAAACATGTTAGTGCATGACTTTTGGTCATTACTTAGAAAAATGCTTTTTAACTAAGACAACTTTTCTTAACATACATAAAAACAAAAAGCCTTTTGAATGTACTAAAAAAGCATTCATGCTTTTGAATGTATTTCAATTTACTTACAATCATACCCAAACTTATCAACACTTCTGAACATACACACAAACACAAATGCTTTTGAATTGCTGAAAAATTCCAAACCCCTTTCACATAAAATATAAACATTGACTAACAATCAAAAATACATACTTTTCCACCAAACCTAAAACAAAAAAGTGCAATACTACTTAAAAGCCCAAAAAGTATACAAAGGCATTAATACCTCAAAACATTGAGGCTTTTGAACAAATTAAAAACACAAATGCTTTCAAATATACTTAAAAACGTTAATGCTTTCATACATACCTCACAAATATACATACTTAACACAAACAATTCTCCCAAATATACTAAAAACACAAATGACTTCATGCAAGCTTTATACGTAAATTCAACATTACTGAAACACAAAGGCATTAACACACAAACACAGATGCTTTTAAACAAACTTAGAAAATAAAAATGCATTTACACTCTATATCAACTGTTCAATATGTACTTGAATTAGAAATACTTCGAAAAATACTCACAAATGCATCCTAACACATCAAGAGGATACATGTTTTTATACGTAATTAAAAAATAAACAAATGCATTTATACTCAAAAATATAACTGCTTCCAAACATATTAACAAGCATCATTACATACTTAAATATAGATAAATAAATGTTTATATATGTAATAAAATCATGCATACATTTTTGAAAAACAAATGCAGACATGCCAACACGTGTACTTAACACACACACCTGCAGATGCTCTAAACAACACAAATAAACATGTAAACATAATTAATATGATATTTTTTCAGTAACTTGTCCTCTCTCATAACTCAATACCTCCCGCTCTGTTCCAGGAATCACTCCCATGCTGCAGGTGATCACGGCCATCATGAAGGACCCTCAGGACAAGACCGTCTGTCACCTCCTTTTCGCCAACCAGGTCAGATTCATCAGCCCGATTCATTATTTCCATCTCAGAGTTTAACAAGTGAACCGAGCTGCAGCAGAAGAGAGACACGACGCCCTGAAACCTGTTTTCCTCTTGGTCCTGACAGACAGAGAAGGACATTCTGTTGAGACCGGAGCTGGAGGAGATTCAGGCGAACCACCCGGACCGGTTTAAGCTGTGGTTCACCGTGGACCGAGCACCTGAAGGTACGATTACTGACGCTGAAAATCACCGTAATATGGTTTTGTTGTCGTGCCCAAACACACAATACTCTGGACTTGTTCACAGCATCACAGCAGAGTTCTTGAGAAGCAATAAAACCGACTCTTTTCTAATTAAGGTCAGAGATATAGTTTTAATTTTCAATAAATTAAGAATAAGAACAGCCTTTGTCATTGTGGTGCATACAACACAGTTTGTTTAAGCAGTCGGCCATCACTTTGATTAATGGGAATTTCTTAAATTCAAATCAGAGGGTGCAGTTACTGTATATTCTGGTTTAACTTACGCTGTGAAAATGTGAAAAAATACATATTGGGGCTGTCAAACGATAAAAAATTTTTAAGCAGTAAAATCACAGGGTTGCTGTAGATCCATTTTCATTAGTCTGATTAAAAATTATTCATCTTTAAGCTGTAGTAATCGTGTGAGGGTGGTTTGTTGCAAGCTGGACGACGCGTTAGCTGAAGCTAGCAGGATCTCTGACGGACACATGCCTCGCGTTAATGAGGAACTTTAAGCTGGAAGTGCTTCAGTAAAAAGAAAACTCTGTCATGCATTATTTTAATATTCAAAGTTTTCCACCGAGAGGACCGCCCTGCTGTTCAGCATCATCCAATTTGAGTTGCTTGGTTCTGCCAGATCAACTGCACATGTACAGCAGGCTGTGCTACGGCAAGTCAACTTGGACAAACTGCCCAAACGCGCTGCCAGAGATGTTACACAGGTTTTGAATCATTCTGGGTTAATTGCGTTAAAATTTGTAATCAGCTTAATCATGATGATAGATTAATCCAAATTAAGGCATTAAGTTCTTCCTACTCCTTTTCAAGCATGTACATTGTAACTTCGGTTGAATATTATACATTAGTTATCTGATTTCTTATTATTTCCTTATTTTTTTGTTTTGTACATATTTTTGTTGTTAATATGTTCTAAATAAATAAATAAAATAAATAACTTTGACAGCCCAGATACATAAATATGTCCCAGCACAAGTCTAAAAAACATTGCTCAAACTGCTTCTCATAGTAATGCTTTAAAATGCTTATATTTAATAATAAGCTTAAATGTCAGAGGTGTAAAGCAGTTAATTTTTAGCAGTTTTCCTTCAAATATAAACCAATTCTTCAAAGTGTTGCTGTTTACTTTTCATTCTAGAGTCTATATTTTTTAATACTTTAATTCTTTGACAGCTGTGGTGTTTGTTTGTTTCTGCTGAAGCTGTTGTGACTCTTATCTTGTGACTGATAAGACATGAGGCCTCGTTGTGTGAGGGCTCGTGATCATTTCATGTGTTTTTGAAGCTGCAGACAAAGTACACAAAACTTCTGACTGAAATATTTAAACCAGCACATCATGTTATTACTAATATCCTGTTTTGTCTGATTTAACTGACTAGAGCCTTTTAGATAAAGCTGGTCAGATAAGTGCCCATAAATCTGTTTATTCTGCTGGGAGAGTATTAGTGATGTGCCATGAGAAACTTCCCCACCAAACATTTACATTACAGATGCAGCCACTTAAAACTTCCCCACTTTCTCTGATTGGGTCTTGGCTGGTCCATGATGGGTCCTTAAAGGATAATTTTTGTTTCTACAGCTTTCACATTGTTCATAGAATGAAGTAGAACAATATACTCACCCAGAAGGCTTTCCTGATCCAAACAGTGCTTCAGGAGATATTTAGATCCAAAATCGAGCGGCGGACATCCGTATAATGGTAGCACACGGGGCATGTATAGCGCCGCTCCTAAAACTGCATTAATCGTCCAAAAACTCATTAGTTTCACCAATATTTCATCATGGTCCGCTCACACTACTCCTCCAAGACAGTCCGGGTCGCTCCACCCATGTTTTTGTGACTGTGCTGACCTCTGAACTGAAGAAGAAGAACGCTTGCCTCCGTGCATGCGCAGTACAGCTTCCTCCTTTCGATGAGCTCCTCATCTGTAAACTCTGGCTCAAAACTGTAAGAACACCCATCATATTCAAAGTTCTCCTCCACAACATCTTCATCCGATAGATATTCGTCCATTTTGCACAAAACGGGAAGAAGAAAGTTGTTGTGTAGCCGGCGGTCGCCCCTGAAACAATGAGCCGTACTGCACATGTGCTGCAGCCATAAAGAAAGTTTTCAGTTCAGAGGTCAGCACAGTCACAAAAACATGGGTGGAGCGACCCCGGACTGTCGTGGAGGAGCAGACCATGATGGAATATTGGTGAAACTAATTAGTTTTTGGACGATTAATGCAGTTTAGGAGCGGCGCTATACATGCCCCGTGTGCTACCATTACACGGATGTCCGCCACTCGATTTTGGATCTAAATATCTCCCGAAGCACTGTTTGGATCCAAAATCGAGTGGCGAAAGCCTTCTGGGTGAGTATATTGTTCTACTTCATTCTATAAACAATGTGAAAGCTGTAGAAACCAAACTTATCCTTTAACAGGTCCTGCCCACCCAGACAGTCATAGATTTTAAACTCTAGGTCATTGTGAATTTGTGGTGTCAGGTTTGCTATGAATTCTGATGCCTTACATTTTTGAGTAATCATGTTCACGAAAAAAAAACCCAGAAAGCACTCGTTGAGCACAAACCTCCGCCAAAGTGGGTCACATATTGCTGTTACATCTATAAGCAATAGTTCCATGATAAAGTTACAACCATAATGATTTCCTGACCCTGAAAACCCACACCAAGCATTTAGAATCATGTTGATATCATTATTAGTTAGACAGTTATTGAGCAAAAAGGATTGTTTGCTAACGGCGGTTATCTGGATCACCACCAAAATCTAATCATTTTTAAGTTGAGCCACTACCGACATCTCCTGAAAATTCCAGCAAAATCCATCAAGCAGTTTTTGTGTCACCTTGCTAACAAACATATGCCATTATAAATATTGCCTGAAAGCCTTTGTGTCTGTGGTGTTTCAGGCTGGGAGTACAGCCAAGGCTTCATCAATGAAGACATGGTGAGGGACCACCTCCCCCCACCTAGCGAGGACACCCTCATCCTGATGTGTGGACCTCCACCTATGATCCAGTTCGCCTGCAACCCAAACCTGGACAAAGTCGGGCACGCTGCCAGTCGGAGGTTCGCCTTCTAGACGCCTCAGCACCAAAGACTGGAGGCGTGGGAGCATTTGGGTCCTCAGCTCTTCAGTTAAAGCACTCGTTCAGTCGCGGTGGGTTTTGCACTATGTATACTATTTTATTTCTGCCATGATATTAGTCATGCAACAGAATCACAGCAAGGACCAACTATTGTAACCAGGAAGTGAAGCAGAAGGGAAAATGTACGCTTGAGCTTGTTTTTGGTGGATTATGAACGTAGACTGTGTTGATTCTAAAATCTGGATGTGATTCAGAACAAATCGTGCTGTCCTGCTGAGGCCTCAGTTTGGTCTAAATACCAGAGTTGAGGTTTACTGGCTGTTCTCTGAGTGCCTTATCACATGCAAAGCTTTTTTATGCACAGATAAAGAACTTGTGACCACTTGCTTTAATATATAAACAGAGTTACTGTTGTGTGTTACAGAGTCCTGCCCTCTATGTCAGAGTCAGATGTCAATATTTTGCTAAAACATGTTTAAGTTGGTTTGTAATGTGGCCAGTAATGAGACAAAGTAGCTGCAAGTGTGACAACAGTGACTGCCTGTGTTTGAATATACAACATAAAGATAAACTGCTCCAACATTTGAGACACTTTGTTCATCGTGTTGTGTAGAAGTTGCTCAAATGTTTCACTGTGCAACCAAAAGTGTAGGTAAGGCCTGAGATACACCTGCTGTTTAACCTTTTGTTCGCAAAATAGGATCACTAATGCAACCGTAAACATTCTTGACTAAAAAGTGAGGCCTGTTACGGAAGGATACTTCCAGAAGGCACATGAGAGAGCTCAGGCTGTATACAAACATGAGATCACGTCAAACTGATGATAAGCTGTTGAACTTTACCAAGGTTTGTACTCAGATGTGAGGGTTTACCGGATGCAGAACTTAAGAATAACTGACTAATAAAAAAAATCTTTCTCACTCTGTGACTTAACATCATTGGTGTTTGACTGGCTTTAGATTGAAAAACTAGTTCACCCTTGACTGGAAGTTGTGTGACTTGCAAAGCCCTTTAAACGTTTCAGTTCAGAGTTGATCTCTGTGAAAATCCAAATGATTTGTTTGTAAGCTTTTTCAGATCAAAAATGGATGCTACACTGTAGCCATGTTAGCCATTTAGCTCGACTTTTATTTTCTGCATTTTCCAAACCAGAAACTAGGTGAGTGCAACATGATACCAATTAACACAAACTTGCAGTTATAATATAAAATTTGAGCTTTCAACAATTTAAAAACAACATTGAACTGTAGTCTTGAACTCTTTAATAAAGTCTGCTTCATTAGTGCTGGCCCCTAGACTTTTAATAGATGCAAATGTGGACAACAACAAGACCGGAAATGCACAGAGTTATTGTTTGTCAATATCTAATAGAAGAAGAAGAGGAAATGGTGAAGTTTGAGGCACTACTGTCGACGTAATGAGGGAATATAAACATCTGTATGACTCTCCAATGAAAGAACACTAACATGAGTAAACACCACAACTCCTACTCATGGTTCTCCATTTTGACAACAAACTTTCTTCTTTGATAAATTCCCGTAAATGACGCTACGCTGCCCCCTGCAGTTTGTGAAACTAACTGTGACCATACCCCGAATGTCAAAGCAGCCACATCCACATTTGTCTCTACACTCACCCTATCAGTCCCCACTGCGTCGTGCCTCTGGGCTAACAGCAAGTTTATCTCCGGCCTTACTGTGTCATCTCTGTAGCATCTTCATAAGACTCTACAAAATCCAAACACAATGGAAAACAAATGCATTTTTGCCTTTTTATTACAAAAAATGAAAAACAATGACTTTGGTTTCCATGTTTGCTCCCAATCATCAGTTTTTTGAAGGAATACTTTGAGAGAAAAAAGCTCTGAGGAGTTAAAGTAGAAGACACGCTCGTCTACGGCTCATGAGAAACACAAAAGAAACAACACACTGTGGTTTCAGGGGGAGTTTTGGGAAGTGAAGAGCTTCTGAGTGAAGTCATGTGAGCTTGATAAAATGGTGAGGCTAGTTTGTGTTTGTGAGCTGAGCGTTAAAGCACATGAGCGGAATCGTCTTCTCTTTCAATTCCTGAAAAAAGCTTTTTTTTCTTTCACTAATAGAAACATATTCTCGTGAACTCTGATGGTTTTCAGGCTTCATAAATATTTCGTGTGTGAGGAAGAGGTTTGGTACTTTTTTTACTTGCTTCTTAGATTTTTGTTCAACTTTGAAACTGTGATGATCCAGAATTAAGAGTGAAGTTGGATTTAGTGTTACAAATTAAAGAAAACAACTTAAAAATTTAACGATCAGATTAATAACAAGCACAAAAACTGAAGACAGCAACAGACCAGTTGAGATATTTGTGCTGTGTAAACACCGTTTGCATTGTTTGATACTTAAAGTCAAAGAAAACAAACAATCTAGAAAGTGTTGCCACATTCTTTAATGCTGCAGACATATTTGTAAAATTTAGAAAGTTCTCCCTGACTCTTGTTTGAAAAAAAAAAAGACTAAAAATCATAAAAATTTTGTTTTTTGACACAACTGATAATCAAACTAAAGGTCATTTTAAATCATGGTGCTCTTGTAAAATAGAGTGCAAGAGTTTTTCTGCAATTTTTGGTTGTGGAAGCAAAACTAAAAAGTCCAGTATTGGGCATTTGTGACTACTGTTTGCTCTCTGGTGTCAAACAGTCATCAGTCTTTAATGACTTTTCTGGAATCATCAAAGTTTTCAGTTTTAGTTTTGTAACTTTGTTTATTTCATCACAGAAAAACTGCTAAACATTTGGTAAACTGTTTTGTGTCACAGTAGATAGAAAAGAGTGTCCAACAGGGAAACAAAACTCGATATCTCGATGTTGAAGCCATCAAAGTGAGTGAGAAAATGTTTCTTTAGTTTGAATTTTTAAAAATAATAAAACAAATGGACGTACCACAAATAGCTGAATCTAATGGCATTTCTGGACATTAAAACTCCTTAAAATAACACTCGTATGCTTACCTCTGAGATTACTTAAAACACAAATGGCTGAATAATAAGAGGAAGTACATTTAAGCTTCAATTCTGCATTTTCAGTTCATGCATTTAACTTTTGGCAGCTTTAATAAATATACATGTGGTCAAAGAAGTCTATGGCTGTTCTTTCTGATAAAAATACTGTCACGGGCTCACGTGGTGTACTTCAAAACTTGGTCAGAGTCTGTTTGGTTTTTTGGATCAAATGGAGCCGGAGTTTTCGGTCTCTGCGGTGTCGGCCTCCGCGGGGCAGACGGAGATCTCCTGGAAGAACTCGTCGTCCTTCAGCATGCTCTGGAAAACAAACAGGCGCAGAGTCAGTTTTTGTTTTCTCAGATCATTTATACTGAATCATGGTGGACCGGGTCAGGGTCCTACTGTCAGATTGTTGATCCCCTCTGAAAACACTCCGATCTGTCTGACCGTCCCTTCAGAGTCTTCCATCTGCAGCAGAGTGAACGGCATTGTGGGTAAAAGATCATCAAACACCAACTCAGTAAAAAAGAAAAATGGAGGACAGAATAAAGAAGCTCCTGTACCTGGTCCAAGTGGTCTAGGCTTTCATCATAAATCTGATTCCCCCTTTGGAAGCTGCTGCTCTTGGGCATTTCGACGTTCATGGGGCAGACGTACTCCTCGCCGTCTTCGTGGCGTTTCTTCCTCAAAGAGCCAAAACCTCCGAATGAGAGGCGCCTGGGCTGAAGAGAGAGAGCAGCTGGTCGGTGTGGAGTTAAGGCTCAGAATGTTTTTTACTTTTAACAATTTAAAGATGAATAAATACTGAATAATAAAAATAAAACAACATGCAGGGTTTAAACACCTAGATCAAGGTAAAAATTCAAACAATACAAGATGCCTTTTGAAATGTGGTGCATATTTTTCCATTCAATAAAAATGGAAAAATATGCACCACAGCATTTAATAAAAACAGTGACAAAAACACAAGAACAGCAGAACAAGGGGGGCAAACACTACAACACACTACTTTGTGACAAGAAGATGCCATTTTGTCCATCTTACAGTATAAAGCTCTGTTTTAATTCATAGTTTGGAGGTCATTTGTTCAATTGATCAGATTTCTTCTACAATGTCCAGCTAATGATTAAGGGCGTTTTCACACCAACCACATTTAGTGCGCACCAAAAAAGTTTTGGGCCAGGGTTTGGTACGTTAGTGTCAATGTGAATGCAACCACCACACTTTGGTGCATGCCAAATCAGCCAGTCCAAGACCTCCATGAAGGGGTGGTCTCGATCCGCTCCATCTCCTGACATTTGGTGCGGTTTCACTGGTGTGAAACAAAGTGGTCTGAACCGATCTACTTTTGATGCATTACTTCCTGTTAATCCCTCGGTTGAATCTTTTGCTTACTCAGTTTGTCGATTTGTTTATTCTGGTTGAGGATTACGATGATTTACGAGGGTCCAGAAGGTCGCTGATGCTGTCTCAAAGATGATACAAAAACAGATTTGAAGAAAAATGTAGAAGAGAGCGAAACGTAAACATTGGTTGTTCGGTGTAGGAAATGGTTGCCATGGTAGTCTCTTCTTCGTTCTCCTCCGTAGCAGGTTTGGTAACCAGTTACATGCATATCGCCCCCTGCTGTTTCAAACTGAGTAAATACACAAGTGGGTCCGGGGCATGGTTCGATATTACCAGTGTGAATGCAAGCCAGCGGGGGAGGGGGAGGGGGGCGAACCCATGGCGAACCGCGCCACAGCACTGTTCGAAACAAGTGGACCTAATGTGATAACGCCCTGAGTCCAAATTGGCTCAGTTCTCAGCCAAGTTCTTGTACTAGATTTCTTGGCCGCAAGAGATAGGATCTTAAACAGGTATTTCTCTTCTTTACCTATTACATTGTCTGGTATCAGTCCTATATTTATATATATATATATATATCAGGGATCATTAGGAATATTATAACCAAGAATTTTGCCCATGACTCTCAGAACTCCATCCCAGAATATTTTCAAACATGACCATAGTTTGTGAGAGTGGTTATTCAGTTGCCCACATTGTCTCCAACAGTTTTGTTGTTGACCTAATTGATATTTTTAATTTTTGGTGTAATAAAAAACTGTTAAATTCTTCAACCAAACTCCCTCCATCTTTTAGAGCTAGTTGATGTCTGTTGGGTCTTAAACATGGACTGCCAACCACTCTCAGACAACTCAACTAGAGCTGGACAATTAATCGGATTTTGATTGTGATTTCAATTTTGCCATCTGACAATCATAAAAACATTATAATAGAAGAAAAACAATAAATATGCCACACAGTGTGGAGTGCCGTGTATGCAAGTTCCTGCGCTTCACAGCACTTCAGTGTTCCACGTGCAGCCACAGCGACTGTGTGAGACTTATGTGGATCAATAATACTGTACGTGCCGCTCGCTGGTTCTTTAAAGCTGTGTTTAAATCAATACTGAAGTTTTTAAATGAAAAATTGTGTATATTAATTATGATTTCAATATCACTTAAAATAATCGGGATTCTTATTTTTACCATAATCGTCCAGCCCTGAACTCAACATTAAATTCCTTTTCCCAATTCATTTTTATATACTCTGTGTTTCTTCCCAGTTGTTTTAAAAACCTCTGTACAGCTTAGAGACAATTCTTAGAGGGGTTTGCTTATATTCACCTTCCCTTTCACTGAGATTTCCTTCTTAATTTCATAATTTAAGTTATTTAGATGTGATAAATCATTCCTCATGGTGTAGAAAATTTAACTACACACAAAATCATCAGTATGTTACAAACAGTCCACAGAGGTCGATGACTTATTCAAGAAAAACTCTGATTTTTTAAGAACTATTTCTAGTGACATTCCCACTCTTCGATTTCTTTACCAAGCCTTCAATGGCAATTTTTTTAATCTGACATTCATGATGAAAGAAAATGGTCTAATCTAAAAAAATTTATATTAATATTCAAACACTTTCAAGTATATTAAGCACCCATACAAACCCTGAATGTGTCAATTCTTCATTTAATGTGTTTATTTCAGGAAAAAAAGTTACATTTTTATTCCCAGCAGATTTGTTTCTCATATTCTTTTATCTTAACACTTTGAGATGTTAGTCCAAAATAGTTTGGCCATTTCTGAAATATGTTTTCATTTTCGAGACATAAAATTAAAGTTTAATGTTTAAATCAGTCTTTGTTGCAGAAGTAATGATTAGGAAAAATGGAATTGACCCTTCGCTAAGCCTCTTCCACAAACAGCTTCTGTCCAATCCCACGTTAGCAACCGTTACTATGCACAAGAGGCCTGTCAAGCTCTCAGCAGAAAACAGCATGCCCTGGCGGTGTGCATAGGGACTAGCAAGTCGGACAGTTGGTGCTGATTTTATTTTATCTTCCCCAAGCCCAAGACTCAAGCAGAAAGATGCCAGGTGTGGATAAAGCACGAGAACACCTACATTTGTTCTAAAGTAAGGTGCTAACTAACGTTAGCTAACCATAGCTCCATGTGCTGTGTAAGACAACATTAGCAAACTAAGAGGTCTCAGTAATAGGTCACGTCTGTTAAACCTTGAGTCACTGAGTAATACTTAGTCTGACATACTGTATCTGATCACATTTTTATGAACAGACGCCCTGGAAAGGGGCAAACACAATGATAACGATCACATTATCATTATTCATTTCAATTCAAACATTCTTGTTCTTGTATGTGAATTTTTAAAAGTGAAGTATCAACACATGGGCTGCTCGACGCTTGCTTTGAGATCTGTGGGCTTTCCCCTCTATCTTAATGTCGTCTACATTTGAACTCTGACGTTTGATTTGGTAAATGAAACTCTCAAAAGCATACTGGAGATCTTTCTGTCCACTACTTTTTGATATATCTGAAGAAAATGTTCAGAAATCAGAAGACATTTCCTTCGGAATATCACTCACTGAATCACTAAAAACTCCATATTTCTCATTCTACGTGCAAAGCTTGACAGGCGTAGCAACAGTAACCAAGGGGGCGGGGCTTAGCGAAGGGTCAATTATGTTTTGATTGAATCAGGATCTAGCTAAGTAGGCTGAACATAATTTGTACGAATCCTACAAAACAGAAAATATCTGTTAGCTAGTTTAATTTGGACAAAGCTTGTTTATAACTTCCATGACAACTTTAGTAATAAAAAAACTAATGAAAGAGAAAAAGTTAACTGTCTGAAAAAGGAAAATGTGGCTGTGAAATAATTTTAGGAAGATTTTCGTTCAGACCACAGCAGATGGGCAGCAGTTACCTTGACCTTGGCGGTGGCGGTGAGGACGCTGTAGTCCGGGTTTTCCAGACAGTCCTGTTTGAGCCGCTGAGCCTCGGAGCCGACGAGCAGGTGGAAGTGAGTGGCCAGGTGGCGCCTCAGCAGGGTTTTGTTTGGAGGAATGTTGAGCAGGAGGGCGAGCGCCTCTACGTTAAAGCGAGGCTCCAACACCTTCAGAGAGAGAAAACATGATGAGAGGTCAGACAACAGAACACGGAGGAACTTTTCAAACGTGTGTTTAAAGTGTCCAGTGGGAGAGAAATAAAAACAAGACGTGAGCATTTAAAACAGAACTGAAAACATCAGGATACAGGACGTACTGAATCAAGGTCGTGGTTTACAGATTTATGACCACCAAGGAGGGTCTGTATAGGGGGCGTGTCTGAGTGTGTGACATCATCCAGACTGTTCAATCAGAGGCTCTTCACATTTTTAAATCCCTTCTGACACCTTAAAAATACGTAATTGAAACATTGGATCTTTAGCGCCTATGGCAGGCGTTACAAAGCCATAGATCTGGATCCACTGGATCTACTCTAAAGCACTGAAGACCTTTAAGATGAGATGAGTTAACTCTTTATCACCTTAAACTATTTCACAACATGCATGGATCTGGTGACTCCAGCTGCTTTGAAAAATGTGTTTGAACAAAATGACTTCACTCTCTGGGTTTTTGAGCTTAGCGAAATATTAAGACATAAAAGTCCTAATGCTGTCTGTAGATTAAATAAAATTAGCGATTAATTTATTATGACCTGTAATTAATTAGTCTAATTAATCTGTTTTTTAATCTCACTTAAAAAAATGCTTAAAAAAGCTTCAACCTGAGGTATTTTTGTTGAAATTCATTAGATTATTGTGGCAAAACAAAAGATTGTTCTCCACCTCCCAAAAACTCAAGTGAGAGAAGTCCAATTCATAAAAACTCTCCAGCTTTAAAGGTGCTATGAGGAGAATCTATTTCTGGTGACGTAAAGACTCTGCTACCCATGAGCACGCACGGCGACTGTCGTAAAGACGTGACCCAAGCCAAAGATAGTTTGTTGTGATGCTAATAAATGCAGCTCAGACCTTCCTCAGAACTTTGCATTGCTTTACAACTTCTTTTTTCAACAACTTACAGGATGCAAAGCGACGAGGTAATGTATCTCTTTCTAGTTATGTAGCGGTAGTTTTTGATGTGTGATAACAAGCAATTTTTAGAAAACTTCGTATCGTAGTTTTGTACCCGGCTATATATCTCTACTTACAGCCCGGTGCTCTAAGACGTGTCCCAATAATATAAATTCGCTCTACAGTAGTTTTAATTGTCTTGCTCCTGAAGTTGAGTATCCAGGCCAGTCCAGTCCAGTCCTGTCCGACCCGACCACGAAGCTAAGGAATAGCATTTATAAATAACCTATTTTGATGCTATAAAACTGATCTTAAGGTGTGTATTTCAATCAGGCATATATCTAAAAGTGAAACTTTTTTGTAATTACTTAGAAACTCCTCATAGCATCTTTAACGACCCAATCAGGGGACAAAGGCGGAGCTGCGGATGTGACGACAACAGGAAGTAACTGCACGTTTGAAAACAGGGGCGTGTAAAGCTGTGGTGGGTATTGTCTTTGACGAGATTCATTTCACATGTGGCAGATGATACATCTGTGTGGTATAATGTAATGTAAGAAAAGATGATAGTCTAACCCCCAAATTCCACTGCACGCGAAAGCGCCGCGCAACGAAGCGGAGCGCTGCGGTCTTGCTCCGACAGGCAAACCCCACTGGAAGCAGCGCGCCCAGAAGCGCCGCGCAGCGTAGCCCCGTAGAGGGAGGGCTGATCCCCGGAGAGCCGCAGGCTATCATGAGAATAGCGATGTCACACGCTCATAAAACGTGTCATAAACTGAGAAAAGAAATAAACAACACCTTGCTTAGCTTCTCTAAGGTCCCTTTGCTGGTCCAAACCACACAGCTTCGTGAATTATTCAACTTCTATCTGTCTATATCCGTGATGTATACAATCTTATATATTTCTGTACCTCTATGATTCACTTTTCTTTGTCCATGGTGTCGTGTTGTCTCTGGGACCCTCTGACCGACTGCTGACCTGATGCTCGTGCCTCCGGTTTTGATGTAATGACAAATAATTGAGGAACATTACGTGCAAGAGTCCGTGGTTTGTATTTTATTTTGAAACTTCCGGGTACTCCACACGGTGACTTCCTGTCTGGTGCTTTTGCGCAGTGGAATTTGCCCAATAGACTATAATGGGAGCGAAGTGCTCTGCAGTTCGCTTCAAGGACGCTGCGCAGCGCGGCGCATTCGCGTCTGGTGGAATTTGGGGGTAAGGACTAAAGCACTTGTAGTTTCAGCTAAGGGCTAACAACAGGGTGGGAGTTCTTGTACCTGGAGAAAATACCCTTTGTTCCTGGTACGATACTTCCCTATTTGCAGCTGGTTCTGCATGACAGACTCTTACAGACTGTGGCTTACTGAGGGAGAGGAGAGAACTTTCTACTGCATCTAATGTACTTAGATGCGCATTGAGTTACACATGTAGTAGGAAAAGTGCTATATAAATAAAGTGTGATTGATTAATTGACTGATTGATAATGTACTTAGTGGCCATATATGAGCTCATACAACCCCACTTCGAAAAGACTGAACTATCCCTTTAAGATGGGATTAATGGAAACACTCATTCTGAATGAGTCATCCTGGGTCAAAGCCATTTGTGGAGGGGGGCACATTCCCTTAAATACAGTCCCTTTAGTGTGCAGTTGGTCCTACTGTATCAAATGCTTTGGCAGATATAGACTTTACTCTTTAGTGTTTGTCTTTTTAACAGCAGTGTTGTAGTTTTGCTAAAGATTGCAGGGGGAAATGCTCGCAGCCTTTTTAAAAGAAAAACATGAATCTCTGAGCATAAACTCAATAATTAATAGAAGCTTCTTCCTGTTTCTTCAACAACTAAAGAATTGTGGGATTATCTGATAGAGAGTAACAAAGTTATCAGAGGAAGTGTATTACTCAGTGGGGCCTGCCATGAATCACTAATAAACTTATTTCTTTTTCATTTGATTTACTGTCCTCCTCCCTGACTCTTGTTTTTCTGGTCCTCTAATTTCCTCTAAAATGCTCTTTTTCCTTTCTGAGTTTGTCTCATGTCATCAAAACTCCATCCCGCCTCACCATCAGCCCTCCGTGAACTCCACTGCCCCTCAGATTGGGAGCGTACTCTGCCAAATCCACCGAGCGGAGCCACTCCATCACCCTGTGGTTCGTCCACTGGGAGATCTCCGCCGGCGTGATGTTGTTCTGGACAAAAGAGGCGAGAGCAGAAACCCGCAGAAACCCAGATGTAAGAGGCAGAATCATCAGAAAGAAAAGAAAAAAGAGCAGATCAGGGCTGGTGATCACATACCTCATCAGAGGGTCTCCGCCTCAGACAGTTGGGTTCAAAGGAGTTGAGACGGAGGACTTGGATGGCCCTCTTGATGCTGAGGTGATGGAGGACGCTGCCCACCTTCAGAGACAGCAGGTCATCCTGGGAAACAGATTGAAGAGCTATCACAGAGCCTGCTGCATGATTTACATCACTCAGAATATAAAGAGGGATCAGGGTGGGGAAGTTTCTAGTCTTTTTAAAGTTTTACAATCTTCCATGGAGGCTGCAGTGACTCACCACGGTCATGAAGTGCAGCATGCGCCCGTCCACTCGAGCCTCATCAAAGTGGCTTTTGTACTGCGGGAGGCCGATGTCATCCAACCACCCTGAAATTAAACGTCAGATTATTTCTTCTGATATGAAGCCATGCTGTTGCTCCTTTCGCCAGGGAGGTTAGGTCTTTGCCGGCGTATATTTGTATGTTTGGTTTTTTTACTGGACAGATTTTAACAACATTCTCAGGAGATGTTGGTAATGGACCAACTAGAAATGATTAGATTTTGGTGGTGGCCCAGGTAACTACTATTGGCAAACAATCATTTTTGCTCAATAACTCTCTAATAATGATAACATGATTCTGAGAGCTGGGTGTAGCTGTTAAGGGTCGAGGAATCATATTATAATGCTAAATTTATCATAGAACTTCTGCTTATAGATGCTAAAGCAATATGTGAAAGGGATATTGGATTTTTGCTACTATCTAATCTGCTGATATTTATTCATTCATTATCACAGATACTGATATACACCGTATTTTCTGCACTATAAGGCACACCTAAAAGCCTTTAATTTTCTCAAAAACCGACAGTGCGCCTTATAATCCAATGCGCCTTACATATGGATCAATATTGGTTCATTGTTATACCTTGCGGTTGGTAAAAGATAAACTGTGTTGCGAAAATACTACGTCACTGACGTTATCTCGGGGAAAACAAATAAAACAGCTGTTCATGTGTGCCAGAGGCGTGTTTATGGATCCTACCGCAAAAGAACAAGGAAGCCCGTCTCGAGCGCTGTTCATGTAGCTTTGAACTGTGACACATGGAGTTGGAAATACATTTTTTTCAACGAGGGCAGCGCAAATAAGTGCTACCGGTACATACGGTGTCGTATTGTGAATGCACTAACTTGTTTTGGGAGTGAACAGAGTTCAGGGTTCCCACTCTTTTCTAGAAATCATTTTCCAGGACTTTTCCAGGACTTTCCAGGACACTTTCCAGTGTCACATAACCAACTGAAGTTACATTGTTGCTGTGGGCAGTTTTCAATTCGAGTTAGCCTTCCAAAAAAAAAGGTTGGGGGTTGATGAACAATATCTCTAGCTATTCATTATATTGATCTTAAAATGTCTTTGTTAGTAACTCTCCAGCACGAACATTGTCTGTTAGCTATCTGTTTAGTCTGGCTTTCATGTGTCTTACCATTATAAATTTATGGTTATACATATTTTTTAATCTTTATTTACTCTGCTTTTTTATGAATAGATTTTATTAATTTAGCCATTTTATTTTGTCATTTATTTTATTAAATCTTTTTGTCCCCATTGTTTTGAGTTTATATATTTTATGCCTTAACTTGCATTATTTTACCTACTCACATTTTCTGGCTGCGTGTACATTAGCTACCAAGTACACTTTTACTTCATTTTCTATGGATCAAGCTAGAAGGAAGACAAATAATTTTCCAGGACAATTTAAGCTTTTCCAGGACATTTCACTTTTTTCCTCATTTTCCATATGTTTTCCATGACAGGAAAATTGGGCAAACATTTTCCAGGTTTTCCAGGTTTTCCAGGACGTGTGGGAACCCTGGGAGTTGTCAGAACGCTGGTTTGTATTCTGTTAATAAAGTTTGACTTACTTATCTGTTTTGTTGACATTCCCTTTAGTGCAGCTCCATCTAGTGGATGCACAACACAACCCCAGCCACTATGGTAGCTTCAATTCTATGCGCCTTATAATGCGGTGCGCCCTACATATGAAAACAGTTTTAAAATAGGCCGTTCATTGAAGGTGCGCCTTATAATCCAATGCGCCTTATAGTGTGGAAAATACTGAATATATTTCTGGAGATCAAGCTCTGTACTTAACAAAGATGGACTTGTTTCTTTAAGTGTCTTAAAGAAACAAGTCTGCCGACCCCTCACATACCAGACAGAAACTGTTACTAACTCCTCCCCTCAGGTAAGCCATACAGATACAGAGCTCTGTACACTAAAACCACCAAGCACAAGGACACTTTCTTCCCCCAGGCTGTTGTCATACTGAACTCCTAATCTACCCTATATAAGATCATTCATCTTCCTCCAATGTATACGCACCAGTGCACATTGTTTCTTGTTTTTTTTTCTATCTTGTACATATTGCAGATATTCCACTGTACATATTCTATTCTATTTCTATTCTTACCTTAACTTAAATTTTAAACTATTCATTTAAAACGTCCATGACATAGAATATACACTGTGGGTATTTATTCTTTACATGGAGACTGACGCAAAATTCCTTTCATGTCCAACATACCTGGCCAATAAAGCTGATTCTGAAATAAAACCCTTGATTTGTACCCATGCAGTGATGAGAAAGTGCATCAATATTGTACATTTGTGTAATTTGCTAATATTCCTGCTGATACATCAGCTGTAAATATCTGCACAAATGTCAAGATCTGCCAACACTGAACTTTATAGGCTGATATTGGCCCATACCGATACTTAACTTTTTAGGATGATATGGGCAGATACTGATATCAAACTAATAATATCATGCATTCCTAATATGTGAGCTAGCTGAGTGGAGGTGCTTTCTAGTTATGAATGAAATCAGAATGTCAGGACACTCACTGGTGACCCAGTTGTGGTCCAGTCCGCCCTTCAGGTCGTCCTCGTCTGAGCCGAGCGCCTGCAGAGCCAGCTGCAGCTTCTTCCTGTGGAGCGGCTGCTTCATGCTCAGCTCCTGAGCAGGAACACAAACAGGAAACTCTTACAAACAGGAGGAATCAAAGCTGAATGCGAGGAGATGAAGAACAAGCAGAGAGGCCACAGCTTATTCTGCAGCAGGTGTTTGTTTGTGGCGGCTTGTCACTGGTCTTCAGAGTATCATAACAGGTGGAGCTTGAAGTCATTGCTCCCTCACCTTCTCCAGATCATGTTGTGATGCCTGCAGCAGAGTCTGTCCTGATTTGATCCAGCTCTGACCCTGGGCTGCATACAACCCCAGACCCTGCTCATGCAGCCAGCCGCAGACGTCATCTTTACTCCAGCGTGAGAAGGGAACATCGACAGCACTAACAGAGACAAAGAGGATTATCAACCACAACAAACGAGGAGCATATGGAGGCACACAGAGGCTAATGATGATATGAAGGACGTTCTGCTCATACTTGTGTTTCTGTTCTCGTGACCAGCCGAGTCGTGGTCCAGCAGTCGCTCTGACTCCGCCCCTCCTGAACTCCATCTCTGCATCATCGAGGTTGAAGGAGGTAGAGTGACTCCTCTTTAGTCTGCAGGAGAATCACATCAAGATCAACAAAAACATTTGGGTTTTGTGACATTTAGGACGTCTGATTCAGGCTTTCAGTTACCTGCCAAAGAATTTCCTGAAGCCTTTGGACTTCTTCTTGGTTTCTGGTGAGGACGGTAGAGGAGCATCCTGGGGTTTTCGTGAAGGGACACCAGCCAAGTCAAGGTGCTCTGTGCCTTTACGGTCTGTCTCAGCTGCAAGAGCGTATTGATACACTTAAAAATGACCACAAACTTTATCAAAACTGACTGATTCAAATACAAAACAGTAATGCGAGCTTTAATGACTCTAAGAAGCACCACATTGAACCAACGTTAATATTTCTAAGAAGAAGAAAACAGAGAACCACTACATCGCCACCCATGCAGAAGACAAACTAGGTTCTACCTCAAAACTTGCAGAGTTTCTCATTGACGGAAAATGAGAAAACTAGTTATACTAAAATGGCTCATTGCAGATAGTTTGAGGTCATGGATAACAGACAGCTGGACAGAAAAACCTCCTTACAAGGAGAGTTGTAAAGATTTCAGACTGACATCTTTCAAAGCAACAATGTGCAACTTTTTGGCCATAATATAGTAATTTCAGTGTTTGAACTGTAACATTTGGAGTGGTTAAGTCACTTTCTTCAGCACCATGTAACTGTAACAGTGAGCTGCAGTTCTCTCAATAGATTTGCAGTTTACAACAACTGCTTACATAGCAAAAAGAAAGCCAGTTAGCCAATCTTAATACTCTTTAAAAATGGCAGAGACCAAAAAATTTAAGGAAGACAACATAAATAGATTTACAAAAAATGGATGCCATTCACTTTGCTGAAAGTTGCTGACTAAATGTGAAACAACCATTTCAGGGCAAAAAGTTAGAAATTGTTGTAAAATGATTTAGATAAGTGATTTCAACCCTTTTCATGCAATATATATTAAATCTGTAAAATTAACAGAATAACATCACTTTTGATCGTTAATATGTTAAAAAGTTAATTGGAGGACATTTTAACAAGTCTTTTTCCATCATTTCTGGTCCTTTTCCACTAGCCCTACTCTACTCTATCCGGCTCTACTCTACTCGCCTTGTGCTGCTTTTCCATTAGCCCCAGTCGCCTGCCCAACAGCGTGCAGTGTCGCTGTAAACAGAGAGCGGCTCTGCGGTGAAGTCATTTTGAGCGCAACACAACAATCTGTGGCTTTTTGTCACAAACCGAGTAAAAAAGGAAAGCAGGAGAAGGCTGCAGGTGGCAGGAAGAAATACCTCTTGAGAAGCAGGGGAGAGTTTTGGAAGCTATACAACAGAATGAAGCCGAGGACGAGAGCAATCGAGCTGCAAAGAAAAGACGAATGAGGGTAAGCTAATGGTAGCTGCCGCTAGCATGCTAGGTCGTCGCACTCATGACTCGTCGATGACGGCATTGTCTGACCAATCAGTAGCCGGCAGCCAGTGACGTCACCGTTTTGTATCAACTCAGCTCGCTTAGAACCAGAGCGGAGTAGGTACTAAAACTAGCTTGTTTTAGGAGGTACCAGGCTAGTGGAAACACGCCGCAAATCGAGTAGAGCCGAGTAGAGTAGGGCCAAGGCGTGCTAGTGGAAAAGGGCCATTAGACGTTTGCGTTCTTTAGAATGTGTTTTGGTTGTGCTCTAACTTCCTGATGCACAGTATTTTCAGAACAATATCTGATAAGAACACTTCTGGAGATATTTACAGAGGATATTCAGGCCAAAGAAGTTCCAGATTTTAACTGTAATATTGGCTGAATGTTTGACTGGACTCATCATCACTGAAAGCCTGTGCTTATAAATCTAAAGCACCATTTATTCAAGAATTTAATTATGTTTTTCTCTAATCTGTTTCTAACACAGATAGACTATCACCATGAGATGGACAGCTGTTAAACAGGTGGGGTTAGCTACCTTAAGCTTGCATGTATGGATGCTCGGTCTATGGAAAATGGCGATGGTGATTGGGCTGTGATGGCCATGTGGTAGGGGGGTTTGTACTGGTATGAAGTGGGTATCTCCGGGACTCTAATGTTTACTGCCCAGCTTAAAGGTGTCACTGGAGTAACTGGATGAAGCACCTTTGATAGGATGGTCCGATGTGATGACCCCAGCAATGTTCTGGCCCTTGCTGCCCATCAGTCTACTCTAGGGCTGTCAATTCCCAGCAACCTCATGATATCATTGTATGTGCAAATAATGGACACTGACTACATTTAACAAAATCATCACCAACTTCTGTTTTTGCAAGTACAAGAAGTGCAAGGACTAGGCTTAAATAAATGATTCATAAACTTCAGACATTTACATTCATGGACCTCCAAGGTTTTTGGAGTGAATCAAAATTAGAAACATGTGCTGCATCATTAAACTGTCTCATTAATAACATTGCCATTGGTGTAACAAGGAGTAAATATCAATATTTTGCTAAATCAGTATTTTGAGCACAGGCCTAGCCTACACAGCTAAGTTTGAGTGGATTCAAGAGCCATGTGTAACTGTAACTTTTGATTAGTACAACAGGCAGAAGTGAGGTTAGGGGTCTCTTTATTGAACTGTGATACTTTTGTTATGGTACAAGTGTTTCAAATCTTACACTTTATCTTCTTGATTTGTATGGGTTTATAAACCGGTAATATGATTGCTGCTTTAAAAATAACAGGCCAAGTGTCAGTATATTGTGCCAGTATCAATTAAATAAAACTGGAACATTGACAAAAAGTCAAATCAAATATAGTACATCCCTAAGTTAAACCTAAAATACAAGTCTGAGCAAAAGCTTCTCATTCAGCCTGTTTTAGTTTATGAACATGCAAAGTGTGAGGGAGAAAAGAGGCTTGAAACCACTGCCCAAAAGAAGATTGAAGTAATAAGAGATCAGTATGACAGTATGTAATCATTCCACCAACAATTAAGCTAAATGATCACATTTCAGCGTCAGTACTGTCTCTGTTCAAGTCCAGCTGTGTAATCCAGAGCAGCTATACTGCAGGCCAACACGTCCTCTCTGCTCTACTGTACCTAACGCTGGTGCACTGGCACTCCGGCTGCGGTCTTCTCAATTTACAGAGCCGTGGAGGAAACATGAAGATCAGTAACAAAACATGACACATATCCAAATACCATGTTGATTGGAAAGAAAAATCCAGACATAGTGAAGCTTGGCCTTACCTAGATTTGGAGAGCTGGCTGTCTGTTTGCCTCCTCGAAGCTTGAAGAAGCCGCGGCCGAATGAAGAGCGAGACTTCTTGGTGCCAAAACTATCATCACTTGATTTAGTCTGGGGTGAGGAGGTGGCTGCTGCTTTATTTTTGGCCTGTGGTGAATGTTGAAGAAAAGAGTAAAACATGACTTATAAAAAGGAAACATTACATGTAAAGCACTGACACCGAAACAAAGTGCAGTTCCAACATCTAACCACTAGATGTCAGAGCAGGAAAAGAATGATGTCCAGTTTGATGGTCCTGTGATCATTGGCAGACTAACTCATTCAAAACACCTCACAAGAGAAGGAGATGCCAGCCATGTGAATAACTCAGATTTCTTTTTATTAAAAACATCTTGACCCAGTTATTTCATATGAACAGTAAGTTCACTTAAGTCTACTGTCCACAGTGTCGGCATGCACGCTTACCTGCTCTATGCTGCTTTTGGCTGAGCTGCCTGACTGTGGGACGTCGACTGAACTGAAATACCAAGACAGAACATTGAAGTGTTTCAGCTTTATTATAAAAAAAATATGAATAAAACATGCCCTGAATACTGAGCGCTGAGAAAGTTCTGTTTTGTTGTGGCAATATGACAGGGTAGAAGGTCGGGTAACGTGTGGGACAGAAGTTCATCGGAAAGTTCTGGACATGCTATCACAAGTTTTTCTCATGCGAGGAACAAACAGGCCGTGTGTTTTTCAATATATGTCCCATAATTCACCCAAAACTGAAGGATTAGCTTCAGGGAGGAACTTTTTTTCCCTGCTCAATGGGATTTTGCTGCTTCTGCTGCTAAAGTAGCTTGTTTACAGAGACACAATGTTTTCTTACATAAAATAAAATTGATTATTATTCTTAAAACTGCCTCACAGAGCAGGACTTAAACATGTGGTGATGCTTCCCTCATCTGTTACCTTCAAAAATGAAGACCAAACTCTCAGAAGATCTAAGGCAAACTAAAAAAACAAAGAAATCTTTACAAGTAAAATAAAAAAAAAACATTTTATTTTTAGTATTTATTGGTTTTCTTGTCATGATCATATATTTTCATCTTTTTACATGTCATTTCAGATTTCTTTAAATTAAATACAATTTTTAACATGGTTTTATGGACTTTTTAGCTTTGAATTAATCCTTCTCCGTTGATTATTGGTTTAACTGCTTTGCCCTTTCTCTTGCTTCCTTTCTTTTATATTTATATCAATCATCTGGATTTTACTGGTTCTTGTATTTTAGCTATTTTGGTGTACATTAGTCTGCATCTGATCTTCTAAATGGGCTGTACAAAACACAGCATTAGATAATCAAACTCTAGTTCAGAGTAAACTTGAAGTTTGTGGTTATGGTTATGGTTATGTTTTTCTAACATTTTTTTCTGACCTTTAGGAAGATAACTCAATAAATTATTGACAGATTTTTAACAAGTTTTCAGGGAATGTTGGTCTTGGCACAAGTAAGAAGTGATGTGAATTTGGTGGTGATCAGAATCAGGATGCACATCCAAGAATGGCTGACGGATTTGCTAACATTGTAAGATCTCCACATTTTCATCAGTAACTTGGGCAGGAATGTCATTTGGGAATTGATGAGACTTTATTGATACCAAAGCCATGAATAATTCTGCTTTTTGATACCTTTATCAATTCCTGCTGATCTTCTGTGTGAAAAAAGTCGGCCTCCACAAGTTTTCAGTGGCAACAATGTTAAACATATGACACTTCTGATTCCCTGCTGTGCTGTTGCAAGTTGCTGGTGATTGCATCTACAATACTTCAGGTTATGCAGTAAGTGACTTTTTGTCAAGAATTAAGCAACAATTTTGACCACCTTTGACCCCTGTCAGTGGAAGGAACTGTTCAACAAAAAGATGTAGATATTAACTCCTTAAGGGAGTTGTTGGGTTGGATTTTTTGATTCCCATCCCTAGTCATATGTGCTTTGGCACAGCGCTCTGTGAGCACTTCCACTTTAGTTCTTCCCTTTTATCAGTAGGATTGAGTGTTTCAAGTTTATCAGGGTCAACTTCATCTCAACAAAAGGCCAAACAAGACATTTCCTAAAGACATTTTTTCTTCTTAAAGGAGACATATCATGCTGATGCATGATTTAATACTTACATAAAATATAATAAATTTGAAAACAAGATCTTACACCCCCTTAATTTTCAAAAAATGAGATATTGCATTTTTTCTTATATCCTAGAACGAGATTCGATGCCTCTGAAAATAGGTCGTTGCGAGATGTCCGCGAGATTTCAAACGGCGTGACGTCAGGAGGTAGCTTTCTTTTTATTGGAGTAATCTGATAAAACACTTCCTCCTCTGTGATGTCCGTTAGCCACAAAACCGTCACCGAGGAACACATCCACCAGCAGGGGTTTATAGATCCCTAGCTCACACTCACTCATTACCTGCTCTGGCCTGTAGGGGGACTCAATACGCGGTCGCTGCTTTGAGCCTGCCGGAAAATACAGTAGAAGAAGAAGGACAGGCTGGCTCAACCCCCGATAGTACTGACCAATCAGAACACAAAGGGCTGTTGCGAGGTAACTTTAGGTCATCCTCAGATCCGAGCATTTCAACGAGACCTTGTTAACGGCCTAAAATGAGGATTTTGAGAACGCTATTATGGGGCAATGAAGGAACTAAATGACTTGTACTGAGGGCAGAAATGCTTTACAGGCATCCTAGTCTGGCATAGCGAAAAGGAGAAACAAGCATGATATGTCTCCTTTAATAAAGGGCACTAGAATGCTGTTTTCCTTCAATAACTACTAAAATGAAGTGCACATCAGGGCTGTAAATAATAAGTAATAAGATTTTATATATTTTCCCCATACCACATAAGTATCAAACATCAGATATCATGTCAGTGTCTTTCACTTTGTCAGGATTTTTGTATCCCCTGTGGACAAAGTATGACGTTTAAGCCCTCTTTGTGCATCCATTATCTCTATTTGATAATCCATTAAGTCTGGATTAAGTTGATCCTATCCTGTGTTCCTTGAAATCCAAGAGTAAGGGTGAGATGGATTACATGATCTTATGTAGAAAAAAGCTACCAAATCCGGATCATTCCTATCCAGTTAAAAACATAATTATTTAATCAAACTTGACTGGAGTGATTGTTAAACCAAACTAAAGTTCATCATATAATCCAGTATTTTCATAAGACCTAATGTTTGAGGCACAAATTTTGCATAGATGCTAAAAAATGTCTGAACAAACTCCAGAGAGGCCTAAAAAGAATCAGCTTTGGGTTCATTCACATATGGTTCAGATATTCCTGTGTATTTATTTCCACCCATGGGATGAAATTAAGCTGAAACAAATGGGTTATGACAACATGAAGGAAAAATAATTAGATCTAAGTTGTACCTTTGGGCTGCCTGAAGCTGCCGTTCTCTGTCCAGTTCATTCATTTCAGACAGCACAGCTATACATGGAATAGACTGTGACGACACCCACAGAAAGACAGAAAAACATGATTAGAGCAAATTCTCTTAACATTATAATATTTGCACAGCTTAAAACTTTAATAGCCCGAACAGCGGGTCTGAATTCCTGTGAGAAATGACTCAGGGTGGGAGGCTGAAATTGAGCTTTTCTAAAAGGAAGTGTGGTCTGGGGTTCATCCTGTGTTGTGAATTGTTTTGACAGACGTTGTGTTTACCTCGCCTGAGCTCCTTCCTGCCTCCCCCACCATCGCCACAGTGACCTGATCCACCTCCATGGATACAGGAAGTGAGGGATCATCGGGGATATCGGCGTAGTCATCTTCCTTTAACTTTTCTGTGAGGGGAAAGTCAGGGCGGTTAAGGGGAGTAGAGCTGTTTGGACTCACAACACTCAAATGATCCTTTAAATAGTGAAACTCATCCACCTTTTTGAGACAAGAATATAAGGGACACATAATGGATAGTATATGGATGGACAATAATGCAGAAAACATAATCCAATCCAATCCAACTTTTTTTGTTAAGCGCTTTAAAAAACAACCATAGTTGAAACAAAGGGCTGTACAGGAGAATAAATAAAATACGAGATAAAAGAATCGACATAAAACATAAGTAAAATGAATTTTCAAAGACAAGGAACAGTTTAGAAGGCATAAAACAAATTAAAATAATGAAAAACGCAGAAGAAGCAATCAAAATAAAATAAAATAAAAATAAATAATAATAATAACAATAATACAACTACCGTGCATCAAAAGCCAGGGAGAAAAGGTGGGTCTTAAGGAGGGATTTGAAAATAAGCAAATAGTATTTTTGTTGCCTCAATGTTGAAACTGCAGTGTTTAATCAAAATTTAAAGAAAGAAAGACATCCTTAATTCGTCCATAATGGGGTGTTCAATTCTTTACACTCTGTTGTTGAAACATGCTACACAAGCAGGCTGAAATGCACATGCACAAACAGGTCCTGCAATCATGCATTAATGGAGAGGTGTGTGAGCGATAGCTTGCTGCTCCTGAAGAAGAGCTTCTGAGCAGTTTTGGAGTTAAGTGCCTTGCTCAAGGGCACTTTGGAAGTGCCCAGGAAGTCAGCTGGCATCTCTCCAGCTACCAACTTCCAAACATGGCTCGGTCAGGACTTGAACCAACCACCCTAGGGTCCGCAACCCAAGTCCTTCTGAACTGAGCTACTGTTTGATAATTTCATAATGAATTCCCATGAATATGACTGTTTGCTATATTTGCTCTGGATAACTTTTCAGTTTTGAACCAGAGACTAAATTAGCTGAGATATTCTATGAATCATGCTAAGCACACCATGGCATGTATGAGTAAACTAGTTTTCACATCACAGATGTAAACAGGCTGGAGTTGTTGCCTTAAAACTACATGAAAGAAGAAAGTCTGTGAAGCTCTGAGAACGTATCTGTTTTTATTAAACATTTTGGAGGAGCTAACACAAAACTGTAAAAATAGAAATGCTGAAGAGAACGTTGGTGAGTGACTACTTTCATTAAGCTAGCTTACATAATTCGTTATAGTGTTTAGAATGACAAATAAAAACACATCACTGACTAGTGTGTTGGTTTTCTGACCTCAGTGTCAGCCTGCCCTCCAACATCATCATGTTGGTCATCATGTGCAGTCGGCTACAATCATGTAGTCTCTGATACTCGTCTGGCAAGCTGCAGCAGGATTTTATGGCTCTGTGGTTGCCTATTCTGACATAGTGACCGTTGCGACAGAGGAAAAAATTGCATGGTCCGACTTCAGCATAAGTTTTGGCTTTAATTTAGTCACCGACTATAGCACACATCGTAGATTTTGTTGTTTTGCTCTGGAAAAAGTATACAAGTACACACACAACAAGTGAAGTTTCATGAGTTACCACAGAACCACGGAGCAGATCTTTGTAGGACTCTCCCAAAGTCCTTAAAGACCGAACATATTTTTTCAATGGGAGTGATTTATGTTGTGAAGTCCTAGTGCTGTGATGAACAGACACGCTTTGATTTCAGACACATGTTTTTTATTTGTGTGAGAAGCAACCCAAAGTTTAAACAACGGTATTCATCTTTTGTTTTTAAGAAAACTTCTTGGGTCAATATTGCAGCAATGAAAGCCAATTAACTTGTTTGCAATAAAATTAACTCCAAATATTCCTCTTGTGTA
Organism: Scarus forsteni; assembly: GCA_036419115.1. NCBI lineage: Eukaryota > Metazoa > Chordata > Actinopteri > Labriformes > Labridae > Scarus > Scarus forsteni. Next base: position 7,502,427 of record JAZDUH010000341.1, read on the forward strand.
TTTTGATGTCTGTTTATTGTTGTGTTAATTTATGTCTTTGTGTAAAAACTGAACATACAAAAGGCCCTCAGGGGATTCATGAGTTTTAGAATCTGCTTCAACTGATGTTGGAAATCAAAGTGTAATACTGATGTGTGTGATCTTCAATGTCAGTCTAACCTTTGGCCAACTCCTGCACGTTCTTGCTCTGTGTAAGTGACTCCTCCAGCTCTTTTATCCTTCGCTCCTGCAGATAAAAGTCTTACATTAGTGTTTCAACAGTTTTAACAAGTAAAAGTGTCTGCTGAGTGGCCTCCAGGGTACCTTCTCATCGTTTGATGATGCCAGTGACTCTAAGACCATCTTCATCTTTAACACTTCTGTATCTGGAATCAAAACAAATAAACACAAGGTTTATATTTGTGTAGTACAAGCTTCCTTGACTCCCCCTGGCTCTAAAATAATGAAGCTGCAGATGCTCAGTGTGTCGGTCATCAGGGCTGCTGTTGCATCCTGTTGCTGCAATAAACTCTTTATTCAATTATCACCACAAACCATTAAAAACTGGGACTTTCTCTGAGTTTTACGAGGACTACAACACAATTTAGCATGTGCCAAACACTAAGTGATCTAATCCAAACCATATTTATCGGCTGAGAGAAACCTCATGTGATCTGTAGAGTTTGGCAGAGAAGAGACAATCAGTGCGATGGTGTGTGTTTTGAGTCGATAATCCAATATTCAGTCTTCTTATAAAATCTCGATCCCCTTTCAAATCAGTTTGGTTTCAGATTCCAACGACTTCAAAGCTGTGATTAACAAATATTTGTCCATGACATATCAAACAAATAATTGTCTATGAATATTTTAAATGCTGTAATGCGCCAAGTAGAAACTAGCATGCAGACTGAGAGCTCCCCTTAGTTTACAGGCCAGAGTTTTGGTTTTACAAGCTGAAACTGTTATGTTGGTTGAGTAACATATTTTCCAATAGCTTCATTTCTAGCATCAGCAGCTGTGATAACTTGTTCAGCACTTAACAGCAAACAACAAAAACAAGGCCTACTAACCAGGCACTTTAACATAGTGATATATTTATACTTCACACAGGAGAGGATGGAAACCTCACACTAGAAGAGATTAAAGAACAATTACATTCACCACATAAAGCTCTTAAATAACTCACTAACGCTTGATTCATAAAAAAAACTTCAAGTTAGCAAAAACTTCCCCTCACAGTCTGGAGGTGAAGAAATTAAGTTACAGCTTTTCTGCCTCATCACAAACGGTGCAAAACCATTAAAGAGCTTTTATTTATCATATCTCCATTCATATATTAAACTTTGATGACTACTAGAGTATTTTCTTAACTTCTGATGTTAACAAAATCTGCTAGTTCTCATATATTGAGCACCCCTGATCCACCTGTATTCTGTTTTGTCTGAAACCTACAAAGTGTCGTCCTCGTGCATTCTGATTGTTGTACTGATCTACAAGATGTAATCTGTCAGTTCAGCGCTGCTCAGCACCATGTTGTCAATGACTCTACATTCTTTACACAGTCCAGGCTCTGTTCTAAGCTGCCACCATTTAAACTGCCAATGAAACATGGCAGGTCATGAGGGAGGCTGAGTGAATGAGCCACTTCAGACTACTACTGGCCCTGTGAACAGGGAGGGAGGGAGGAGTCCTGTCTGTTCACGTCTTTCATGAATGGGGCTTCTGACTTTTACTCACAGTCTCCTCTGTTAATAAGGGGAAAAAAGGAGAAAAACTTAACAAGAATGTTTCCTTCTCTCTCTCTCCCATGACTTCCCCGCCTTACATAAAACATGTCCTCAAACAACTCTTTATATAAAGTCATTGGAAGCTAAGCACCTCTAACAGATGGGAGCCAGCTGTCTGTTTGGCCTACAGGTGGTTCAAGCTGAAGAAATTGTAGACAAGTCTGTACGGCCACAGTAAATATTAGAGCACAGATCTGGGAAGAATTCTTGAGAGGGAGGGAGTGGTCAGACACAGCTCATCACACTAAAACAGCTTGTTAAGAGCAGGGCTGAAAAAGGTGGGGATTTTCAGGCAAGAAACTCGAAAAAAGACCCTGGGAACCTTCCAACCAACCAAAACAAACTGGGCCTACGTGTGGAGGGGGGCCTAACGCTACATTCCATTTACATTGGAACTGGGAAGAGGGGAGTGAGAATGACGTCATATCCGAGTTACCAGCATTCCAGTTACAAAGTTGGAAAAACACTTGTCAATCCACCAGGCTATTGCTAGCCATTGTTGGCAAGCCTTGCGTTGTTGTTCGCACATACCACATGAAGAATGTAAATAACACCACAGAAGGATTTCGAAGTATAAACATCAAACTATACTTTGTAAATGGCTGATTTAGTGCAACAAACACGAGTCAGAAGTGCCAATAAATGAAATATTACAGGAGCTTAATAACTGTAAACACCCAGGGCAGCCATCTTCAATTGTTAACATGGGGGTGGTGAGGATCATATGACTTCCCAATATGAAATTCGAGCCTTGGAGGGCACTCCAGATGATTCCTGAGTTTCCAACTTGGAACTCAGGAATCCTGACTTCCCACGCAGCCCTGAAGAGGCAGGAGCTCTAACAGAGAGCGTCTCAGACAAAGAAAGGACACAGCACTAACAGGGATACTCTGTATATGAAAAGCAGCAGGTATTTGAGCATTAGTGATTAAGGACATAGCCAAACAGTTATAAGAGCCCTTTAAAATCATTTATTCTATTTGTGAATGAGTGCACCCAGTTTGTAGCTCCAATGTTGATACTTTTTGCATGTCCTCTCCCATTTTCTTCTCAGAACATTAGCTGACTCTCCTGTTAAAAATAAGTTAACCAAAAAAAAAGCCACAGACCTGTAAAGGATATCAATTAAACTATAATTGCTTTGTTGCAGTGTCCTTTTTTCTAAAAGGCCAACATCTGACCCATGCAGGGAAGCTGAAGCTGTAATATCTAACAGTGAAAGCCTGTACAGCGAGCTTTAGATAAATCAAATACCTTAATCTGTTGATACTGTACAGAGCATGTTGTCATGCAGACATGTATAAGACTCCCCTTCAGAATAAATGGCATTCCTATACTAAGGAGAGGATAAGATAAGGTCAGCAGACGTAGGGAGTAAAACAGTCAGATGTGTCTGCTTGGAGCCGGCAAACAGATTAATGAGGAGTTAAGATTGAATCAAATGGCCTGCGATCACCTCATCATAGCTCTGGGTGTAAATAACTGTCGGATTAATCCAGATGAAATCAAGACATTCATTATTTGTTCAGGACGGGTGCTGTAGTGGGGGTCTGATGTTGTTGGAATGTGAAATGTCTGTTTATCTAATCCTCATAAACCCGTCTGTAATATTAGATTTGGTCTCTGTGAAACAAGAAGCTCTCAGGCAGTTATTAAAGAGGCTCCCACCTCTCTCTCCTCCCTCTGCTCGGCTGAGACTCTCCGTCCTCAGCCTGCCCTCCTCTTTAAGTCTCCTGAGCTCCGCCTCTCGTTCTTCAAGCTGCTTCTGCAAAAGCTGCAGCTCCTCCTGCAATGAAAGTGGATAGAAAATCAAAGTCAAGTGTTTGTAATGTTGAACTATTAAGTGAAAAGAATCTTTTTAGTCTGTGTTTTTGGTTGTTTAAGGCTTTTGTTTGCTGGACATTTATATAACTGTTAACGTAGGGCATCCAACTCATGCCTAACAATTTATTTTGGTTATCAAATTAAATTTTTGGCCAACACACGTCACATAAATTTCTAAATTGTCCTTGTCAGCTACTGAAGTCCTGGCAAATGCCTTCAAATGACTTTACTTGCTTGCAGATGCACAACGTAATTGAGTTGGGGTTTTTTTAAAAGCATGAAATAATAGCAAGGGGAACATGACGAAGGTTAAAAAGGATGTAGTTTTCCTGATAACTTCCTAGAACCAGTAACTTAATATTGATCTATTTATTTATCTTTCTGGAACTCCTTTCTATTACATACTTTGCCTAAAAGCATTCCAGTTTTTGAACATGTATTGTCCAAAGGATACAGGATATTTGATAATTGGCACTGGATAATAAACAAATATTCAGGAACTTGTGTAAGACAATAACAATATCAATAAATATATATATATATTTATTGCAAAAATATGTCTCTCCTTTGCTAGTATATAAGCTACTCTTTTCTCTGCAGTGTATTTGCTTTTGAGATAAAAAAAAACAAGACAAACATTGGATTCAATGATTAATCAAATACATCTTCTTTTAAGATTATAGGCACTCAAAAACTAAAACTTTACAGTATTTTTTGGATTATACTTGCGTGGGATGAAAGATGTGAATTCTTGGGAAAGAAATGTTTAAAATTTTGATGCCAATGCTGATACCAATGTTTTTCAAGTTACTTTTTGGTGCAATTCAAGAAATTCCTCTCATGACCATTGCGACTCATCAGAATTCGTCCAATTCTTTGGTCTCCCTATGAATAAGCCAGAAGCTGAACTTGATTTCAGCTCTAAATTGAGATGAGCAAAAAATTTCTGACATTGATATTTTCCCAATCCACAAATCATGTAGGGCAAATATCGGCTGATGCCTATGATAAAATGTGACCAGAAGGCTCCATTACAGAATGACCACCAGGGTTGATTTCCTGTAACTACATCCTAATTAGAGCAGAGATAATGAATGCATTGCTTTAAGGGTAAATTAACTTTGAATGTATGAGAGTCACTACAATCACAGCAGTTGAAGGTGTGAGTTATACTGAAACTACGCATAATCATGTGCCCATCTCGTGATGTTTCCTCCATTTTTATATATTTTACCTGCTAATGTGACCGGTAGGTTGACTACATTCAACTGTTACTGAACAAAACACCAGGATGTAGCTGGTGCTGCGCCACAAGACTCCACAACACAAAACCCATAGAAAATAGCCCCTTTCAGTAGTAGTACCTTACCAGTGTATTTCTATTTACTTGCACCAAAAACATTTGACCATCCAGTATTACTATATTAATTTAATGGAAATTAACTTTAAATTATGTAAAATTTTAGTATTTTAGGGGCACAAATTTAAGCTGGCATATCATAGATATAAAGCTAATAACTTCAAGGACTTTCTGAAAGGCAAAACTGTAGCAACTGCAAAAAAATGTCATGCAAATCTTCTTCTTTGCAGTCACTATCCCGTTAAGCCTCCCCACACCTCCCCCCACAAACCAGACTGTCATTCAGGCAAAGTTATCCTCTGTATTTATGTCAAATTTATACTTCCAGAAAGTTTAATGCTCATCTTCATAGCTCCTTCACTGCACCTTCTGTATCTATCACTGAGCTGTGCTTTTGTACCTTTTTGTGCCTATCCTATATTGCATACATTTTTTTATATATACCCTATGTAATTCTGAACTATTTTCTACCTGTTTATACTTTATTTTACTCCACCTCATTCTGAATTTTTATTCTTATTATATGTTTATTATTTTTGCCCAATTTACCAAATCAAATTTCTCATATGTGCAAAAATACATGGCAAGGCTTAAAATTGATTCTGAATTGTTGATTATATGCAATGCTGTGCATTACTCTGGTTGCACAGATATTCCTTGACAGTTTCTCCTATCTGAGGGAGGTGAAACATCCCTTCATGAAATCACAAGGGGAACCTTTCATGCAGCGTTAAAGCACACATTTTCTGAATGAAGGAGAGGAGAGATTTCTCTCATGTTTGCGGGATTGCATATGGGTCATGGAAACAACTTTAAAGTGTATTTTACATATGTGACCTTTAAATCAAATAGATCTGACTACATAGCTGAAGTAAAGCCACATGACCTGAGGATTTGACCTGAACCAACTTAAAAGTTTCTCCTGACCGAACACATGATGCAGCTTTTCAGAAGCCCATCAAAGATCTGTATCTCTCGCAAAATAGATGCCATTTTAAGGTTAACCCAACATTAGTAAGAATTAGTCAGAAATCAGTTCGATAAAAGTTTAGTTAGTTGGTCCAAAACTATGCCGACTATGAAACACACTGGAAATCTTGTGAGAGGATTCAATGTTTTCATTCAACAGTGGATAAGAACACACTCAAAATCAGAGCTACAAAACATCCTCACAAAAGCTGCTTTTAGATTTTCATGTTTTTGACCCTCTGATACTCGAGACAGGTCGCGACCTAGCGGAGAATCTACATGATTCAAAAGAAAAACATCTAACAGCAGCTTTTAGTGACCTAAGCAAACAAATGTCAGACGTTTTCAAAAATATTGTCTGAGTCTACAGGTGTTCAAACAAGCCGAGAGCTAAAAGAGGATTTGAAATAGGTTACAAATCCTGAAGATGGTGCAGGTTGGAGCACTTACAGCAAGTGTGGTGAGAGGCAGGAAAGCAGAGTGCAGCAGTGGAGAAGGAGCAGGTTTAAAGTTTCTTAAGGGGCAGAGGGGAGAGAAAGCACTGAGGAGTTAAACCTTGTTGATCTGGTCATCAGTGAACCTCACAGTGTTCCACTTTGGACGCTTGAAAGGTTAGCAAAGAGGTTAAAATCACAGTGGAAAGAGGAGCAGAAATAACAGGTTTTAACAATGTAAAATGCACTTAAAAGAGCAGAAATAAATTCAAGCCTCTTGTCATATTGATATATTAAACAGTACAGTGTCTCCTTCTAAATGGACCTTCACCAACGATCCACAAACACTCACTTTTGTAGCTTTAAGTTTCTTCTCACACTGCAGTCTTTCATTCTCTATATCAGTCACCCTGAACCGCAGGTCCGTCACTTCCTGGTACAAGCCCTGGGGAGGAGAAAAACAACTCCATTACCCATTAATCTCACAGAAAAACCTGCACTCGGGAGCGTTATGGAGACTGTGTGGGAGAAAGAGAGCTCTGAATTTTTTAACGGAGGGGGGGAGATTTCCGGCCAAAAGTACCCCACATTATTTTCAGCCTGATGTCCCACCGGAGAGAAAGTGAGAGGCTCTGTCCACACATGTAGACAAATCCTGGACCACAGGGAAACGTCACGGTCAATTACTGTGAAAATGCTTCTGTCACAATGAGTACAAGTCTGAGAGTAATGTGCTCTACAGATACTGTGATTACAAGTAATGTGAGTTATCATCATTATTCTCAATCAGTCTTTTTTTTTAATTCTTGGCTTTATTAAGAGGAATACAAAATGATGAGGGGGAAAATTACTTTTCACAGTTTGTCTGAAGGTTTCTCATTTTTTATGTTACACCTTTTTTCTTTCTTGTTAGTTCTGGAAAGGGAGGACTGTTTTCAACCCAGCTGTGCAAGAACCATGGTGGTGGGAGCATCTAGGGCTGAATGATATTGAGAAAAATTATATTATCATATTTTCACTCATGTGATACATATTGCGATCATTTCTGTTCAGGCTTGTGCTGTTTTTTTATGTGTTAAGTCATAAAATCTAATTCTCAATGAGCAGCCTTGTGTTTTTAATTTAGCTTAAAGTCCATAAATTAGTCCATAAATTAGACTCATAGTCAAGATGCAATAGGCTTAGACTGGAACACTGGGCTCTCTCTCTCTCTCTCTCTCTCTCTCTCTCTCTCTCTCTCTCTCTCTCTCTCTCTCTCTCTCTCTCTCTCTCTCTCTCTCTCTCTCTCTCTCTCTCTCTCTCTCTCTCTCTCTCTCTCTCTCTCTCTCTCTCTCTCTCTCTCATGACACATATTTGGCCATTTCATTAGGAACATTCCATTCCCATTATCATTATAGCTGTTAATGTAGATATTAGCATGATCTCCCTATCCATGGTTGATACATCTATAGTATCTATATTTAGCACCACATAGTCATGAGGTCCCTCTTGAAAATGGGATGTCACATCTCAAGAGGCCTTTAATACATTTATACTTAACGGAGACAAATATGGTAGGGATGCACTTGTGGTCTGGGCACCCATGAGTTCATCACTACTATAAATTTGTATTTTCAGTAAGAATATCATTGGTTATACTTCTATAAAATGATCACCAAAACCATTCAGACATGAGGACCCTCCTGAAAACGAGATGCAGCAATCTCTAATAAATCAGACGACAGGTCTGTGGTTCATGGATCTGTCACTAACTTTAGTTTTTACTTTAATCCACTTGTCTCCTCTTACCTCCCTTCCTTTGCCCTCACACCCAACACAGCATGGTGTGGATTTGCTGTTCATCATGAGACTGGGATCCACATTCAAGATTTCCTGCTGCTTAACAGAAGGGTTTTTTTTGCTGCCATGATGGAGGGATTCATGATTGGCTATATGGGTTCATGTTGGGTGTTGGATGTATATATTTGTATATATATGTATACGTGTATTTTTAAATGTATATATGTATCTATGCATATATGTGTACCCATAAAATGAAGAGCTTTATGCTCTATTGTAAAGTGTCTTGAGATAACACTCGTTATGAATTGGCGCTATACAAATAAAGATTGATTGACAAAACTGGCCATGTTTAACCTCTGAGCATTTATGGCTAGTACAGTTTGTTGAAAATAGAAAGTGTCCTAACAAATGTCATTGCTTTGCTGTGCACTGCAAATGCATATAATGTGTAATTTTATAATAATGATTGACAAGGGATCAAGAACATAATCAAAGTTTTCTATCAAATGGTGGCAAGACATACTTCAGGTCACGTGAATGAAATTGCATGTCCCCCGTTGTGACTACTTCTTATGCATACACTGCGATTATAATGTGAAAATGATATTATTCAGCCCCAGGAACACTTTTACTTCGTTTTCTTAAAACAAAAATATTCACTAAAGTCTATAAGATAAGTCAAAGCAGCTACAGTCTGTTTAGGGTGATTTCAGAGGAGAGGTTAAAATGTCATCCTTCATGATGATTTACACTGTGCTCAATAAAGTCGATGATTTAATGTGTGCGAAACCATGTTGCTGCTACCGACTTTCACCAGGTTGAACTTGTTCTTCTGCTGCCTACAGAACAGTACTTAAGCTCTCTGCCTGAGGGGATTGATGTGAAATGAGATACACAGTCTCTCAAAGTGGTTCTGCACATTTCTGTTCGTTGTCCTTATATGAGAAGTCATTTCAAACTGATCAGGTGTTTACTTGGTGTATTTACTCCATGTCGTGCCTGCATTTCCATGGAATGCAGTATTATTGGTTTTTATATGTAAAGCACTTTGCTCTTCATTTGTTGTATGAAAAGTGCTATACAAATACAGTTTGACTGATTAATTGATATTAATAACTGCAGAAAAACAACACTAGAACAACTGCGCTGCATATCCATAGGGCTCTTCTATCTGGTCAACACTCCACTGATGGTGTTTGAAAGAGCAAAACCTTTAAAGAAATTTGTAAAAACAAATGTGAACAAATGATCTGCTTGTCACAGTCATTACAGGAAAATCTGGAGCCTGCAATCATTTAGTTTGACTAAACCACACGTGTTGCTTCTGCATCTTTGTCTAGATGGACGCTGATGAGCCTTGTCTTTATTTGGCAGGAAGCAAGTGTATCAGCTTGAGAATCCAGCAACTGAGCAAAGCTACACCACCTAACCAACGTGATTGAAAGTGTGGCAGACAATCTTTTATGTGGTCTCAGTGAACAAAGCAGACAGCATCTGTGTCTAGCATTTAAGAGGTCATGTTTGGTTTTTGTTCTTGCCTCTTGATGTGCTTTACATGTCTTATCCACATAAGAACTCTGAGTCTGAGACATCAGAACTTCTGACTTCTCCCTCTCCTCCTTTTAACATCAGAAGTAGGAGCTTGTGGAGATGGGGGACTTGAAGAGACAGGAGCTCCAACAAAGGGTCTTAGACAGAGTAAGAATGGAGGTGGATCTGGGGTGCTCTTTTCGTAGCACAGGACATTAGCAGCTGTGAATCTATCTAACCAGTCATCAGAATCAAGTATATATTCAGTTAAGGTAAATGTGATGACATTAAGGGGATCCACTTATTATTCTTTCCTATTGATAAGATGTTTCGTACATCATACAGTTGCTACTTTTTCAGAAATAACAAACTACAAATAGAAAATTAAACTCCATTTATACATTAAAATGGTCTTCTGAGTCATGCTGTTAAAATGCAGGTTAATTAGCAGGAAGAGAATTTAATTTCTTTCCTTTCACAGCAGCCTTTAATGACAATGGGTTTGCTGTATCATAAAAATATCCAAAATAATGTGGAGCTTGCAGACCTGCTTAATGCACAACTGAATTCAATTAATGCCTTGCGATTGTTTCTTAAACTAATTTAGACTTAGAAGCATTAATTCTAGCAGTATGTGGGTAATGGCTGTTTGTTCTCATCTGCCTGGATTAAAACTTAATAGAAGAAGAGTTCTGCTTTTCTTTCTTTTTTAATTAAAGTCATGAGTTACGTAAATTATTTCACCCAAAGACAGACATGGGAATGTGCTGGCTGTGCTGACATGGATGAGAGACCTTTTGTGTTCTTTGGGGTTTGATTTAAGGTTTGATGGAAGTTAAATGGAAACAAAAATAAACACATACAGTTACATTCAATTTATTCAGTTCCCCTCTGGGTTTCACTGTCTGGAAAGCACTATACAATACTCCCTGAATGTATTTCCCTTTCAGTGGACACATCGTATGGAAACTATAACTCTCACAGCCTTTTAGCCCCTCTGAGAGGGAGGAGGGATGGGCATGAGGTGGGGGTGGTGGGTCTCTACTAGGAAACAGCTGCTGGAGCTCAAGGGGTGTGTGGGTTTGTTTTGTAACCCTTGAAGTTCACCCTGCAGCACATGACAGAACTCGAAGTCCTCTAGTCGAGTGTGACCGACCCTTTGTGACTTTAAAACAATGACTGGGCTGCTGCCAGGGTTCAGTGTCACACTTCACATAAAATGAGGTGCAGGTGCAGCTGAGAGCGTCAGCTATCTCTGCTCCACTTCACATGCTGGAGCCAAAGTTTACCTCATTGTCCCTGTGATCTCTCTCCACAGCTGTGAGCTTCAGCTTCAGACTGGACACCTCGGTCATCAGCTCCAGCTTCTGGGTCTCCAGCGCTGACCGGTTCAGCAGCTCCTGTGAGCGTAAAACAGTGAAGTTAAGCTGTGCATATAAGTTGAAATGTTTGAAATGGAGGCCCACTCTTCCGAGGTCTCACCTGTTGGAGCAGCTCCTCAGTGGCGTTTAATTTCTGACGATGATGCTCTAAGCAGGTGTCGAGGTCTCGTATCTTCTCTCCTTGTACTTCAACCTGGTCTGTAAGAACACTTACCTGGATGAGGACGAGACAATAATCAAAATGTATTGGGTTTATCTGTGGCTTGTAATGACATCAGAAAATACATGCACTCCTTTAACAGAAAATAGCAGCCCATACGGATCATCAACAGATGGCCCTGGGGTCATATGAGGCACTCAACCGCTTGCCATCCGACCCTTGAATGTTATCAGATTTAAAAACGTGCACAATGGGGAGCAGATGGCCTAGTGGTTAAGGTTGTGCCCTATTAGGTTCGCCCTCGAGTAGGTGGCCTAGGTTTGCATCCCGCCTGAGGCCTGTTTACTGCATGTTATTCTCCCACTCTTGCCCCGTTTTCCACTCTATCCACTGAACTCTTCCCTCTGATCAAAGGCATAAAAAGCCCCAAAAAATAACTTTTAAAAAATGTGTGTGATAAAAGAATGTAGCTATAAGTAGGGATGCATGACATTATCAGCTTGAGTTCAGTATCAGCATCAGCAGATAACAGTTAAACAAGATAATGTCAGAATCTTAAGATATGAAAAATTCAGCCATACAAATCGGCTACACATAAACTCTAAATATCAACAGAATGCCTTAACGTATCATAGTAATTCATCTCAATTACTCTTGTCTAGACTGAGACTATATCATCCTTTTTGAAAAAAAAAATGTTTGCCTTGCTTCTCATTCTGTTTCCAACACAAAAAAAAGTCACAGAATTAGACAAGGGCAGCACAGTCGCAGCAGCAAGAAAGTTGCCGATTCGATATCCAGGTCTGGTCAGGTTAGGGCCTTTCTGTGTGACCAAAAACATGCTCAATAGGTTGATTTGTGACTCCAAACTGTCCTTTTAGGTATGAGTATGAATGTGAATGGTTGTGCATCTCTATGTAGCCCTGCTATTAGCTGGCGACCAGTTTAGGGCGAATAATGAGTTCAGAAATACCAGATAATGGCCAAAATCCAATATCGTGCATCCCTAGTAAATGAGCCGAATCACTACAACTACTTACGCAGGATCCAACTGTTCATTTTTAAACAGCTTTATGAGGAATAAAAACATGTTGAATCTACCTGTCAGCCATGATTGGCCAATATTTAACCAGGAGAACAAGTGCATTCAATTTCAAAACCCTGTGATGGACAAAACGGCAGCTCCAGAGAGAAGAACCCAAGATACTGACACAGCACCATGTGGCTGGCAGCAGAACAGGTCACAGAGACTGATCTCAGCTGTAAAGGCTAAGAAATACATACATTTTGGAAGAAGTTCAAATTTAAAAATGAACAATATGCCAGTTTGTCCATTACATTTGTATAATTTAATTCATTTTAAAATCCAGCCTAGGTAGCTTATGAATGTAGTCAATGACACCTGCCCTTGCAGAATGATCAAATGTATTTCAAAGTCAATAGAGCTTAAAATGGCCAAACATTGCCAGTGTTTTTGAAGTTTTTTTTATTGGGATATGCTAAAGACCTTTGTTTTTTTGCACCAGTGTTAAATCTGGTAACACCTTTGCATTTGTTTTTAGGCTTTAGCCTAAATATCTTGTAGTTTGAGTCACAATTAAGTCTTCTAATTTTCTTTTAAGTTTAATCTAGTTTTAGTTGATGAAATTTCACATTTTAGTCGCTGAACTCCACTGTAAATTTAGGCAACTAAAATATGAAGGGTAAAGTGTAAGGCATTTTTATTTTTCCTTGAATTTCTGAAGTCATGTTTTACACTTGGATCCCGGCACCATGAAGCTTACGCAGCTGTGATTGGATGTCCCTCTTACCTCATCCAACCTTCCACACAATCAAAAGTAGCTGTGATTGGATATATTCCTAACTTACTTTCTACATGATCAAATTAGGTCTGATTTGATTTAGTCTCTGTCAGACATTTTAGTCTAGTTTTTATCTGTTGATGCAAATGTCAGTAAATTTAGTTTTAGTTTTTGTCCATGTGCACTTGTTTTTTACATCCTAGTTTTAATCAGGGGGAAAAAGGTTGTTGACAAAAGCTATTTTTTAATCAAGCTTTTAATTGATTTAATCGACTTATTTATTCCTTTATTATTTATTGTTTTATTGTATTACTGTATATCTTATTCATTGTTTTAGTCAAACTTCTTATCATATTTAAATCTTAATTTTTTACGGTATTTTAAATATCCATTTTATGTTATTTTATCCCTCTTCTTACATTTTTATTGCTGTTTTAGTATGATGGTTTTTAGCTCCAGTGTTTCCTCATGGGGGCTCTCCACACGGGGAGCTGCTCCTGGTCCACTTCTGGGGCCGCTGCCGGGGGACGGCTCCGCCTGCATGGCCATAGGCCCCTGCACTGTGGTGTGGGCCTTCGGGTCTGTGCGGGGCGGGGAAGTCCTTGGCTGCACTCCTTGTGGGCCAGGAGCAGCTCCCAGGGTTGATGGCCCCCAAAGGTAGCTTATTCCTTACCTCAGTCCTTGATGCTCAGCCATGTCTCTCTTTCTCTCTTCTCTTTATAGCTTGTATGAATGTGTGTGTGCGCAGGTGTGCGCGTGTGTATGTTGATGTCTGCGAGTGTGTGTCTGGATATATCTCTGTAGTTTGGGGGGGGGGGTTCTGTTTTTATGCTGTTTTTTAGCCTCTGTGGGGTACCTTGTGTTGCTTCAAAGTATGAAAAGTGCCTTATAAATAAAGTTTGATTTGATTTTAAATAATTAGTCAACAAAATCAACACTGTGGAGATCAACCTTGCTAGATTTTGAGTCCAAGTTGAATATTTTGCTGTTGTGACAACCTTGTGAGGCATAATAGGCCAAATGTAATTAGAATTTCAAAAATATGTTTTTTGGCAGTGTGGTCAGTAAAATAAACAACTCCCCTTTTGCTTCTTTGTCAGGCATAGTTATTCAGAGGAGCCACACATAATGCCACCTAATTACTGATACTGGGCCAATTGTTCCTCTGTTGTGTTCCTACAATGGCCAGTGTAGTTCACGAACCTGAAGAATGAGACACTCTTTGTCGCTCTCCAGCCGAGACAGACGCTCTTGGTAGACTGCTTCTGTGCTGTGACCATTTGTCTGAAAAGAAAAACAACAAAAATACATGAAAACACGAAGGCCTCAAACTGTTCTGTCTTTTAAGAGCAAAACATATTACAATCCAGGTCCAACAGATGAGTACAAATCGTCCTTCAGCCTCATAGATGTTGTAAACGGTGAAAACAACTTACTTCTATTACAATAAAAAAAGCCCTAACCATGAACTCACATGGTGTTCCCTGAAAGTGAAGAAGGATATGCATGTGGAGTTTTCTGAGAAGCATGTGAGGGTCAATAGTTTTGAAATAAAAGTGATTTGAAAATTGAATCAAAAGCAAACCTCTCTCTCAAATATCACAAGTGGAGGGACGAGGCCGTGGGGGAGGAAAAACAAGAGCCTGTGCAAGTTTTGGAAGATGGAAACTATTTGCAGCAGGACTCCTATAGAAACCCCATCACTCACAAGCATGTCATAACAGCACTTCTGCAATAAACAGTCCCTGTGAAGGTAATGGGTTTAATCATAACAAGCTTTGTCTCTGAGTGGGCCGTGCAAAGATGCTGATTTTATCGTAATCAGGCTGCAATCAAACTTATGGTACAAGTTAATGGATTTTTTTTTAAAGAACTGCTTAAAAATAGACTTCGGCAACGTGATGCATGAAGTCATTTTCTGTTAGCTCGGTGTCAAGACAAAGATTTACTCCATTCAAGCTCCATGAATCTCGTCAGGGTTAAAAAAACAGTCTAATGCATCCAGAAAAGATCAGAGATGGACTGAAGTCAAATGACTCACATCCTGATGGAAATCATTAAAGGTGCATTACGTCTGGATGCTAAAAATGTAAATGCTTCCATCTTATCTCTCACATTGATTCACTTAAACGCTAAAAAAGCTGAAGCAAAATTAGGCTTCTCCAAGCTCTTTGAGTTTTAGAAATTTGGCTGTGGATGCACAGAATGATACTCTAAGACATTTGTTATGTCCAAAATCAGAGATCAGAACTGATGAGATTTTCCTGAGACCAGTGGCTTAAACGATTCTGACGACTGATCAGATTCTATAACGATTTCTTTATCAATTCCTGCCAATTTTCTGTGTAAGATTAAACTGCCTTATAGGTTTGAAAGGTTTCTGGAAAAGATCTAATTGCGATTTCTTAGGCAGATATTGCAATTTCAATTTGATTCACAATTTTCTTCAAATAAAGCTTCAGTGCAATATTCACTATAGCTACAGTATAGATGACAGTAAGGAAATTATCCAAAGCACTTAACACATTATTCAGCATCTAAAACTGATGATAAATACTTTGTTTTCATTATTTAAGGGACACTCCGACTTCTACTCCTACACAGAGGCTTTGTATTGTTGACTTGAGTACCAGCACTTCTGTACATTTAAATTGCCTGCATATAAGAAAAACTGTTTGTGTAAAATAGTTGGAACAACAGATCATGGGTCAGACACGAGCACTGCAAAAAACTGCAGCTCTGGTGATCACGTGATTGTGTTGTCTGACATTGTGATTTAGATCAAAAAACAGCAAATCTTTCAACCCTATTGCCCAACATTGTTTTTAGTCACTACAATGTCAGACACACAACACTCTTGATATTCAGTATCCTATTGCATCAATAAATGCTACTGCAAGTTGCTGCCTCGGGAAGTATCACAGAAAGTGCCTTTTTTGTTAAAAATGTAGATTAATCTCTAAGCCCTTCTGTCCCTCATCCATCGATTTTTAACTTCACTGTCATTATTCCTGCTGTATGTCACTGCATGATGACCATGATTTTAAGGCATACAGAACAAAGTGGAAGGAAAGTGATAGACAAAAACATACTGACTCCTTTAGAAAGTTACCGATTCTGGTATTGGTTTTCGAATTCCATCCTTGCTGACGAGGGCTACACAATAACCAATCCAAACTTCAACTGCTACTGCTTGGGTTGAACACTATTTTCAACAAAGCATCATGGGATACAATGATTGCTCTATTTGGGGTTTGAATAAACTCACTCAGAATTTGAAGTGCATGACAAAATGGCATATGCCCTTTTTTGTGCACTTGGCGGTGCTTGACTGCGATTTCAGACACCGCCTTTGTTTTCTTTGACTTATCAAGACAACATAGACGCTGATAGGCTGCCATGAAGAAGATAAACACTTTTGTCGTGCAAATATAGAACAAATGGAATTTGCTTAAAATTCATGATTGCCAGTCACATCTTTAAATGTTTGTTTAAAAGTGAAAATATCTTTAAATCTGTGTTTTAAACAAATTGTGCAGCTGAACTGTCATACCTTATCTGTTTGAAAAGACTGTTATCATTATTAGAATAATTTATTACAACTAGTTAGTGTAAAAACTCTTGATGGGGGCAAGAGTTTGTGCCCATATTTGAATAAAACATGCAAAAGAATGTCTAGAGTGTGATTTTGTCTCATTTGTTGGCTGGATTTAATCATAACAGATTTAATACAGAGGCAAGACACGTTAAATAATAGATGTTTAAAGTGTCAGTTGAAAATGCTGAAGCCATGTAAACACTCCACTCCACTTTAAGAGGAATACTGTCTTGACTCCTTGTGACTGTAAACGTGTGCGACTGCCTCTGCCTAAACATATCTTTTCTTTTAAACACAGACACAACAAGCTTTCATACGAACTGTCTTTTACCAGCCGTCCGTGCAGCCACTCTGCCAGCCCCTCTGCAGTGGAATCAGGGATCTGACATCTCAGGTTGTCCCTCTCCTCGTTGTCCATCAGCTCCAGGGCTCCCCGCAGGTCCTCCAGCAGGTGCAGCACCCGAAGGCCTCCCAGGAAAGGCGAGGTGGGTGACTGGCAGTCAAACAGACCGTTGGAGTAGTCCATAGCCTTGGAGCCTGAGGTTTTTAGAGAGTGATGCAAATAAACAAGAACCAGGCAGAGAAGTTGTGAAACAAAATGCAGACATTGGGTTGGCTGAGAATTAAAAACAAGAGTGTAATGTGTTTAAGATGTAATCTAAACAGAAAACTTTCAGAAGGAACCACAGCCACAGTTTGAGTTCATCTGAGGGTGTGGCTGAAGCACGATGACTGCTTAAAGCTGTGAAATTCATTTGTTAATGAATGCGACTCTTTACCCAAATTCTGATCAATCTTCGACAAGAATCCATGTTTTCCATGAATCTATGATGTTTGCTCGGATGTCTTTCTAAGTTTCCTTGGAAAGACTTTCACACAGATACGTGTATTCATTTTAATTTGGGTGTGAGCTTGGGTTGTTAAGCTTTTAACAAGTTAAGTGCAATTCCATTAAGGTCTGAGTTAATTGTCTTTTAAGCTGCTTTGTCAGTTGATCATTAGAATTGACAGACTAATGCTGTGGACCTACAGAGCTCTGTTAATATTTTGCCTTCTTCAGTCCTATTCTATTATTCCTACAGATCCTAATGTTAAAGCTATGGTCTACGATTTGGAAGCTTGTACATCTTACCCACCGTTTATAAGGCCGTTATGGTCCTATGGTCTGATCTAGGCAATATAAAGACCAAAAAGAATGAAAAAAATCCACTGAGTATATCCGCTGCAAAGCAGCATAATAGTTGACGTTCCTAGCGGTTCGGATTGGTCCCTGAGTCCATCCAATCCCCTGTCTCCCCTGCTACGCACCGTCTCGCCAATGGTCCCGCCTCCTCCCCACTACCTCTCTTTGTACCGGTGAGCAGCTAGCAGCATAGCTACTGAAGCATCATGGAGCCGGGAGGCTGCTTCTGTTACCCTCCACATCGAAGAGAAGGAAACGTAAAAGTTTCCAGGAAAAGGCTGAAGTAAGGAAGAAATATGAGCAATACAGGTCCCAATGGAGACTTAACATTTGATAATCGTACGGTGGAAAAAGCTGCAGAATGATTTGGGATTGTTGAACACTGCGCCGGCTACCGAACGGCCAGCCGCAGCACGGGCCACCGGCTGGCGAACGGCCGCAGCACCGGCCGCAGCACCGGCCGCCGTCCAACCTTCAGCACCGGCCGGCTGGTTGAACTGGTAATAGCTTTGTTTACTAAAGTGGGAGATGTCTGCTGAATAACTCTGGTTAGTCTGTGCCTATACTGGCTAATGACTGGACGTTGTTGGTCGGAGCAGGTAGGCTCTGTCAAAAAATTTTAGCCTGTTAGCCACTCATCGTTAGCATTGTCAACTGAGCTGGTGAGGACACGCCAAGAAAGATAAATCCTCGCCCACAGTCGGCTCTGCTCTGGCGACGCCAGACCCGCTTCACCGCCGGTCCAATTGAAATGGCTACCGCTGTGTGTTACAAGGAGGATGACTGTCGTGTTTGTTACTTTCAGTTGAGCTGAGTTGTTTTTGGTTGTTGTTGATATTTTATGACACCGGGCTTGTTGCTCTATCAGAGGGGGCATGTTGTTAGGAGGCGACACGAGCTGGGGGGCGGGATCTTGGAACACGGAGGGGAGGGGTGAGTGAAGGGGGGGCAGGCTGCGTTTTTCAAATCTGTCTCAACAGTCAAACTGGTTTTCAGATCGTAGACCCTAGCTTTAACCTCAGAATAATCAATCTGGTAAAACGCTCTACATTGCTGTAGCCAAGATCACCAACATTGGCGACCTGCTGTTGGGGACATGGATAGCTTTGTTTATTTCAAACATGTATACAAAGAAATAAAAATAATAAAATACCATTCATATAGAAAGAAAACAGAAATAATGTATTTATACATGTTCAAAAGGAGTAAGAACAGTGAATACTTCTTGAATTCCTACCCCTTGTTAATGTTTCTCATGGATCATATGAAAAAATATTCTGACATAACATCAATGCAAAAATGTTATATGTATATATATGTTCACACAAAAATGTAAATTTTGTAGTGTATATGTGAATAAACATATTTATATGGATTATCTAATATAAATTAAACAAATATACATTCATATAATATATACGTATCAGTAGTAGATGTCCTTAATTACAATCTTATTGCTAGCAGCTGCTTAATGCATTGAACTGAGTTTAACTCGTACATGCACATCTTAAAGATATGTAACATTGTTATGGACATTCATGATTATATTTTGGATAACAAAATGTTGTCTGTGTGTTATGTATGAGGGATTTGGTGAGGACGTATCTGTTGTGGCCAAAGTTTACTTGTCTGTATGCTTGTTTGTTAAAATCAAAAAGCTTACAAAAAATATTGGACAAAAATATAAATATCAATTAACATAATGTACATAGATGGCACAACCATATATATATATATATAACACTATATATATATAACTATATATATATAACTATATATATAACTATATATATATCTATATATATATATATATATAAATATTTATATACATATATATATATATATATATATATAATCTGTAACTTTGCACACAACACATTCATACTTATATGAACATACACATTACACTGCTCCATCTAAATATATCTATATATAATATCTGTACATTATACAGCAAATACTAATCATTATTTATCATTACAATTCTTAATGTTGACCTCACATTTATCAATCAATAAAAATATAAAACAGTTCCTGTAAACATCACACATATATTACAGTAGTCATGACAACCAACATGCTGCTGTGGACTCACTTGACTCCAACTGCTTTACACCAACCATCAACAGAAACAAGACAACTCAACATAAACTTTCATTTTTAAATCGATAAAGCCTTATGTAATTGCAGATAAACCAAATGCTGCTCTATTTATCACCGTCAGCCCTCTCCATCTCATAATTATTAAAGCTGTTCAGGCAAATATCAGAATAAGCTCTTTCTACCTGTGGTTGATGCCTTAAAATACAGTTACTATGTGTTACTGTGGCAGCTGTATCGCATATCTTGATGGTGCATGGCTCAGCATTTGCTAATGGTATACTTGCTATATCGGTCTGTGGGCTGCAGCAACATTTTGAAAGAAAAAATAGATTTTAAAGGGCAGTTGATAAACCAGAAGTTAAAAACTGTCCTGCACATTCATTTGATCTAATAATTAAGCGACTAGAGACCCCACATTGCCAATATAAGCTTGAGTTATTAACTCATAGAATCACTAACCTGTGTTAAAACTATGACTGTTCCAGAATTTCTCTGAAATGATGATAATCCAAGCAGCTAATTTAATAGTAAAAGTAAGGTCTAATAGCCACTTAAGGGTACTTTTCAGCAAATTGCTTAATGTTAACACATACTTAGTCGATAAATGTTTTTATTACTTGTCATTTTTGGTATTTTAGTCACAAGATTTTGGACAAACAAGTATTTCTAGTGGCTCTTTGAAACACTTTATGACAAAGGTAAAGTAACTAAAGAAAATGTTATATTACTCTTTACCAGTGGAAACATTTTTTTAAAGATTTTTCTCTTAGAAATAAACACAGCGACGTGTCAGCCGAGTTCGTGTGCAGGATGTTCCCATCATGTGCCTCAGCTGCTCTGACAGCAGCTGTAATCCCTCTTAAATGTCAGCCTTATTACAGCAGCCCAACAAAACAACGACTGAGCTAAATAAATAAATATCCAAACAATTATGGCCCTCCCCACAGTAGCGAGGCAGGAGTGGGGCTTTGGTGGTGGCTGTGGTTTCTGCGGAAACAAGGGAGGGGAGGGGGCTTTCAGGGAGCGTCATGTGAGCAGTCACCTCGCTCTCATTGGAAAAGGTCAGCGCTATAATTACACACATCAGCGGAAAAGTCGGGACTCTGTGAGCGAAGCCTGCCCCGCTCATCTGCAGCGGCACCAGCACAGAGCGCGGCCAAAAGTTCCCAGGCTGGAGTTTGTATCCCAAACTCACAGAGCTTGGATAATCATTAGTTTCCGTCACGGCAGGGACAATGGAAACTCACTTTCGTTTCTCATGGTGGAGGAATGTGGTGAAAGCAGGAAAGGGCCTGAGATTGTCTTTATTGCAGCGTGATTATGAACCTCCTGCACATTCGGGAACTGCAGGTAGAAGAGGAAGGAGAAGGACACATTGTACTCCCCTCCACTGGACGTAGTACTCCCAGCTTGCGTCTTAATCATTTCCAGATGTGACTCAAGCCTTAAGTATGCCATGCCCACTTTATAAAAAAAAAAATGCTACTGCCAGGTCTTAAAGTCCAAGTGCTCAATGTGGTTACCTGCTATGATTCCGTCCATTTGCTCCAAGGCTGCTGCCAACATTTCGCTGGCGTCTGACATCATATTCAGCTCAATGAATCTGAGAAAAAAATAAGAAAAGAGAGAGAAAAGAGATTTAAAAACTACTCTGCCAAAGCTAAGTCATTAATGAAAAACAGGACCTGCGTTATAGACAAGCTCAGCACAGACAGGGGATTCCCCAAAGTACAGTGCAGAATAAAACATGAATAAACGAGCTTTTTGAGTAATAATTCATAAATCAGGGGTTTATAGAAATGAGGTTACTTAAAAGGAGATAACAGGGTGCATAACACAGTTAAAATGTGTGGAGAGTTAAAAGAAAAAATGACATGAAAAGAAAAGCTAAAAATAAAAAAAAAAACTAATTAAAATGACAACTGGAATTTTGGTGAAGAATCTTGATGGGTGAAAAATCCATTCAGTTAGTGTTTTGAGATAGAGCCAAGTAAACAAAACTGCCAACAAATTCTTACATGATTTTATTTTACAAATTCAATAAAATAGAAATGCAGGCAACTGCAGCTCTCTCCAAAACATGTCACTAAAGTCCAGAAATTCAATTTAAAATCTTGTGATGTTTATTTACAAGTTCCAATGACTTTTAAATGATTTTGCGGGTATCAAGTTGCAAACGAACTAAGGATCCCTTTGTCATTTCCTTACAGATTTTTTTTCCTTGGTGTTTTCATTTCATAGTTGTCAGAGCACTGAAACAACAACAGTCAAAGTATAAAGGGGGTAAACTCAGTAAAAATAAATCAAAACAGCACCAAGAGTCAAGCCAAAATGAGCAGACACCACACATGGAAAAGTCCCATATTTACTCAATAGGAAGCCATGGAGTCCCACAAGGTTCTATGCTTGGACCACATCTTTTTACCTAATATATGGCTTGTTCTTGTGGTTGTATGCAAGTTTCTTGAATTTCTATTGTTATGCAGATGATTGGGATTCACTACTACATATACATAACAGCAATTAATATGTAATTTAGAGGAAAGCCCTGAATACTTCAGAGACACTTCTTCTAATCCGATTACTGCCCGAGATGGCATTAATGTGACATCAAGCAACACTGTATGGAATCTGGGAGTTATTGTTTTATCCAGATATGTTTTTCAACAGTCACATAATACAAATTTCAATGTTTTGTAAAATTGCAAATATCAGGTACAGCCTATATTAGAATGATGAAGATCAAACTAATAATTACTGAATGCTCTTCTGATGGCAAACTGATGTTGGTTCTTTTAAAAAGTAATACAAAATTTGCGTTCAGTACTTGTTTGTTCTAAGTTTTATGTGAAAGGACTTGTGGCTTGAACGACTTCTGTCAACTGCAGTGCATCAACTAAAAATAAAAAAACCTTAGTGTGCCAGAGTAAAACAAATAAAACAACATCAAACTAAGTGAGTCAGAAATCAAGTAGGAAATCAAACAACTTAAACTCACTCCAGTGTTGGATGAAAACATCTTAATTTGCAGAAAAAACAAGCAATGTTTATAAAAAAAGTCATAGCATAGTTTTAAGAGTTGTAATTTACTATATAGAAGGTTCTGTCATAGTCAACTGGCCTGAGCAGCTACTTGTTACTCCCTCTAATCCAGTGTTTGACACTGTCCATCCTGACAGCTGTAGGTTATGAAGGACTTTACACCTCCTAGGTGCTGGACCACCTTGAATGCAGCACCTTCAAATGTAACGGTGTGTAAACTTGTTACTTTGCAACAAATGACTTTTAAACAAGGTTACTTTGAACAAATGTAAAGCACTTAAAATTTCCCTTTCAACTTTGTCTTATTGAGAAAATGACAAATTGGGTTGTTAAAACAGAATTTGTCCTGTTTACAGTATTTTCTCCTGGTCTAACATCGGTTTTTATACAAAGTCTGGCACATGCTTCACATTTTCTTTTTGAACAAAATAAGTAAATCAGTAATCCTGTTATGGAACAAGCTTTCATTCTGCCTTACAAATGACTCCAGCATCAAATTAACCCTACAGCCACAAAAACTGGCTGTTTAAAAGACAAAAAAAAAAGTGATTTCCTGGACTGACTACCCAGAAAGCCGTATTTCTGGCGGTCTGGGCAGCAGTCACGGGTGCTCACTGGGAGGCTGCAATCTGGAATAATGGTACTATTCTCCCAGGGGTTTCAGGCCTCGTAGCGCCGGCATGCAAGGCATCTCAAACTTCCATAACAAAGTTGAGATAGTATACCCCATTACCATTGAATTCAAACATCACATGTCTCTTCTGTACACTCACTGACTGCCCATCACTTCACACAGAAGGTGGTTTAGACAGCACGTTGTGAGATGGTGAAGCAGCCAAAGCCAAACTAACAACATAAAACAGTGGCTCTACTTGTTCACATGGCAGGGGGGCAGGGGTTTGTAGAGTTTACTTCATTTCCTCCTCCGTTGGGGTCACAGTGTCACACCCAGCGTGGGCATTAGCAGTATAATTAAAGCAATAGTCTCAAAATGAGCTAGGGGGCTGGGGTATGTTGCCAGCACAAAAGGCCCTAAGAGCATAATTTCCACTACACGATGCACAGAAAAGGGAGTGAGTTTCTACCAAAACATCAGTCTCAATGCTGTTTATTTTACTTGTGCATAAACACAACACTCAGGTTGATTAGGGGCGGAATTCTCGTGGAGTAGACACAAAAATGGGCCATATCAGGTAATTTAAGGCAACAACACTTTACTTTATTTTCTAGAAAGTACCTTGCATTTCAGGTAAGAATGTTCAAATCATAATTTGCAGTTTCAAAGGGGGGTAAATGAACTTCACCAATCATAATATTTGAAGTGTTTTTCTCTACAGGTATTCCCAAAGATAGGTGGAAAAATATCAGTCACTCTTGGCAGGAGGGGGGCTCTGTTTGGTCAGCTGCTTGTTTCACCCCATGAGAGAAATTAAACCCCCAAAACGAGGTGCTTTTTTGTTGAGAATCCAAATATTTTCTCTCCCTGTGTGGCTGCAGAAAACAACAAATGGAGGTTTCAACTATCTTGCGCTGTAAGGACGAACCAGGGGCAGAGGGGTGAAGCTTCCAATATGTCACAATCAGGGATGGGATTTAGGGTTGGGCAATACGACCTCATAATTAAAGCCCTGATTTTTTCCACAACACCTGATTTAAGATTTTTGTTGATTTTTCCCTCTCAAAAAAAGGTGTGAAACAAAAATGACATGAAGAAAGTTTTGTCTTTATGTTGTCAAATACATTCCCAAACCAAACAGTTAAAGGAATATTACACCCAAAGAATGATATGCCTTAATTTTCTACTCACCCTCATGCTGAGCAACACTCTGGAGCACTTTTTTGATGTCTCAAATGCAGCTACGGAGCCTAGTAAAGGTCCATGGCGAAAGTCCACACAGGGGGCTTACTTGCCTTCATACTGTCAGAGGATACGCATTTCCCTGCACTACGAAGCCGCAGACCAATCCAGACGGCTTACGAGTGCAGGAGCGCGCGAGACGGGTACCGCGGAAGTACGTATATAGCACTGTTTAGGCAACAGTAACGTCACACTCGCGAATCGAAAAATATGCCTAGGCGCTTCAATGTACACTGGATTACAGCGGACGAGCAGTATGAAGAAAATACGCAGTTGGATTACTTTATGCGGATCCTTTTTCGGTTTTATTCCGCTGCCCCTGTTAGATGGACGCTTTTCAGGCGGTCACCCCGACCTCCAGCTGAAGACATCAAACATATAGTGTTTCCAGAGTGTTGCTCAGCATGAGGGTCAGTAGAAAATTAAGGCATATCATTCTTTGGGTGTAATATTCCTTTAAGTGTCATAAAATGATGCCTATCCAGTTCAAACATGGGTAGGTTTGTCTACATAAACCATTGAAAGCTGAGGTGACACACAGTAGATTAGCATGAACCTCTGAAAAATATTTAATCTTATTTAAAACTAGAAAAGCAGTCGGAGAGCGCAGACCTGCGCCAGTGCCACAGTCCTCACCCATGTTGTGATTTTCACCATAAATATTAGTCCTACCTTTATTTCATCTGAATATTTAGATTCTTAACCACGAAAATACACCATTAGCAATTGGATTCATAATGATATCTATTATAGTTCAGTAGTTATTCACAAAAGTGGAGGAGACAGGAACGCTGCCAGTACAGCCTGCAGGTGAAGAATTCTTTATATAAAGTAAAGTACTTTTAAAAATAAGCCTACAAAGCCACATCATGAATATTGAAATCAAGTCAAATTCTTAAACATCATGGTGTGAATCTTTCCTCTGAAAGGCAATTTGATCAAAATCCAAAGTTTGAGGAATAAAACAGCATTATCACTTTGTCTTGTCTGCATGTTTTACCCCTTGGAGAACCTGAAAGCACATGAATGAAGTTCTCTCTTTGGTCGGGAACACATTTTTCTGCAGAAATTAAGCAATGTGATGAGGGTTTTAGCCATCTCCTGACTCCTCTGGTGAGAATACATGCAACTTTAGGTGTGCGAAGATAAAAACAGCATGAAAACAATTTAAGATAAAACACATCATATGACTTGGATTATAATGAGTTTACAAGAAATCCAATTTAGCTGAAAAGGGTAACCAGTGCACATGCATTCAGCAGTAAAGTCTGAGACAAAAATCACATCAGTCATGGCAGATGATGGCATTTAGCTTTCCATGCAAACTACACTTCAAACCCTTTAGAACTCACATTGGAACATTTTTCTGTGCATATTTTCTCTTAAGCACTGAGCTCCGTTAAATGGATCAGACCAAACTTCACAAAAAAAGCCCTCAGATGAGGGGTCATCTCTGCAGGGATGTGATGAAGAAGTGTCTGATAAAGTCACAGCGTAGGAGTGAGCACTGCACACATTCCTCAGCAGGTTAGTTTTCCCTAAAACTAAACACCCACTGCCTGGTACTGACATCCCTGCTGACCTTTGTGACCTCCACTCCCTCCGCCCTTATGACAACACGGAGATAGGCCAAGGCATCAGGCTGGAGGCACTGAGCGTGTGAGTCAATTCATACCCTTAAATTACTGAGATCTGCATATCCAGTGCTTGATTAACTGCAGTTTAACTGTGTCAGAGAGCTGAACTATTACACAAATTGATTTAAAACTTTTAACTGGGTCCAGCTGTTGCACTGCATATCAAAATCTCTCTTCCCCAACAACCTCTATCAGTTCCATGAAATAATAGTGAGAATTAATGACTTAATGACTTTCGAGCACCATCTTTAAAACAGGATACTTGCCATCATTTTACCATGTGTGGTAAAAAAGTGTATACCCCTCCCTCACAGCCGTGTCTGCTCTGCAGTGTTGACCTGAAGCACGCTGAATTAAAGCATCACTATTCTGGTGAGCAGGGAATTAAAATGAGCATAGTACATTCTAGAGACAAAAATAAGCTTTTGTGCTTCAGAAGGTTCAGAATTTAAAGTTGTATGCTGAAGTAGATGGGCTGTAGCCGGCGGTTAAATTAAAACATCCTGTCTGCAAGTATGACCCTTGCTTCATGATTGTACTGCACCATGTAACTCCCAGGATGCACTTCTAGGTATAATCCTGACCTGCTTTACTCAATGATTTTAATTTGCACAATGTTTGATTTTGAATTTGTTTCCCGATCAGTATTTAGTCAATGAAGTTGTTGAATATTGTCGACACATCTAGTCCATACTTGGGAAAAATAGATTGCATGCATTTGTTCAGGGTGTTTAAATGATACAAACAAAAACATAACATTAAGTGTAATATTTATTACTTCCACATCGTCCTCTCGACCTGTATTTTGTGCCTGTATTTCAGTTAGGTGCAGGGTTTTATGTACATAAAATTGTTTTAAAAAATGAATTCCTGGGGCCCTTATAACAGCTTTAACCCCTTTTGATTTAAGTGACAAACAGCTTGTAAATCAGTGATTCACATGGGTGGGTACTGGCAAGAATGTGGCAATACATATGACATGAACATAAGTAATACTGGGCTGACTATACAATGTATTGCAATAATATAATAGATAAGATTAGATAGAACTTTACCAATCCCTTTGGGAAACTCCCTCAGGGAAATTGGGATGCCATTAGCAGTTTGAAAAGCAGATAGAAAGATATACAAAAAGATTAATATAAACTAAAATCATAAATAATCCTAAATTACAAATATTGCCACTGGTTGGCTACTGCTCCTTTCCGTCTTCTGTCTTCCTGTTACACCCCCTTCCCTCCTAAAATCCAACTTTCCTTTACTAAATGTATGCTTGTTCTTCTTAAATAGCATGAATAACTATCAATATTGCATCCGTTACGAACCCAGTTTCTAATAAGTGTTATTTACTGTATATAAAGCATGGTCCCTGCAAAAGAGACAATTTTTATTGACTGTTCTTGTGACTGGGGTTTAAAATCAAAATCCATTCCCAGTTGAGATTCACTAACAAATCCCACAGAGAATCAATATCATTAGCTGATTTGCTCATCAATTACCTTATCAATTCCTTCCACTGACAGGGGTCAAAAGTGGCATGAATTGTGGCTTAATTTTTGGCAAAAAGGTGCGAACTGTGTCATGAGACCATTTTTTGCCCTCACAGAAAATCAGCAAGAATCATTAAGTGAGAATAAGAATCGGATTGATGAGCTGAATCAGTGATACTGGTATAAATAAAATCTTGTCAATTCCCTACCCACTTGTGACAGAGGAAACAATAAATGTTGAATAAATAAATGACAATGACAATGGTTGAACATCTGCTGCTAAATACCAACTGGAGGCTGCTCTAAACACTTTCCAGTGTAAATAACTCCTATTTAATATACTGACATGTACAGAAAGGACAATGTAAAACCGGTAGAATTCAGCTGTGGCTTTCTCCAGTGAATATGATTTACAGAATAATTTGAAATAACATCCATATATTGCTGACCTCATGATCGACATTATCACTAGTAGCCCTACAAATGACCTCAAATACTGCTCTGCTAAATAAAGCACAAATTTTGGGTAGGGTACCAAATAATTATAATGCTTAGCAAGTTTGAGAAAAGTTTGCTAAAAAGCTTCAAAATATTTTTACTGAGATATAAATTTGAAAAATATGTCATAAATAATCACATCAGAAGCTGAAAACTGTAGACGAAGCATTTAAAAAAAAGAGCTTGGTTGACGTACTGACTTTAGTTCTTCTTCTCCTTGGATTTTTTTGACGTTACGAGAAAAACAGCATGTCATCACCATTATACTGTTACCTTGACTGTGCAAAGGTCACACGTTTCCCTCAGGCTCTTCCAACTCAGCTGTGAAGCAAACTTTCAGGAAACAAGATAAGTGAATAGATCACATATGGTATAAAAATAAAGCTTTTCCTGTCTACTTACTGCAGACCAGCATATATTCTGACCAGCTATCCTTCATTATAACACACTAAAAAATAAGTATTACAGATTTTATTTGATAAATGGATGACTGATAGTGTCTTTGAATTGAATTCATTTCTTACGACAATCTCTGCTTGAATTCCTTTTCCCTTAATGCATTCAGTACCAGCAATATTATCATAAAGACCAAACCCTTCAACATCAAAATAAAGTTTCTAATTCTGTGGTTTTGACGTAAACCAGATGGAAAGAAAAGCAGAGCGATGGAGACCTATAGAGGGGGGAGTGACAATGCATCTGCAAAGGAAATAGTCTGGGATTACTTGACCCTCTGCTGAGAGGTGGGCTTTAAAACAAACTCTTGCACATGCATACACACACGCATCTATGCAAGAGCACGCCTCTGCTGGTGCCCCACACTCTTGTGCTCCAATAGCTCACTTCCAGCTGTGGTACAGATGTGCAATTTAGGATACAACTGCCTCATACTGGATACAGTTTTTTTTTTTTCAGCATAAAAACACAAGTAACTTTCTAGAGTACAGTGTAAACTGAGCAAAAAGTCAGACTTTGTGGGTGTATTTACAGGATATCAGCACACTTATGCTTCATTTTAAAAGGTTTAGGGTGACACCACTGATCACCAGCTACTTACACTGACATTGGGCAACATCTTCACTTATTCCTCTTTCAGACTGGCCAAAACCCCTGTTAAAACCCGATAACAATTTGCTTCTGTTGGCAGATGGAAATTGGCATTTCCACTTGGGTCGACTGACCCTGCAAACTAATTTATGTCATGACGTTGGCGTAACGTGCCCATGGCATGATATCGTGCATGTCCCCTTCTTCTGTAACTTAAGTGACTCTTTGCCATCTCAGCAACAAATTCCATCCACATCTGTCAGTGCTCAATTGCTGTTCAGTCTACGCCAAGTTTGTACATTTTTAAAGAGGGGCAAAAGTACAAAGTACAGTAAACAGCTGACCATCGAGTCCACGACCTCTATTCTCCTTTCCATTGTTTTCATGGTCATGTAGTGTCGCGCGGATGATGTCATCAACGCGATGACATCAGCTTGACACACCAGAGGAAAATAAACAGCCCTGCAGCTGGTTTGCTGCTGGTTAGATCAGGGTCTGCTGGCTGTGGGAAAGAAGTCCGTTGCAGATTGTTAGTGGGTTAGCCTGCGCTGAAAACCCCACCTTGACCTGCTTACTTTAGTGTGAAAGGGTATTAGGTTAAGAAGTTCATCATTCCCTAACCACTCTGGTCTTTTTAAGGCATGTTTTGATCTTCATCATATTCCAGATGCCTTATTGATTATCAATCAATCAATCAATCCATCATTTTTCATTTTTTTCCCATCATCAGCCAATGTTCATCATCATTTGGCACGGTAAAGCAAGGAACAGGGGAAGAGGAGGGCTTTCTCTTATGTTTGGGAGGACTGTAGACAGGTTTGGATGCATTATATCAAACAAAAACCATTAAAGTGTATTCTGCATGATATGGGATCTCATGCTAACGACAGACGTCACAATAACAGCCTGACCCAGCAGTTGTAAGGTTTGGGACCCGTTGGCTATGAATGCAGGTCGTTCCATCTAGTGCAGTGCATCATAATGGTCGACAACAACAAACAAATCTAATGCTAAGGATGGGCATGTAATAGCAATTCCAGTGGAGAATCCAGGACAAGTCAATCTCATCACTTCCTTCCACTTTGGAAACCAAGGATGCCACACTCTCATCAGAAATAGTCAGCAGAAATGAAGACAAAGAAGTCAAAGTGGTCAATACCTTTTCTTAGTTTTCAACAAAAAGGTGCCTATTGTGCTTCTTTCAGTGGGTAGAAACAACAACAACTTGCAAAAGTATTTATCTACACAGCACAGTGCTGAATGCCAGGATCCACATGTTTGACATTGTTGCCTCTGAAAACATGCTATTTTACTCCGCACAAAAAAAATCCACAAGAATCAATAAGAGAATTGTTAATCACTGGTTTCAATAAAATCATATCAAGCCCCATCCCTGTCTGAGATGCCTAACTTTATGCCAGAGAGTTCGCAGGTTTGATGTTCTTTTATCTCCAACATTTTCTTTAAGACTTTGGCCAATGACCAATGCACAAACTCAGATGCAAACAGACTGAAGTTGATGCCACAAGAGCCACGAGACAGAGTTTATGCAAAGTAAAGCTCCAAAACAACATCCCTATCTTTGTGATATGTTATGGAGGCAGAGTAGAAATAGAGTAGAAATATAGAAATATAGAAATATAGAAAGTAGAAATATTGGAGAGGAACATCAGAGGCACCGTTCTATCTAGGTGAGTGACCATTTGCATTTTTCATCAAAGTAAAAAACCAATCAGGCATCACATTATGATCGCTGACCAGTGAAGTAAAATAACAGTGATTATCTCTCCATCATGGCACCTGTTAGTGGGGGGGATATACCAGGCAGTAAGTGAACATTTTGTCCCCAAAGTTGATGTTAAAAGCAGGAAAAATGGCTCACTGGTGCATGTGGGAAACGTAGGCTGGCAGATGAGATGAGAATGTTTGATTTAACTGTTTTCATTTTGTGTATAAATCAGTAAATTACAGCTATAATAGGCCAAATATGTCACCATATCATGTGTTTTGTTCATCCAGCAACCCAAAACACTGATAATCTCCATTTCCTGCTACGCAATGAAATAACAACCAGAACATCTGATACTGTAAAACTAGATAATTGCATGAAAAATCTATCAAACTATTAAAAAACAATACACAATACATCGACAAACCATCCCAACTCCTGAGTGTTTTAGTCACAAAAGCAAGAGTTTTTGGTTTTTTTTCCCAGAGGCAACGTGGACACAAAGCATGACATGGCTTGGTGGAAGTGAGTCCCACGTAAAAGCCAACCGCTCTGCCTTTTGTTTACACTTCCCCCTCAGAGATGGTCCAGTGGACTTTAAGTTTGTGCCGCTGTGAGGGCGGACTGTTTGACAGAGCAGAGACGGAGGCCCAGACTTTAAACTTCATCTGTACACAAACAACTCTCTGTCTCTCAGACGCTCACATGATAGCACTGCCACACTGAACCCTGGGTTATTGAAGATTTTTCCATGTGGCTCCGGACTGCATCACAGGCTGAAATCACTCTGGAGGAGGGGGAAAAAGAAAAAGGAGTGTGGAAAAGGGGGGAAGGAGGAACTGAGTAAGGGACAAGCAAGCCAAGAAAAACTGGCTTTCATTGCCTTTATTATCAAGGCTTTAGCACATAAGAAGACCTCTTCTTTTTAGGGCCAGAAGACAAGTTTCTACTTTAAAGTTAGACAACAAACAAGGATAAACAACTCGTGAGGAATACAATGAGATCTACTGTGGGTCTGGGTTTTGAATCACGTTTTTAAGATTTAGGAATATCCTGAAAAACAGAGGAAACCACATCATATTAATTAGAATAATTCATGTTAATGTTAAAGGTCCAGCATTCAATACAAAGATTGCTCCAAGTAAGAACAAAAAACAGGAGAATGCATTTAAGATGGGTGTTATTTTTTAATTTGTTACACCTAGGGATGAAAATTGTTTTGCCACTAATGCCATTATCAATCTGATTGTTTAATACCGTAAAATACCAAATAATGGCCGGGGCGTTTGTTTGTTTCAATCACTGAGCAGACCAGGCATTTATTTGGGCCTCCAGTCATTAAGGCCTCCTGACGTTAAGGGCAAATAACCTGCAGTGGCAACGTCTTCTTCTTTGGATTTGTGAATCCCTAGTGTGTAAGATTCTGTCTTTTTGTGCTCTAGTGCCCTCTGTGCTCGTTGAGTGTAACTGCACTGTCGTGAAACAGAACGCCGTGCACCAACGTGCCTTTTGTTGACATACAGAGGGAGGAAAATCAAGCTGACAGGACGCCCAGAGAAACAAATAAACCATGCAGACTGTTAAGGTACAGTCTGATAATGTTTCTTTTCAAGCGTGCACTGTGAGCTCAGCGTTCGCATGTGTGTTCTGTAACTTCGACTGTAGCTCATAGGCTGCGCCGAATTAATTACACCGGGCCTTTATTTGGAATGAGCGTCTATTAGTCAAAATGTACTGCTACACTCGGCGTTTATTTGGAAACCGCCGATTAATTGGAACTCTGCATTTATTTGGTATTTTACGGTAACTCTGTCATTAATTCCTGTGGATTTTCTGTTTGAGCAAAATTCATCCTCCTTCAGAGACAAAAATGTCAAACACATGGCATGATATAAATGCCATACTACTTGGATTACAGCTACATCTCTGCAAGTTGCTGGTGTATTCACACTTGAAACAAAGTCTAGAAAGCATCATTTAAATGAAAATCAAGCCACAAGTTCACCCAATTTTCACTTATCTGCCATGAATACATTGTTTACTTAGCCTTTACCATTTGTGCTGGCTGCCTCGGGTGATTGTGTGACGTCCTTGACTTGCAAAGCATACAGAACAAAGTGGAGATAATTTAAAATGAAACTGATAAGAATATAGACTGATGATATTGACTCATGGAGTTCTCAACAGGAATTGGTTTTCGAAACCCATCCCTCATTATACTCCATTCAGAAAGAGGTACATTAGCAAATCTGAGTAATACTAATAACCAATTGAAAATTTCAGTAACAAAAAGACACTCAACAAACCCAGTATTTGACAACTCATTAACTTTAAGAAGGCCCGCGTGGCATGAGGAAAAAATGTGATCTGTGATAACATTGTTCAGTATTTCATTGATGAGAACATTTGCATGAAGTAAGAAAAACTAAAAGTACTCAGAGAGTACAAACCTCCACCAAGCCTATCTGACATTGTAAGGTTGTTATTCTAGGAAAGGTGGAACATAGGCCTCAACGTTAACAAAAAAAAAAAAAGGGTTAACTTTGGGAAAAAAAATCTTGGATCTGCATCATTAAAAAAACAGCAAAAAAACTAACAAACTAGCAAAAAGGACAAACACCAATTATGGCTTGGTGAATTTAGACTCTTACAATGTCAACTGCAAATTTTAAGCGTCAAAATTAGCAAGCTTCTGTTCACTTTCTTGATGGTAAAAATGCAGATTCTATTGCTTCTCTACAGTCCTGATCGCTTCTTCAAAAGTCGACTACATACTGTGTATGTTCAGTTTAAACAGAGCTTATTCTTTTGGTTATAAATATGACAGAAGTTTTTCTCCTTTTTGACTACGAAACATTAAAATAATGGAGACTTTGTGTTTTCTCTACATCATCCTTGCATCATGCCTTGATGCACAAATTGATTTTTACCACTAGTTACATCACTAGTTTATATATTTTATTTTACCAGGAATGTTCCCATTGAGATACAAAGATCTCTTTTGCCCACGAGTCCTGGACAAGACAGCAGCACAAAAGTTGCTGCCTTGGTTTAAACACACACTTTGTGTTATTTTGCTCAAGGGATGCTAAACTAAAGCCATGTCAATAGCTCACAGCCTCAAATTAGCCTGGGTGAAGAAAATAGTGTAGCAAACTGATTTGCAGGACAGCCCCTTTTTCAATAAGCAAGAAAAACACATACACACTGAAAAGCCCCTTGTTCAGACATCTGCAGCATAATTAGTGTATAATGAACATAATGACAGTATGTTACTGCACAGCACTGTGGTAATTGTGTGCTAGCTTATCTTCAAGTTTAATAGCTGCTAATATCAAAACATGCTTTGTGCTTGCTTTGCGGCATCTCCTCTGCCTTTGGTTACATCACAGACTGCATGTTAAAATGGATCTAGCCTATGTAGTTGTTTGTCCAGGGCTGCAGCAATTTAAGTCTCCATTACAAAAGTCTAAAAAGCTGATTTTTAATATGCATTCAAACCCATGGCTTGCTTATTTAGGTGAAAGATAATTCAAAGAAGTAGGCAGGGGCTGTATGAGTTGTTAAAGCAGCTGAAAGCACTGCCCACTAGTTTAACCAAGAGAATCTCCATCAATTACAGCAGAGTACTACTGAACAGCCAAAACGAAAATGTTATACTTTCAGCTTAGCCCAACTCTGGAGAGAAGAGAACCACACATTCGGTCACAGCTACAAAACTATCAAATAAACATATAGAGACTCATTAATGACATTTTTCTGGGATTTTATGTACAAACATGAGTTATTTACCAAATAAAAGACTGTGGAAAAGGGTGTAGGGAGAGTGTGGTTCTTGAAAATTAAATTAAATGCATGATCCCCTATTTTTACTACCATAAAATACTTAAACCACAAATGGCACAACAAAATACAGCAATTATGTTGTCCATGCTATATTACCCAGTCCTACTTAGAAATTACTGCTTCCGTTATTACCTGTTAGGACTGGGTAGCTGGTTGTCCAGTTCAAGCTCAAAAAGTTACTTGAAATCGTACTGGCATTGTGGTAACTGATAGAGTATGGAATCAGGGCCGATACAGATATCAATATTTAAAATAACAATACAGCCAATACCAAGGTTTTCCAACTACTTCATTGTAGACATTCACTTTACTGGATTTTTTCCTATATGAAATATTCTATTATTTCAAAATGTATTTCTGCTGATACCAATTTTTAGAAATAACTGAAAGTAGTTTTTTGATAACATTTACTTTCCAAATAAATGTATTTTTTACAGTAACAATAAAAACAGTCTTTATCAGCCCTGCTGATAGAAAATCAGACCTAATTTGGAGTATATACTTTAAATTAGAAGTTAACTGCAAAAATTTGATGAACATGAAGCTGAAATAGACTGCTAAAAAATCAACAGTAAATATTGGCAGGTCTTTTTGTATCTGCTGATACTGATATACCAAATGCTGTGCATTTCTATGTTTCTGTGTAGTTCTCTCACTAACCAATATTCTTTCTCTTGTTTGAACATTAAAGTTGATCCAAGTTTGTCCACATGGACATTCTTTGCTGCCCAATAAGATTTTTTCTTCTTATATCTTTGTATATGCATGTGCATCTCTTTCTCTGTCTGTATATATACATATATATAACTTAAGTGCTGCTGATTATATTGATGATGTCCTTTAAATCTTGTTAAACATCTGATCACAAAAAGGAAGCTTCTCTAAATCAGCAGTTCAGTGCTGCAGTTTCATGTCAGCATAAAATTGATGACACAATAAATAATCATCTGAAAGTGAAACCTCAGTATTTAGTCATGGCTGAGGTTTGTAAAATAAAACTGCTGATACTGATGTAAAACCAATGCATCCAAGCATCCTTGGTAGAAATGAGATTTTCAGTTGGTTCAAGTGAACAGTGAGGTGCATAAAATAAGCTGTCTATGAAAGTTATGTAATTTCTATTAAAGACAAGCATTTCATGTCTTTCTTCTGAAGTGGTGGTAGGTGGTGTTGGGTGGTGGGCTTTCATTCTACATGAATGGTAGAGGAAACACTGGAAATTATTTTGGTCCACATCGCCCTGCCCTACATGACAGAAAGCCAAGAAAAACTGACCATCATGGTTTTGTTGTCAAGGCTCAGGCACAAAAACGCTACCTCACAGTTCTCTTTTAGGGCATGATTCCACAGATGCTGCTTAATCCTCGACTAAAAAGACAAGCAAAATACTTTCAAGTACAAAGAGATGCACAGAAATACCTTCCATGAAGGAAGCCATAAAGCAGCTTGAGGCAGAGGAATCCCTGCACTTCACTCAGGAAGACCTTCAGTCAGTCCTGTCAGGAAGTGTTTCCTGGCACATTCGAGAGAAATGTCTTCCTTTTACTCAGAAATTGCCGGCATCGAGAGTAATAAAAAACACACAGCTCAAGCTGAAATACCACAAGCCTCTTGCACAGCTCATATTCTACTCCGAGTCTTTCATTATATTTCTGTGATGACTGTTTCAGATTAAGAGTTTTAATTTCTGAAGTATATTTATGTAAACATCCCAACAGATCACATGACTTCAATGCGCCACCCCCTCGACACCACAAGAGTACTGTACCAAGAATGACAGGAATGCAACTGTCAAGGCAGAAAGGTGGCTGAGATGGAGATGGAAAGGCGCCTGTTAAGTGTCTCGACACGTGGCTTCAAGAAAAAATATAAGCAGTATGCTAGGGCTGGGAAATATGAGCCAAAATTACATCTTGCTATTGTTTAATAAAATGCAAATGCATGATGTTGTCTGCAGTAAGCATCAAATGGGAATCCCAGAACCATAATAAACTACAGGGCACATGCGCGAACCACTGCGAAAGTGCTTGTAAGTAGGGCCAAGTACACAAGATCATTTTAAGTTGCTGAAGAGATTATCTGATGACTGTACACAGAAGCAACCTAACACTACCCATTAACTCCCACTGTTTGAGCTAAGCTAATCAAAGGTGGGCCAGCTTTGCCCTTGTCTACCATGTTACTGCACACACAGTGGAAAGAAAGATGTCTATTTGCTTGTCATGAACTTGGGAGTGATGCAAGACACGTAAAGAAAAACAAGTTAGCGTATCCCTTTAAATCAAGTGGACTTTTGAGCAAGAATTTTCAAAAATATGTTTCATGAACAGCTGCTAACAGTGTTGACTTGTTGGAAAGAAGCAAAATGCACGATCATTAAATGCAGAAAAAAAATGTAATGCACATAAATATATCCATATAAATGACATGGTGCAAATCCATGTAATGTTTAAAATATCATTACATCTCAAAGCTTTAAACATGAAATCCTCACAATGTCTGTCATGTTGATCTAACTACAGGCCAAGTTTGCTGCTAATTCAAAATCAGCTCATTAATGGACTTTGTCTCCTCTTACCAGACTGAGCAACACACAAATGCCTGTTGCCCGAGGAAGCAGAATGACTGGTGCCAAGAGATTTATTTATGTGAGTGTTTAACAATCACTCAGCGAGGTGAAAATGTTCTTCAGTGTTCTGAACTCCAAACATAAACTGAGTCATGGCTGTGCAGGAAAGTGTGCAACAGCATGAGTCCTCAAAGCAGCCAACCGTTTGCAGTAGGAGTGCAGAGGGACACAAATATGGTTATAGTCGGAGCGGGGAATAAAATCCTTTGTTATGATTTGTCTCCCCGGAAGGCAAGAAGACCTCATCATGTGCACTCGGAGTATATGGCTGCCAGCAGGTCATGCAGCTGCTCTGGAGGGAGGTTTTCCCTGAAAAACTGCACACTGCTGAAAACAAAAGCCTCCACAAGTCTGAGACTGATAATGAAAGGAGCTGACAGAGGACCAGAGGCGGCTTTAAACTGCTGGTTTTGAGTTGGCAGCTTCTGCTAACGTTCGAGGGAGTTTAACAGAGTCTGACTGAAGCCTCACCACAATGATTCATGACCTGGCTTGGGGGATTAGTGGACATGTGATGTACAAATAACCTCTGGTTAAATCATAAATAAAGCTGGTGTAATTCCTGTTTTCAATGACAGCATAATGCCCTGTAATGAAGTTGTCATGATTTTATAAACATGCTACCTCTCAAGACTCCATACCAGGAATTTTTGAGAGTTTAATCCATCAGTGTAAAAAGGGTAAAAGCTCCAAAAGACGCACAAAGCTCAGTCACTCATTTAACCAATAGTTGACATGTGCAAATGCGAAGAGCACGGCCCAGCATCTCAACAGCAAATACAAACCAGCCACTTTATTAGGTACACATAGCCAGCATCCAGTTGATCCTTCAGAACTGATTTCTTCATAGCACCAATTCAGCAAGGTGCTGGAAATTCCTCAGAGATTATGCTCCATATTTACACAACAGTATCAGGCAGTAGCAGCAGATTTGTCCATGATGTGAATCTCCCATTCCAACACATCCCAAAGGTGCTCTGTTAGATTAAGATCTGGTGACTGAGGGGGCCACTGGAAAACAGTGATCTCACCGTCACATTCAAGGAACCAGTCTGAGATGATTTGAGCTTTGCACATGGTGGGTTTTCCTGCTGAGATTAGCAATCAGGCAATGAATACACTGTGGTCATAGATGGATGGACACTGTCAGCAACACTCAGGTAGGCTTTGACGTTTAAACAACACTCAGGTGGGCCAAAAAAATAAACTCCACATCATCACACCAACACCACCAGCCTGAACTGTTGAGATAAGGCAGGATGGATCCATGCTTTCATTTTTTTTATGCCAGAATCTTACTCATCAAGCCTCATCAGACCAGTTGTCAAATTGTGGTGAGCCTGAGCAGATTGTAGCCTCAGTTTCCTGTTCCTAGCTGACAGAGGTGGCACCTTGTGTGGTCTTCAGCTGTCATAGCCAATCTGCTTCAAGATTTGAAGTTGTGCATTCACAAATGGTCCTCTGTATAAGTTGTCAGCATTGAATGGTTGAGCTATCATTCCTGTTATAACATCTTAAACCCCTCTAGCCATGCTCCTCTGACCTCTAGCATCAACATGGAGCTGTCACTCTTGATATTCTCACTTTTGTGGACCATCCTCAGCAAACATAACCATGCGTGGAAATATCATTCGACCAGCAGTTTTTTAGAAAAAGAAACTCAGACCAGCCTGCCAGGCAGCAACATTCATACCACTTTCAAAGTTACTTCAACCACTTTTCATCTATACTCTGATGCTCATCTTGAACTAACCATTTCTACATGCCAACTGAGTGACTGGCATGTGATTGGCTTTTAAACAGGTGTGCCTAATATAGTGACCAGAGACATTACGAAGGCCCTAAAGAATTACAGACATTATGGTGGGAAAATCAACATTACTATAATAGGATTACGGGCTAAATGAGTCAATATCTTGGGAAAAAAAGTACACAAGTATTCCCGGTGACAGCATAATAAAGTGAAATAAAACATATGGTCAGATGCCCACGTATGTTTCCACATTAAAGACTTTTAGAAGCATTTGCGACCCACTGAAAACAGCTGAGTGTCCCATTTTTGGGCCCCACCCCATCAGTTCAGAACCACTAATTACAGCAGTGGGCAGAAATATACCTGCATTTCTGTTAGTTAAAAAAGAAATGTCCTAAATTTTGATTTATAAGACTTATATAAATGGTGTTATTGTAGTTACTGCTTTTTGATTTCGACAGTTAAAAGTCTGACATGACAACACAGCTCTTCTGAGCAATCTTTGAGGAAAAGAGATTCTTCCACTATATTTTTTTTAGTTTTCTTCCTGACAAATAAAATTAAAGAGATAGCCATTATACGTGTCTACTTGGGATTTAATTGGAAATATAAGCACCAGCCACAAAAGCCACGTTCATTGTTTCAAAACGTGCCTCAAAAACCGTAATATATGAGCAATTAATACAACTGCCAAATCAAAATGGACGAAAAAGCAACTACCGTTTCATTCAGGTAACTTCCAATAACCTTTATGTGACTTTATTGTTACTTTACATCATCTATTTGGCTGAAATAAAAATAAACACATCAACAAATATATCAGAAAGTGGAAAATGCCCCGGTAAACGTTAGAAGACACAAAAATATCGTTACCTTTGCTACCTACGTGGTTGAAATAGTATAAAGGTATATCAGTTTTAAGCTAACAGCCTAAAGACGCTTCGTCAAAGTAACCGTTAAACTCAACTCTTCTGTAAAAACTTGATTTAAACTTCGGTTAACTTACTTTACTCGACAGAGAAACGTTAAAAGGAGGATCCTGCACTCTCCAACAGCTTTAATCCAAAGTCTTTCGGCTCTTTTCACAGGAGCTTCATGGTCTGCGTTCACGTTCCCATTGAAAATCTCTGAGAACTGAAGTTTTCATCCCAAACTTCGGACATTTCAAACGGCGTCGAGCTAAACAGAGAGCACGAGCGTTTCCGGGGAAGCTGCCTTCAAAATAAAAGAGGAAGACACGCGAGCATAACTGTACTCAAGTAAAGTGTTTACATTTGTCTATTTTACTAAAGTAATTCTCTTTATAGTAGCTAAAACTTTAACTTTCTAACATCTAATAGGCTCATTACACAATTTTGATTCGCTAGTTTATGTTTTATCAAACAGTTCAAATTACTTAAAAAGATAAATACCTTTATTTCAACTTTAACTCATTAGTCTTAAATGGGTTGACAATCTGTCTTTCTACAGACAAAGCCTTTCCCAAATCACACATTTACTTTTAATACTGCTGTAGGATTTTTTAAGGACTTCTAGGGCTCATATTAAGAGTGTAAAATAGCTACTCAAGATTAATTTTAAGACCTTAATGCATCCTCCACACCTTAAATCATAAAACACAGGCTGAGCTGCAGAGTTGTACAGGAAAAGAAAGAATAAACAAGAATTTAACATGTTTGTTTATAAATAAGGTTAGTCAGATTTCCAAAGATATTTATTCCAATTTATTTTAAAATAATGGCTATAACGGATTACTTTAAGTTTGTTAATGTTTAACAAAGTTAATTATTTATTTACAATTTCGGTTTAACATTCGTTTAGTCCCCGTCATTTTAACTGTTCTGTATTGTAGGAACGATAATGAGAAATGGTGAAGTTGTAGGGATGTATACATTATTTTGAAAGTCCGCAACGGAAGCATCATTTGTTATTATTCTGGCTTTATACTGCGCATGCGTCAAGCTGCCGCGGCAGTCTCGCAAGAAAGTTTGGAGCGCACCAAATATACCTAACTATCTGCTTTGAACCAAAACATAAAGTCAACAGAGACACAGAGAGTTAAATAAAGAGGTACTTTTCTTTACAATTTTCCAAATAAAACGTTTCCACACTCAAAATGAACTCAAAGTAATTGTCAAAAGTAATTTAACTTAAAACATTATTAAGGTACTGTGAACATGTTTGTCCTTCCGTAGGAACCTTCTGGTCTATCGCCGTCACAGCACAGGACAGTACTTTTGTTTCTGTCTGTTTGTTTGTTTTTTTTGCTGTATCTTATAGTTCTCTTTTCTCTGTGGTAGCACCTTCAGTCAGTCCCAGTTTAGGCAGTACAACAGTGTCACACTAAAGGGAGTGTTGTTGTACCGAATAGCTGCACTGCATTGGTATGAAAAGGCAAAAGTTTGGATTAAAACAGCAGCTATGAAGAATAATTTTAATGTAAAACAGTGACAAACAGCAACACATTTGTATCATTATTATTACTATGAGTGGTAGTAGTAGTTGTAGTTGTAGTAGTATTTATCAATGTAGTCTCTAGTAAAGCATTATCAGAGAAGTATTGTAATCAGCAGGTAATTGTCTAAAAAAGTTGATGATCTATATCAGCAGATGTGAACATTTTTGCAGTTATTTACAGCCAATATTTTTGTTGTACATTTAAGCCACACATACCCCATATAATGGCTGTAATATTATCAGAATGTACAAATGTACCACAGATGATTTTCTTATCACCACAGAATTTCATCATTTCCGAATGAAAAGTATAAGTAATTAAGGAAAATAAATGAAGGGTTTTATTGTTTATCTATTTCTTAAAAAAAAAAAAAAAACACACACAAATAGACTGTCATCATGAAAGGAACGCACCATTTTTAGTAAAATGGAGGTTTTGGGTTCTTGACAACAAAATATTTTGGTATCTGCCATAATGTGTTCAGAATTAGTGGTACAGCAGATATCAGCCATAATCCAATATTGTGCTGCCCTAGTAATCATTCATTTCATAAATGCAGTCAGATTATGTGATTAAAGATGCTCATGAAAGCAGCACCATAGAGCCTCAACGGACATATTATTCAACAATATTGTGTTAAAACTATGTATCTGCCTGTTGGGACTCGGAAAGGGTCATACTTGGAATAAAATCACAGCAATGCCACCACTCAGTGTGATAGTCTGAAATTAGACTCTTCAAAGTCCTTGCGGTTGCACCATAAGAGCCTCAAGCTGTCTTTAATACAACAATAACACATTAAAGGCAGTGCTGTTATACAAAATATCTGCACAGCTTGGCTGTGACTGGGCCTATGTTTATAACAAAATTAAGACATGCCACTTGAGTGTGATAACAGGTAACAGCAACTTATTTGTAAGTTTTTCCGTATTCAGATGTTAATAAAACACAATAGAGCCAGGGTGGGTAACTTTGGTTACCAAGAGGGTCACATGCTTTTTTTTCAGTGCCTGAGGGCCACACTATTACACATTATGGGATGCTTTCAGCAAGAAAATTATATGTATAAACAAACAAAAATAGCAAATCTAAAGCTTCAAACAAGAAATATACAAAAATAAAAATATTTTAACTCAAACACAATTAAAATGCACAGTTAAATGAGTATGGTATGTAACTAAAACCCATTTAAACTTCTTTTAATGCACCAAAATAATGAATGTTTACCAGTTCTAAAAGCACAAATATATTACTTATATAATGCTTTCAAAATACAGTTTTTAGTGATATTATCTATTATATTTTAATGCCTCAAAAAGATATTTAGAGATACAATCATAGCAAAGTAACCTCAAACAGTTTGTAAAAAACCAAGCATGTACCAGCAATCTAAAGTTAGTAGAAATATTTTATCACCTGTCCCAATTTGTGCATTATGTAGAACTCTGATAAGTCATATTTATAACTTGTTGTCATTGTGTTTTCATTAAATTTGGCCTTTGTTTTTTTTAAGTTTTATTTGGAAATGACTGGTTGAATGAGGTGAAGGGCCGCATGTGGCCCTCCAGGCTGCCAGTTGCCCTCCCCTGCAATAGAGAATCAAGTTTAACATCCTAAGGACATAACCTCACGAAAAAGATTGCTGTTAAAATAAAATATCATAGCACAGCACAATGGTCCAGCCTCAACCTAGACAACTGTTTTTGGACAATCTAATGTCACATAATTATCAACAACAGCAGTTTGTTGATGCCAATTTGTTAATTTTGAATCAATTTGGCTAAATTTGGCCTTTGTTTTGTTCTGTAAACACAGCAAATTGGTTAACTTGGCTGGAATTTAATGAGTTAAAATGCTTAAAACTGAAAAAGTGTTAAACTGACTGTGAGAGCCACAATAGAAACCCAGTACATTATCAAGTTATACTCACTAAAGGCTAAAATTTTCCCTGCATGAGGACAATCCTCAGAAGACTCAGCTCAAGTATAAAAAGGACATGTGTGGGTGCGTAGGAGCAAACTCAGAGTATCACATCACACTGAGTGCAAATTAGAGAGCCTTCTGCTGAGCACAAAAGGTCAAATCCATTTTCTCTTCATTCAAAAAAAAGCTCCTGTTGATTGTCTTCTGATAAATATTGACTCCCTCCCTCCTTTATGTCTGCTGTTAGTGTTAAAGTTGTGACAAGAAAAGAGCATTCTGTCAGCAGGGGGAGCCAGAGAAGCTCTCACGGGTGCACGAGGAGGAGGAGAAGGAGCCTTGACTTCCACACAACAGTTGTCTGCATATCTGTGCAGACATGATGTAACAGGTTGTCCATGGAGCAGAGAAAATGAAGGGAATTTGTCTCCCAGTTTGAAGCCTGGAGAAAAACAGACAAGCTGCTTGATGTTCTTTTTGATGCACCAATAAGAGAAAATCATTGATTTGCAGAGAAATGCACTTTGTTAC
Source organism: Scarus forsteni (assembly GCA_036419115.1). Lineage (NCBI taxonomy): Eukaryota > Metazoa > Chordata > Actinopteri > Labriformes > Labridae > Scarus > Scarus forsteni. The sequence continues at coordinate 7,546,758 of JAZDUH010000341.1, forward strand.
ATAACATGTAGGTTTATAGAAATCTTTGCAGAGTAGATGACTGTGCCCTCACATTCAACAAGTGTTTCTTTTTCTATTATTGCTCTCCTCAGATGTGCTTGGAGATCAATAGGATGAAAACTGAAGGGGGCTCAGCAGCTGGAAATACTATCTGAAAAATGAAACCGGAAGACATGGGGCTTAATCAGCTATGTGGTCAAGACTTCTTTGAGACTTTTTAAAAATTGTTTGTCAAATCTCAACAACACAAAACTAGGCACACAATAATATGTGAGTTTCTTGGTGGGGTGGGCACTTGAGTTTGAGGGCTGGACTCCTGAAGATTCCACCATGTGCTGATGTGTTTGTTTACATCATGTCTTGGGGGTTAAATAAGTAAGAACTTGATTTAAAGTCTCTGCAGAGGATCAGATGAAGCTCTGTTTTCCTCTCTTTTGGAAATGCTCAGATCTCAGCATCACGGGGAGCAGGGCCTTCAGTCGCTCTGCTCCCCAGCTCTGGAACTCTCTCCCGCCAGACATTCGAAACCTGACCTCCCTGTCTCTTTTTAAATCCAGACTCAAAACCCACCTGTTCCGAACTGCATTCTCCTTACCATGAATATTCTACTCTCATCCACTTATCCATCACCGCCTGTTGTATTTTGCTGATTTTATAGTTGTATTGTTTTATTGATTTTTTTGTTGTTGTTTTATCCTGTACAGTATCCTTGGGTGTTTTGAAAGGCGCTTTCAAATAAAATGTATTAATATTATTATTGTCTGTTTGGCTACAGGAGGCTATGACAGGGTTAGGCACCAGTGCATCTGATCCAGAGGAAGGGCCTACAGGACTAAACTACCAATCTTTGTGTGGGCTTGTGTTGGGGTGTTGGTGACAGTCTGATAGTGCACTTGGTCAGTAACCCGAAGGTTGCAGATTGGAGCCCTGCTCCGGCTGTCACATGGCAACATGTCCTCTGGCAAGATACTTAATCCCAAGTTGCTCCCACGGCTGTGGTGTAAAGCTGTTTTGAGCAGGAAAATGGTGGCGTAATGTGTCAACCACATAATAAGACGCCCATCCCCTTCTCCTTTAACTTATATGATCTGTCTCAGCAACAAATTCCCTCCACCTTAGTGTCATCAGAGCTCGATTGTCTTTCAGTCTGCACCAACTTTGTACATTTTTAAAGAGGGACAAAAGTACAGAAAACAGCTGATTAACGAGTCCACAGCGTCCATGCTCTTTTCTATTGTTTTTATGGTTGTGTTTTGACGTGCAGATGATGTCCTCAACGGGATTACATCAGCCTGACGCACCAGAGGAAAAAAAACAGCCATGCAGCTCATCTGCTGCTGATTGGACCCGAGTCTGCTGGCAGTGAGAAAGGCGCCACTAGCAAATTGTTAGCGGGTTAACCTGCACTTTAAAACCCACGTTGACTCGCTAGCTTTAGTGTGAATGTGGTAAAGGAGTAGAAAAGCTTTTTAAGCTTAAGTTCATTTAAAGGTACTGAGGAGCACCTATGCCTTATGCTCTTGAATAATTTATCACCTAAATGAGCCCAGAGTCCAAACTGACGTGGGTAAACCAGCTTCTTGTTATATGCCTGCACACTGTGCAGATACATCTGAAAATGCCAGAACTGGTTTAAGTCAGAGCTTTTTGGTCCATTTTACTCACAAGGCAGCAAGAATCACTTGAACAATACTTGTGTTTTTAATGCTACTGTCCTTTAAACTGTTGTACTGCCACTCCCAAATTTTTGACCTTTTTCCATAATCACCTCTGCCAGGAGGTTATGTTATTGCCGGCCTCTGGTTGTTTTTTTGTTTGTTAGTGTGTTTGTTAGTTAGTTTGTTTCTCTATTAGCAAGATAACTAAAAAAGTTATGGACGGATTCCAATGAAATTTTCAGGAAATATCCCCATTGAGATAAAAAAAAAAAAAGATTTGATTTTGGGAGTGATCCGAACCACCATCTGGATCCGCCATGACAAAAAATGTGATTTTCGTGAATAACTACTGAACTAAAATAGATATCAAAATGGATCAATTGTTGTGTTTATGTATCTTCAATCAAATAATCAACATAATGAGTCTCTTTCCAAAAGGCGCATACTGCACAACCTTAAATGAGTGGAATCACCTGCAAATTGTAGAGGCAGTTATCTATGCTGTGACATGTGTTTGACATTGTTGCCACTGAAAATCTAAAGGCCAACATATTCCCACACGGAAAATCTGCAGGAATCAATAAGGGAATCATTAAAGAATTGGATCAATTCGCAGGATTGTTAACAGCACTGGTATCTTTAAAATCTTATCAATTCCCTTCCCTATTTTTGAGGTAGAGGTCGTTAAAAGCAAAGCACTGAAAAAACCTGAGCCTACTAGGCTAGCTCAAACAACCCACAATTCCAGCTAATTTTGGCCTTTCTACACAAGCTGCAACTGTGTATTTATTTTTGTTTTTATGCATCAACATAGCATTGTCTTCCTTGAGAGCAGTGAACAACCTCTATATTCATGCATATCTGTCAGAGTGTCTGCTGTCATACTGAACATGCTAACTACTCCCATAAATGACTATCATTAGACATATTCCTCCAAGCCTCGTTCTGAGGGGAAAACGTCCTTCTGCAGCTCATCACATCGCAATCACAAAAGCAATTAGTAACTATTACAGCCCGCTTCAGCCTCTTATGGCTGTTCATTTAAATCATAAAAGATGTCCACAGATGATTGAAATTCTTACACTTTGACTATTCCAAGTCAAATTGTACCACTGATAACCTTTAACCCTGCAGTCACTTGTCAGTCAGGCTCCCTGAAGTGTTTCCTCCATATAGAAAAGTCTCAGGAGATGAAGTCCCATCATGCGGCACAGTGATTTTAGTGACCATGGCAACCGCGTTGCCTGGAAGTACCTATACAGCCATGAAACAGTTTTTAATTTCTCTGCATGGTTAGGCGGGCCCTGAGGAGACTCAAATCCAGTGTGGTTGTGGGTGATGTCAAGTTGTTTTGTGTGAGGCTGCAGGTGGAGGTCAAGAGCTGTTGGTGCACATTAGTAGAGAAGGAGGCACTCGGGTTACAAAAATATCAAACAGTGCTAATACAAAAAGTCATAAGCCATAACTGAGTCACCTGCCAGCACTAAAAGCTGCTTTGAATATTTGTCATGGGGAGCTTAAGATCTAAAAGAAGGCTGGTCTTTCTCTTAACTGTACCTTTATTTTTTTTTTTTTAATGTATATTTTTTGGCCATTTTGTGCCTTTATTGGTAGGAGAGAGACAGTGGATAGGCTTGTGAAAGGGGGTGAGAGAGTAGGGGAAGACACTCTGCAAACTGGTCACAGGCGGGATTCGAACCTGGACCGGCAGAAGCAAGTACATGGGGTGCTAACCACTACGCCAAACCAGCACCCCGTACCTTTATTTTAAGTGTAAGAACAAAACACACATATAAATCATTTATATCCTAAGGGGCTATTTACACAAGACCTAAAATGGTCAAATCCAATAAGTTTTCATTGCATTTTGGTCTTGCATTTACATGGGAACTCTATACAGAGTGCCCAAATCCAGAAACTTTTGAAACCAGACTCCAGAGTGGGGAGTTTTCAATGCGCTCCTCCATGCAGCACCGTGTAACCAAAATCAGAGCATTTCAGGGTGAAACGCTGATGTCACCGCATGCGCAGTATGCACATGAAGGCTGCGTGGGCATACGAGGAACAACAACAGCTTCGGACATCTACCAAGTAACATGTATGCTGCTTCCCGTGCTTGTTATCCAGACAAAAATATCCAGTCAGATTTGTTGTCCAGAAAAGAAACTCCTGCATCTTTGTGCTTCCACTCGCCATTGTTGTTTGTGAAAAGTTTTTCTTCTTGTGTATTGTAGCAGAGCTGCCTCTGTGCAAACCTACATCACCATCTACTTAACCGGCATCCATACTGCAGTGATTTCACTAATTTCAGCGTCTCCATCTGAACGCGAATCAACTTTGAATACGCAAAGGATTCACCATTATTTCACCCAACCGTGCCATAAAATGGGACATACAACTCCCTCTATATAACAGCACCACCCTGAAGAAGTGTTTGTTCAGGCCACAGCAGACTTCATATAAATGTTTGGCCACAGTAAACATTTGAGAACAGACCTGAAAAGCCAAAATTATAGTCACTTCTTGATTGGTAATGGTGAAAGGTAAATCCACAGAGTTTTTAAGGGCACATGATGCATGAATGGTTAAGGCTCACATTCTTAATTAAGATTATGTACGGCAATATTTGCACTACTTTTAAATTATGTTAAGAAAATTAAAAACAAGTGAAAAATAATGTGTTATTGTTCTCTTACATTCATTTACTGATGCTTGATATTTCTATGTAGCAATCAGCATAAGCTAATAGATCAAAGTGCACACTGATGCTGCATTGGGAGAAATGTGAGTGTCTTGCCCAAGGACGCGGTGACATGTGACAGCCGTAAGAAAACTTTGAGCAGCCCAAACGTAACAGCCAATTAGTATCTTTCAAAGGAGGAGGATATGGGAGTTAGGAGTATTTGTATGCTTGTGCAGATGTAGATGCTAACATCTTTAGTAGCAGTTTTATCCATAAACCTGTATTTCATGAAAAATAGTCTCAACACTGAAAGCATTTCTCAGTAGAAAATATATTATCACTCCACTTCTGACAATTTGGCAATAGTTCTTTCTTCTTAATGGCTTTATATTTGTCTTCAACGCTTTGGTATTATAGTGCCCTCCTGCCACGTAATCTGATTGGTGTGATTGACAGAATGATCATCCAATCACCTGCCAAAAATATTTCTGAAAGATTCGGTCCATTTCCAAACACTTTCTATGGGCTCTTTCCCAGACGGACTATATAAACGGACCATCTCTTGTGTCAGGTTACACTGATCATTGGGTTTAAAAAACATTTTGATACATTTTCCATCATCTGCAAGGATCAAGTTTTACAGAAAAATTTTATTTCATCTTTTATCTCCTCTCGATGAGGCTCTGAAGATAACAGTGCTGTGTTGTTGCTGTTCCTCTGATGTAATAAATGAGAAGAGAGCTGAGGTGTTAGATCCTCGAGGGTCTTGAGTCCTCCCTGGAGAGAGGTCTGAATGCACTAATGTACATGAAGTGGCTATCATAGGTACACTTGTAGACATCATTACTGCTCACTTCGCTCACCCACGGACATCATCGTCACTTCAAAGTCACCAAATTCAACATTAGAGAGATTTTTCTTTTAATGAACATTTCTTTCCTTGCATTGAAGCACTCACCTGCTGCTATACATGTTGTCTATAGTTGTTCACACAAAGAGAAAGTGGGATTTTCAGTGCTAATTAATGTGACAGCTGATTTAAATGCTTTCACAAGAATCTTGTGAACATCATGACAAAGGACAGGTTTCAAGCTGCACAGTTTCTATTACTGTAGTTCAGAACACGAGTTATTGAACCCTGCGTGTCTTAGCAATCACAGACTATCTGCCTCTTAAGTGAGGTTTGCTCTTAGAGAGAAAGGAACAAACCACAAATAGCTTTGTCCACCTCCTGACATCCCATAATTATTCCCTGATTGCTGGGGGATAATGATAAAGGTGCCCACTATGATGGGCACAGAGGCTTGAGTTGCATAAAGGGAGGCAATAAAGTTGGACCACCAATGAGACCTGAAGTGAAAAAGCTTTGTTTTAGACATAAAAGGGACACAGAGGCACATGTGGGAGACTGAAAATCATGTGTACAGGGACCTTGAGCTTTTAGTTTTCAAATCTGATCAGATTGGAAAACTTGAAGAAAACACCTCAAAGCATCCTGAACTCTTTCAGCTGAGCCCCTTTTTTTAAGCCTTCTGCTTGAAATGACATGACCATGAAGAAAAGAGTGTATCTCAGCTCCCACAAGGTTAATATGAATTATTTTGGTGTCAGAATAAAATTAACACTTGTGAGATTTGTTCAGATGTGTAATTGTCAGTATAAGTGTTACTGGGACAGAGTAAATGAAGATAGAATACAGAGTAAATGAAAATTACATCCTTGCCAAAATGACATCCCTTAGAAATGATGCTGAAGTGGCTGTAATACCCAGAAAATGAATAAAAAAATATGTCTACATCATCTCTGAAAAGGATTTTTGTTGGAAAGTGGTACAGAGCAAAACTACAGAGGTTTTATAACAATATGGTCAGGTAAGGATTTTGGAAAACAGTTCATATTAGATAGATACTTTATTGACAGATTTGAGGTCCATAAACAAAACAATAAATACAAATGCAAACAGAAACAGACACAACAGCTTCACAAAACAAATCAATAATTTAAAAAAACATCTATACCAGTGTCTCCACCAGGGAGACTGATACTGAATGGAACTAATATTGAGCCAAAGGTCAAAAATATATGTATTTTGTCAAATAAAAGCCAAACTTAATTTTAAAAAAGTCTAAAATGGATATGCAGCAATTCCTTTGCATAGTTACCTCTTCTGGATCATTGTTCTGACATTTTACTGAAAAATGCCTATAAATAAGACTAAAAACTGTCATATCTAATGATCTCCATTCAGGCTTCTTGCAGTAACATATAAGGACTACATCTCGTCCTTATAGGAGGAGGTCTGGAGTCCGATTGATCCAGCCCGCCTCAGCTTCGCTTGGCTCGTATATAAAGATTTCCAGGAGCAAATTAAGTAAAAATGTAGCTCTTATTTGACCTAAACAAACATGGAGGCCTTTTGCATCACCCTGAAAGCTCTCAAATTTGATGTTTTATGACAAAACAGCAAAGGTAAGAGACATTTTCGGACTCCCACGACAGTCTACTCTCTTCTCTGGCTGCTTTGGCTGCTATTTTGGGTGTAGAACAAAGTCTTCTGTTCACAAGAATCAGTTCAAGTGATGCACAGACTGAATATGGAAGCGACGTATGGACGGATCACCTGGAATAACAATGCCTCAGGCTCTCAGCTCTCTGCTCTTAAGAGGCAGGATAATACTATGGGTAGAAAACAGGCTTACATTAAGTGAGCATCATCACACTCCAGATAGTATGTCTACACACAGATAACTAAACGTGGATCCTCTTCAGCAAATAAAAGCACACGCCTTTTAAATAGGCTATGAAGTCTTAGAAAAGATTTAAGGAGTGAAAACACTCATCAAGGTCGTTTTCTATTCGTTCAATAAAACTCTTTCAAAGATGCTTTTCCAAGAAAACTTGCTCAGACCTTTGTAAATGTGCATGTGAAATTTAGACAATGCTCCTTCAGAAAAACAGTACTGTTTATTTTTCAAGAATTACATAAATAAAGGTTTCTGTGTCTAGAAAGAGTAACTGATTGTAACTGAACATGTTGCTCATTCCATAAATGAACAAGTCTTACAAATTGTCGCTTGCTGTAAAGGTGACTAAACAAACTTACCAAATATTAAAAACACATCAAGTTTTTACAGAGGAGAAAAAAATCAAGTCAAATAACATTTCCTAACTTTTCCCGAGAATCTCAAATTTAAAGGAGACATATCATGCTTGTTTCTCCTTTTCACTATGCCAGACTAGGATGCCTGTAAAGCATTTCTGCCCTCAGTACAAGTCATTTAGTTCCTTCATTGCCCCACAATAGCGTTCTCAAAATCCTCTTTTTAGGCCATTAACAAGCTTTCGTTGAAACACGAGGATCTGAGGATGACCTAAAGTTACCTCGCAACGTCACAGCCCTTTGTGCTCTGATTGGTCAGGTCTATCGGGGGTAGATCCAGCCTGTCCTTCTTCTTCTACTGTATTTTCCGGCAGGCTCAAAGCAGCGAGCGCGTATTGAGTCCCCCTACAGGCCAGAGCAGGTAATGGGTGAGTGTGAGCTAGGGAACTATAAACTCCTGCTGGATGGATGTGTTCCTCGGTGACGGTTTGTGGCTAACAGACATCACAGAGGAGGAAGTGTTTTATCAGATTACTCCAATAAAAAGAAAGGTACCTCGTGATGTCATGACGTTTGAAATCTCGCGGACATCTCGCAATGACCTATTTTCAGAGGCATCAAATCTCGTTCTAGGATATCAGAAAAAATACAATATCTAATTTTTTTTAAATTAAGGGGGTGTAAGGTCTTGTTTTCAAATTTATTATGTTATATGTAAGTATTAAATCATGCATCAGCATGATATGTCTCCTGTTAGTCGTCTTAGCTAAACTGTCAAGAAGATCAGAGGCTTGACTCACAATCAAGAAAATTCCATGTGCGGCATAAACAGTTTAAAGGCTTTTGTTATTTAGAGAGACTACACAATGTTTGAAATAAAAAGGCCAATCTCTCCAGATAGAGCCATTTAAATATCACACACTTTCCCTGGCTGGTCCATGCAGAATAGTGCTCTCACCTGCATGTTTTGTGGCTTTAAGAGATCCAATGCAATGAAATGACAAACATTTGACAGCTACCACTAATGTTTTAAGGAATATATAAATAAAAAACTAGAATGGGAAATGCCTCAATGTAGAGACAGTAGGAACAAAAAATCAAAGAAGACCCCAAACCTTCTTCCCATTATTTCTTGAAGTTACCAGAAAAGTTTCTAAATGACTTGACATGCAGGCAACAGTTTGTACCATGGTGTCTGTACTTGGTTCTTCACCAGGAAAAAACAATAGTTTGTTCTAACAGGTATAAATCATAAACTTTGGGACATGGTCGGGTGAACTTATGGTGACAAGTTTGCTTTTTGATTATTCAGGAGCTACCCTATGATAAGGGCAAAGGTTAAAGCCCAATGTCTATGCTCTTGTAATCCTGCAATTATGTGAAAAGACTTGGCTGGTAACTGGCTAGAACTTTGCTGGTATTTGGCTGGGAGGAGAAAATTGAACCAAAAACACCAAAAAATGTTTTGAATTTTTTTTTTTCTTTTTATAGTGGTCAATTGAACTGATATGATTTTGTTTAACATTTTCCATTGGTTTTGAGTTTATAATATGATTATATGCTTGTTTGCAACACACATCATGAAAACTAATTTGCAAAGACATATCCTTAGTTGCATTGTGACAGTACGAGAAAATGTATCCTTGTGTTCATCCCAACCATCCCACCACCCCAACATTCCCTCAAAACTGGAGGTTACAACATGTCCATCCCTTGCTTCCACTTCCAGAAAAAGCAGCCCATTTTTTTTATTTTTTACCCACCTCTGTGTTTCACTGTCTTAATCATACACAAGATAGTTAACAGCTAGGTTGAAGAGTGATTTTCACTGCTTTGAAATAAAAATGTCACGTAAGTCACATGAAATGAAAACCGTACAACATTTACACAAGACATTGTCTCTCTAGCATGTCCTGGGTTTTCCCCGAGGCCACCTACCAGTGGGATGTGTCTGGAACACCTAACAGGGGAGGCGTCCAGGAGGCATCCTGGCCAGATGCCCGAGCCTCCTCATCTGGCTCCTCTCAACGCGAAGGAGCAGCAGCTCTACTCCAAGCTCCTCCAGATGACCGAACTTCTCACCCTATCTCTAAGGGAGAGCGCATCCACCTTGCGAAGGAAGCCCATTTCGGCCGCTTGTACTCGCGATCTTGTTTTTACGGTCACGAGCTGTGGGTCGTGACCGTATATGAGGATAGGGGTGAAGATCGACCGTTAAATGGAGAGCTTCGCCTAAGGCTCAGCTCCCTCTTCACCACGACAAACCAGTACAGTGCCCGCATCACTGCCAACGCCGCACCAATCTGCCTGTCAATCTCCCGATCCATCCTTCCTCCGCTCGTGAACAAGACCCCGAGGTACTTGAACTCCTCCACTTGGGGCAGGATCTCATCCCCGATCCGAAGGGTGCACTCCACCCTCTCCCAGGCGAGGACCATGGACTCGGATTTGGAGGTGCTGATTCTTATCCAAGCTGCTTCACACTCAGCTGCGAACCAATCCAGTGAGAGATGAAGGTCACGGTCTGATGAAGCCAACAGGACCACATCATCTGCAAAAAGCAGCGACCCAATCCTGTCAAGATGTACTTACGACAAGGCTCATCTGGCCTGATGTTAACAACCTTGGATATGTTTTCTAAAATTTTTCTCCATTGGCATACAGAGACATTTTGTCACTCTTGAAGCCAAAATTGGGCTAAGTAGTTTTCAGAAACTTTTTCATGCCCCACGTTCAAGATTAATATTGGCCTGAGGTGGCCAACCAGGGGGCCCAGACCCCAAATTGGTCACACCCCTGCCCAGACAAGTAATGCCTCCTTGGAGTGTGACAAAGCCTCCCACAACCTTTGAGGGCTGTGCCAAAGCTTATTTTTTTTTATTTTTTTTGTCCATTTAGTGCCTTTCTTGATAGGAGAGAGACAGTGGATAGGCTTGTGAAAGGGGGAGAGAGAGTAGGGGAAGACACTCTGCAAACTGGTCACAGGCGGGATACGAACCTGGACTGGCAGAAGCATGTACATGGAGTGCCCGGTTGCTAACCACTCCGCCAAACCAGCACCCCAAAAGCTTATTTTTTCTGGAAGGTGAGGCAAACATCAGAGGGAGAAATGAGAGTTTGCATACCTCCTTGGAGTTGTAGACCAGTAATGGACACATTTCTGAAAGAAAAAAACATTAAATAATGTATTTTATGTTATTATGGTACCTTTTTTAAGCTCATCCAAACTCCCCCCCTTGTCAGAAAGTTCGATTGAAATGGCGTTTTCAACAGAATTGTCGATAAGAAGGGTACTCAAAAGCCTTAAGAAACCATGTTCGATGCTTTTCAAGTTTTTTGGACTATGCATCTACCCATTCGCACCTACTCACTTTCATATTGACTTACTGATGGGTTGAGTTTTTCTGTAGGTTGTCCATCAGTTTTAGCTAACAGATGCATTCATACTCATTCATGTCATTGATGCAGCAGTGGGAGTAACCTCAGTTTAAATGTCTTGCTAAAGGACACATGAACAGGTATGGCTGGGTTCAAACCCTTAATCTTGTGGTTAATGATAATGCTTACTGCCAAACCCTAACGACCCTCAGATGCTCAATTAAAGGAGCAGACATATCTACTTTCCTGGAATGTTTTGCTAACAGAGGCTGGATCCCCCGCCCCCTCCACTCCCTCATCCTGTAAACTTTGCTCTGAACATAAACACTCTCTTTCAAGGCCTTACAGTCATCTTACCGAAGAATAGAGACTTTGTGAGGTCTGAGCTAAGACAAGGTCACTGGTCTCCCTTCGAATCAACGCCCCCGCTGGCTAGCCCCCCCCGGGGTACCATGTGTCTCTGTGTTTGTTGTCTCATGTGTTGTGGTGATTTTTTCTGTGACAGGTGCCTAGTTTGGAATTGTTTTTTTCTCCTCTCCTTTTCTATTTCTTTTCTTTTCTGCAAGCGCTTTGAGTTACATATGTTGTAGGAAAAGTGCTATATAAATAAAGTTTGATTGACTGACTGATTCTTAAGGCTATAGATGGGATATGGATCTTTACAACAATGACAATTACATCTCTTCCTCGCTAGTGTTAATAATCTGCTAAAGAATGGAAATAGTCAAAAGTCAATTATAATTAATTTTGACATTTCATTTTAAAATGTATTCAACGTAATCCTCTAAAGTTGTTTGCTCTCTGCTCTTGTAATCAAGCAAAAACATGATTCAGAGAATGTCTCCGTGTTCCCGAAGCTGTTACAGACTAATTGGACAGTTTCCTGAGACAAAAGCATCTGCCGTCTCCTTCTCCTGCCAGGTGGAGCACAGAGAAACCTAGCAACAGGCTGCAGCAGCACCCCGAGCTCATCTCCGCTCTCACATCACAGCAACACACTTTAACACACACACGTACATGAACACACGCTCCAGGTCTCCGTTGGCTCCACAGGACACGCCATGTCATGAGAGGAACATTACACACTCAATTGACGAGAACACTTTCCAGCCTGTTGCTCATTCCGGCACAGGAACCATTGGAGAGTATTTTTGGCAGAGGTGGATTTTGCTAAATTGAATCAATTTCTTCTGACAGAGCGTGGGTTAAAGGAGCACGGCTTCGATAATCAGAGTTAATCAAAAAGCACACAGGCCCATGACTCTTTCTGTTTAATCTGCTCTTGGCTTTGACCAAATATGCAGCACTTAAAAACTGCCTTGATGTTTCTGCTCTGAAGGTTTATCGTGTGTCCCTTGTTCAAAAAAGAGAGGAAAAAAAAGCTGTACCAGGACGGAGGCTGATAAAAGATGTTTACTTGTTTTATCGTGGCAAACACAACCCATCTAGCTCACAGAGGACATCTTGGGTTATGTTGAAAAGCTTGTTTTAAGGGAATTGAAGGAGTCACTGGCCACAGTTACATGTTTTTTAATGTTAAATTTAGTATTCAGAATTAAATAGTTCGGAGTTAAAGTATTCTCCTTCCTCTTTACATAGAAACAGTAATTCTGAATTGAGGTTTCCATGGAAAACACATTTATTCACCTTTATTCAATGTTGCTAAAGTTCTGTGGGCTGGGAATGGTTCTTGGAAAGGTGTTGATATGACGTATTTACATCTAAGAAAACAAACTCCAGTTCAGCGTCTCCAGCGTCTCTGTCAGGGAAACCTCGTCCAGTTTGGAAGCTACAACTTTAAAAAGGTCTGCATTTTTATGCTGATGTCCATTCACTCTTTTAATTATTTCCAAGTCTTCTAAGGCTCTAATTAAATAAACGATTACGATTAAATTACTTCAGGCAGCCATCCTGGTCCCGTCAGTGTCCCTTGCATCATCGTGACAGGACAAGAGATTGAGCATGGGCAGAACGACAAGAATTCATTTAAAGCAAGCTGAACATATGTATGATCGATGAATTATTCAATTCATATCAACAACATCACCCAGTCTGCATACTTCCACCTACGTAAAAAAAACGTCTCCACCCCTCCCTCACCCCTCACACCACGACCATCCTTGTCCACAGCCTTGTCACCTCCTGGCAAGGCCATTCACAACCTCGCCCCCCCCCCCCACCTGTCTGATCTCCTCCACATCGCCACCCCCTCTCGCTCCCTTAGGTCGTCCTCCTCCCTCCATCTCTCTGTGCCCTCCCCCCAGCCCAGCACCATGGGTAGCAGAGCTTTCGGCCGCTCTGCTCCCAAACTCTGGAACTCTCTCCCCCCGGACCTCAGAAACATTTCAAATCAAAACTCCAAACCCATCTGTTCCAAACTGCATATTCTCTTTAATCTTCCACCCTCATTTAACTGTGTCACTCTTGTATGTTGTTTTTATTTATTTTTATTGTGATTTTAATGCACTGTGCTTTTCTTATGTATTTTGTAAAGTGTCCTTGGATGCTAAGAAAGGTGCTTTTACATAAAATGTATTTTTTTTCTTCTCCCTGCCATACATATAATTTTTTTATCTGTCTTTTGTGTATTTCATAATTGTGCAAAAATAAATCATAATACAAAAATATATTCTAATGTATACCATTTAATCAGTATAGCTGCAAACTGACAGCCCAAGCTTTATGAATACACTGAAACATGACAACAAAGTTGAGTAAAGCATTTCTTTCCTTTTCTGTTCTTGTCTCCTGAGTTCTTCATTACATGTGTGGTCAACATCTTATCCTTCTAACAGACTCACATTCTCCTTTTCCGTTGGATTGTGCGTTGACATTTCCTGTAAGCTGATGTTTCTGTCTCCCTGAAAGAGTATTGGCTTTCTCTCCGAGGTGTCAAAGAAAGTCACTCCAGCAGAAGCTTTGTCTTGATTTGGCTTCTAATCAAACTGTCTGTGTGAACAAATCTGATGGCTTCTAAGTTTAAACTGAGCTGGAGGGAAAACACGTTGAGGTAAACACACCTACAGTCTGTGTGAGTAATAAACACAGATCAGACGGTACACTTGGTCACTGCTGTAACCCACTCACTTATGCTCTATTTCTGCACGTTAACTACACTGTGCCAGCATAACAGCACCCACATCACTGAGAGGGAGAGAATAGATGATGAAGCTGGATGGGAATCAAAACATGGCATTGATACAGAGTGTGCCAAAGCGAAGAGGGATTTCTTAAGTATGAACATTAATCACATTAAAGAGGATTAATCAGATGTTACTAATCTTGCTGATTAAAATGTCCATGTTAGTATTCCAAGAATTATGTAATATAAAGCTATAGAATGTAATAGTGAAGATTTATAGGAAAAACACAACCCAGTTTCCAAAGAAGTTGGAATGATGTAAAATACCACAAGCAGAATGTGATAACTTGCAAAACAGGTGCAACCACCTTTAAAAAAACAACAGATGTTAAAACTAATGCCTGGCTCACACTGCAAGATTCTCGGCCCGATTTAACCCAGATTCAGGCCTCCCGGCAATCTGGGAAGAAATCTGGTTGGGGACCAAAATCGGCCCCGACGTTCGGCCAAGATTATCTTCTAGTGTGAGCAGGTGACAGATCAATTTTAACCCTCATGATCGTCTCACAGATTCGTCAGAGCCGCCCAGATAATTTTCAAACAGGTTTGATATTTATCTACATGATTACGCCACTCATATTCACTGAGGATGACAGTAGCCAATCAGAGAAAGTTGCCTAGGATGACCGGAAATGACCGCGAGACAGGAGCTATCAAGGCAAGAATTTCTAGCACAAACAGCATATGGGTGAGATGGACAGCGGCGATGGAGGACAGTCTTATTGGCCTGTGGCAAGACCACAAATGTTTGTACATGCAGATATTATCAAAACCGATGTGAAAAGGACAAGCGTTGGAGAGAAATTGCACTCGCATTGAATATACCAGGTGAGATAATAATGTGGCAGAGTGCCACAGATAATCACCCCGTGCTAATATCCAGGACAACAGCACTCGCTCTCATGTGATATTGCTTATATACATCAGTTATACAAGCGCATTTTACAATATTGTACGAGTTAACAGTATTAAGCGAGAAGGAATAATGATTTGTTTGACAGGAGTACCGCACTAGTCTCCATCTTTTGTGTTTTTGTTTACATATGCTCCTGGGTAAGATGACTAGGATCACGTTGAGCGTTGCTCTGGTCCAATAATCTTGATGAAATCCTTAAGTGTGCACTGGTCACCATTTTCAAATCTAGTAGTGTGTGTGCTCTTAAGATTTAAGAAAAGATAAGTTGTCAAGATTCTCTTTATGTGTGTGATACAACCTGATTTCAGAATCTTTTTAAAGTCCTGTAGTGTTAATCAGGCTTAAAGGTGCAGTGTGTAGAACTTGGCAGCATTTCGCCAAACATAAATAGTGAATATAGGATATAACATTTCTATTTGTATGTAAAGTCCCTCAAAATAGGAGTACAATCATCCCCATTAAACGATTCTTTTTTTTTTTTTTTTTTTTAATTACATTACTGCGGGCCGCTTCATGTAGGCCGACATTACGATCTGCCATGTTGTCTACGGGTGGATTTTAGGGACAAAAAGAACGAAACGCGAATCAATCCGCCGGTTCTGAAATCTACCGGGAATGCAGGCGAAGAAGAGGAGAGAGGACAGCGGTGGATGTACAGACAGTTGTTACTTTGCACTTTGCAGTTGTATATTTTACAGTTTAAGCTTTGGAAATGGAGGACCACATTTATTCAAAATCACTCGAGAGTCAAGAGTCCGATCAACTTGTTTCAAAAAAAGAAAGCACGACGAAATGAAGCGGGACCGTGACAGAAAATGTCAGAAAACAAGGATAAACATTGGGGTTCCTTTTACAAGGTGGAGAGCCTTGTTTACAAAATTATGTCTGAAGACTGACGCTGAAGTTCATTGTTTTCTGCTGGACAGGTAAGGGTGCAATATGCAGTTTTATTACGTTTTGTAACAGTATTTATTATGTTTAAATTGCATTGTATATTGGAAAGAAACCCAATTTCAACAACAGTGCTGGCTGCTAACAAAGCAAACGGCTTTAAACGTTTTCACGTTTGTAAATAACACCTATAAGGGGTGGAAAATAAATACTCCATTAATCATATTACAAAACTCTCATTCGTCCGGCCCAGCTTTCTGCCACATTGTTC
Organism: Scarus forsteni; assembly: GCA_036419115.1. Lineage (NCBI taxonomy): Eukaryota > Metazoa > Chordata > Actinopteri > Labriformes > Labridae > Scarus > Scarus forsteni. The sequence goes on from JAZDUH010000341.1 coordinate 7,562,797, forward strand.
TCTCTCTCTCTTCTTCACCTTATTTCACCAAATCCACATCAGGCTGATCTGATTAGCATTAAAGGTGCAGTTTGTAGAATTTGGCATTTTAGCGAAATGTAGCGTTCAAATTCTAGAATGAACCTAACCGTAGCCGAGACGTCATGTCGCTGAGCAACGGAATCCTGTGAGGACCAAAAAGGATCCTGAACACGGCATCATTTACTAAAGTGACAAGGTTTGTAACCATTACTTTTATAGATTATAGGTCAGTTGTTAGCTGCCGATTGTAGGTTTTGTAAACTTGTAGTAACACAAACAAACATTAGCGCATTGAAGCTAATCAGATCAAGCCTGATGCGGATTCAGTGAAACAAGGTGAAGAAGAGGGAGAGAGTACAATGTGGCGGAAAGCTTGGCTGGACGAATGAGAGTTTTGTAATATGATTAATGGAGTATTTATTTTCCACTGCTTATAGGCGTTATTTACAATATCAACACAACGGGAGTTGTGTAGCAGCTCATTGGTTTACAGTCTGTGTTGATCCAATAAACAATGCAATTTAATCATAATAAACACTGTTGCAAAACGTAATAAAACTGCACGTTTTCCGTCACGATCCCGCTGCATTTCGTCGTGCTTTCTTTTTTTTTTAAACAAGTTGATCGGACTCTTGACTCTCGAGTGATTTTGAATAAATGTGGTTCTCCATTTCCAAAGCTGTAACTGTAAAATGCATACAGTTTAAATCCCTAGTGCAAAGTAACAACTGTCTATACATCCACCACCGCCCTCTCTCCTCTTCTTCACCTGCATTCCAGGTAGATTTCAGAACCAGCGGACTGATTTTGTCCCTAAAATCCACCCGTAGACAACATGGCGGATCGTAATGTCGGCCTACATGATGGTAATGTAATTTTTTAAAGCTTTTTATAACTAAATAAAAATAAAAGAAACGTTTAATGGGGATGATTGTACTCCTATTTTGACGGACTTTACATACAAACAGAGACATTATATCCTATATTCACTATTTATGTTTGGCGAAATGCTGCCAAGTTCTACACATTCTACACACTGCACCTTTAAGTCAGAGTTGACATCTGAGCAAAGCTGTTTTCATTTGACATTGAGTTCACAAGCATGTGATGAACATAGTATCCCTTGCCCTCTATATCTAATTAGTTAATTCCTGTGGTAAGTTGTGTTAAGTTCTCCAGATATTGGGTCCACAAGCAAGTTATCAATTGCCCATGAAAATGTGGAAACATTATCATGTCTAAGTTTTACAAGGTGTCCTAACTTTTTTGGAAATGTGAATGTATGACCTATAACCCATGATTTGTACTATAGAATGAGTGAAAATCTGTCAATTCTAGAAAATAATCCAAGTTGCATTTAAAGGTGCAGTGTGTAGAATGTGGCATTTTATACATCCACTGCATTTCGCCAAACAGAAACAGTGAATATAGGAGATATATGTTTCTATTTATATGTAAAGTCTGTCAAAATAGGAGTACAATCAACCCCATAAAATGTTTGTTTTATTTTTATTAAGTTAGAAAAATCTTTATAAAAAAACTACATTACCGCGGGCCGCTTTTGTATAGGCTGACATATTGATACGCCGTGTTGTCTACGGGTGGTTTTTAGGGACAAAAAGAACAAAACGCGAATCTGGATCTACCTGGAATGCAGGTGAAGAAGAGGAGAGGATGACAGTGGATGCATAGAAAGTTCTTACTCTGTTCTAGGGATTCAAACTGTGTGTATAAACACACACAACATAAATTGTGTGCCGTGTTCACAATCCCTTTTGGTCTTCACAGTGTTCCGTTGCTCAGCGATGTTGCGGTTTGGTTACATTAGGCTCATTCTAGAATCTGAACGCTAGATGTCGCTAAAATGCCAAATTCTACACACTGCACCTTTAAAAGCGGTCTTAAAGGACAAAACTTTTAATGACAGCCGAGTGAGAGATCCTGTTACAGATGTTCGAGTGGGTGGACGAGGCGAACAGAACAGTCGGTGTGGTTGATCCAATTAATTTCATTAGCTTAATCTGCCTGAAGTGGATGAAGTGATATCCCCACTCGACTCTTGGGATGGACAGAAAAACAGATCAAGTCATCCTCTGTCTCTGAGTTTGTGTCATAAATGTGATTATGTTTATATTGAGCCTCCGCTCCGCTGAGTGTCTGACTACAGGAGATCACATTACTGCCTCATCCTGGTAGATCTGTCCTTCTCAAGAAAAAAAAAACTTGATTTCTTGGCATGTATGAAAGGCACTGGTGAGTTATCAGAGAGGTACTTTAAGGTAAACTCAGTGGGACTATTACATACTCTTTGAGGGAGAAATCAATCAGTCTCAATCACCCAGAGTGTTCTGTATTGATGTTTCAATTTCAGAGATAAAATATACTTTGAGCATCTTCACAGTCGTCGGCACAAGTAAGAAGCACAGAAGTTCAAATGTCTGAAATACTGTTTGTTTATGTGGATTGGCAACCATCCTCCAAGAAGAAAAAGAGTAAAACTTGGACATGGATCAATAAATGTCAAGAGACATAAAACTTTGACCCTTTGAGTGCAACATTATTAGGCTGTCTGCTCTGTTGGATCTTGGTGCTGAGGACCACAAACCAAGATTGAGTCTGACTTGAATTTCTTGAAGTCAAGCCATTTCTACAAAATAAAGCAGAATCAGAATCAGGACTGGTATACATCACCAAGTATATTTGCACATGCAATGAATTTGACTGAATGGTTGCAAAACAATGAACATATAATTGTAATAAGAATAAAAATAAGAGTCAGGAGGACTAAAAAACATAAAAATGGGTAGAAAATAGAGCAAAATTGACTTGTATATACATAAAATACAAAATAAACAGTAGACACAAAAAAAAAAACACAACTCAACACTATAAACAAAAAGGTGCAGTGAAGGAGCAGTACGTAAGACGGCTGAACTATTTAAGAGTATATCTATGATATAAATATAGATATAGATTCACAGAAAATACATCTATCATTGCTATATTAAAGGTCACATAGTTTAACTTCTTTTTAACAAGTTTTGTGGTCCAAGATGATCCCAATTTTTTTCTTTGAGTTACTTGCTCAAGAATTCACTCATATATTGGATTTAGTCATTACTAATTAACTCCTCTGAGCTGCACCCCTTTCAAGAAGTGCCCTCATCTTCCCAGCGTTGTGCTCTAATGTTTACTGTGGCTGCAAAGACAATGATAGGCAAGTTTCTTCCACTGGGGTCACATTTGGGCTGTGTAAACACCTAGATCAAACGGTTTCTGCTATTTCAGGAAGGCAGCATATCCCCCATTGACATCATTTAAAAATAATTTTAATGGACTGTTAATTTTTTAAGTTTGAGCAAAAAATAGAGGGGGAGTTTTTTTTATTGATATTGGAAAGTGTTTTTTTCATGGTGTGCAACCTTTAAAATTTGATCATAAAACAACAATGTGTGGATTTAAAGACCATGACTGCTTTCCTAACTAGTTGGTCGGAAGGTATCAATAAAAATAACAATTTAATCAGGAAAGCCTAACAGCCAACACATGCTGTCATGAAATTAGTGAAAAATAAGCTGCTAATTAAGATAACTAACATATATAAGCGTTGATTCCTTTATGAATGACTACAAAAACAAAAGGTTTAAAAACTCAGGAATAAAGTCAATTTATTAAGAACAAAGTTGAACCACAAAAATTTACTTTATTCTGGAAAATATATTTTATCATAATTGTCAACATTTAATTTTGACTTTATCAATGTTGCATATTTTCACATTTCCAGAAGGATCTGACATTTTTTTTTATTGTATTTTATATTTTGCACTGACATTTTGTCATCAATCCTGCCATTTCAACATTTTTTCAGAAGTTAAAAAATCTCTTTCTATTAATATTTCTCATGGCTGACTCTACTGTTGTCTGTCAGGGCCCTTTTTCAACCAGTGTTCTTTACCATCATGTTACAGTTAGGGCTGTTACTACTTAAGCATTAATCAAGATGAAGTTAAGATTTGTGCTATTTTTTTTGTTGTCAACAATATGATAGTAAAGTTGTTGTAGCTTGGCAGCAGATGAATGTTACTCACTTTAACAACTGTTGCTCTCACAGTGACAAAAAAGACACCATTGCTTCATGTCACACCAAGGCTTCAACTAAGTAACCTGCAGTGCAACAAACCAGACATTTTTCTTTTGTGGCTGTTACTCTGAAATATTGACATTTACCTTTTAATCAGTGGCAAGTTTGGCTGACTGCATTACTTTCAAATGCATCAATAGTAACTCTTCATCTCTCCAAAATAAGAGCTAATTTTTTATCCAAACATGAAGTGAAGACACTTCAAGCTAGAAATCCTGCACAGAAATTATTCATCCATATTATCTATTTGGCTTATTCCTTACAGGGTTGGGGAATAGTTGAGAACTGGAAGTTGAGAATGGACATGCCAATTAGCCTATTGTCCTCATGGCTAACTAGTGAAACTTGGCGAAATCTGCCCTCCTCAGAAGTTTACTTGTAGGGATTGTCTTTGACGAGGTTCATGTCATATATAAGTGTTAAATAAATCATCTGTGTGCTACAATTTAGTGTAAGACGATAGTAAAAGGCTGTTAGCTGTTAGCAGCTAAGTTAGTGGCTAACGGTCATTAACTGTTGTTAGCGGCTAAGTTAGCCGCTATGGCTAACATCCATGAACTGTTGTTAACTGCTGTTAGCCATTAGCCGCTATGTATGCTACATTATAGGAAGCAACCCTGCTTGATGTGGATTGGTCTGTGATGAATGTGACGAGCCAAACGATTGTCCAATCACAAGCTTGTGTTTTTTTTTTTTAACATTCTGCCCTTGAAAACAAATTTAAAGAGCCCCTACCCAGATGGACTAGTGAAATATTTCTGTGGCAGACATATTGACCTGTCCATCTGGCTTGTCAGGTTAGGCGGCAGCAGCTCTAACTGTGAATATCTCTAAAATTGTTCATCCTCAGGCATGAATACTCATGTGCACTGTTTGTGTCTGATTTGGTGGCTTTTGATTTTTTTTACACATCCCATGAGTGAGAAAACAGAACGAGCAAATCACAAAGAATCATTCTGAAAATCAAGTGTTGAGACGTTAGCTGTGAAAGCTCCAGATTTAAACACTCTGTTTGGCGTGGGTGTTCCTCTGAATGCCTGCTGTAGTAATCCTGCTCTAAATCTCCTCCAGGCTATAAGCTCTTTCCGAATGACTGCAGGATAAACCCATGTGTACAGTAAACAACACCTTCGCCTTCCATTGAGACAATATTACATAATTTCATGAGAAAACGTAGGGCTAATATTAGCTGTGACAGAATGAAATACATACGGTCTTAAACAGATTTCCTTGTTCAATAAAGAGACACTATCATCAGCACTCAGAGGCGCAGAGAGGTGGAACAGCTCTGATGTTTTTACTCAGGCTTTGCTGTGATTTGGGCTCTGACACCAGAACAGAAAATTACTTGTTTCATAACAAACAGTGAATTTGATGTGCAGTATTTACAACAGTAATTCTGTTGAGTTATGTAACGACAAAGACAGAAAACAAATATCTGGGCCAGGAAATATTTATGAAAGAGGCAAAACGTGGTGGATGGCACTCTGAAGGAAGTGTTAGATATTTACTCGCCTGCCACTTCATGACATCTTGTGAGTACTGTGTTGGACTCAATCTTACCCTCATACTAGCCTTAATTTCTTAATTTGTCTCTGCACAGATTGAACGAGGTGTTGTAAGCATCCTAAGACCACTTTACACATAAAATTCAGAGGTGAAGTTGGCATTTTTTTTTCTCTTGATTTGGTTAACTGTAAAACTGCACCTAGTCAGGTAGACCAAAGCCCGTCAGATGTTGTGTACTCTGGGGTGTTGGTTTGGCAGAGTGGTAAGCAAACAGGTATGCTCCATATACATATTTTATAGGCCCCGACCAATATGGATTTTTTGAGGCCGATGCCGATACTGATATTTGGCGGAAAAACTTACAGACTACTGATTAATTGGCTGATTAATTAAAAAATATATATTTATTTAATTCATATTTTTAAAAAATAGGTCCCAAAACACAACAATGAATATATAAATTACAGGCAGAACATTTTATAGTTTAACAATTCTTGGTCCTTTAGTATTTGCTTAACTTCACACCAGTGAGAAAATTTAAAGTATAATAACATGCAAAAAAATGAATTGAACTTCTGGGACATTAATTATATAACCTTTAAAAAGAGTCACTCTGTATGTTGTGCTTCTTACTGATTAAAACTAAAGGTCGGTTATAGTAAAGGTAGAACAACTTTTTAAAAAGTTGTATACATATAACTGTGAGAGGGAAGCAACAAAAACACTAAGGTAACATTCTTTTCATAGGAATTTTTCTTTTTCATTGCAGCTATCAAGCACAAAATAAAATGGTGTTCAAAAGTGCAACAAATTCCTGCAAAAGAAAACAAATAACCTTTTTAAAAATGCAAATATATAGATTATTTATAAACTCCTTGTCACATCTGCCACCAGTCCTCATTACTTCATTAGAAGTAGGTTTTAGTTCAGGAAGAACCACTTTTTTTATTTTAAACATGACGTAATGTGCGTGAGGAAATCAAAATAGTTTGTGTGACACTGCACATATTTCACAGACTTCTTTAAACTTGCTGATTAAAGTCCCCAGCTACGCTGAAGTCTCCGATGGATAAGTCTGCTGATGACATCGTAGGGCTCCGAGGAGCTATGCTAACGCTAGCATAGCTAGCTCGCTAGCTAGTTAGCTTAGCTGCTGTGTCAGGAACAAGCAGATAAAGCCAGGTTTCCGTCATAATCACAATTAAACAGTCACTGATTAACTGACCTCCTGCCATCAGAAGGTCCAATTTTTCAGTTTCCTGACTACGACTGTCAGGAAACTGTTCGGTGGTGCCCGGTCTGTCTGTGAGGCTGATCCGTAGCTGAACTAGCAGAGAGCCAGGTGGTCTCTCCGTGTCCAGCAGCAGCGGGACATTGTACACCGCTGAAAGTAGCTCATCATGTCGTATCTTCAGGCTTAAAAGAGCAACTCCGTGTGAGTGTAGGCGAATCATCTATACACACAGCATGAGCAGAGAGCGGCTTCAACAATGTGCATCGCCATCTTCCATGTCATCATTCTGTGTGGCTTGGACTTTGAACAGCATTTATTGTTTTATGAGAAATTAAGAATATATTGGCGTTACATCGGCAAAGCTCTGGCCGATGTTGAATGCTTTGAAAAGGGCTATAATCTGCCGATTTAATCGGCCGGACGACATATCGGTCAGGCCCTAATATTTTATTCTTTGTTTTATTGCCAAATTCTGATATTATTATCTGTATCTCACAAAAGACATCACGAGTCAGCAGATCAGGCAACATTTTCTCAATCTTTCCTTGTCCAGTTTTTTCAAGCCTGTGCAAGCTACAGCCAACTTGTTAACATTTAAAACAGAGCAACAGTATTTTAACAAGATTATAAGTTGATTTAGGATCATGTATCTGATTTAGTTGATAGTAAAGTAGCATCACAATTACTAATGTTAAAAAAACTGCCATTTTACACATACCAAGTACCCCTGATCCACCTCTATTCTCTCTCTCAGTCTAAGACACTTATACCCCTAACACAATAGGTCCAGAACAAATACACTCTGGTTCACTTTTGGAAAGTTCAGCTGTTGGGGTGATGTGAAAGCTCACACAAACTCCACAGAAACAGACTTTGTTCCATCTGAAAACAGAGATCTTGGTTTGCTTCTAAGTGATGTTTAGTCTGTGGTGTACGTGAAAGCCATCCTAACCAAACAAGACAATAAAAGCAGAAAGCAATGAATTGTGGGGGTGCTGGTTTGGCGGAGTGGTTAGCTACCAGGCACGTCCCGGTTCAAATCCAGCCTGTGGCCAGTTTGCAGAATGTCTTTCTCTACTCTCTCAACCCCCTTTCACAAGCCTATTCACTGTGTCTTTCCAATCAATAAAGGCACAAAATGCCCCCAAAAATACATTTAAAAAAGCAATGAATTGTGACTTGACTTTGGCAGGACATCAAAACAGAAAACAAGCTAACATGACATTCACTGATAGCGTCAAACTGAACGTAGCTAACGTTAACATTGCTAGCATCCCCAGCTTCCAATTCTCCTAATAGGTTAACATCTACAAATCCATGAGAAAAATGGTCTTTTTAGTCAATATGCAAGTGCTACCTGACAGCTTAAATGCAGTTTAGTTTTAGATTTATGTCACAGAATACTCCTGAACTGTTTTGATCTCAACAATTAAGCATGTTAGCATTTTAAGTCAGTTTTGTCTTTCCAGGTTTAAGTGCAACAACAGGCAGGACGGCAGGAACAAAGACCATGGATCAGCCCCAAATAGTGGTAGGTGGCTTATTTATGTATTATTTGAGAAGCTTTGGTCCAACGACAAAGTGCAGTGTGAAAGAAAATGAAACCATGTTTCCCAGAACCAAGCTGAGACAACCAAACTTTAGCTATGAAAGTAACCAAAGTTATAATGAGATTATTGCTTCCAATATGCTGCCTTATTGTTTCTCTTTTCTGTCCTCTATTATACTAAACAAAAACAAAAAAAACCTTTTTATGTAATCGGCTGTTGTTTAGGCTTTGTAATATCACTTCACAGATAGTGGCTTTAATCACAAGGACAAACACTGGTGCTGCTGCTGATTAGGATTCAGATGTGAGACTTCAGAAAGCCTCGTGAGACAGCCGAGCTTGAAGAGGCCAAACTCATCTGCTCCCAAACTGCAGGTGCATCAGTCAAAACTGTCAGATCATCATGCTGCCGGGAACAGGCTGTACAGTTATGCCAAACATAGACAAGCTGTACCAACAAAAAAGGAAATTTGGTCACAAGCTTGAAGCAGACAAATACGGACAATTGAGAAATACATGATTAAAGTTTTTTTGTAATTTAACATTCTGAATGATAGCTGTCTTTCTAACGTTGAACTTTATTTTGAAGTTATTTCACTTTGATATTCCCCCTGGAAAAAATGCAAATGTGAGGTTGTCTTTCTCCAAATGTGCTGCAATAAATCTTTAAACTCTCCTCTTTGTTCTTTCAGATATCAGAATAAAGACAAACCAAAAGTCCTTGAGAAACTCAACAGGTGGCTCATGATCAGATCCAGGATTTAGTTTTTCAAAGAGCATAAAAAGTGTTTGACACCGACGTCACCAGACGAAGAAAGCATCACGAATTCCAGAGGACAAGGTAGGTCCTGTATGGAAGCACAGGTTCATGTGCTGCTTTGTATCAAACAATAAGATATTAGGAAAATGTCCTGTTATAATAACAATATTTGAGCCACATGGCTTCCACTGCCGAAAGTCAATGGGAGTTTAGAATAGCTTTTTAAGGATAAACCTAAAATAAGTTCAATGGGTAGCACATGCACACAAGATTTAAACATTTAATTTTGCAACATAAAATGCATCTGATTTCACCAAACTGTTGAATTTTAAAGAATTATTGTATTTTTTAAAGTATGGTTGCTAACAAACTGCTAACATGGATTACAAAATGGGCGCATACCCTTATGCAGCAACTTCTGAACGTCTTTTCAAAATATAACCACAGCCAGAGCAATGAACGTAAAGGATAAGTTCAGTTTCTACAGCTTTCACATGGTTTATAGAATGAAGTAGAACAATATACTCACCCAGAAGGCTTTCCTGATGCAAACTGTGCTTCGGGAGATATTTAGATCCAAAAACGAGCGGCGGACATCCGTACAATAGTAGCACATAGGGCATACAGCGCCGCTCCTAAAACTGCATTAATCGTCCAAAAACTAATTTGTTTCTTCAATATTCCATCACAGTCCGCTCGTGCTACTCCTCCATTACAGTCTGGGGTTGCTCCACCCATGTTTTTCTGACTCTGCTGACCTCTGAACTGGAAACTTTCTTCACGGCTCCCGCGCATGCGCAGTACAGCTCATTGTTTCAGGGGCGACCGCCAGTTACTGAACAACTTTCTTCTTCCAGTTTTGTGCAAAATGGACGAATATCTATCGGATGAAGATGTTGTGGAGGAGAACTTTGAATATGATGGGTGTCCTTACAGTTTCGAGCCAGAGTTTATAGATGAGGAGCTCATCGAAAGGAGGAAGCCGTACTGCGCATGCGTGGCAGGTTTGAAGAAAGTTTCCAGTTCAGAGGTCAGCAGTCAGAAAAACATGGGTGGAGCAACCCCAGACTGTAATGGAGGAGTAGCGCGAGCGGACCGTGATGGAATATTGAAGAAACAAATGAGTTTTTGGACGATTAATGCAGTTTTAGGAGCGGCGCTGTATGCCCTATGTGCTACCATTATACGGATGTCCGCCGCTCGATTTTGGATCTAAATATCTCCCAAAGCACTGTTTGCATCAGGAAAGCCTTCTGGGCGAATATATTGTTCTACTTCATTCTATTAACAATTAGGGATGGGACGATACACTTAAATTCACGATACGCTGCTCCTTGATCACGGGTCACGATATGCTACGTCACGATACAATATCAAAAAAGTAAAAGAGGTTAGAGAGAGTGTATGCTAACGAGCGGTAGACTCGGTACACTTGGGCCCTGAATTTCTTAAATCTGCCACTGGGTTGCACTGAGACCTTTTGTCCCCCCTAAAGCCTAAAAGCAGTTTCTGATTCAAAACCAAATATCAAAATAACCAGTAACTTTGGCTTTTTTTTTTAATTTTTGTTGAACAATTAAAAATGGAAAGAACAAAAGATAGCTACATGGATACAAGCTAAATGTGTCAGGTGTAAGAGCAAACTTAAAGTCTCTGAAAAATTTACACAGTCATAGTAGAAACTCTTGCTTGATTAGGGGTGCAACCTGACCTCTAACCCAGAACTGATCCATCCACTTACATTAAAAATTTGGCAAGCTGTGGAAAAAGACACTGAGCATCACCGCTGGATTAATCTGCTTTGCATGAAGAGAAGAAAAATGCCTGTCCAGTGAAAGCAGAGGATGGTCTATATTTGGAGCAGTATCTATTTTTTGTAAAGAAAAAGGTCATGGTTTGTGCTCCATCACCTTACGTTACCTTAAATACAAATCGGGGGATCCCTGCCAACACTCTCCTCTCAGCAGAAAGGTCAGCCTTTGTCTAGACGGCCCACTCCCGTTCCTGTAGTCCTGGCTGCTGTGTTGAAAGAAATGATACCTGCTGATGTCCTCTTGTACCAGCACAGTCAGTCTTTCTGGCACAAAAGACCGGTTTCTTTCCTCTGTGTCAAACACCCTTTGAACAGTTCATACAGGACCAAAGGGGTGAATGTTTGAGCTGTTGGGTTTGAGTTATTGATGATTTAAATGACCGTCTGTTACACTGAAAAGGATTTCTACTCTGAAAGGTTTTATAACAGTGTCCAAAGCAGAAAACGTCATCAACCTTGACAAGCTGATGCACTCGATGTTCTTTCAGCGACTCCATGTCCTCAGGTAAGTGTTAAGAATAAATCCAGAGTGTTGTTTCGTGACTTGCAGCTTCTCATTATCAGCCTTGTTGAAATATTGCCCATGTTCCTCCAGCTGCGGTTTCCTGAACCACCAACAGAGAAAAATGATAAGAAGTACTTCTTTACTGCGATTCTAGATTGAGAGAGAAGTACATGTGAAAAAAACTGCGACCAGTGGTTTGACCTTCACAGAATTCCAACTGAGTTGTTAGACTTTTAGAAAACTTCAATACCTGAGTTTTAAATTGTACAAAAGAAAAAAAAAATCAGGTTGTAAGTCAAGTTTTCAATCAAACAGAGGAGGAACCAGAGCAGAAGAAATTCTGGTGCACTCAGGCAATTTAGACAGAATGGGAGTGTACCTCCTATTAAAGAGCCCATAGTATGCTTTTTTATGTTTTGTGCCTTTTAGTGTGTTTCACAAGTTCCCTTAAAGCTAGGGTCTACGATCTGAAAACCAGTTTGGCTGTTGAGACAGATTTGAAAAACGCAGCCTGCCCCTCCTTCACTCACCCCTCCCGTCCGTGTTCCGAGATCCCGCCCCCCAGCTCGTGTCGCCTCCTAACAACACACCCCCTCCAATAGAGCAAGAAGCCGGCCGGCAAAAAATATTCACTGGCGTTGAAGATAAATGAGATTTCTCATAGCTGAAAGTAGCAAACACGACAGTCATCCACCTTGTAACACACAGTGGTAGCCATTTCAATTGGACCGGCGGTGAAGCGGGTCTGGCGTCGCCACTGTCTGATCAAAGCAGAGCCGATTGTGGGCGAGGATTTACCTTTCTCGGCGTGTCTTCACTAGCTCAGTTTACAATGCTAACGATGAGTGGCTAACTTATGCTAAAATCTACTGACAGAGCCTACCCAACAACGTTCAGTCTTTAGCCAGTATAGGCACAGACTGACCAGAGTTATTCAGCAGACATCTCCCACTGTAGTAAACAAAGTTATTACCTGTCAACAGAAATTCGGCTGTCTCAGCGTCAGTTTTCAGTCCCAAATCAGTCTGCAGCTTTTTCCACCGGTCGTACGATTCTCCAATGTTGAGTCTCCGTTGAGACCTGTATTGCTCATTTTTCTTCCTTACTTCAGCCTTTTCCTCAAAACTTTTACGTTTCCTTCCCTTTGATGTGTAGGGTAACAGAAGCGGACTCCTGGTTTTGGTGCTGGTCTTCTCCGACTCCATGACGCTTCAGTAGCTGTGTAGCTCGCTGCTCATATGAGGGAGGTAGTGGGAAGGAGGCGGGATGATGCGGAGCAGGGGAGACAGAGGATTGGATGGACTCACGGACCAATCTTTTTCATTCTTTTTGGTCTTTATATTGCGTAGATTGGACCATAGGACCATAACGACCTTATAAACTGTGTTATTAAGATGTACCAAGCTTCCAAATCGTAGACCATAGCTTTAACATCATAATGCACAAGACATGAAAAATGGTGATTGTAATTCGATCTTTACCGACATTCAAATGACAAGAAAAGAGATGGAGCTGAGATGTTCCTGAGGACTTCTGGCAAACGGACAAGCTCTCTAAACCTTCAGTCCACTGTCCACAGCCTAATTCACCTTGTCCTATTGCAAAAGTGTAGCAACAAGGCTCTGTTATATAATTGCACATCAAGATATTCATAAGACATTCACATTATTTCCATAAGGTCGTGACATCTGTGCTGATTTACACTACAGTGTGGCTCGCACATGCTCCTACATAAACACAAAAGGCAAAGACGTTCACTGGCAGTGCCGCTGTCAAAAACTTCATCAATGAGGCATCCAAAACAGAACTTGGTCAAATAACAATGCCCCTCTTCATCCTTAACTGGCATTGTAACCAAGCGGTTGACTTTCTGCTGCTATACCACTGTATTTAAAACTCTGAAAGACCAACTTTGTCTGATTTCATTATTCACCTCACAGAACAGCATTTGTTACACAGATATTTAGATACAGATTCAGATTCAGACAACTTTATTTATCCCACAAGGGGAGTTCATTTGTGGCTTTTTCATTCATACAGTCAGTCAACAACATAAATAAATAATCATCATGGAAACATACTTAAGCAAGCATGTGACAGAGAGATGTTGGACATTATAAGTAAGCTACGTATGCAAATCGTAGAGCAAGATAAAACAAGACAGGATAAAGATAAAAAACAAGAAAAGATAAAGATAAAACAAGTGGGGTAATAAAAACAAAAAAACAAAAAACAAGACAATGTAAAAACATCAGACAACTTTATTTATCCCACAAGGGACAGATATGTATCCACTGGCTGGCTGGGTCAGCTGCTACATATTGTATCTCAATTTTGCTCTCTGATATGTTTACTTACAAAAAAAAAAAAAAAAATTCTTGCAGAAATAAAATCAATCCATTCATGCCCAGGATAACCCTTAACGGGCAAGCCAACCAGCAGGTTGGCCTGCATACCCGCTTCCTGATTGGATTATCTAAAAAAATTAAAGCTGAAATGTTGCTATATACTGCTAAATACTGCTGAAAGTCTAAGGCTTTTTCACCTATTTTCTTTTCATTTTACTTATTCTCATCAGATCTTTTATATATTGTTAATATTGCTGAAAGGCTCATGCTCTTTCATTTATTTTCATTGAGTTGTATTTATGCTATTTGGTATTTTATTCTAATTACTTATAGTCTCATTTGTAAATCTTTTCTTTTCTCTTGTATCCTGCTGCTGCTGTAAATCTGGAATTTCCCCCTGTGGGACTAATAAAGGTGTATCTTATCTCTTATCTTATCTTGCTAAATGAAGAGGAAGGTACACAATTTACCAACAAATAGTTTGTTGCAGATGCATTTATAGTTATGAAGTCAAAGGGTTAACTACAGTACAACTGAAAACCATATCATTGTGTCACAGTCCTGTAGTATTGATTGATGAAGGTTGAGCTTTATTTCACTCGTCCATTATATATTAATAGCTGGTGGCAGCGGCTGAATCTGACACATGGTCCTCAGGTCTCAAACACTTTCTCCCTGAAACGCTGCGAGGCATCAGCCTCCAGTTTGACTGCGTCACTTCTGCAGCAGCCTGTCAATGCCGATGAAGGTCCCTTTGGCTTTCCCCTTAATAGCAGTGTCAACACTGAGGCAGCAGATACACCAAACAAGAGATTCAATTTCATACTCATAATATCTAAGAGCCATCTTTAAAACATCTGCACTTTTAAAAGAGCTGCTGCGATGTGTGTTTACTACTTAATGTCAAGTTAAGAAAGGATTTGACAGGACAATGTGAACTGTCAAGGGTTTGATATCTATTTTCAAACTCAGTATGCTATGTGTCAGAAAGCACAAGAAACCTGAACCACTGTTTGGCAATGTGTCCATGTGGCAAAAACCTGCCAGAGGAACTTGTGATCAGTTGACATTTTATGTTATTCTTGGTGTAGATGCATATTTTGTACCAAACACCTAGGTCCAAGTAATAAAGGGGATTTAATTACCTCATCCAAGGAGGTTATGTTATTGCTGGAGTCTGTTTGTTTTGGTTTGTATGTTTGTTTGTTTCTCCGATTAGTAATATAACTCAAAAAGCTATGGGCAGATTTTAATGAAATTTTCAGGAAATGTCTGGATCGGTACAAGAAACAAATGATTAGATTTTGGGAGTGATCCGGATCACCGTCTGGATCCGCCATGACGTAAAACGCGATTTTCGTGAATAACTACTTAACTAAAATAGATATCTTAATGAATCCAGTTGCTAATGGTATGTTTTTATGGTCAAAGAATCTAAATATTTAGATGAAATAAAGGTTGGACTAATATTTATGGTGAAAATAACAATGTGGGTGAGAACTGTGGCGCTGGCGGAGGTCTGCACTATCCGAGTGCTTTTCTAGTTAAAGGGAATGAAATCAGACACTCTGACTGCGGTCGAATAGTCACCTCCTAAGCCCTCTCCTATCTACTTTTCCTTAACCTGATGGAAAACATCATGAGGTTAAGGAAAGGAGAATTCAGAAAGGACTTAGGAAAGGAAATCTGCCGTGCAGAGAGATTCCGACTACACTTTCACTACGCTATGTCATCATGTGACGGCGGACGTTACTGCTCCAGTGAAACTACAATTTTCCGAAGGTGGACTACAAAAGACGCATCATAGAAGTGCTCATGCATCATGACAATGTTCCATAAACACCAATCAGTGCATGAAGATAAATGGGAACTGAATAAAAAAAGGCAGAAATTGTTAAGACCACAATCACACATTATTAATATTGAACCATGTTTAAAACATAACCAACATCAGATATCTCATATCCTGCTCTCTTCAGAGAATCCAATACTGGAAAGTTAAGGCAGGTTTTGGTAAACTTTTGAAAGGATGAACAGCAGAGGTAACTCACATGGTCTTTTATTTGTTTGTCATTATTTGGTTGAATTCAGAAGCAGACGGATAACGCCCTGTTTATAAAAGCTGTTGCCGCGGTGAATTGTGGGACAGAATATTCTCCTCTCCTTTCCTAAAGGATGGTCCGGTGTATCCTATGCTAAAGGAGATAATAAAGGAAGCATTGAGCCACCTTTCCTATGCATTTAAACTATTCAAACAGCTCTTATCACAAACTACTTCGGGTTCATTTCACTCCATTTGGAACCTTCTTAAGCAAAAATGACTACTCGACCACAGCCTCTGATTGGTTCGATCAACATGATGCCAAAAACACTCCCATGTATAATCAAGGCACATAATCACTCCCTTTGCGCCGTGTGCCTTGCTATGCACAGAGAACATGCATCTTCAAAATAGAAACATACGTACGTGCCCTAAACCACTGTGCAATTCACATACTTTATAGAAATAGGGCCCAATGTCTTCATCGCATTTTCTCATGGCTCTTTTTCAGTCTAATTGTTTGGAACAAAAGTCCTGCCTCATAAACAACACCCTGTACTTTTATTTCCAGACCTTCAGATAACACCTTTAAAGTTCAGCTCCAGCACGCCATTTCCTTACGTCTGACACAAACCTGATGTCAAAAAGTCACCCAAACTCTCACAGACCCTCTGGTGGAATTCAATTTGGAGACTTATTTTGAATTCAGTACCATCCTGCTCCAGTCTGAGCCCAACCTCAGAGGGTTTTAGCTAATCGTATTCCACTGCTGGATCTGTATTTGTCTTTGTTTGAATGATTCTCTCTTCACTTTCTGTTTTATTTCCCTTCTGTTTTTCTGAGAAGCAACCTTATCACTGTTTGAATTACTGTGCACAAACTGTTATGCAATGATATGAATAATTTTCAAACCCAAACCTTCATAAGCTCTTTGTTTAAATGAGGTTCAACAGGTTTCTTTGACAATGGATTTTTAGAGGATAGCTATTTTTTTCTCATCTGTCTCACTCCAAGCATTCACAGTGGAAACACTGTTGAAATTATCAACCAACATGCTTCCAATTGAATAGCTTAAATTACTTTTCAGGGCTCAACAGTAATTCAGACAAGAACATTTTGTCAACAAAATGTGTTCATTATCCATTTAATTTTTGATCAGTGCATCTTTCAAAACAATGAAAAGTGTTTCAGGAGATTAAAAATGCTCAAGCAAAACTTGATAAAAAAAGAAACACGACACCTGTGAACACCAAAAACAATGATTTCATTGATGTATTGGACCGCATTCTGTTTAAGGTTACATATTTTAATTCACTACATTTACACTGATCCCAGATGTTCTCAGAATATAATGTTTAGATCAAGTAATATATTCAGATAACCTGTAACCTATTCAGATATTGAAGTTTGATATGCCTGTAAACCCCTCTGTTTCAGCCCTGAACAGAACAAGCTGTTTTCATGTCTTTGGCTTTAATTCCCAAGAACAATTTCAAACTATGGTGGGCTTTACACGAGTACGAATTTGTAAGACTTCAGTAAAATAAGCTATCGATCTGGTGATATTGACACACGGAGACGCGTATTTGTCCATGACTTCGCATCTTTTTTGAAAACGGGTCTGCAGGTGGATATCTGCGTATTTGTCTTCATGCCGTAGTTGGTATAAACAGATAAATCCGGGAAAGACGGTGACTTCATAGCACCCTTGCTCCTCCCCACCCCCCAACCCACGTTGTCACACACACCAACAACACCAACAATGGCAGCAGCCGGGCTGATTCTGATCTTGTTCCAGCAGCCACAAATATTGTTACAACTTTTATACCAACATTTGCTCACAGAACACCAACACCACCAGCTACGCCAACAACAGCAACAAGTGTTCATGCAGAGACGCAGCATGTTACACGCGCAAGAGCACTTGTTGACGTGGAATCTACCTTGGAGCAGAACCAGACGGGCAACCCGACAGGATTTTGCGTTGTCATGTAAATGCACAAGCCTATGTACAATACGATGTGTAAACATCGATACGTGTTTTGATGCCGACGCCAAGACAATACGGGGCCGTCCTTGTGTGAGGGGGACCTATGACCCTTTCAAGAAGTGGATGCAGCATTGGCTTCAACATGCCTCTTTAAGGGGTGCTGGTTTGGCGTAGTGGTTAGCAACCAGGCACCCCATGTACATGCTTCTGCCGGTCCAGGTTCGAATCCAGCCTGTGACCAGTTTGCAGAGTGTCTTCCCCTGCTCTCTCTCCCCCTTTCACAAGCCTATCCACTGTCTCTCCACTATCAATAAAGGCACAAAATGCCCAAAAATATACATAAAAAAAAAAAACAAAAAAAAACATGCCTCTTTAAAATATATTGGCATGGAAATTCAGTGCGGCAGTCAAATGGGTGAAGTTGCATATCCGTATTGATGTCAGCAGGAGAACATTTTTCAAAAACACTGTTCAAGCTATTTTTTTTTCTGATAGATTGGGTCAAGCCATAGAGAAGAAGAAGGATATTCACATGTCTGTGGACTGTGACAGGGATGTGACATAGATCTACCACCACTCTTTAAACCAGGTGCTCCTCCAGCCTACAGCCTGATTCAGGGAAAAGATAATTAAAGTGTCTGTGTTGCCAAAAAAACAAATAAGAGCACAACACAAATGAGCCAAAGGTAGATACTATTCATTCACCAAAACAGCCCGTTTAGAGCAGGTCCGAAACAGAGGGGTTTATATGAATACCAAATTCCAATATTTCAGGTAATTTGAGCCCAAGAAACTTTTAAAAAAGTTCAAGGACATCTGGGACCAGTGTCATCTTTTGGAGGTAAAAATGTTTTATCTACTTTTCTAAACTTAATTTGACCAGGAGAACCTCATTAAGAATCTCATTTACAAATGTGTGGTGGCCAAGGCAACTACCATAACATTAAGCAAGATGTATAATCAAAACAGTTGTTATCAAAGAACAACAGAAACAATCTTCTACACCTTTGTCTGCAGCACTGGGCCAAACTACAGTGCATAAAGTGCATCTTTGGGAGGCCTACAGTAACAGTGACAATAATAAAAACTCTGTTTAGCAAAAATAATGAATTTAACATGTGACAAACAATCAGAAAAAGTGTATTGAAATCTATAATGGAGCAATGATTCCTTAGAGAACCAAATCAAACGCCACCTGAGTTTGTTGTTTCAGCACTGTGTTAACACTGATTGGACAATGCATTTTATAGCTGTTTTATGTTAAATCTAGTGGTTTGCTTATTTTTCTATCTATATACCTCACTGTCAAACAATCAGTCCTCTTCTTTTTAGGGGATGAGAGACAGTCCTGCCCACATAGATGCTAATTTTATGACGGAACTTAAGAGTCTTTCAAGACAAAAACTGAAGGCTAATTAGCACATTTTCAAAAAAAAAAAAAATTTCTTTGGTTGTATCTTTTACATGAAGTATACAAATGATTGGTGTCTTTTTAATATGATACAAACACAGCAGCTAATTCTCCTTGAGGTGTAATCATGTCATACATAACTTGTAATTACAGGTCTTCCCTCTTTTAATCCTGAGCTGCCCTTGCATTCATTTACTTAATTTTCCTCAAGCATGCATCAAACTGTTGGATTTAAATATAGGTTCACCTTTGCTACAGCACGTCATGTCAACACTGATCTGTACACTTCGCTTCTATCAATAGGATTCTGCATGTCTTCACTCATAGTTCCTGATTGCTTTAATTAGCCTCTAACCTCTGTAATAGAACAACTTAATAGGCTGTTCAAGTAGCGAGTACTCGCTGTCATGACTTATTATAAATGAAGGAGAAATGTTCAGAGCCAGGTTGTCGTAGCAAAGAGCTGTTTTTGTTTGGTGACATCAGTGTTTGGAGGAAGGATCACAGCATGGGTCACAGTCAGGGTTTGTCTCGTTTTTAACCTTCAGCACACACACCTCAATGAGTCTGAAAGTGTCCGTGTGTCTGTCATGATGTGCTCTTAGCTCTGATGAAAGGTTAGTTTGGAGCGGGCTCTAATGGATTATAGAAGGACAAGAAGGGAAGTGAGTGGACATCCAGTAATTGTTTTGTCATTGTGTTTCAGACGTGTTGGCAGGACTTGATGTTTAGTTTAAAGGTTCAGCTGGCAGCAGACGAGGAAGGACAGGATGCAGTCCTTTTTTTCTGCTGATGTTTAAGGAAAAGCAGGGGATGCTTCAAAATGAGGGCACTTTTTCTTTTACTGGGAACAAAACACCAAATTTTGTGCCAGATCGTCAAATACTTCTTAAAACATGTATTAAAGCTTGTCTGATAATGGGCAAAGGGAATTTTTGAAACATTGCTCCTGCAGTCTTGAAGAGTTGGCCACTTAATATTGTTTTGAAAACATATTAAAAGGCAGGTTGTAAATGCTTTGACTGAGGGTTTCAGCTCTGTAACTGAACAGACTGGTTGAAATGTGTCTATCTAGGGTGTGGAAGACCTTAAGGAAAATGACACATTGTATATAAAAGAGAGATGGGAGAGGGAGGTAAATATTGTTGTATCAGTTGTAGAATGGGAAGATATAAATGAGCAGCAGTGGAGAACAACTTTCTCCTTACAGTGGAGAGAACACGGGTGGAAGAACATCATACGATTCTTTAGAACACCAGCACAGACAAAATATCATGACATTAGGTGTTGGAGGTTATGTGGTGCTGTCAAAGCTGATCATTTTTATGTGTTCTGTAGTTGCCCCTCCATTCGCAGCTACTGGCAGGAGCTTAAGAAGTGTGGGTAGACCTGCCACCTACATTTGAGGTTTTATATTTGGGGAAATCAGACATAAATCTTATAAGACTAGGAGACAAATACGTGTATAAAATAATGTTGACTGCAAGCAAAAAAGCAATTACCAGAAGATGGATGAAGAAGGAGGTACCTAAGATGGAGGATTGGGTTGAGGTTATACATGATATTTATGTGATGGAAAAGTTAACCTTCTCGATGAGACTAGAGGAGGACAGACTTAAAAGACAATGGAAAAATTGGGTAGAATTTATAAGATCACTTAGGTCAGACTATATTTGAGGTGTCCTTCATTAGGAGGAAAAGTACCCTGGTTTATAGCTACAGAGGTTGAAAAGTTCTTGTTTTTCAATTTATTATTGCTAATTTTATTGTTATTATTTTGTTATTGTTATTTTTTTAGTATTATCATTATATTTTATTTCATTCTTTTATAAATATATTTTTTATTTTATTTTATTATTTAACTTTGCTACACTGGAACAAATTGTAGTATAACTGGTTAGAATATTTGGGTGACAGTAAATGACCTCTACTTTAAGAGCATAATGATATTAAAGTACACAAAAAGGCAAAGTTATATTATTTCTGATTCTAAGGGACAGATTGAGGAAGGATGACTGATGTAAAAGGAAATATGCATTATTGTAGTGGAATGATCATTGTGCACCAGATGTTTGCAAAATGATATTAAAATGTTCAATAAAAAGAAAATTTAAAAAAGAAAAAAGAAGAAATGTATGTATCTGTGTTTGTAATTGTTTCATGTCTATAACTTTGTACGTGTACTGCTGCCTGTCTTTGCAAGGACACTCTTGTTAATAAAATTATTAGTCTAAATCAGGTTTTTCCTGGTTAAATAGAGTTTAATAAAAATAAATAAACACTCTTTAACCTTTGGCTGAATTTACAAAAAGGAAATGCAATGTGGCCCAAGACTGTATAATATGTAACTCATCAAATCTATACAAATGAAACTTCACCAGTCATATTAAAATGTTAGGAGTAAAGGGTAAACAAAGAAAATACTGAGCCTTTACAAAAGCTAAAGACCAAAACAGAGAAAATTTTAATCTGCCATCCCACTCCCACAGGCCCGTTTTCTGTAATACATGGTGTAAACACCAAACTATCTTTTATTTTTAGGCTGGACTTTGGAAAATATAAATTTTTCTATGCTGCTTGTAGGCTTACAGTGGAACCAAGCACATGAATTATGACAGAGGCTATTCCCTTTTCTGCGCAGAAGCACACATAACAAACACTAAAAGCCTGAAAGTTAATGCCAAACTAGATCTATGACCTGGTAGTTTAAAGGAATACTCCGACGATTTTGGACCCACGCCCTTTACCTATCATTGACAAAGTGAGACAAGCTCAAAAATACCTTTTTTGTGTCTCTGCGTCCAGTGGCTGGCTCCCAGCTGTTAGCTTCGTAGGTAGCTTAGCTCAGTGGCTGGAGGTCAATAGGAGTCAGAGCCGGACTGACGAAAGTGGACAAAATACTCCTTACAGTGGTCCAGGGGATGGCGTATTAGCACATGAAGTAAATCCGAATGGTTATAAAACATTCTAAAAGACGTGTTTTCTTTTCAACCCGTTAAAATAACGTTTTGATACACACAGACCTGCGCATGCACAGTGCTCCGCGGAACAGCAGTAGCAGCCAGAAGAAGGCGACCCTCGTACGTAACCATGTTTATGTAGCCTTGCAACAGCTGCAAGAGCCACGATGGATGAGGAAGTTGAACGAGAGTTTACTGACACAGGCATGATGTTTTCCCTTTCACCAAAAAAGTCACTGGTTTACAAAACTCACCGGGCTTTGTAAACTGTGCGCCGGTATATCCTTCCGCGGAGCACTGCGCGTGCGCTGTAAGGAGTATTTTGTCCACTTTCGTCAGTCCGGCTCTGACTCCTATTGACCTCCAGCCATTGAGCTAAGCTACCTACAAAGCTAACAGCTGGGAGCCAGCCACTGGACGCAGAGACACAAAAAAGGTATTTAGGTATTTATTATTCTCGTAACTTTACAACTTTATTCTCGTAACCTTCCTTTTTCTTTAGTTTTCAACGTGGCCCTAATCCTCCGTCTAACATATGCTTTCAGCTTTGGGAACCTAGAAGTTCTAAATGAAAACTCATTTTAGTAATTTTGGACTTTCTCTTGCATCACTATTGATCCTTTAGTTGCAATTGATAGTAGCGTCATTCACGAAAATATGACCTTAGATGATTTTTGTAGTAGTCTGAAGAAATTTCCATATCGGATTCTTTGGTCATTATGCTGAAAAGAAAAGGATGAGCTTGAGGCTCAATAATTTAAAAAAACTTTTTCCAAACCATTTTTTTGCAGCCTGATAGGTAAATGAAGACTGAAAGGGTCGACCTCAAGAAGAGGCTTTTTCATCAGTTGAAGTCTCCATATGATTTAATATACAATGACATGTAGTATTTTCCAAACTATAATTCCTTAACAAGAGTACTCTCCACTTGAGTAAAATAAAGCGCTTTCTATTTAGTGAATGTTTCTGATTGTGTGAAAAAAATTCTTAATGATTTGCTTCTCCTGCCCTTCTTCATAGCCAAATCTGTCGCAGCCAAATGGTCTGTCAGCCCTGATGTGAATGTTCTCGACAAAAGCACCAAAATGTTTAAACATTCACTCACTGATGGGGATAATGATTGAGTGTATTGCACAGCTTTGCATCGTGACTCATGCTGCTTTAAATAGAAATATTTCAGGGACTCTCATTGTACAGGGCTATTGAACAGTTCCTGTTCAGCTACCCACGACTTTGAACCTGCGATCCTGCCATTATTAAAGGTCCTATTTTGTCATTATAAGCGGAATGTGGGTTTGAAATATTGCAAATGAGACTGAAAATAAGTGTGAATCATATTCAGCTGTCATAAAATGGTACAGAGAATGTGCATTGTGTCACTGGGGCATTTGCAAACACTTTAGAGCTGATGGCTACACATCCAGTCACCAAGGATCCTGCTCTTTACACTGTTGAGGAAATTTTGATCTGCCTATGAAGAGTCAAAAAACAAGACTGGAAAGTTAGCAATGCACCGAGTCTTTATTCTCATGAGAAGGAGACAACACAGAGAAGCACACGGCAGAGAGCAGTTCAGAGTATTGTCTCTCTGACAAAAGGTATCACCCCCTTCTTATACCCTCACAAGCCCTTCTTCTCCTTTGAAGAAGAATCTACTTCTTTGAAGAACAAATAATAACACAGAGCTCATCACCAGAAGGAAATTGGGTTACAGTAAAACAGTAAAACAATTGATTGCTCCTCTGGAATTTATCTCAGGACATGACCTCTTGTGATAGTAAAGATCCCTTTGAAATTCATATCAAGGTGTGATCTCTGGTGACAGTAAAAGATCCCCTCCCTGGTTCCTAATCCCCACAGGGGGTGGTGTGAACCACAGATCAAGAGGTCACCAGGTCACCCTTTAGGTTTCACACAACAGCACATCAAAGAACTAATATCATCTAAAAGAAGAAGAAAGAAGGAAAATATACATACAAACAAAAATTCCATCACAACTCCCCCCTTTTTATCATTTTTGATAAAACTATTCATTTGTCAGTGGAGAAAATGCTTACCGCTTCAATTCGACACATCATTAAGAATAGGTTATCTCAGTTACACACTGCTTTCATCACTATCGCTGTCAACGCTCGGGTAGTAATTCCCTGTAACATGTACCATAGTGAGAGATGAATCTATCATAGAAGAAAGGATTTTTCTTAAACAAGGGATAATGCAACATAAAATTATTAACCATATGGATATTACACTTACAATTGGTATTAGAAATTTTGCCATGATTGTCAACCAACTTCCTCCTGTTAACCATCCCCATAGATTAAACCCATCCCCAGTTTGCACATCTAAAGATTTTTTGTCTATGCAGGAGGTCATTCAGGTGTGAGACTACATGTGTCATGTTATCATTTATGTCAGGAATGTATGTACAACATTCACTACCAATAATGTGGCAAACACCTCCCTGGGAAGCTAACAGTATATCTAAAGCCATCCTGTTTTGTAATGCTGCATTTCTAAGCGCTTGTGTTTCTATCGTCAAAGAATCAAATCCTGTAGTTGTTAGGGCAGTGAGGTTTTCAATTTCAAAGGCCAATTCATCAATTGTGTGAGCATTTTATACTGTGCCATACCCTGGTATAAGTCCTGAAAAGAATTTCTCCAGGGGTGAAATTCGTAAAGTTTCTCTGCTATGTCGATGTATTTGTGGTGGAACATAATAATGATTATATGTGTTATGTTGATATGTTAAATTTTTAACTATTCGGATATAAGGTAGTAATTTAGCCATAAAACATTTCCCACACCATCCAGGTCGCAGAACTTTGTACACATATTTTCCACACACCCATACAAGTTCTTGTAAAACACCATATCCTTCTTCATTAGGGATTATCACTTGGGGATTATCATGTCCTTTTTTATTTGGGATTGAGGTAAGATGTTCAGTTAAATTTAGTTTAGATATATTTGCTGTTCTTCTATTATTTAAGCAAGGCAAGCGTGAGGGGTGTGTGGCTCCGCAAGTAGCATTACGAATAATGTTACATCTACTGTCTCCTAAAAAAGTAGTAAATTTATTACATTTACTATAAAAACAGATTCCTGGAGGAAAATTAGTTGGATTTGTTTCAAACAAAGGTTCAAATATACGATCATGATATCCTGCTGAGGCATTAAAAATACGTACCTCGTCCTGAATAATTAACAACTGAAACATTTAACAAGGCCAAGGAATCAGTTATGTTTCCTACAATGTGACGTTGGTTTAGGTTTGTTGTAGTCTTCTTAATGCCAACTGATAAGGCTATAGTTACCCCGAGAACTTCAGACGCATTTAAGGCCCAGGGGATGGCTGGAATGACTGATGCAGAGTGATGAGGCAATTGGGCACATACATAGCAACAGGTGGTGATGTTCAGCTTTCTCACATTGACAACCATGGATTTGTACCACACATTATTAACAATCACATTTGTTTCCCTTTTAACAGTGATTAGTCTGCTGGACTTAGAATGAAAATCAGGATTGTTTACTGCAAATAGTGCAGTCAGTATTATCAATGGCAAGATTATGCTTAACATCACTGTTCTCTTGTTGATCATGAGTGTTTGTAGATGGGTCACTGTAGATCGGCGGTCCCTCGGTGTCCCTCGTTGGGCATTGAAAGGTGCCTCGTGTATTTGGTTATCTGTATGTTCCTGTGCGTGCATTGTGTGATTCACCGGTGCAGCTGTGGCAGCGCTTGGCTTACACCATGCAGCTGGGCTGATCATTTCTTCCTTGCAAGTGTGCATGTGTAAGCGAGTGACTTTAAAATATCGATCTTTAAACAAGGTTGTCCGCTGGTCCTGGCACCTTCCTGAAGTGTATCCATGTTGCTGTCTCTGCTGCTTCCACTGCTGTGTTATCAGAAGGACTTGGTATGGTCCCAGCATGGTTCCACTTTGTTGCTCTCAGCTTCCACCAACCCCCAGTCGCCTAGCTGGACCAATTGGCACGTGCTGACCACTGGATCTGCTGGACAGGCCTCAGTCCCCCAGTATTGTACGCCATGCAAATACAGCACCTGTTGGGATACACTGGACATACACTGCATACACTTGAAACAAACAACAGTTTGCAAACAAACAAACAAAAAATGTTTATGCTGCTTTATGCTGCTTTATACATCCCCCCTTTTGACACGTGGTCAAACCCATGTGTCAATCTAGCAGAGGAATCACTTCTGTAAGGAGGCAAGGCATGATGTTTGTTTTTTTTTTTTTTTTTTTTTACAACAAGTTGTAAACTTTACTGCAGGCACTCACCTTCCTGTTGACACATCAGTAGGCATCTCTTGTAGTTGCACTGCAAAAAGTTACTTAGAAGGAGACATGCTAACAATGTTTGCAAGCATCATATAAATATGCTTAGACAGCAGTGGAGATATTGTTGTAGAATCTACTCTGGCAATACAACCCAAAATGAAATCTTGAACAGCAATTTCTTAAGCCAACAACAGGTTTTTAATCCGTTGGCTGCATGATCAGCGTTTAAATAGTCTTCTCTCAAACTGTTTAAAGTTACAGTACTTAAGTTAGCGCTATTAATTCAGCTAGTCTTGTGTTGAATAGTTATTCGGAAGTTCATCTGAAGATTTTACACTATGTCTAGTGTGTTATCCACTGCAAATTCAACATTATTTCTACCTGTGACTGCATACGTGGATACTGAACCACTTACAAAAAGGGATTTGATAGATCAGCCCTCTAGGCTGTTTACTTGTTACAACACTTTGTTGCAGTCAAGTAACTCTTCCTCGTCATTCTTCCCTGGAATGAGCAGAAGGGTCACAGGATTAAGGAAAGTACATGGTTATACTGTGACATTAGGCATTTCCAAAAGAAATGCATCATGTTCTAACTATCTGGCTGTTGACACATTAAGGTTTCTGCTGTAGAAGAATCATTAAGACAAAATTTGACACAAAAGTGTAAGACCTATGTCATTTAACATAACCATTGTTTTCTCTGCAGCTGCTGCTGCAAATACTTACTCAAGGAAATCCTGCTTATAGGATTAAACCTGGCTGAAAAAAAAATAGGCAACCGGTCTTAGTTTGTCACCATGATACTGTAAGAGAATATATGTCATAAAACAAGTTAAAATCCTCTTTTAACTTCAGCTGGTCTAGAACTCAGGGGTTCACATCATTTCAAGACATCAACCACTCATCACATCACACCCATCCTGCAACATCACCACTGGTTTCCCATCACATACTGCATTTAACCCTACTTTATGCATACAAACCCATCACCAGTCTCACCTTCTTATACATTTCTGACCTTATTCACATATATTTCCCTGTTTGTACCATTAGATCCTCTTTCTTTGTCCATTCCTCTGTTCTCTGCTCACCTTGTCACCATGGGGCCAATCATCTACAGGAACTCACTCCCCCTTAACCTCTGCAGCAATGAATTTTTAGACCTCGTTAAACCAAGACTAAAACCTCATCTGCGAAAATTGTCCCAGTCCCTCTTATCTGTTGCACTGTAACAGTGCTGCAAAAACACTGAGTATTCAGGTGTAAACACATTGTAATAGAAACATAAACCTAAAAAAATAAAATCACTTCTTTTGCTTTAGTTTTAGGTTTAGGGATCTTTGGTTTGACTTGAATAAGCCATAACAGTAGTAGTTCATCCTCTTGTTTAACAAGATAACCCACATTATTTCCCCTTGGGTTTACAATTTATCAGGAACTTTGCTTAATAAATGGTGCAATTACTTTTTTTCTTTCAACCGACAAACACAGAAAAACATGCAGATTAGGAAATCTACATTAACAAACACGATTGTTACGCTGCGCATGCTGTGTACATCAGCAGAAGAAAGGCTTTTCACTGGTGCACAGTGTTGGATGCCTTCAGTAGAACTGTTTGTCCAGTCAGTCGGTTGGGAGCAGCTATTAGCAAATGGTCCTAGGTCCTCCCACCTACAGCTGTTTGTAGCCAATACTACATGTGGGACTGAACTAGGAACATTAAATAGCATGGTCAAGTCTTTCGGCAAACATGTGGCTGTCGCACATTTATCTGCATCCCAATAAATGTCACTAACAGTCAGTACGTCAAAGTCATCAGCTGATTTGTTCTGGTACCAGTCAGTTCAAATGACATGTCCCTGTCTTCAGATACATGTAAAATGCTATGCAGGTCATGTATGACGTATATGTAACATAAGGAGCTGTCATGAGTGTCTCTGCCTCTTCAATTAAAGAGCTGCTTGTTTTATGTGGCCAAACACCATTAATATACAAACTAAAATGGAAAACAATTGACATTCAGAAATTGATTGACCATTGTTTCAGTTATCTTAAAGTTCTCTATCACTGTTAAATTTGATAACCCCAATGTTATCATTAAGTCTCTTCTCAGTAGATTAATTAAACAATGGTCAGACAACAGAAATGTTCGTCTTTAACATTATCTGGGTCTTGTATTGAAGAACAGTAAAATGTTATTTTACTGCAGAGACTAATTCCTCCCATAAAAAATACATAGCAGCCTTTGAAGAGGGAGAGAGACCACATGCTCTTGTAACACTTTGTTGACCTCAAATCAAGCAGAAAAGTTTTTTTTTTTTTCCCTTGCAGTTAATGTATCCTTTGGTTATCTTGTGTGAGACATTGAACATGCATACCTTGATCTAGGTTTGGTTTGACGTTAACCTAGTGCTCTTTTTTTTTTTTTAATGTCTGAGTGTGCAGTACCTCTTTCTCCTGTCACAGTGGCATGGCTGGGGCCCTTTCCTCTCCTCCTCCCGCTCTCCCCTCAGTCCAGTCCAGTTTTTGGTTTTGGAGCTGTCCCTTGACCAGTCCTTTCTTCTCACATGTGTACCACACATCATCTGCAGTGAATGGTCTGCTTGGCTCCTCTGCATTCTCGTCCTCTTACATGCCATCTTCCCCCGCTACTGCTTGTTTGTCACCTGGAGTGTTGTTCTGGACAGTTTTCAGCATGGTGGAGGCTGCATTGCGAACATCTGCATCTTTACTTTTTCTTATTTGTTGCATGTGCTCATAGATGTGCACTGCATGTTTGCGGAGCTCTGCAAGATGAGCATCTTGAAAACTCAAACAGGAAGTTTTCCATGGTCTCAGTCTCTGGTGTTAGTCCATTTAAAAAAACAGCTGTGGATCCTCACATGCCCACATGATTGCTCAGATCAGCTGGTTGATTGGTGCAGCTGATAAAACAGTCCTCAAGGTTTTTGAGTGACACCTCAGACAATGGACCCCCTGCTGTGAGCTCTTGCTTGGTGTCCCCCTCCTGCACTGATGATGGCTGCTGTTTCTGCTCCATGCTGCTCTGCTGCGGCTTGTGGCTGTTGAGCTGAGGTGGACACATGGCAGTGGTTGGGGAGAAGCAGGGTAGGAGTCGAGGTTCAGGTCAACCTTTACCAACTGTGGAAGAGATAGGTACAGGACGGAGCACAAACAGGCATAATCTGTTCTTTACATGTTATACTAACCTAAAACATGCATTAGGCAGCAGTTTCTTTGTCTCCTGCTGTTTACATACATTAAATGCTGCTCTTTGCTATTCCATCCTTTTTTTTTTTTTTTTTTTCTGCTCAATTGACACAATCCCTTTTGTAAATCTTTTTTTTGTCATCTTTTCATTCAAGTATACTTTACTTGTACTTCTGTTGCTTTAACTCAAAGGAAACCCCCCTTTGGAAACCCCATTTCTTCACATCACTGTGGCATAATCTTAATTGTTTCCCCCAATTTTTTGTCTTTCATGCACTTCTCATTCGGCGACGCAGGATCATATCCCATTTTGCTTCTAGATCCCTCCAGTGAGCATCCTCACGGTTACTACGTGTCAATTGTATGAAATTTTGCAATTCCCACTTTATAGTCTCCCCGAGACTAAAGGCCTTGAACCTGAAGGGCTGTATTCACCAATACCCGCCCGACACCGTAGCTGGATCTAACTCTTGCTCTCTCTACAGAGGCACAAAAAACAAGAAGGTCCCAGACCTTCCCTGGTATTCCCCGAATACCTCAGCACCGCGGTCTTTGAATATGCCTGGAGCCTTGCCTAAATGAGAAGATACACTATGACAACCTCCCTTTTTTTTGTTTTCCTTTTTAAATTTCCCCCAGAAATAGAGCATTGTTTTTTGACTCACCCGACAACACGGTCGTTGTTCTCTTTGATCTCAGCGGTGATGGTCCTCCTGCCTAAGACCAGTCAGTTCTCACTCTCTCTGAATAAGACGAGGTTTTGAGACTGAACCTTTCCTTTTGCTGGTTCAGGGTGATCAGCCCCTGGCTGTCTTGAGGCAGTTGGACGAATCACTCATGAAATCCCACTTCTGACACCACTTTGTTGAGGAAATTTTGATCTGCCTATGAAGAGTCAAAAAACAAGACTGGAAAGTTAGCAATGCACCGAGTCTTTATTCTCATGAGAAGGAGACAACACAGAGAAGCACACGGCAGAGAGCAGTTCAGAGTATTGTCTCTCTGACAAAAGGTATCACCCCCTTCTTATACCCTCACAAGCCCTTCTTCTCCTTTGAAGAAGAATCTACTTCTTTGAAGAACAAATAATAACACAGAGCTCATCACCAGAAGGAAATTGGGTTACAGTAAAACAGTAAAACAATTGATTGCTCCTCTGGAATTTATCTCAGGACATGACCTCTTGTGATAGTAAAGATCCCTTTGAAATTCATATCAAGGTGTGATCTCTGGTGACAGTAAAAGATCCCCTCCCTGGTTCCTAATCCCCACAGGGGGTGGTGTGAACCACAGATCAAGAGGTCACCAGGTCACCCTTTAGGTTTCACACAACAGCACATCAAAGAACTAATATCATCTAAAAGAAGAAGAAAGAAGGAAAATATACATACAAACAAAAATTCCATCACAACACGATTTCTGCTAAATGTGATGTCATATTGAGTATGTAGTATGTTCTGAATTCATGGTATGCTATTTCGAGTGGGCAAGAAATCCTTGAATGTACCCCCTCATAGACCAGGATCTTAATAAATGAAACAGAGCCACACTTGTGAAACTAAGCCACAGAAAATGCACAGCAGCTCTTAGCCGATTCACTTGCAGAGCTCAATGACCAGGACACATGCTGGGATAAAAAAAGGAACCACACTACAGGGCTTTCAAATGTGTTACAAGAACCTACACAGCAGTATTTGAAGTGTAGTTCTGCAAACTTATTTGACACAGTTTACAAACCACTGGTAGCTTGTTGCTGGATTAGCCAGCAATCAACCTCCTTGTTAAATACTGTTGGTTTGTGCCATATGCTGCAGAGTTTGAATGTTGGACTTGGGGGTCACATCACATCCCAATTAAACCAGTTCCGGTGAAAAGCTGATAAACCCTGGGTACCTGAAGTTAGTATGA
This sequence comes from Scarus forsteni, assembly GCA_036419115.1. NCBI lineage: Eukaryota > Metazoa > Chordata > Actinopteri > Labriformes > Labridae > Scarus > Scarus forsteni. The sequence goes on from JAZDUH010000341.1 coordinate 7,594,509, forward strand.
CCTCCCAAGTAGAACTTCCACCTTAAGAGGGTGTTTCGAGTGATTTATCAATCATGCATCTTGCAAGCGGAAAGCGCCAAGATTCACCATCAAGCAATGACTTTGTTACAAAACCCTGTTGTGGATACTTCTATCATCGCTTAAAGGTGTAGTCAGCGATGTGGGAGAAAACGAGTGGAGAGGTTGCTTATAAACAAATTTAGACCCGCGTCTCCCTTCATACCTCACCCCTGGCTCCACCCCCGAAAGCTGATGGACGTGCATCGTCATGGAAACGGCCGTAGAAACTGCGTAGCTGACCATCGTAGCTAAGGTAACCCTGACTCATCAGACAACTCAACTGACAGTATTGATAACATCACTACAACAGTACATTCTGGCAGATTAGACAATAAGATGAATGCCTGACGGCTGTTACTGTTATGTGAAGCACCACAAAGCTAATGTTGCTTGCCTATCCAGCAGAAAAACGGCGACATCCGCGTCCGTTTTCAGGTCTTTCAGTTTGCGGAGTTCCCTCCACCGTCGAAAAGCAACACCAATGTTGACCCGGGTCTTCGCTCTTTCATGGTCATAGCCCTTCTTTTTCACTTTCTTCTCCTCTGACATTTTTCTTTTGGGCTGTTTTTCAGCCATTGCTACTGCACCTATTGTATCTCTCTTACGCTAACTGCACACGCTATGCAACCTACTACTCCCCCTCCCCCCTCTGTCTGATTTGCGCATGAGTATGATCGCCCCCTGGATGTGGGGGGGTGTACTTTGTTTTGGTGGCTCGGCCCAAGCCACAGTATTTACCTGCTGACATTCAGAGCCAAGGCTGTGTATTGAAACTTGACTTTTTTTTCAACATGCTGTCAGTGGGGACATCTTGTGGATGGAGAGGAGAAATACTGTGAATTTGACAAATGCATTAGATTAGAAGATCGCTGACTACACCTTTAAGGCCCGTATACACAGCGTTTTCACCAGAAATAAAAAGGTTTTTCCTTTGCATTTTCAAAAATGATCCATGTCAACAAAGGTATGCCAGAACAACTGAAAATGCTGTAATGTGCATGCCAGCCCAGTAGATGGCAATGTAGGTTCAGCGGTGTTACGGCACACAAACACTTTCTGCAAAAGACAAATTTTTCACAAACAACAATTGCGAGTAGATGCTTAAAAATGCAGGAGTTTCTTGTTTGTACAGCAAATCTGTCTGGATAGTTTTGTCGGGATAAGAAACTGAGCAGCTATGAACAGAAAAGTAAACCGGGGATAATTTACTGCTAAACCTTGTGCCCATGCACTCATCCACCTGTGATCTAGGCATAGTTGAAATTCTATTGCCTCTGCATGGTGTGTGTTACTGGAGGATAATTGAAGATGTGAGTGCTCTACTTCGTGACATGGAGGTAGAGATAAGGACTGCTAAATTACCCATCAGTAATCAATAGAAGCATCAGATCAACTCAGTCTGATGATCAATGGATGACACTATGAGAACAATGTTTTTCACTCTGCACTCAGAAGGTGTAGCAGTTTAATTAGTTACCATGTCATGTGGAAACGTTAAGCTGAAAGTTTCCTTCAATGTCAAAGTTAAGCAGCTTATGACAACAGAGTGAGTTCTCATTGATGTCTATAGAGACGGGAGTTTAGAAACAAGCTCATGGCTCCCTCTGATCATTGTCTGATTGTTGTTTGCGCATGTGGACTTGTGAAACTGATAAATCCTCAGAAGGACTGAAGTAAATGTGAATGAAGCACGAGTAGGGCTATGAGTTGAAGCCTGGAGGACTATGACCCCTATATGTACAACCAAACCTATCCGCTTGTGCACAGAAACTGAGAATATGTTTTTACCCAATGGTGGCCCTAATGGAAAGGTCAGAGATTTATCAAGCTTACTCTAATTCATGCTGCAGTGGAAATAAATGACTGTCTGTAATTTTAAGGCAAGCTAGTCAGCATGTTAACCTTTAAAACAAAGTTTTGAGCCAAAACTGAACAATTTTCAAGAGCCATCTTCACCTAAAAAAAACCTTTTAACACAATTATGTAAACAGCTAAGCAACATTTCAGGAGGAATAATTCTTTAAAAAAAAAAAGCATCATTTTAAGGGAAACCTGCAGTTCACATGTGACATGTGGACTTCACTGTCTTGTAAACAAAACTGTTAAAAAAAAGACAAAACATCAGTGATTGACGGCCCCATTTAGCAGACCACTGTCAAAATGAATAGTTCTTGTAAATTACAGTTAGCTCCAGAGCTTTGAGTTGATCTTGTGACAGTAAATACCACCCGAATGACAATACTCACATTATTTCTGATGTATGAACGCGAGCTCAATGTTAAGAGAGAAGAGAGCCAAGAGTCTAATCAGCGAAGCCGTCGGCAGTGAGCGACAGTCTGAACGAGCGCTCTGCTAATGGATGGCTTTTCTGGCTCTACTGAAATGAACAGAACATTATTCACATCAGAGCAGTCTGCACTCACATCAATCAATGCTCATTGTTCTTCACAACAACTCGACAAATGAGGGAAGGCGGTGTCTCATTTCTTAGAAAAAGAGGAGGTTTCACCTTTATATCTGACGAAGAGGAACACAAAGGCATTTACTGACGAAATATCGATGTAAATACACAGCTTATATACAGGCTGAGTTTCCATTAATTTATCTTTTTTCCTAAGTTTGTCAGCAGTTTAACATTACAGAAACTTGTAGTCATCAAATTAAAGTAATTTTTGATTAAGCCACATTTTTAGAATTGTTAAGTCATGGAGTTTAAAGGTATAGTGTGTATTATTAAATGCTAAAATAAAAAAATAAAAAATAACAGACTTGGTAAAAATGGAATAGATTACTTAAAATTATATTGAAATTGGTTTCTAATCTACGGAAGCCCTAAAAGGTCACGTTTTGTCACGTTTTTTTAGCACCGTTTTGTCGTGATAACGACATAATTTCAGTCATTTTCCTGAGATCTCGAGTTATTTATGTCGTTATCTTGGGATAAAGAAGCTTGTTTTCTGGAGATCTCGACTTATTTATGTCGTTATCCCGTGATAACGACTTATTCATGTCGAGATCTCGAGAAAACAAGCTTCGTTATCCCGAGATAACGACATAAATAACTTGAGATCTCGGGAAAACGACTGAAATGAAGTCGTTATCATGAGAAAACGGTGCTAAAAAAACGTGAAAAAAACATGGCCTTTTAAGGCTTCCGTACTAATCAGCCTTAAATAATTAATGTTATGTTTTCATTACCTTAGAATAAGTCATTTATATCTTAATAGGATCGGGTCGTCCCTTATGTGGGCTACCATCTTGCGTCGCCATCTTTTCTACCGTAACTCAGAACGGACAAACTAAACGCTTTCGTGTTTTTTGTTGACGCCTACCGGAAATGCACAGTTGTGAAACAGACGAAGAAAAAGAGAGTGATTACCAAGTAGCTGTGCTAATACAAACAAACATGGAGGACCACACGTACAATTTGCCATCAGTGGAGCGTGAATCATTGTCAAAGAAACGAAAACGGGATGAAGCCAAACGCAATCGGGAAAGGCTACGACAAAAAAAACAGGGTCAACATCGGCGCTGCCTTTCCCAGATGGAAGTCCCTGAAGGATAAGTTTGCAGACAGATGCAGAAGTTGCCTGTTTTTTGCTGGACAGGTAAGACTAAGTGTCGAATTGTTCTCTTATATGGAGCCGAATTTATCTGTTTACTTTCAGGAGAAGTCGTAGTAAGACGCAGAGAATGTATCTGCTATGAGAGGCTTATTTCACGGCCACAAGCAATTTCCTGTGGCAGTAAGACAAAACATAGGCTGATAACTGAGCTATATAACGCTGTTGATGAGACAGAGATAAAGATTTTCACCGTGCTCCTTAATCTTATTGTTTGCTCCTAATTTGTCATTTAGGAGAACATGTACACATTGGTGAGGTGTACATTTTAGGACATCCTCGGTCTCAGGAAAACCTCTGTGTCATTTCTCAGACCAAACGGCATCAGAAAACCCCCCCTCAATAAAACCTCCGTCAGATAATACGGCCTCAGGCTTCAAAATGAAAGTCATCAGACAAAATACTGGAAAAACGGACTCAAATAAAAAACAGCGTCAGGTCGTAACAATATCATAATCATCGTAATATCATAAATGTCAAGTCGTCTTGAGACGGCATTCAGCTAAAAATCAGCCACTAGCAAACTTCCCATTTTCAAAATAAAAGCATTCTTCATTATCTCCTATTAGTTCTTTAACGCTTTTGTAAATTAGGCTCTTGTTTTGGAGCCGACCGGAAGTTTCTTCGATAGCATAATGGCACGCATAACAGAATGCCTGAAATACCGAAATGAAATTTGTATCTGTGCGTTTTATGGCTCAAATGACCACATTTTGGTATTCTACATGGTGACTTTCGCGCCTGAAATAGTCTCTGAATTTTCAAATGTGGCGAAACAACAGAGATATTTGATAGCTTGGTAGCTGGAAGCACTTGTTGACGACACCATGTTGAAAGAACACTTTGTCCTTGGAAGGCCACCGTAGCTCAGGGGTTCTCCATCAGGGAGGGGGGAGCGCCGGAGTGCTGCAATCTCAAACCTCACCTTTAGATGTCGCTAAAAACTACACACTGTACCTTTAAATATACTGTAGTGAATAAAAAATCTGTTTCAATTTAGTCCACTCATCCTTCCATTACCTACACTTTTTCCTTGTGCAATGACAAAGGTTCCCGGAAAATCTAATCAAGTCTGAGTTATTAGCAAAAACATGGAAAACAGCCTAATTTTACAATGCTAACAAATCCCTTTAAAAAAAATCCTGGATCCACATCTGTGTTTGGACATCACCAAAATCAAATCACTTCTTCCTTGTGCCATGACTGACACTTTCTGAAAATGTAAGACTTTTTTAAGTACCCTGTTAAACGACAAAATAAAAGTGCTTTGAGAGCAGAAACCTCTGCAAAGACTCTGCTACCCATGAGCACGCGCGGCGACCGTTGTAATGCTGCGTTCCAGTAACCTCGGAACTGGGAGTGACATCATCTCCGATTTATCAGCGTTCCAGTTGAAGTCGGAAAAAAACATGCCGATCTACCAGGCTATTGTTAGCTGTTGTTAGCACGCCCTGCGTTGTTGTTCACAAATATCACATGAAGAGTGTGATTATCACTATGGCAGCATTTTTGTAAATATAAGTCTAACAATACTATGTATACAGCTGATCTAGAGCGACACACCCCAGTCAGAAGTGCAAATAAATTGATTATTACAGGAGCTAAATAACTGTTCACACTGGGGGCATCCATCTTCCATTGTCAGCTCGGGGGTGGCGAGGTTTCACCGAGTTCCCAGTAGGAAATTCCGACTTCAGGGGACGTTCCAGTTGCAGTTTCCTACTCAGAACTCGGAAATTTCCTACTTCTGACTTCAAGTGGAACGCACCAAAAGATGCGACAATTTTTGGAAAATGTAGTATCGTAGTTTTGTAGCCGGCTATATATCGCTACTTACAGCCCAGTGCTCTAAGACGTGTCAGAATAATATAAGTTTTTTCTAGTTTTAATTGTCTTGTTCCCGAAGTTGAGTATCCAGGCCAGTCCAGCCCTGTCCGACCCGACCACTTAGCTAAGGAATAGCATTTATAGATAACCTATTTTGATGCTATAAAACACATCTTAAAGTGTGTATTTCGATCAAGCATATATCTAAAAGTGACTTTTTTGTAATTATTTAGAAACTCCTCATAGCATCTTTAATCATACTTTTTAATATGCTAGAGGCCAAGGATCAAATTGGGCCGTGAGCCACAGTTTGGTACCCACCATAAGTTCAGTGAAACCCGCTGTAAAATCAAACTGGAGATCCATGCCAAGATCAACCTCTAAACATGGCTGTCACAGCAGCATATACCCCCTTCAGGAGCATTTGAAAGCCCAGGCAGATTTGTGGACATAAATGTATTTCGTCTGTCACGTCACATCCGCGAACATGCCCTCAGGGATTTTTTGGCAATCATACCGAGGAGAATGCCCGGGTTTCCTGGTGGCTCTCCAGCAGCGTGTTATCCCCCTCGGTTTCAAGTGGCCTCACATCTCTGACCCTGTCACTACCGATTGCTAGCGCTCACAATTATGGCTTGTTTTCCTCTGTCATTCCCTTCAGCTGAAGATGCTTATGTAACAGCATACATGGTCATCACCGCCGCGTCTCCTGGAGAGAAATGAATTCTGCCTCATGGGTTCTCGTCTTGCCCTTTCAGACAGCTCGATCTTATCGCTGTCTTCTCGCTTTGAAGCGTGTCCTCGGTCTCTCCTGCCTGTACGGGGGAGCAGCAGGGAGTCCCTTCAAGGTTACTTAACAGTGCAGCTGCAGCTCTGTCCACAAACTAACAAAATAGTTTTTATTTGAAGATTATTCTTAAGGAGGCACTCAGAGACTAACTGGAGCAGCTAGATGTTACCCTTGGGCTTATATACTTGAACTGTTTTGCTATAAAAACAACAAAAAAAAACTTTTGAAGACCACAAATGAAACTCGAACGGCTTCAGAGTTAAGAAACAGAACTGTCATCTGGAGGTTGTATGACTGTGAGATGTGAAAACATCACATAATAGGATTCAACAGGAGGACTAGAGCGGTAGATTCATACAAAGAGATTTATAAGCATGGGATGAACACAGGGTGCAGTGAACTTGACCTTTATAGAAGAACATCAGGGCATTGATTCATTGCACTTGTGACTAGAGCTGGGCAAAAAAACAACGATTAAATAAATTAATTTGAATTATTTCTGCAGAAGATTTAAAAAATTAAAAATAAAGATCTTTTTTCTTGCATTAGTCCAATTGTAAGTAGTTGCAATTTTTGAAAAAAAAATACAATTTTCATCACGATGGTCGGCCTTGTAGGGTTTGCACAAGCACTTTTACAGGCTTGTATTTGTTATTTAAGTAGAATTAAATATTGATCAAAGAGTTTAATACTAATACTGTAAAATACCTCTGCCTTTTAGTGTTTATATGGACAAACCTGCCTACGTTTATACTACATAATCAACCTTTTATGACCCAGACTTTGACTTTAAGAGGGAAACATTTAGAGAACATAAAGGCAAAACTTGATTTGTTTCATTTTTATGTCACTGGGAGTTTTGTTTCGTTTAGGGAGGGAAAAATTGATTAAAATCGTAAATCGAGTGTTGTGGAAAAAAATCAGGGATTTTATTTCTAGGCCAGATTGTCCATCCCTAATTGTGACCTTCAAAGATTTACAACTTCAACTTTAATTTAAAGAAGACATTTGTGCAAACTTAAATGGAAATCCCTGAGAGCCTTCTCAATCTATCATCTTTGAGATAAAGGGATGAACATGAGGCTATCTCACATGTTCATGGAACCCTTGTTCAAGCTTAAATTAGAGTAGACATTTGTCTAACCTTAGACCTAAATTTTAAGTTCTTTAGGGTATTCATAAAATAATTTACAAGGTTCATCTATGAATTTATTTTATTTTATTTAACCTTTATTTAACCAGGTCTGTCCCACTGAGATCAGCAGATCTCTTTTATAAGGGAGACTTGACCAAGAATGGCAGCAAACCACAGTTTTATCAAACTGGCGGACTCATACAGTAGAAGTATACAGTATACTTATACAGAAACAATTTTCAGTATGTCATCAGTTTAAAACAGCCACATTCAGAAAGTCTGTATTCCAAAGTTTTCACTGCAGATTTAAAAACACCCAGAGACACCAAATTTAGCAGCTTAAATTCAGTCTGCATATTACTCCATGCAAAAGGTGCAGAGAATCTAACAGCCTTCTTTCACAATTCAGTTCAGACTGTGGGAACAACAAACTGCATGAGGCTCAATGATCTCTGACATAATGTAATCATCCTTCAAGATTAAAGGGACTGTGAGGAGTTTCTAAGTAATTACAAAAAAGTCTCACTTTTAGATGTATGCCTGATCGAAATACACACTTTGAGATGAGTTTTATAGCATCAAAATAGGTTATCTATAGATGCTATTCCTTAGCTTCGCGGTCGGGTCGGACAGGGCTGGACTGGCCTGGATACTCAACTTCGGGAACAAGGCAATTAAAACTAGAGCAAATTTATGTTATTTTATTATCCATATTATCCTGGGAGCACCTGGCTGGAAGTAACGATATATAGCTACTACGATACTAAGTTTTCCAAAAATTGCTTGTTGTCACACATCAAAAACTACCGCTACGTTACTAGAAAGAGATACATTACCTCATTGCTTTGCATCCTGTAAGTTGTTGATAAAAGAAGTTGTAAAGCAATGCAGAGTTCTGAGGAAGGTCCGAGCTGCATTTATCACAACAAACACACGTTTTGGCTTGAGTCACGTCTTGTGGTGCATTCAAGTTGTAGTCAGAAGTAGGAATTTCCAGGTTCCGAGTAGGAAACTGCAACTGGAACATTCCCCGAAGTCAGAATTTCCTACTGGGAACTCGGTGAAACCTTACCACCCCCGAGCTGACAATCGAAGATGGATGACCCCATTGTGAACAGTTATTTAGCTCCTGTAATAATCAATTTATTTGCACTTCTGACTGGGGTGTGTCGCTCTAGATCAGCTGTATACATAGTATTGTCAGACTCATATTTACAAAAATTCTGCCATAGTGATAATCACATTCTTCATGTGATATTTGTGAACAATAACGCAGAGTGTGCTAACAACAGCTAACAATAGCCTGGTAGATCGGCATGTTTATTCCTGACTTCAACTGGAGCGCCGATAAGTCGGGAGATGATGTCACTCCCAGTTCTGAGGCCACTGGAACGCACCGTTACGACAGTTGCCGCGCGTGCTCATGGGCAGCAGAGTCTTTATTTCGCCGGTAATAGATTCTCCTCACAGTCCCTTTAATGAAGAGGAGAGAAAGTCAGGAATTTTTCTAGAAGGGCTTTTTAAATGAACACATGCCAATGTCCAAGATGACATGTACCTAAAGAAGTAAAAGCACACTTCTGCATAATGAAGAAAATCCCGCCAAGAGTTATCAAACTCAAGAGATGAAATAAGACTCTATGACATTGTCCCTTGACCTGTTCCCGCCAAAATATATTGACTTCATTCTTGAGTCAGATGTAACTTGTCTGTCAAGTAAGATTAAGAACAAAAAAACTCTTTTTTGTGCATGTATAGGGTGAACACTGGGCTTCATGACTGTTACATGCGCCCCCCCTCCCCCTCCCTCTTGCTGATCGGCCTCACTCACTCTGGTCTTCTCTACAGGTGTGGCTGAGCACTAATTAGTAGCTGTGAAGAGGGGGAAGGAAACTGCAGCTCTGGTCTCTCTCTACTCCACACATTCAACTCAGCGGCAGCAGCAGCAGCAGCTGGAAAAGCAGAAGAAGCTGGTTTTGTTTGACCTTATGTAGTTTTCTTTTCTTCTTTTATTTCTGGTGGGTCCAGTGGTCCAGTTATCGGTTTTATTTCCACTGTTTAGGTGTTCAGGGGGTTTTGTTCAGGTAGAAGGGAGGACCCTGTTCCGCCGGCCCTCACATGGGCTGGACAGTGGTGGCTCCCTTTCTTTTGTTCTTTTTAGCTGGCCCACCAGTATTTTGTTAGTTTTGGGGGGTAAGGTATTTGGCTGGGAAATTAGTTGTGGTGTTGTTTTTCTGATTTGGTCACTTAACCTGTTCTTCCTTTAATAAACAAAGTGAGTAAACTTGGTAATTCTTGACTGTTTCAATTATGTTTGGTCTTCTTGATACAAGCTGTTCTGGAGACCGTAACAATGACATTGGTATTTCATCTTCAAATCAAGTTTGTATTTTCACATTCACAATCAAAGAAACAAAGACTTTGATTCTTTCAGAAGCTACGATCCCCAAAATGTGATCAGTTTATCCTTCAGTCAGAGTGGACATCTGTGAAGAGTTTCAGGCCCCATCCACACGAAGACAAAACTCTAAACAGTTTCCTAAATGATTGTCATAAAGATGAAGGCGTCTCAGAAAATGTGTGCGTCCACATGAATGCACTTGACACACATCAAAACGCTATAAAACACATGCCAGCACTATAGGGGCGCTGTAACGATATGACGGAAACAAGCAGAAACAGACGAAAAAACAGTGGGCATGCGCACTTGCGGCAAAAGTTGTAAACAGAGATTGTGATAAAGTGATCATAAAGTGATCATAAAGTGATCATAAAGTGCCGTAATGTGTCCTTGATAATTGTTTGTTCAACTCGGTGGTGATTGAGAAGGAGATTTTGCTGCAACAGGGATAGTAGGGTCACTAGCTTCATTAGCACATATGCTACACAGTACGCCGCCATTGTTGTTGTTATTGCTGCCGCGTGTGGCGCATGCGTGTCAATGACAATATGAAACTATGACGTAAGCGTATCTGAAAAGTTATGGAGAGCCAGTAATCATGGAGCTGCGTATACGGCGTTTCAAAATCTTTCCACTCTGGAACCTGGTTTCAAAAATGATCGTTTACAGACCCCCAAAACGCTGTCTTCGTATGGATGATACGCAGATTCAGCAAAAAATGTATGCGTTTAGACCTCGGTTTGGCTTCGTGTGGATGGGGCCTAAGAAAGCCCCTCTCAAAATACAGGGGTGGATATGAGGCTTCATGACCTTGCTCTTAGACCTTTATCCCCAAAATAGATCAAGTTCATTCTTGAGTAGAAGTGAATATTTATCTAATATAGGAAGGACAATTGCTCAGATGTTACATTGATAATGCACTTAAAATGAGTTCTGACAATAACCTTAACCTTTGACCATCAAAATTTTATGAGTGTAGTCTTAAATCAGTGAGGATTTATGCATAAAAGCATAATGATTTAATTCTTGGGTCAGAGTGAACATTTTTATCAATTGAAAAAAAACCCTGAAAAGGGTCTTTGAAACATCACATTAACAATCTGTGGATGATCATGGGACACAAAGACCTCGACTTCATGTCTGAAAATCTGCCTGTGATACTCAAACTCTTGATTATTACTTTGTAAGTCAGACTGCACATTTTTGTTTAATTTAAGAAAAGTCCCTCGGGGTGCCGGTTAGGCCTGTGTACAAAATATCGTCATGCACACCTTGGGGATACGTGTATCGATTAATCAGTCAAACTTTATTTATATTGCATTTTTCCTACAACATATGTAACTCAAAGTGTAGTTCAAAGTAGAAGCCAAGCTACATCATGAAACACAGTTCCAAATTTAAACCTAGGTCTACCATCTTTGGGGACCTGAATTAAAGTTCTTAAGTCGTAGAGCCATTTAAAACTCATCCTTGATCTTTTTCTTCTTATAATAAAAGCAAAAGTTGCCGGGAATTCTGTTAAAAGCGCAGTCAATTTTCACAATTTATGTGTATCGGGATACGTATCATATCGTGGGGTTGCTGGAAATGCCCAGCCCACCTGGTTTGGTGGAGTGATTAGCAACCACGTATGTCCCACATACACACTTCTGTCTGTCTGGATTCAAATCCCGCCTGTGACCAGTTTGCAGAGTGTCTTCCCCTACTCTCTCACCACCTTTCACAAGCCTATCTACTGTCTCTCTCCTACCAATAAAGGCACAAAATGCCCAAAGAATCCATTTAAAAAAAAAGTCCCTCAAAGCATTCTTGAGATATCACTGCTAAAATGAAACGAAGAACATACAGTCCTACTCATCATTATTGGCACCCATGAAGTTTAAGTACACAATGTGACAGTACAGTTTCTTTACAAACCTGTCTAACTTTGCTCTGCATCACTTTATCAGACTCAAACTTGGCAGAAGTAATGTTCATATATTAAGTTTTGTAAATTATACTTCATTGGCTACTATGATCATGCAGTCATATTTAGAATAGGCAGTTTTAATTACAACCACTTGAAGCCTACGAGGAAAAGAACACCCTACCAACAATTAAGCATGGTGGAGGTTCCATAATGGTTTGGGGCTGCTTTGCTGCATCAGACACTAGAGGCCTTGACCGTATCACAGAAACCATGAAATCAGAGAATTATCAAGAAATTTAAGAGCCAAATGTCCGACCCAGTATAAGAACACTTGGCTTGAGTCGAATATCGTGGGCCCTCCAGAAAGACAAAGACCCAAAGCACACATCCAAAAGCATGCAGGAATGGTTGAAAAGGAAAAATGGCCTGTTTTAAAATGGTCCTGATCTCAATCTGATTGAAAATCTTTGGTGTGGCTGAAATCTGCTATTGGGGAAAAGAAACCTGCAAATATTCAAGAGCTTGAAAAATTTGCACAGGAAGAGTGGGAGAAAATACCAGCTGAGAAGTGCAAGAAGCTTCTAGATGGCTACAAGAAACATTTGGAGGCTGTCATCAGTGCCAAAGGGTGTGCAACAAAATACTGAAGAGGGGTGCCATTATTGCTGCACATGCTTTTTGTCAGTTCCCTCTTTGAAATTACAATATGTAACTTGTAAAAATGATTTTTTTTGTTGAAGTCTTTTGGACCTTCAATTAACAGATCCTGATGACATACATTTGGTACATTTCAATTTATTTCTAAAGATATTGTTAAAGCAATGAAAATAATGAAGGGGTACCAATAATACTGAGCAGGACTGTAGGTGACGTTGTTGTTGAACTTCTGACCCCAGTTCTAGAGTGGACATTTGTCTCAAGTAAAAGGGAAAAGCACGACCATGACCTCTTAACCTGCAGCCTAGTGACTTTACCCTCAAGTCAGGTTGGATTTTTGTGCAAAATATAGAGAAAAAATAAAATAATCTAATTATTCATTCATTTTCTGGAGCCTATCCCAACTGCCATTGGGTGAGAGGCGGGGTACGCCTTGAACCGGTTGCCAGTCGATCGCAGAGACAGACAACCATTCATGCTCACACTCATACCTAAGGACAATTAAGAGTGACCAATTAACCTAATGAGCATGTTTTTGGTCTGTGGAGGAAGCTGGAGTGCCCGTTGGGAACCCACGCATGCACGGGAAGAACATGCAAACTTCCCAGAGAAAGGCCCCTGTCCGACCTAGGAATCGTACCGGTTACCTTCTTGCTATGAGGCACGCGCACTACCTGCTGCGCCACCAGGCCTTCCCTATAGTCTAATGCTGTGTTCACACTGCAAGCGACCCAGCTACCAAAATTGCATTGCCACTGACGTATCGTCGCGTGTCCATAAATACTTCATTTTGGTCACCGTTGCCGTCGGCAGTCGCTCGGTGACGTCACGTCCACTCGAGTTTCACCACGATCATATCATATATCATATGATAGGATGTATAAGTGGTCACTATTCCAGCTGTATCCTTTTCATTCACATATCAAACACAAAACACTGCAGCTGATGCCCTGCAGCAGCATCTGTGAGTTTCCGTCAGTCCATCTAGGCGAAACTAATGTCCTCACTAACTAATGTTTCCCACACGGACATAAATTGTTCCTCTGTAGTCCGGATGAAAAACTGTCTGTCACGGGCACCGCCACACACGCACACACCGCTGATTGGCTGTTGCTGCACAGCCACACACGACATCGTCTGAATAATCAACTTTTTTTACTTTGACATTGCGGGACAAGCTATGTGGTAGTGTGAAAAGCGGCTGTCGCATCGTGGGAGGGTTAGCCCCGCCCCATCGCGGCTGTACATTGACTTTACATGGAGAGTGATCGACGTAGTACAAGTAGTGTGCGGTGTGAACCCAGCATAATAATAACATAAAATACTGTTTATATTTTAATTAGTCTTGAGATATTGCATTCATAAGAATGGCCTTGACAAAAATCTGAAGTACACCAACACTGGCCAATTTTACTCAAAAGACGTAGTATTTAACAAAAAAAAGGTCTTTGTGTTATACAGTTACGTTTTGGGTGATATTTCCGAACATGACTGCAGCAATCTTACAAAAAGTTAAAAATCTCATTTACAGGTCAGTCTTGGAAGAGAAAAAAAAAACATTTTCTGTCAAATACGTGTCATATTGCTTTTCAGTGTGTCTCTCAAATGGACAAACGTGGTGCACATGGCATGACCGTGACTCTGAACCTTATGTGCTCAGATGCACAAGGGGAGCGGGAAATCTATTAACCTTTAAGGCAGCAGGAGAACCACGGAGCTAGCCGGGAGGGAAGTGAACGCATCTGTATTTAAAGGTTAGTGGAGATGTGGAGTAATGAAGCACAGAAATGTACAAGTGGATGAGGAGAGGGGGAGGGGAGGGTCTTCAGGAAACATAAACAAACAAATCACTGTCTTCACTCCAGAGGGACGTGCTGGAAGAGGTTACTGAAGAGTCAGCTGTCTGAATCTTTACATGTGATTTCTGTCTCTTTTGATTGAGAAGCTTTGAATTACATTAATGGCAGCAATGACAAAAAGTTAGCACATAATCACACAGAAGCCTCCGGTGTGATTTTAAGCTCCTCGCCCTGAGAAATAATTTAAGAGGAATGTGAATACAGAGAATATCAATATGCTGCAGTCTTAAAACTAACAGTGATAATATTAAAACCCATAAAAGTCATGATACTAGCACATAAAGATGATTTTATTGGGAAAAAAAATGTCCACTCACATTCTTAGAGGATTTTTCCTTCATTCTTAAATATAATTATTTCTCTAATAACCATTTAGTAGCCTGTAAATGTTCCTCCTCATTAGAAGAATTATTATTATATTATTATGAAACAGGATAGTCCTATTTCAATGAAAGATGGGCAGTGGTGCTACATTACCCAGACAAGCACAAACATTTAATAATTTGGGTATTTTTTATTATTTTGCCTTTAAGAGGAAGACAAGATAAATCTCTAATCAGGGTTTTCCAGAGTCGAACCAATCTGCAAACTCATTTCTGCAAGAGAAACTAAAATTGGACATTTGTTTGATAAGGCCCATAAAATAAATTGCAGAGAAGGTAGAAAGGTCAAAATGTGAGTGTGTTCACATTTAAAGGCCTCCCCTGGTGATTTGAAATGTTGGGGGATGGTTTGGAGAGAATTGGCAAGTCAGGTCTTTAAAACAGATCAGGAAGATTATAATGAAACGTCAACACAGAATATTGATTATTGATACCTGGCACTATTCGCAGAAGCTTTTGCAAAAATCTTCAGCAAACTAAATGGATCTCAACTTTAAAGGTGTTATGAGGAGTTTCTAAGTAATTAGAAAAAAGTCTCCCTTTTAGATATATGCCTGATGGAAATACAGACTTTAAGATGAGTTTCATAGCATCAAAATAGCAGCAAAACAATTAAGAGCAAATTTATATTATTCAGACACGTCTTAGAGCACCGGGCTGTAACTAGCGATATATAGCCGGCTACAAAACTACGATACTAAGTTTTCCAAAAATTGCTTGTTGTCACACATCAAAAACTTCCGCTATGTAACTAGAAAGAGATAAATTACCTCGTTGCTTTGCATCCTGTAAGTTGTTGTAAAAATAAGTTGTAAAGCAATGCAGAGTTCTGAGGAAGGTCCAAGCTGCATTCATTAGCATCACAACAAACACACTCTTTGGCTTCAGTCACGTCTTTTGGTGCGTTCCAGTTGGAGTCAGAAGTAGGAATTTCCGAGTTCCGAGTAGGAAACTGCAACTGGAACAGCCCCCGAAGTTGGAATTGCTAACAACAGCTAACAATAGCTTGGTAGATCAGCATGTTTTTTTCGACTTCAACTGGAACGCCGATAAGTTGGAGATGATGTCACTCCCAGTTCCAGGTTCCCAGTTCTGAGGTTACTGGAGCGCAGCATTATGACAGTCACCGCATGTGCTCATGGGTAGCAGAGTCTTTATGTCGCCGGAAACAGATTCTCCTCATAGCACCTTTAAAGATGTTTTTAAATAATTCAACAGTAATCAAAAACAAAGCAGCTCCATTGGATCAATAACGGTCCACTGAAGGATGTAACAATAACCGCGATATGAAAATTTCATATCGCGGTTATTGTGACTAAAATGATCACGGTTATCATTATTATCGTGGTGTTGTTGCAGTGTGCTCAAAATGTTCAAAAAGTACTTGAACGCAGTCTTGAAATCATTTAACCCCTTTAATATTATAATTTTAACAGTTCTTTTTTCCTTTTCTGTCAATAACTTTGTAAGGAAATGTCCCATAAGTAAATTTGGTTAAACTTTTTCATTAGAAATAAAAGTAAACCATTCTTGTATTTGTCGTTATGTTATAAATGCTAAAACAGTGTGTAATTACAAGAAAAGAAAACAACAGATTTAAACTTTAAACAGGATTCTTGTCATAAACAATTGTAAATGAACATGTTCAAAGTTTTAAGATGGCCAAAGATAAATTTAACCTATTTTAACACTCGCACATTTTTGTTTGCCTGCAAACAATATTTTTTGTTTTACTAACAATAGTTCCCAAAGCAGTTAGCCCCCTTCATGACTCTGCTCTTGTCTCCCCTTTCCATGGCAGATCTCCTCAACATCTCCTTCTTTCATATTTCCAAATTATGATTGGTTAAATCTATAAAACGCTATGACAGAAAAAGACGATCTATTACGACGAAATACCGCAAAACACGGCAAAAGAACGGCGAGCACACACTTGAGATTGATACTAAATGCTGTTATTTACAACGTTTATACATTACTTACACAGAAAATACTGATAAACTGCCTATAGTTCACTAAGGTATGGCTCTCTGAGTCCTCTCTCTGCTTGTTTAATCGAGGAGTTACAGCAGTTTTAATCAAGCACATGCGCGTTACCGTGAGTTATTGACACAGTGTGATGATCAAAGATGGTATAATGGTAATTTTAATAGGACATGGTAATGATTACCAAGGGAAATTTTACTGCGGTTACCAATTTACTGGTAACCGTTACATCCCTACTGTCCATTGAAGGAGTCTTCATGGAGTCTGACTATCAATCTCCCTCAAAACAGGCAGGAAAGGTCAGTTTTTATCTATAGTATGTGCTTTACATGACAATTTTACTATGCAGATGGTCCAGCTGGAGGGCAGCAAGCACCAACACTGTCATCGAGAAAGGCTAATGAGGAGAGAATGTCTTAATCCTCTGCTGATCCCCACCTGAGGTCATATTTAAATATTTAATGAGATGTATCATGGATAGCTCTCCATATCTCCCTCAAAGGCATGCATGTGCCAATTTAAACAGGACTTCTACCCCTCAAACGGCATGTTAATCATTTTAAATGTGAAAAGCTGCTTGGATTACCCTGCTCACAGAGGGGAAAGCGGTCAGAAAATACTGCTCTGGATCTATCATTTTATTTATGCCAAAAAAGGGTTTCAGACTGTTTGAGTGAGGAGCACTTTGCTGAATTGAAACAAAGTCAAAAAAAGGCTTCAGTGAAAATTGGCAGAGCTGTGCTGGGAATCAGACTGAAAAATCAGTCTGAAGGGGAAGCAGTTTGTGTTCCAGACATGATTTTTCTTCACAAGGATATTCTCCACCAACTGATTAATAAGGACTTGAAATGACCTTGAATTTTGTTGATCAGAGGTTTATGGAGACCGTTTCTGTTTGCTTTGAGGGATTTTTTTTTTTTTAGAGTTTTTGATAATGATGGAGAAAATGCAAAGTAAAGTGATATGAGGTGCATCGTGCAGACAGCTTTGGAAATAGTGAAATGTTCACTGAGACTCGAGGATGCACTTATTGATTTTGGAGGCCATAGGACAAAGGCCAAGGTCATGAGCTACATGTGCATTACTTAGTTATCAGTGGGACAGCATGGTGAAGAAGATTCCCTTTATAATTAACACAACCATACACTCTGACCAGAGAATAAAGTCATTCAGTTTTGATGGTCATAGTATGTTTGAGGTCAACATCATTGTGTCTGATGTTTATTCTAACTCACTAAGGGAAAATTACAAGAATCTTTGAGGGATTTGAATTCAACTTTGCGAAAGTGTCCACTCTGAACTCATTGAATTTCAGAGGCCATACTTCAAAAGTCAAAGTCATCAGGCTTTATATTCATTCCTTGGCTGTAAATGTGATATCAACAGATTCTAACTCAAAGAGAAATCTTGTTTGGTCTCAGAGGTTGTAAGTTTTTAGTCATTGTCACTGGGCCTCTAACCTGACATGCCAGATGGACAGTTCCATATTGGAAATATTTCACTAATCCATCTGGGGAGGAGCCCTGCAAAAATGCTTTCAGGGGCAGAACCTTCAAAAACAGAAGCAGCTTGTTATTGGTTGATCGTTTGGCTCATCACACTCATCACAGACCAAACCATATCACGCAGCACTGCTATCACGTAGCTTATGTAGTGGCTAAATGTAGTGGTTAGCGGCTAACCATTAGCCGCTATGGCTAACGGCTTACAATGGTAAACAACAGTTAATGGCCGTTAGCCGTAGTTAGCCACTACAGCTAACGACCGTTAACTGTTGTTTACCCTTGTTGGCTGTTAGCCGTAGCGGCTTAAGGCCATTAGCCGATAGCTTTACTACCTTAAGACGATTGTTTCAAATTAGATTATACCACACAGATGTATCATTTAACCCTTGTATGTGACATGAACCTTGTCAAGGACAATTCCTACGTAGTTAACTTACGACTTATTACTGAGTAACCATGATGACCACAAGCTAACTTACATTAGCCGGCATTATTTGTACAACAGAAAGTGACTTCACTTCCTTTCAAGTCACTTCCTGTTGTCGTTATGCCTGCAGCTTCCGCCTCTCTTCCCTGATTGGGCTGTTAATCATTTAGCCGAGGGAAACCGTTTGACAATGAAGGCTGGCTAAACGGAGATGCATGATTTCAGAATCAGGCAGGTACGGCTACTGGGCCTCATGTTCTCTGCTTTATTGTGATAGTACTGTAGAACCTTCAAACACTGGGAGGGGCTTCTTTCAAATTTGCCCAACTGTCCACTCTGACTCACCTGGGGGTTGGTTTTATTTTTGAGGCCATATAACAAAGGTTAAAGTCATTTAGGCCCCATGTTCATCCCTCAAGTTTGTATCATATCCACAGCATACAACATTATTGGGGGAGGTCTTGAAACTTTGCTCAAATGTTCACTCCAGAATTACTAGTTTTTTTTTGGGTTGCAGGACAAAGGTCAAGGGAAATTTATTTTTATCTTATTTGTCAAGGCAATCTCTAGTTACTGATTGGCAGGATTTCTCGAAACTAAGGGCATATGTCCTCTATGAAGAAAAAAATGAACTGATTTGGAGAAATTTTGGACCTCTTCTTCACTTTATTTATGTGAATTGGATGTCTTTGTAGAGATTTGGAAAATTTCCTGTCATTGTGCAAGTGACGACACTGCCGACTCAAGGATGGATGGATAAATATCAACTCTGACTCAATCAAGTAAAGAATATCTAAATCATGCCATGGGAGGTTTTTTCCTTCAGTCCTCAAAAATATCCACTCTGAGGATGAGCTGGTTTGATTTTTAAGTTTATAGGTCAAAGGTTGAGGTCACTGTGCCTTATTTTAATCCTTGTTGTCAAAGTAATGTCTTAAATGTGTTTTGAGGGATGTTCTCCAAACTTAGCCCAATGTCCATTCTGGCACTGGGAAGAACTGATGTATTTTGGAGGTCATGATTCTTATAACTTGCTTCTGGATTGGATATCAACAGCCTGTTCTGGAGCATTCTTCTAAAACTGGAGCAGCTATCAACTCTAACAAAGGATAAACTATTTGCATATACAGTAAAAGGTCATGGATCAAGGTCAATGGGCCTCATGATAGTCTTTATTTTTAAGGCATAATTTCAAGAATACCTTAAAGGGATTGCCAAAACTTTGCACAAATGTCTGTTCTGACTCAAAGAGGAATTTATCAACTATGGAGTTAGTGTTGTGTTACTCGAGACCAGTCTTGGTCTTGAGACCACATTTTGAAGGTCTTGGTCTTGTCTCGGAATCAAGAGCATTTTTACTCAGTCTTGTCTCGGCCTCGAACTGGCCAGACTCAGGATTTTCTGCCAAGACCGACCGTTTTTCAACTCATGTGTTATTTCCCCCTGTGATGACTACAACCTTCCCGATGTCGTGACTGAGGGACACCCCCCTTAAAGGAGACATATCATGCTGATGCATGATTTAATACTTACATATAATATAATAAATATGAAAACAAGACCTTACACCCCCTTAATTTTCAAAAAATGAGATGTTGTATTTTTTCTGATATCCTAGAACGAGATTTGACGACTCTGAAAATAGGTCATTGCGAGATGTCCGCGAGATTTCAAACGTCGTGACGACACGAGGTACCTTTCATTTTATTGGAGTAATCTGATAAAACACTTCCTCCTCTGTGATGTCCGTTAGCCACAAAACCCTCACCGAGAAACACATCCAGCAGCAGCTGTATAAAGCTCCCTAGCTCACACTCCCTCCTTACCAGCTCTGGCCTGTAGGGGGACTCAATACGCGCTCGCTCCTTTGAGCCTGCCGGAAAATACAGTAGAAGAAGAAGGACAAGCTGGCTCAACCCCCAATAGAACTGACCAATCAGAGCACAAAGGGCTGTGATGTTGTGAGGTAACTTTAGGTCATCCTTGAGACCGAGTGTTTCAACTCGAGCTTCGTAATGGCCTAAAATGAGGATATTGAGAACGCTATTGTGGGGCAATGAAGGAACTAAATAACTTATACTGAGGGCAGAAATGCTTTACAGGCATCCTAGTCTGGCACAGTGAAAAGAAGAAACAAGCATGACATGTCCTCTCTAACTGATTAACCTTGGCTATGTCCAATATGGCATACTAACGTACTGCATACTACATACCGAATGTGTATATACTGTGTACTACATACTATAAGTATGATTAGAATGCCAACCGTTCACACTGCAGTATACTACTAAGTTTCCCATGATGCATTCAAACCTCCGACGACAAAAATCAGAAGCATAGATAAGCTCTGCTTCTCCCGTCTACCCTTTCGGACATGAACATTTGATCAACTATTGACAATGTGTGATGCTGTATAACTATGTTGACGTGACCGAAATAAATAAATAAATGTTGATTCGCCACATTTGAGAGTTCAGAGAGCATTTTAGGCGAGAAAGTCACTACGTAGAATACCAAAATGTGGTCATTTGAGCCATAAAACGCACGGATACAAATTTCATTTTGGCATTTCGGACATTCCGTTATGCGCCCCATTATGCTATCAAAGAAACTTCGGCTCCAAAACAAGAGCCCATTTACAAAAGAGTTAAAGAACTAAAAGGGGATAATTGAAGATGCGTTTATTTTGAAAACGTGAAGTCTGCTAGTGGCTGATTTTTAGCTGAATGGCAGGCGGTTTGGTCGGTCTTAATGCATGGCGCAATGCATTATGGGGCTCGCAATGCATGATGGGGTGTTTGAGTGTGACTAGTATGCCCACCTCGCATACTTAAAAGTTTTTCCGATATAGTATACATCCGGGTATTTCTCGCACACTCAATCTTTTCATACTATCTAATGTGAACACACTACATACTCATTTTGACATCACACTTAGCATGAGTAGTACGTTAGTATGCCATTTCGGACACAGCCCTTGTCATGGTTTTTAAAACTGATTTTGATGGTCTTGGTCTTGTCTTAGTCTCGGCTTGTCTCGGTCTTGGTCTCAGCTCGGTCTCGACTCTCAAAATTCTTGGTCTTGTCTTGGTCTCGGGCAAGTCTTGGTTCTTGGATAGTGTGGTCTTGAGCACAACACTATATGGAGGTCATTGCTCAAATGCTTACATCACTTAGCCTCATGTTCATTTCTTGCTTGTGATTGGTATATCTTCAACATGTTTGAAGATTTTCTTTAAATTTGGCACAAATTTAACTTTTACTAAAGGATAGACCAAACAAATTTTGGAGGTTGGTCAAAATGTGACCTAAATATCTTCTTTAAAACATACATCATTTAAGAAATAAGGTTTTTTTTACCAGCCACACTACCATAAAAGAACAACCAGCCCATTGCTATTGGCCCACCAATGTACTTACAATGTCCACACAGAGACATATGATAGAGGGTCAAGTTTTCAACCCTGTAAAGGTCTTTGAATCATGATGTGCATGACTGTGGTCGATGAAGAAAACCTGCCTAGCCTTGGTAACCTGGAGATGTCCTTACACAAGTCTTAACAAACCAGGAGAAAAATGCAGACACCTATTAAGTCCTCACTACAGCCGCCCCTCAAAGCATCTGCACTTATCATCTCTGTCCCTACTATTCTTGTCTCTTCAACCAAACAACTGCTAAAAGCCTGAAACTAAAATAAAGAGGATCCTGACACCTCAGAACACATCCCTTTACATCCATTTGGCAAACCCATTACCCCGAGTCTGATTATCAAACCTGATAAAAAAAAGAAGATAGACCCAAAATGTAGCAGCATCTCTGTTAGCTTTGATTACACAACAGTGTTATCGTGCCCTCCTGCACCGGCTTTTTGTCCAAGGTGATGTGCTGATGAGCTTCTCCTCCCTAAAGGCACGTTATCTCTGCGGTAGGCCCGAACAGAGGGTGCACAAGGGGAGATAAGCTCATCAACTGCCTGCAAGAGGTCCAGCCTGGAAGCAAGGCCAAGGGCTGGTTTCATAAAGAATGTCCTTTTTCAGGTGCAGGTTTGGGGGTGAAGAATCAACAAGTGCAGGAGAACAGGACAAAAAGGAATACATTTCAGTGCTTATTCGAGATTCTTAATTCAGGGTTCCTACACCATTTTAAAAGTCAAATTTAATGCTTTTTAAGACATTTTCAAGACCTCAAAAATATTATTTAAGACCCAAAAATGTCATGACAATTACTGTGGTAGAAAATACTCTATTTTATTGTATTGCGGGAAATGACGTGCTGTGTTCCCATCTGATCTGTGCCCCAGAACCACAAATGAAGGTTTATTTGTTTAGTTTTAGTAGTTTTGTTCATGCTTTCATCAAACATGACAACGTATTTCTCCTCACTGACGCTGCATGATAGCTCCTTCTTGATGAATGAAGCCATATTTAGCGATGTACGCCATTTTATTTTCCCAACAGGTGAACGACTCGGCAAGCTGGGAATCGAGGAACAAAGCAGCAAAGACCCCACTTATGTCTTCATTTGATTTAAATGAACAGTGCACCACAACAGTATGTACCCACAGCACCTCTGCCTTTCGGGTCTCTGGTGGTGAAATGAAGCTTGTCATCGACTGAGAGGTGGCGTCTGACCTGATGTTAGGTTGTGCTGGAAGCAACACAGGAATTTGAACTTACAGGTAAATCTCTTTGAGACGAGCCTAAGTTAAATTGTTTTTTTCCCTTTACACTTGTCTGACTTTATTTAAAATTATCTTAGAAAAAGGTTTAGGAAATAAATTTAAGTACACCTTAACAATGATTTGATTGAATTTGAAATACCGAGAGAATTTAATTTTCCTTAACTAAAATTAATTTTCTTTATAGAGAATTTAATTTTCCTTAAATTATTTTCTTTAATTCTTTAAATGAATTTAGATTTTTGAACTAGCCCTATTCTAAAGGTGATACTTATCATATTTCTTTCTGTTTTCCTAAAATAAAAGGGATTGATCATTTCAGTTATTCTTTAATAATTGTAAATTTAAGTTAAATAAATTAATGTAACTCTACTAGTTGTTACATTTAGTTCAATTAGTTTTTGTTGGTTCTTCTGATGGATGACTTGGCCAGCTGCTGGCAAAGGGATACATAACTCTGATGTCCCAACATACTAAAGTTCTAAGCACAATAAATCAAGCAAATGCTGTAAAGAACCTCACTGTAGTATCTTGTTAAGCCAATGCTATTTTTTAAGTAATTTGACCTCAAAGTGGATTAATTAAGAGGCTTTCAGTGGCACAATGTACTGCTATGTATCGGCTAGCGTCCGTCCTCAGAGCTCATATGTTCCAAACATAATCACTAGTGCCATAGGCCTTGAACAACTGCCCTTTAAAATAACTGAACTAAATCTTGAAAAGAGGCCAGGGGTTGCATCCCTACATCTACCTCTGACTCCATCTACAAAAGTTCTCCCTCTGTCTACTCCAGTTCATGACTGTACCCACAACTAACGGCATGTTTTTGTCTCCCGAGTCAAAATTGTTAATTTTAAGTTAAGTTAGTTATTGTAGGTTGTTCTGATGGATGACCTAACCAGCTGATGGTGAAGGGATACATAACTCTGATGTCCAAACATAAGTTCTAAACAGAGTAATTCAAGGGAATGTTAAACACCAGAAAGAATTTTAGAGTCTTGTCCAGCCAATGTTATTTTTTGGTAATTTGACCTAAAAGTGGATTACATAGGAGGCTTTGGCTCCATCCCAATTGTACCCCTTAGCCCTTGGTTTTGCTTGTTCACATCTAGCGAAGGGGTGTTCCTATTCTCCGTAAGAGTAAGACGAAGAGCTACACAGCTCTTGAAACAAACACAGAATGGGACTTCATCTGAGAATTTTCCCATAATACACTGCTCCCGCTGAAACAAAGGCAAAGCAGAGACCGAAGGAAGTGCTTAATCAAGTAAATGTAAATCATGTTTTGAATTGTCGGTCGTATTTTAAAACTTCTTGTTAAATTTAGCTTGCTTTCACAGATGTAGCTACAGCCATTGTCCCATCAGCCTACGCCACATCCTGGGTGATGATGCAGCGGGTAAACAAGTGATGTCTCATGTCTTAGGTGCATGTTTTCACCTCAAAACAAAGGGCCAAGGGGAAGGGGTTGACAAAGGGGTAGGATGAAGGGGAGGGATTAGGCGTACAATTGGGATTCACCCTTTCAGTGGCACCATATACTGCTATGTATTGGCTAGCATCTGCCCTTGGTCATCCCCCCTCAGGCACAAAGCTCACAAGTTCCAATCATGAAAACATAGGCCTTGAGCAACTGCATTTAAAAAATCCAAACTAACTCTCTAATTCAGGTATGTCCAAAGTCAGGCCCGGGGGGCCAAATGCGGCCCGTGTTTAAAGTTTCACCGACCCACAGTCTCTGTTATAAAATCAATTGCATGTGGCCCTCTTGCACCGTTGACTGTTGTATAAAATACTCTTGTACAGAAAACCTATTTTACATTTCACCAGAAGATGGCAGTAGCGCTGTGGCCACATCCTTGTGGTACTTGACACCTGACCTTTTGTCATCATTTCAGCCCATCCCATTTCAAACATGGCGACTGTAGCTAAAAAAAGAAAAGTTGACAGTGAATGCCGCCGATTCCAGAACAAGTGGAAATTGGAGTATTTTTTTTGCCGTAATATGAAACAACTGTGTCTGCCTAATTTGTCACGAGACTGTAGCTGTTTTCAAGGAATTTAATGTCAAGCGGCACTAACAGACAAAACATGCTAACTACTACAAGCTAACTGGGGCCAAACGCGGCGTAAAAATTGAAACAACTGGAAGTTTTTTTAACGGCACATAAGCACTTTCTCACAAGACCCTGTGAGTCAAATGAAAATGCCACAAGGGCGAGCTACGAGGTGGCAATGCTGATTGCCAAGCACTGCAAACCTTTCACTGAGAGTGAGTTTTTAAAGACTGTGCTGAGAATAGTTGAGAAAATTTGTCCTGAGAAGAAGCAAGATTTTGCTTTGTGTTACTGCCTGGCTCGTAGTACTGTGGTACAGAAAATTGAAGACATTTGATTAGATATTAAGAGACAATTAGAGTCAAAAGCTGAATGGTCGGCCCCCGCACATTTTCACCTTACCAAATCTGGCCTAAAGTTTGGACACCTCTGCTCTAATTGAAGCGAAGGGCCGCAAGCTGCCTCCACGCAACAAGTTGCCCACCCCTGATTTTATGTTCTGTCTTTAACTCTGCTAAAGTTTCCTATGACTAAATATTTACAATTCATTTTGGAGGCAGAAGGTGAAAGCTACCTGGACCTTAAATTATATCACAAAACATGCACCTGTGCGAGGAATGAAAGTAAAATGACTCCTTTCACTCGATAACAAAAACCACTCCAGCCCATCTTGACCCACCACTTCACTCTCATTGTGTGGTAATTGTTTGCCTCACAGAAGCACACAACCACCACGCTGAAGCTCTACTCTTTCCTTTTTATAAATGTATTGAAGACATGGCTCAAAGAAAGCGGAGTCCCTTGCTGAGCGACACAAAGGTTGAGTGTTTACGCCATTGAGAGGGTGGATAAGGGGCCGTTTACATGATGCCGAAAACGGTCAATTCCGCAAACATTTTGTTGCGTTTTGGCCTTCCGTTTAGATGAGACCACGTTGCGTTTCCACCTAAAACGCAAACTTTTGAAAACGCTCCCCAGAGCGGAAAGATTTGAATCCGCTCCTCCATCCAGCCTCGTGTAACGCTGACGTCACCGCATGCGCAGTACTCTTTCACATGGAGGCTGCGCACGCACACCAGGAACAACAGCAGCTTCCTCCGTCCGCCGAGTAACGTGTGAGTGTCTTACTGTGCTCGGTTTATTATCCAGAAAAAACTATCCAGACAGATTTGCCGTCCAAACTGATTTGTTGTCCAAAAAAGAAACTCCTGCTTCTCTGTGCGTCTGTTCACCATTGTTGTTTGTGAAAGGTTTTCTTCTTCGTTCGTGTGTTGTAGCAGCACTGCATCTCTGCAGACCTACACCGCCATCCACTGAACCGGCATGCACACTACAGCGGATTTACAGGGGATTAACTCGTCTCAGAGCATTGTCATCTAAACGCAGAAAAATTCGAAAACGCAAAGGAAGAATCTTTGCGTCTTCATGTCAGGAGTTTCCATGTAAACGGCCCCTAAGTCTCCTTTAAGAGGGTGGATAAGTCTCCTTTAAATGACACAAGTCAGACAGTTAAAGGTGAAAAATTGGAAAACAGAGTCTCTGTCAATCAACCACTAGAAGCCTGCAACTTTAGGGAGGGCTTAGGTGTGTGTCCACGTGTGTCCATCACAGCGGGTTGCTACTCTCGGTACAACAGGAGTTACATAACAGTACACCTCTCGTCTCTTATGTAACCTCGGCGGAGTATCTCAGCCTTGCCTCTCTTTTTAATAACCACCCACCTGATGGAGCGCTTGAAACTCTCCTCTTACAACCTTGAAGAGCTAACAGAAACTTTGAAGCAAAGGAAATGAGCGGGTCCTTCAAAGGGAGCTTTCTCATGGATGTGTTTTGTGTGAGGGTTGTGGAAAGGACAGGGGAGCGTAGCTGAAACTCTGCAGCATCATTAGTTATGGTGTCTTTTTTATGTACCTCAGGTTTGAGCTCATCATGGATTATGTGTTCTTGTCTCATCTGTCCTCCTCCCTGGAAATTTGTTTCCTGGATTACATTGTTCCTGTGAAGTAATGAGGAAGTTAATGTCATGTCGCTCTTCACCGCCTCAGTCAGGCTCTATCTGTTGTGGGTTTAACGAAACAAGATGTTGACATTATGTAATGTTTCTAACCTGTAGAGAGCCAAACAGGTTATTTTAAGGCATCCTCCCCTTTATACAGTTGGCCATTTCAGGTTAAACCTAACTAATTTTGAATGGCCATCTTCAAGTTTGCCGGGTTGAAAGCATTACAGCTCCATCCATTATTGCAGACACACAGTGATCTATAATTTTCTATGCTCCAGGGTGCCCATACATTCACAAAAAGGGTGAAGCTTCCTGGGATCTGGCGTTATGGTGGGGTTTGATCTGGTATTCATGCTATGCTTAGGGCTGGGACGATTCACTTTTCTCCTGATGCGATTTTTTAGGTGCCGATTCGATTTAAATTGCGATTCTATGATATTGCCGATTTTTGCAATCTTTAGTTAGCTTTTTTAAAACCAGCGAGAAAGATGAAAGATAATGCCTCTGGACTGTATCAGGAAAAATACACATCACATGTGAGTCTGTTTTTAGGACTTATTCAGCAATATATATTAACCAGCTGTTTAATACTCTCTCTTCAAAAGCCTGGATTGCATTTAAAAGTGGATTATGAACCCTTTAGGCACCAGAGTTTTTTCAAGAAAATATTCAATTTTGCTATCAAGATTTAAAAAGGCAAAGTGGTTAGTTTTCCCAGCCATCATCAACACTGTAATTAACGGGCCGAGCATGAACGCCTCTGCTGCCTTCACTGTGCTTTTTACCCCCGGCTTCTCCCTCGTCTGACCAGAACTCCGCGGTCTTTCTCATTCCCGCTAACACCGTCAATTTTCGCAGTGTTTTGAGCTTCCCTGCATCCCAGACCATGTCCCCACTTCGGCAGTCGCCGGCCCCAGAGAGGCAAAGCATCGGCCTCGGTATATGCTGCTCGGGGACTGTAATGGCGTGCGGACCCGCTCCCGCTGCACGCACACACGCTGCCAGTTTCGTCCTCACTGGACGACTGACCGTCATCCTCAGAGAGTAAATATTTCTCAGATTCAGAGTTAGCCAGTACTTGACAAAGTACTCTCAGCATCGTGAGTAATCGTACTCAGTCTCTCTCACTCTGTGTGTGTCTCTCTCTCTCTTTTCCTCTCTCTCTGCTCCGCTCTACAGCCACACTCGCGTCCCTCGGTCCGGTGTGTGTGTTTCAAAATAAGTATACGCCAAAACTTTGAATAGAAACCTGTCACCTGTCCACTATCTGCTGGTGAAAAATAGTAACACTATTCAGCACTATTTTAACAGCTATGGCCTGTTTTATTCAGCAATGTCGCTTGCCGCAATTTCGCGACTTTAGCGCCTCTCGAGTGTGTGTGTGTGTGTGTGTAGGGGGGGTATCAATTTTTGAACAAAAAAATTGAATTAACAATCGGCAGACAAAAAATCGCGATACTTAAGTGAATCGATTTTTTCTCCCACTCCTAGCTATGCTTACCTTTTAATTTGAGATTTCTCTGGACTCTCTTGATCATGTTATGGACTGTAGATGGTGAAATCCCAAAATTCATTGCGATTGTATGTTGAGGAACATTGTTCTTAAGCTGCATGATTTTTGTACTCAAAACTCAAAGTTTATTTTGTTTCAGGAAACTGTCGCACTTTCATATTGATAGAACATTAATGGCTATGTTCTATTGCGCTTTTATTGAGTCAGTGTTGTCTTTTTCCTTCGTGTCCTGGTTCAAGCATACGTCTTTAAAGGACAAAAATTCCTTTGGTCTCGTAGTGAAGTGGGCAAGTCGTCTCATTGGGGAGCCTCAGATCTATCCAGCATCCCTGTATATTAACCAGTTACAGAGGATTGCAAACTCTGCTTTAAATGATGACTCCCTGCCTCTTCACAGTGAATTTCAGCTTCTCCCCTCTGGGTGGCGGTATATTGTTCCAAAGTGCAGAATGAAGCGGTACAAAAAGAGTTTTGTCCCTGCTGCTATTGCTGAGCTGAATAAATTGTAGCCTATTTGCACACAAGTATTTATCTGTTCATGCACTTGCACTTTGTTTTACTTACGCTTTTATTTATTCTTTTAGATTTTTTATTCTTTTAACTTTGATCTTAATGGAGGTTGCCTCTGCAACCAACCCCCCACCCCCCCCACATACTTTTTATGTCGTTTATGCCCAGGTCTGCTGTGATGATAAAACCTAGAGCACTTTAATGATACTGAATGTTTTATGTTCAATGTTTAATTTTTAAAATTTGTTCTTATCTTGTCCTTGGCGTTTTATGTTTGTGTGGTGTTAATCTCACGGAGTGCAAAGCAAATCTACCTACGGGTACAAATAAAGTAACCTAAACCTGAACCTGAACTTTGCCTCATCCTTGCTTGTGAACGACGGAGACTTTCAGGGATGTTCCTTTTATAAACGCCACGACACTCACTTGTTCCCAGTTAACCTGTCCCCCTGTTGAATGTTCAGAACAGCGGTTTTTTGAACATTTCTTAAATTTCCAACTTCTTTGTTGCCCTGCCCTGGCTGTTTTAAGGTGCTGACACACCGGATGCTTCTTGTACTACCTTGGCGTTCTCTCTCCATGCAAAGTCAATGTACAGCTGCGATGGGGCGGGGCTAACCCTCCTGCGATGCGTTTGCTGCGTACAAGATGATGACTTTATTCGTCGTGCAATGTCAAAGTTAAAAAAAGTGGATCTTTTCAGGCGATGCCGTGTGTGGCTGTGCAGCAACAGCCAATCAGCGGTGTGTGCATGTGTGACGGTACCTGTGACAGACAATATTTCATCTGGACTACAGGGTAACAATCCATGTCCGTGTGGGAAACATTAGTCAGTGAGGACATTAGTTCCGCCAAGACTGACAGCAGAGAACTCACAGATGATGCTGCTGCAGGGCCATCAGCTGCAGTGTTTGTGTTTGATAAGTGACGGAAAAGAATACAGTTGGAATAATGTCCGCTTATACATCCCATTATACGATATATGATATGATCCCGGTGAAACTCGCGCGGACGTTACGTCACCGAGCGACGGCTGACGGCAACGCAGAGTCGCCTGCGGTGTGAACGCAGCATAAGAATGAGTTGCAGGCAGTAAATTGAAACAGAGTGAATATATGATAATAAACAGTAAAGTTTATCTGTTTGACCATTACATACCTTGTCTTGTCTTTGTAGTGTATTCAGTTGGATATAGGTTGGAAAAGATTTGCAAATCTTTGATTCTGTTTTAATTTCTCTTATATTACATCCCAACTTTATTGGCATTGTGGTTGGTGTGCATGCATGTTAACCCTCCTGTTGTTACGGGTCAAATTTACCCGTTTTAAAGTTTGAAGATCTAGGAAAAATAGTTTAAAATATTTTTTTAGTATGAAACTTCTTTTGCTTGCCTTAATTGGTGTAATCCCATAGATACTGTCCGGGTCAATTTGACCCAGCAGTCAAAGTTGAGGTCAAAGGGTGTCAGAAATGTCAGACCCCAATGTCACTGTGCTGTGTAGATGTACAGACAGACACATACACACCTTGTTCATATTGCTATTGCTTATTATTTTATATCTTGGTCTTTCAGAAGTAATAAAGTGGTGAAACAACAAAAAGAAAGTTTGAACATGTATTTTTTCAATGAAAAACGAGTGAATTATTCTAATTAAACCATTACCTGTGAGAAGTAAGGAACACCATTGCACTAAACATTGATAAAATAGTTAGTAATGGAGTTAGTAATGAGCTACTAACAATGCCTGAGAGGATTATTTTGGTTTTGGACATCTTTTGGATAAATAAACATGCACTGGGTCAATTTGACCCTGGAACATCATTGCTGTTCCTGACAAATGAACATAACAGGAGGGTTAAAATATAATAAATATTGTTCATTGATTGCTATACCACTTGGGTTTAGCCTCCTGCACCCAAATATTCTGGAAACATCCTTTTATTTGTAGTGCTATAATTGAAAATACTCCCATTTAACTCATCACACAATCCTGATCATTGCTATTTAGCCCATTAAAAACATTTTGGACTCCAGTTCTTACGTCAGATATCAACAAAGACAGAGAGAACAATCAAGTACATTTTTTTGACTTGTGTAACAATTTTACACAACTCACTTAAACATGCCTCGCCTCACTCTCCAGAGGCTCACAACCTGCATTAATCGAGTTGTTTGACACGAATACACCTCATCCTGGCTAAATCCACATCCTGCGCTGAGAGAGATTAACGCTGCTGTCTTCAGTCTAAATCATGTTTAATTATAGCCCTGTGAGAAGTGGGGAGAGCCTCTCCAGGTTCGGCCAGGTATCCATCCAACCCCTGGTAACCATGATAACGGCTCAATCAAACAAGGCTG
Organism: Scarus forsteni; assembly: GCA_036419115.1. Lineage (NCBI taxonomy): Eukaryota > Metazoa > Chordata > Actinopteri > Labriformes > Labridae > Scarus > Scarus forsteni. The sequence continues at coordinate 7,626,191 of JAZDUH010000341.1, forward strand.
AACTGCGCTCGTCTGCAAAGGGAGTAATCTCTGTTGGGAAGAGGGTTGATTAGATTTGATGCTTTCCATCTCATGAAAACAGATATAAAGTTCACTTATGCAACAGACTATCGAAGAAGAAGCCTGTAATGTCTGCACATGCACCTTTGAGACTCTCTAGAAATTATATATGTTACACAATATTCAAATGTTGATCTTGTTTTCTCCAGAGTCATATTTACACACAGCCGAGGGTTATTGAGACGAACGGGTTATTTGAAAATTGAATCATCACCCTGGAGAAGCAAAGAAATAAAAAATCAAATGTCATGAATTATAAAGGGACATGCATCGGTCTCTTCCCCTGGTGAGAGAGGGAGCACCGTCACAGAGGTATTGATCAGTTAATCTGAAAGAGAATACATTAGACGCAGAGCACACTCTCACGTCTGGGTGTTGTCGAGACTAATATCCTCTTTCCTGTTTTAATTATCAAGCATCAGGCGGGCAATCTGGTAAAAAGTGCTTTAAATCTTCATGTCCTTTTCTTTGCCATCAGAGATTTAGGGTTAGGTAAAGGTGGTGCCACATGGTCCAAGGTGCCTGAAAGATGCCATCATACCTAACACTTTTGATCTGGACCAGTTTCCTGGAGCCGTAAGAGATAATCACAATTGTGACTGAGGTTAGCGAAGGCAGAGCGGAGGTCACCTGTTTCTGGCGTTGATCAATCAACTAATCAGTCAATAAAAATATTTATTTGGAAAGCGCCAACTCATAAGTGTTAAGACAAAAGAGCAGGCTGGAGCCATACTCATCATTTTACAGATTCATATACATACTAGGGCTGTCACTTTATATCCGATAATCGAATAACTGATCGAATATGGGGATAAATATCTGTAACCAAATTGTACAAAATATTTGAATGTAAAATATTGAGTGTGGCGGCACATCCGTCCAACAGAGGGCGCTCTGAGCACAGCTTGACTGTCAGTCACATCAGCTGCTCACTTGACCTCAATAAACAAAGAGTAAAGAGTTTCCACTCTGAGTGGACATTAACAGCTCCGAATCATCCGAGGAGAGCTGTGTGGAAGTAGTTTTGGTTCTACACCGTTGATGGCAAACTAAAAATCAAAGAACAGGCTGTGTGTTCTGTGAAATACAGTTTACTCACTCGTTCTCCACTTATTTGAAGGCTCAGGCGTCGGCTTCTCATCCAAGCTATACAGCCAAGTGCTGGCGTGGCAAATCAAGAGAGTTTAATCCTGTGGGGTGCATGTTCCATTAACCAGTGAATGTACTCAAAGTAGGGCTATCTGAAGAATATTGAGTCTTTCACAGGCATTTGATCAATAAAGGCACAAATTCAAAAGTTTAATCCACCTACAACCCTCCTATCAATCATTGCTTTTGGAAAAGCAGCCAAATACATACAGCAATGCTAATTTCGGTTACCTATATATATGCATATATATACACTATTTACAGATACTAAATATATTCTTCAATTCTGCAAGGTAATAAATGTTTGGATTTGTATGTTTAAGCTTTTGAGCATGAAGTGTCATCAAGAAGTAATTCAAAGAAGCAGACTCTCATGTTCCATTAACCAGTGAATGGACTCAAAGTAGGGCTATCTGAAGAATATTGGAGCTCAAAAACATTTGAAGAGCACAAATTTAAAACATCTAGCCACCTAAAACATCTAAAATCAGCTTCAGCTTTTTTCATACAGCAATGCTAATTTCGGTTAGCATGTATATGGGATTTCCCATTATGTGTTAGCATCAAGCTAACACAGGCATTTTTTAATTTTGAAGATGTGGATGCAGCTTGTAAGTAGGCTTAATAGGGCTCTGTTTTAGACTTGATCACACTATTTACAGATACTAAATATATTTTTCAACTCTGCAAGGTAATAAATGTTTGGATTTGTATGTTTAAGCTTTTGAGCATGAAGTGTCATCAAGAAGTAATTCAAAGATGCAGACTCTCATGTTCCATTAACCAGTGAATGGACTTAAAGTAGGGCTATCTGAAGAATACTAGAGCTCAAATACATTTAAAGAGCACAAATTCAAAACATCTAACCACCTACAACCCTCCTATCAATCAGCTTTTGGAGGCCAGTCCAGCCCTGTCCGACTGACCGCAACGCTAACAAATAGCATTTATAGATAACCTATTTTGATGGTATAAAACTCATCTTAAAGTGTGTATTTTGATCAGCTTGCTATTAAAATTAATATGGCTCTGTTTTAGACTTGATAGCATCTTTAAATTAAGGATCATTAAGGTACTGTTCTTCAAAGACCAGAAAAATGAAAAGGTATTTCTCACATCCTTTTCCCAAGTGGATAAGTGTTGTTTAGCTGTCTTTGCCTGTTGCCTCCAAATGATTTGAACCACCCCTTACACTTGGTAAAATGCCAAATACAATAAATTCAGCCAAGCCTGACTGATATATTCCTGCAGCATTGCATTAATCAGACAGATATGACTGCAGACGGCCTCACTGATTATGCTGATTACAGAGTCAGAAGGTCAGAGTTGCTTCCCCGAATGCAAGAACAATATAAAGAAAAATTTACTCAGAACAGAGAAACAAGATGATTAAAAGGGAAACAAAGCTGGCAATATAATGCATATGCCCCACACAAAAATCAAAGGTTAATTATCTACAAATTAAAAAGATTTTGAATCAAAGACAATTGCTCTCAAAAACAAAATCATAAAAACATCGTCTAGACATTCAATTCTGCAAGGTAATAAATGTTTGGATTTGTATGTTTGCTTTTTGAGCATGAAGTGTCATCAAGAAGTAATTCAAAGAAGTGAGACCGATCAACGCTAACAAATAGCATGTTATAGATAACCTATTTTGAATGGTATAAAACCCATCTTAAAGTAGTGGCTGATCAGAAGCATATTGGAGCCTAAAAAGTAAAGACATTTGAAGAGCACAATTGTAAAACATCTAGCCTTAGAAACCTTCCCCATAGCATCAGCTTTTGGAGGCAATTATACCTCATACATCAATGCTAATTTACTGTTCTTCAAAGACCAGAAAAATGAAAAAAGGTGGTCACATCCTTTCTAAGTGGATAAGGTTGTTTAAGACATGGATGCAGCTTGTAAGTAGGCTTACTAGGTTTCTGTTGTTTATTTGTTCAACATGGAAAATTTAATAAAAAGAACATTGAAAGAAAGATGTCAATCTGGAACACTTCTGGCAGCACGTGAAGCTCGAAACAAAAATGCATACCAACTCTGCAAGGTATGAGACTTCCATTAACCAGTGAATGGACTTAAAGTAGAACTATCACAGAAGAATACTAGAGCTCAAATACATTTAAAAGAGCACAAATTCAAAACATCTAACTACCTACAACCTCCTATAGTGAATGTGAATTTAAAGTAGGGCTATCTGAAGAATACTAGAGCTCAAATACATTTAAATGATCAACTTTAAGGAAACTCTAAAAGGACCAAGAACATTCCTCTCTGACTCTGTGCCTCATGACTGTAAATCACCTAAAACATGTGTTGCCATTAAATCTGTTTCGCCCCCTCCGAACTACCCCAAACAGACATCGGTGTGGATGTTTACTCTTCTTCCTAAACAGCGATTGGCTGAGACCAAATAGTATGTTCGAAGAGAGTCCGTTTTTGAGGTCATAAATAACAATTCGGTGACACCTAAGTTGACCTTTGACCTCCCTGGACACGCAGACCCCTCACCGACTCCAGATGTGGTCTCTGTCTAGCACAGAAAACCACAAAACTTTCAAACTGTTTAAATGAAATAATGGACATGTGTAACAATGTAATATTTTGTCCTGTCATGAAAAATGCTTTCTAATGATGTGACTTGTGTGTTTTTAGTCCTAAAGATCCCCAAGTTAGGAGAAAGTTGGGTTATTACTCTGTTATTACTCTGTTTTATTTAAGAATACTTATAATAGGATTGCTACACCTTGAGTTTGGTTGCATACTATTCTTAAGGGCATGTTGACTGATATATCTTAAGTTAACCACCTCTATTGTGTTTAACTGACTGTTTAATAGGATTTGAATTGTTTAATTCTTTCTTATTCTTTAGATATACAGTATTTGGTATCAAATTGATCCCCATGAGATTTCCTATCCAGTTGGAGTGCTTATATTGGATGTTTAATCAAAATACAACTTAATATTGGCCAAATATTAGTTGATAAAGTGTTGTTAACTCATCCAAAGGCCCTCCTCCTCTGAGATCCTCATCAGGAGACAAAACAGAGAAACATGCGGTCTCTCTTCTCCTCTTCCTCTCTGCTCCCCTCTTCTCTTGTCCGTCTCCTTCTTCCTCCTCGTCTTCGTCACCACTTTTGATTTTTGGCTCACATAATTTTCCTAGACTCTTTTGTCTAAGTTTTGTGACATGCCCGCCGATTCTTTCTTTATAAGCCAGTAAGACTTCAAAGATTTGCTTCATAGTAAATGGACTTTCGTTATTAATTTCAGAATAGAATTTGTTTGGCCAATGAATTCTTGATTTTTGGAATTAGTTACAAATCCACTTTTTATACAATCGAGACACCAACGCCCAAGCTCCAGTTGACAGAATCTGCCAGTCCAATCTAAGACTTCTCTCCCGGGAAACCTGTGACCACATCCGACATCCTCTCTGGGTCCTTCGCACTGGATAGAGTGTGGACTTCAGCCCTCTGGACGACTACCAGAACCAGGACAGTTCTTCTCTCCAGTAGCTCCAGGACCAGATGAGGCCCGATTCGTAGAGGCAGTTCTATCTTCTTTCAGATGGGCTTGGCGTGTCTTGGTTCAATTCTCTAATAATTTCCCTTTGATTTGACCTTTTACAAGTAGGTTAATTCGGAAATTAATCCTCTATAACCACTCCATATGCTTAAATGTTCCTTGAGGGTTCATATCTTCTTTCCTGATTGATAGCATCATTGATTTAGTACATCTCTGACATTTGTTCCTTCTTAAGTGTTTATTTTATTTTGTCTTATATATTCATTTTAATAAATCACCCTTATATATTTAAAGTTCTGTCTGTTGGTATTCTATTTGGAAGATTGACATCACTGCATGAGAGTTCTGTCTTTAGATTTGAGATTGATTAAACAACTGAAGTTTGACTTAATTGATTAAACTGATAAGTTTGACTTAATTGATTTATCTAATTTTAATGAAATAAATTAGTAAATCAGCTAATTAAGTTAATTTTGCCTTTTTTTTGTATAAAAAGGATGGTGCCCCCTTTAATTAATGAGAGCAAACCTGGTTATTAAATGAATATTAATTACTTTAATTAATATCCAGTAATATCCAGAAAATAATCACTACAATCTAAATATCTCCCGAAGCACTGTTTGGATCAGGAAATTCTGTGGGAAGATTTATATTCAAAAACTGTTCTATAACAGCGTTAAGCTCTTATGGAGAGCAGCAGGTGTCAGAAAACACCATCATATGATCAAGCCTGGTTTAAACACAGAAATAAAGGTCTACTTTTTATTTGACTTCTTTCCTGTCTCTCTATTCATGACTGCTTTATTTGTGTTCTCATTTCTGGCTGTTTTGAATTTTATTGTTATTAATTCCATTTCTGTCCCGATTTACTCCAGACTTCTTCTTTAATGCAATAAGTAGACTCTGCATTTTCTCACAGACTTTTCTACTTGTTCTACATCAAGAAAGAATTTTTTTTTTTGGAGTGATCTGAACTTCATGATCTTAGTTCTTAGTTTTATAGAATTCTATTTAATTTGCTTTCACAATAAACTGACCTTTAGAGAAGTTACCACTCTTAACCACTGCTTTTAGAGTGTGGTTCTTTTATAACTCAGAACTAAAATTCTTTAGTCCTAAATTTTAAAATGTACCATCTTGTAATCACTGATAGAGTCTATAGTCTTTCACATTTGTACTCTCTTATCTCATTCAGATTTTGGTAAGTATCTGTTAACTTCTATAAGAGGCCATGTAAAAAAATCAATATATTCATATGGGCTTGTATGTATTGTTATGTATATATATATATATATCTATATGATTATATATATCTTTATATATGTATATGTATATATATTTATGTATATATGTATTATTATATATATATATATATATATATATATCTCTGATATATATTGGTTATATATATATATATGTATTTATACTTGTTTTCTGTCTGTTGGTATTATATATATTATATATCACACACTATATATATATAACACTATTTACACAATAATACTATACACAACTTTAAATCTCTGGATTTACAAAGTCATGTGCAGGCCATACTTAGTGGGGACTCTGGTGGGGACTAAATTTAAATATGATTTGCATAATTTACACTAATTCCAATGAGACTTCTGGGGACCCTGCTTAAATCACAAAGTTATTCTTTATGTAATGTATCCCTTGGTTACTGCTCTGCCATCATAACAGTGTTCACTGTAAATATGCCATATCATATAAATTCAATACAGTAATGCTTGAAATCAACCAGAATCCAGCTGAAAAAGGTAGTCCTTGACACTTTTTATTTAGTTAATTCTGGTATGGAAAAAGACTGCCAACATTGCAGAAAATTGAGTCCTGACATCACAGACAACCTTTAGAACATTCTTTAAAAATGAAAAAAAAAAGGCTTTGTCAAATAGATAACATTCAAAACAGTTATAAAGTTCTTGGGAAACTGACTTGAGTATGCAATAGGAAATAGGAAAAAAGTTCTATGAATGAGAACTTCTAAGCGCCAAGCTCATGAAGCTGAGGAATCTGGAACTGAACTAAAACTAGAGCACAGAACCAGCCTTTATTAATTATCCTTTCTACTTAAACTTTTTTTCATTTTGTAGGCTGTGATTTCTTGTAAACATAGTATTTCAAAGTGGACCAGTCGGTTCTTCAGAGCCTCTGGTTCAGCCTTCAAATGTTTCCCACAGTCATTCTTTGCGGCAGTTTACCAGAAATGATGAAATGCTTCATGTGTTTCTCAACACCTTTCTCCTCGCACTGCTGCCAGGGTCTCTGTGCAGGTTAATCAAAAGCAAAAAAATAAATTTAAGACAAGATAATGATATACATACATATATAAATACACATATGTATATCTATATATATCTATATATATCTATATCTATCTATATCTATATCTATATATATATATATATATATGTATATAGATATATATATATATATATATATATATATATATATATATATATATATATATATATATATATATATATATATATATATATATATATATATATATATATATATATATATATATAGATATATATATATATATTTATAAAACCAGTCAGTGAAGTTGGCATGTTGTGTAAATCGTAAATAAAAACAGAATACAATGATTTGCAAATCCCTTTCAACCTATATTCAGTTCAATACACAGCAAAGACTTTGTTATTTTTTGCAAATATTAGCTCATTTGGAATTTGTGCCTGCAACATATTTCAAAAAGCTGGCACAAGTGGCAAAAAGACTGAGAAAGTTGAGGAATGCTCATCAAACACTTATTTGGAACATCCACAGGTGAACAGGCTAATTAGGAACAGGTGGGTGCCATGATTGGGTATAAAAGCAGCTTCCTGAAATGCTCAGTCATTCACAAACAAGGATGGGGCGAGGTCACCACTTTGTGAACAAATGCATGAGCAAATTGTCCCCACAGTTTAAGAACAACATTTCTCAATGAGCTATTGCAAGGAATTTAGGATTTCATCATCTACGGTCCGTAATATCATCAAAAGGTTCAGAGAATCTGGAGAAATTACTGCGTGGCGGCAAGGCCAAAACCAACATTGAATGCCCGTGATCTTCAATCCCTCAGGCGGTACCGGCATCACTGTGTAAGGATATCACTACATGGGCTCAGGAACACTTCAGAAAACCACTGTCAGTAACTACAGTTCATCTACATCTGTAAGTGCAAGTTAAAACTCTACTATGCAAAGCCAAAGTCATTTATCAACAACACATGGACTGATGCAAAGTGGAAAAAGTGTTCTTGGTCTGACCAGTCCACATTTCTAATTGTTTTTGGAAACTGTGGTCATCGTGTCCTCCGGACCAAAGAGGAAAAGAACCATCCAGACTGTTATAGGCACAAAGTTCAAAAGCCAGCATCTGTGATGGTATGGGGCTGTATTAGTGCCCAAGGCATGGGTAACTTACACATCTGTGAAGGCACCATTAATGCTGAAAGGTACATACAGGTTTTTAGCAACATATGTTGCCATCCAAGCAACGTCTTTTTCATGGACACCCCTGCTTATTTCAGCAAGACAATGCCAAGCCACAATCTGCACGTGTTACAACAAGCGTGGCCATTAGTAAAAGAGTCTGCGGGTACTAGACTGGCCTGCCTGTTGTCCAGACCTGTCCCCATTGAAAATGTGCGGTGCATTATGAGCGTAAAATACAACAACGGAGACCCCGGACTGTTGAACAACTTAAACTGTACATCAAGCAAGAATGGGAAAAAATTCCACCTGAAAACTTCAAAAATTGGTCTCCTCAGTTCCCCAAAGCGTTTACTGAGTGTTGTTAAAAGGAAAGCGATGTAACTCAGTGGTAAAAATGCCCTGTGCCAACTTTTTTGCAATGTGTTGCTGCCATTAAATTCTAAGTTAATGATTATTTGCAAAAGAACATAAAGTTTCTCAGTTGAACATTAAATATCTTGCCTCTGCTGTGTATTCAATTGAATATAAGTTGAAAGGATTTGCAAATCATTATATATATATATATATATATATATATATATATATATATATATATATATATATATCTATATCTATATATATATATATATATATATATATATATATATATATATATATATACATTTAGATAGATAGATAGATAGATATACATATATGCCTTTTTAGTGTTATTCCATCCATTTATTCATCCATCAACCCATTCTCAGAGGAAAATTAATCATAAATTCACATTACTTTAGGTCAGAAATCAATCCCATATATTTCAAGACAATCCAACCACCTTGCACATTATATTGCACTTTCCTGCAGCACTTTTAAATATTTATCTTCTCGCCAAAACGTCTGGTAATATTGCTGCTTCAAATTGGGCTTTGGTATTGCTCTGCAATCAGACTTCACATTTCTCTGCTCAAACTAAGGAGACCAGAGTTGCAGGGACATGAAGATCATCAGCATAAAAACAGCAGGAAACTTTTTCAAAAAGTTTCTTTAAAAAACAATATTCTGGCTCCTTAGAGTGATAATGTTAGGGTGACTGTTTATATATATTTTTGATTTCACATAGTCCTGATGTTAAAGTAAAATGGGTGATGGGTGAAATATGTGTCATCAAATCACCCAGCAACAGTATGATAAATGAGTAAAGATCTTTGCAAGTGAGTTGTAATAAGTAAAATGCTTACATCATGTAAGCATTACTTTAAATGTGTGTATCACTTTGAATAGTCCTTTTTTGTCAAAATGTCTCTGACAGTTGTCATAACATCCCCACAAATCACCCAATGACTTTGTTTTTGAGTAATAACTATCTGTTAGGTATGTAAGATCTCTGTAGAAAAGTTCAGTATATTGTTAAAGTGGATTGATTCTGGTGAAATATTGTGGGTGTACACTGCCTGGCCAAAAAAGTAGTCGCCACCTGGATTTAACTATGCAAATACAATTTGTATGAGCCTCCTGTTGGATATTTTCTGCATGGGCAATTATCTTTAAGATGGCAACAGGTTATTTTACCCCAGCTGATGCAATGAGTAGCTTCACATTTCCTAAACAACCACGTCAAAGACACATCCTGTGGTCGTGGAAAAGATGTTTGTCTGTTTAAGAAGTGTCAAATCACCAGCTGCTTTGCCTTCCTTTCCCTTTAAATGGTCTCCTACAGGTTTTGTATAGTTAGGAATATTTATAACCCCTAAATTCAAGCAAATGTACAAAGCAAACTTTGTCCCCCGTTTGAAAAAGTGAGACAAGACTTAGAGCAATGGAATTCTTTACCAATTTCTTGGTTGGGGCGTATATCCTTGGTCAAAATGAATATTTAAGCTCGATTGCTATGCCCTGTCCAAACAATTCCAATTATTATTTTTTTTAAAATAGGGTGGTAAAGGACCTGAACAGCTGGCTTAGCTCTTTCATATGGAGCAGACATAGGCCCAAACTCAAGATGGCCATACTAATGGCATGGATATATTCCATGATTACAATGCCAGGATTCATGGGGTTCAAATTGAGAGTGATTAAGGGGTATGAGACATGCATTTTGCATCCATGACATTCAGACTCTCCGTCATCAATACAAGACCTTGGTGAAAAATTAATGCAACACTGGATGGAAAAAAAAAATCTTGTAACATTGCAGAAGCTTAAAGAAACATTGCCACCGTGAATGCCTGCTATAATCAAAGTTAAATGTGGTCAAAGAAATATTAGAGTGTGTGTCCTTTTCTTTGGTGGTGAGTTCTTGGCGCCAGGGCAGAGTATTTTTATATGAAAATCAATCTTCATTTTGCAATGAATATGTCTCTGATATGGGATTGACTTAATGGTCTCACATAACATCTTTAGCAGTGTTTAAGATCAAATTGTGTAAAGAGGAACCAAAGAATAAGAGAGACTCAGGCCCCCATGAAGAGAAACAACATATCTTTTGATATCCAGAAATCTTAATATCACAGCATATTGCTTTTCATCATTATAAAAGACAAAAAAGATGGTACCTGTTGCTCAGGGATCTCTTTGCCCAAAGCTTTAACCATCTGAGTTTCATCTTGGAGAGCAGGTGAGTTACTTTGTGAATAGCTGAAAACAGTTGAAGTTATAGGCATCTGTAAAAATGTTGGAGAAACATTTTTAGATAATAAATTTCCCTTTAAAGACAAAAAACAATCTACAGTATAACAACAAAATCATATCACCTAAAATAAAACGAGCACTTGACACAGTTTAAACTTAAATTGTGTCATTTGGTGCTTTATGTGAATTTCCTTTTAATCAGATCTTAGAAACAGATTATAAGATTAAAATTCTACTTTAAAGACAAAAATCAGTCCACGATATATCAACTTAATCACACTACATTAATCAATAAATTTTAATTGTTCACTGTTGTTTGGTGCTTTAGGGAAGTCGAGTTAATTAGATATTAAAGATAGATATTTAGATAATTACTTTTTCTTTGACCAGAAAAATTGTCCAATCTATCACAACAATGTCATACTACCTTAATCAATAAACTGAACTTCCCTGCAGAGCTCTCAAATTTTTTACACACAGTTTTTAATGGTACACTGTTGTTTGGTGCTTTGTGGGGACATCGTGTTAATTAGATATAAGAGATGGATAATTAGATTATAACTTTAATTTTGAAGAAAAAATCAGTCCACACTTTCACGACAACATAATCCTACATTTATCAATACATTGAACTTCTCTGCAGACCTCTCCAATTCTTTACACACAGTTTTTCATTGTACACTGTCGTTTGGTGCTTTGTGGGGACGTCGCACTTGTTGTATGTTAGGGATTGATTATTAGATAATAACTTTTATTTTAAAGAAAAATCTGTCCACACTATCACAACAACATCATACTACATAAATCAATAAACTGAACTTCTCTGCAGACCTCTCCAAATCTTTACACACAGTTTTTCAAAGTACACTGTTTTTGGTGCTTTGTGGGACGTCACACTGATTGTATGTTAGGGATTGATTATTAGATAATAGATTTTACTTTGAAAAGAAAAATCAGTCCACAATATCACAACAATATTATACTACATTTAGCAATAAGTTAAACTTCTCTGCAGACCTTTCCAATTCTTTACACACAGTGTTTACTTGAATACTGTCGTTTGGTGCTTTGTGGGGTCGTGTTTATTAGATATAACAGATGGATAATTAGATTATAAGTTCTATTTTGAGGAGAAAAATCAGTCCACACTTTCACGACAACATAATCCTACATTTATCAATACATTGAACTTCTCTGCAGACCTCTCCAATTCTTTACACACAGTTTTTCATAGTACACTGTCGTTTGGTGCTTTGTGGGGACGTCGCACTTGTTGTATGTTAGGGATTGATTATTAGATAATAACTTTTATTTTAAAGAAAAATCTGTCCACACTATCACAACAACATCATACTACATAAATCAATAAACTGAACTTCTCTGCAGACCTCTCCAATTCTTTACACACAGTTTTTCAAAGTACACTGTTTTTGGTGCTTTGTGGCGGCGTCACACTGATTGCATGTTAGGGATTGATTATTAGATAATAGATGTTACTTTGAAAAGAAAATATCAGTCCACAATATCACAACAATATTATACTACATTTAGCAATAAATTAAACTTCTCTGCAGACCTTTCCAATTCTTTACACACAGATTTTAATTGTACACTGTCGTTTGGTGCTTTATGGGGACATCGTATTAATTGTGTGTTAGAGATTGATTATTAGATAATAGATTTTACTTTGAAGAGAAAAATCAGTCCACAATATCACAACAATATTATACTACATTTAGCAATAAGTTAAACTTCTCTGTAGACATTTCCAATTCTTTACACACAGTGTTTACTTGAATACTGTCGTTTGGTGCTTTGTGGGGACATCGTGTTTATTAGATATAAGAGATGGATAATTAGATTAAAACGTGTATTTTGAAGAGAAAAATCAGTCCACACTATCACAACAACATAATCCTACATTTATCAATACATTGAACTTCTCTGCAGACCTCTCCGATTCTTTACACACAGTTTTTCATTGTACACTGTCGTTTGGTGCTTTGTGGGGACGTCGCACTTGTTGTATGTTAGGGATTGATTATGAGATAATAACTTTTATTTTAAAAGAAAAATCTGTCCACACTATCACAACAACATCATACTACATTAATCAATAAACTGAACTTCTCTGCAGACCTCTCCAATTCTTTACACACAGTTTTTCATAGTACACTGTTTTTGGTGCTTTGTGGGGACGTCACACTGATTGTATGTTAGGGATTGATTATTAGATAATAGATTTTACTTTGAAAAGAAAAAATCAGTCCACAATATCACAACAATATTATACTACATTTAGCAATAAATTAAACTTCTCTGCAGACCTTTCCAATTCTTTACACACAGTTTTTCATTGTACACTGTCGTTTGGTGCTTTGTGGGGACATCGTGTTTATTAGATATAAGAGATTGATAATTAGATTATAACTTTAATTTTGAAGAGAAAAATCAGTCCACACTATCACAACAATGTCTTACTACATTAATCAATAAACTGAACTTCTCTGCAGACCTCTCCAATTCTTTACACACAGTTTTTAATTGTACACTGTCGTTTGGTGCTTTATGGGGACATCGTATTAATTGTATGTTAGAGATTGATAATTAGATTATAACTTTAATTTTGGAGAAAAATCAGTCCACAATATCACAACAATATTATACTACATTTAGCAATAAATTAAACTTCTCTGCAGACAATTCCAATTCTTTACACACAGTTTTTCATTGTACACTGTCGTTTGGTGCTTTATGGGGACATCATGTTTATTATATATAAGAGATTGATAATTAGATTATAACTTTAATTTTGAAGAGAAAAATCAGTCCACACTATCACAACAATGTCTTACTACATTATTCAATAAACTGAACTTCTCTCCAGACCTCTCCAATTCTTTACACACAATTTTTTATTGTACACTGTCATTTGGGGCTTTGTGGGGACGTCGCACTGTTTGTATGTTAGGGATTGATTATTAGATAATAGATTTTACTTTGAAAAGAAAAATCAGTCCACAATATCACAACAATATTATACTACATTTAGCAATAAATTAAACTTCTCTGCAGACCTTTCCAATTCTTTACACACAGTGTTTACTTGAATATTGTCGTTTGGTGCTTTGTGGGGACGTCGTGTATATTAGATATAAGAGATGGATAATTAGATAATAACTTTTATTTTAAAGAGAAAAATCTGTCCACACTATCACGACAACATCATACTAAATTAATCAATAAACTGAACTTCTCTGCAGACCTCTCCAGTTCATTACACACAGTTTTTCATTGTACACTGTTGTCTGGTGCTTTGTGGGGACATCGTGTTTATTAGATATAAGAGATTGATAATTAGATTATAACTTTTATTTTGAAGACAAAAATCAGTCCACACTATCACAACAATATCTTACTACATTATTCAATAAACTGAACTTCTCTGCAGACTTCTCCAATTCTTTACACACAGTTTTTAATTGTACACTGTCGTTTGGTGCTTTATGGGGACATCGTATTAATTGTATGTTAGAGATTGATTATTAGATAATAGATTTTACTTTGAAGAGAAAAATCAGTCCACAATATCACAACAATATTATACTACATTTAGCAATAAATTAAACTTCTCTGCAGACAATTCCAATTCTTTACACACAGTGTTTACTTGAATATTGTCGTTTGGTGCTTTGTGGGGCGTCGTGTTTATTAGATATAAGAGATGGATAATTAGATTATAAGTTTTATTTTGAAGAAAAATCAGTCCACACTTTCACGACAACATGATACTACATTTATAAATACATTGAACTTCCTTGCAGAGCTCTCCAATTCTTTACACACAGTTTTTCATAGTACACTGTCGTTTGGTGCTTTGTGGGGACATCGTGTTTATTAGATATAAGAGATGGATAATTAGATTATAAGTTTTATTTTGAAGAGAAAAATCAGTCCACACTTTCACGACAACATGATACTAAATTTATCAATATATTAAACTTCTCTGCAGACCTCTCCAATTCTTTACACACAGTTTTTCATAGTACACTGTCGTTTGGTGCTTTATGGGGACAACGTATTAATTGTATGTTAGAGATTGATTATTAGATAATAGATTTTACTTTGAAGAGAAAAATCAGTCCACAATATCACAACAATATTATACTACATTTAGCAATAAATTAAACTTCTCTGTAGACATTTCCAATTCTTTACACACAGTGTTTACTTGAATACTGTCGTTTGGTGCTTTGTGGGGACATCGTGTTTATTAGATATAACAGATGGATAATTAGATTGTAACCTTTATTTTGAAGAGAAAAATCAGTCCACACTATCACAGCAACATAATCCTACATTTATCAATACATTGAACTTCTCTCCAGACCTCTCCAATTCTTTACACACAATTTTTTATTGTACACTGTCATTTGGGGCTTTGTGGGGACGTCGCACTGTTTGTATGTTAGGGATTGATTATTAGATAATAGATTTTACTTTGAAAAGAAAAATCAGTCCACAATATCACAACAATATTATACTACATTTAGCAATAAATCAAACTACTCTGCAGACCTCTCCAATTCTTTACACACAGTGTTTACTTGAATATTGTCGTTTGGTGCTTTGTGGGGACGTCGTGTATATTAGATATAAGAGATGGATAATTAGATAATAACTTTTTATTTTAAAGAAAAATCTGTCCACACTATCACGACAACATCATACTAAATTAATCAATAAACTGAACTTCTCTGCAGACCTCTCCAGTTCATTACACACAGTTTTTCATTGTACACTGTCGTCTGGTGCTTTGAGGGGACATCGTGTTTATTAGATATAAGAGATTGATAATTAGATTATAACTTTAATTTTGAAGAAAAATCAGTCCACACTATCACAACAATATCTTACTACATTATTCAATAAACTGAACTTCTCTGCAGACTTCTCCAATTCTTTACACACAGTTTTTAATTGTACACTGTCGTTTGGTGCTTTATGGGGACATCGTATTAATTGTATGTTAGAGATTGATTATTAGATAATAGATTTTACTTTGAAGAGAAAAATCAGTCCACAATATCACAACAATATTATACTACATTTAGCAATAAATTAAACTTCTCTGCAGACAATTCCAATTCTTTACACACAGTGTTTACTTGAGTATTGTCGTTTGGTGCTTTGTGGGGACGTCGTGTTTATTAGATATAAGAGATGGATAATTAGATTATAAGTTTTATTTTGAAGAGAAAAATCAGTCCACACTTTCACGACAACATGATACTACATTTATCAATACATTGAACTTCCTTGCAGAGCTCTCCAATTCTTTACACACAGTTTTTAATTGTACACAGTCGTTTGGTGCTTTATGGGGACATCGTATTAATTGTATGTTAGAGATTGATTATTAGATAATAGATTTTACTTTGAAGAGAAAAATCAGTCCACAATATCACAACAATATGATACTACATTTAGCAATAAATTAAACTTCTCTGTAGACATTTCCAATTCTTTACACACAGTGTTTACTTGAATACTGTCGTTTGGTGCTTTGTGGGGACATCGTGTTTATTAGATATAACAGATGGATAATTAGATTGTAACCTTTATTTTGAAGAGAAAAATCAGTCCACACTATCACAACAACATAATCCTACATTTATCAATACATTGAACTTCTCTCCAGACCTCTCCAATTCTTTACACACAATTTTTTATTGTACACTGTCGTTTGGGGCTTTGTGGGGACGTCCTATTAATTGTATGTTAGGGATTGATTATTAGATTATAACTTTAATTTTGAAGAGAAAAATCAGTCCACAATATCACAACAATATTATACTACATTTAGCAATAAATTAAACTTCTCTGCAGACCTCTCCAGTTCATTACACACAGTTTTTCATTGTACACTGTCGTTTGGTCCTTTGTGGGGACGTCGTATTCTAGGGAGCTCTCAAATATTTTACACACAGTTTTTAATTGAACTGTGTGGTTTGATAGAGATTTTAATATAATAAATTTTACTTTGAAGACAAAAATCAGTCCATACCATCATCACAATCATATTATACTACATTTGTCAACCTTCTTTGCAGAGCTTTTCAATACTTTATGCACAGTTTTTACTTGTTATACACTTTCCTTTGATGATTTATTTGGACATCGTGTTAATTAGATTTTAGATACAGATTATTTGATAATAACTTTTTACTTTGAAGAAAAAATCAGCCACACTATCACAACAATCTTACTACATTGGTCAAAACAGTGAACTTTTCTGCACAGCTCTCCAGTTCTTTCCACACAGTTTTTTCTTCTGCACTGCAGTTTGGTGATTTGTGGTGACACAGTTTTATTCAGACTTTAGAGATAGATTGATAATTAGATTATAACTTTAATTTTAAGAGACAGAAATCAGTCCACATTATCACAACAATATCTATTATAACTTCTCTGCAGAGGTCTTGAATACTCTACTCTCAGTTTTACTTTAACACTGCTGCTGGGTGATTTTTTAGTATACAATTAATCAGCTATTCAAGTTAGATTATGATAGAATACAGAGTTCTGTCATTGGGTGATTTCTTGGAGGTGTTGGGACAATTATCAATCAGAGACATTTTGACATGAAGATAAATGGCTCTAATTTTGAACCAGGTGCAGGTGCAGTGTTTTACAGGGTGTGTCCAGCACACTTTGCAAGTTTCAGCAGTGCGCGAGAGGCGCATCCACACCTCTGTCCCTGCCACTCCATGCAAGTGCCAGGGAGGGAGGAGAAAAAGGCATGAGTGGGTTCAACACAGCCGAGTGTTATCTTCACTAATCAACTGACTGCCTCTCCTTGCCTTTAAATGTGTTGTGGGTGAGGCACAGCGACTGATTGGTCTGAATGATCCCGCCACTCTGCGGGAACAGTGTGCTGGAAAGACCGGTAGAGGAGACAGTCGGAGCAGCTGTCACTGTTACAGCAACCGAGCAGACTGGCCATCGGGCGCGCATTGGAGGCCAGCTCTCGGGACAGATATGTCGGTTCCTTTGTCATTTATAGGAGTACAAAATTAAGAGACAGTTACACAGCAGGTGGCTTATCCATTGATCATGCTTGTGATCCACCTGCATTCCTGGTTTGTCATCACCAAATAGCAGAGCCTTTAGTGATATACTGTATACTCTCCCAGTGTCTCCACCTCATGCTCCTTGCAATAATGTACTCTATCTTTTTAGATCACGTTAAAAATAAAGACTAAACTATGAAATATGGAAAATCACGGGTAAATCCAGTGTGACATACATTTACTTTCTCTCTTTTTCTCCCTCTTGTCTTTGAATTTCATGAGATGAGAAAGCCAGATATATACTCAGTATCGGATGAGGCTGTTTATTGTTGACTTGTAAGATGTGCATCAAACTTCCAGCTGCACAGGGTGCGCCAGCCTCTGGGCACCCTGTGGCACCCTGCACTCAGCTACAAAATTAAAGCCCGAGGTCTCTTTGAATCAAACAACACATTAAAAAACTCTTTATGACAAAAGTGCCATACACATTATATTTACCTTATATTGTAAAGGTTGTTGAGTGATTTATCTGAAACTGATAATTGATTCCATTTTCAGACATATTTACTTATAAATTGGTTGTATTCTTTACTTAGAACAGTGTTAGAATTTGTCCAAGGTCTTCCCATGATGTCTTTATCCAAGTACTGGTATAAGGTGCATTAAGGACTTTGCAGAAATCCTTCACAAACTCAATTGTTGAGGTCAATTTCTGAGTTAGAATATTTTAAGATTTCAGGAAACTGATGAATGCTTTTAGTAACATTAAAACTAACAAGTCAAACATGATTGTACCTCTTGGTCAGGGTTTTCTGGGCCTGAAGCTTTGTCCAACTGGGTCTTATCCATGAGAGAGTGCGAAGAACCTTGTTCAGAAGTAACTCCAGTTGCTGTGGGCATCTGCTTTAACAAAACATATATGTTACACCATAATCATACCACATTAATCAATACACTGAGCTTATTGTAGAGATTTTAAATACTTCACACACAGTTTTTACTTAATAGTGTTGTTAGGTGATTTGCAGGAACGTCGGGACTATTATCAAACACATTTAAAAAAACTTTCTATGGCCAAAGTGCCACATAAATTATATTCAACACTTATTATAATGAGGTCGATTGGTAATTTGTGGGAAACGTGTAAGTGATACTCATATTCAGACAGATTTACTTATTAATTAGTAGTATTCTGTTTTGAGGCTGTTTTTACTCAAATATTTGTATAAGGTTAATAAAGGGACTGTGTAGAAATCCGCCACAAACTTAAACCCAATTTCTTGTTTTCTTGGTAGAGTATTTTAAGATTTCTGGAATCTTATAAATGTATTATCTTACATTAAAGCTCACATGTCAAACATGATTGTACCTGTTGGTCAGGTTTTTCTGGGCCTGAAGGTCTGCCCATCTGAGTCTCATCCTGGAGAGTAACTGATGAACCTTGTTCAGAGCCTCTGTTCTGTAAAAATGTTCAGAGACTTAATTGCAAAATGTAAAATAAGTTGTGTGTTAACTGGTTTTGAATGAATTCAAAACAAATTTCTTTAAATAAACCATCATGCAGACCAAACAGTTACATCTCTTGGCATAATGTCCTTATAAATCTGTCGGTATACATTTTTTGTTCATGTACCAAACCTCTAAGCTGTAGTTGTTTCACAGACTTCCAGTCTCCATGGGCAATAATCATATGTTATTTTAACTCCTTGTTGTATGTCAAGTACAGCAAAGGTTTGGTTTACTATTTGAGTCAATTGTTTTCCTTCTACAATTTGGGTGCCTATGGTCGTCAGATTGACTAGTCTCCCAAAATGAGCCATCATCCTTGATGCATCAATGCCTAAAGAATAAGGAAAAGGGAAAAAGAATACTTTAGGTTTTCCTGTTATTGTTGTACAATTTAATTAGCCTTTGTAAGTACAGATTATTCAAACTACATGCTGAGGAATATGAGGAGATCATATTCTGTTGGTGACTACCATGAGTCAAGGCATTGAATTATTTTCTCTTAACATTTCTTGTTTTTTCTTAACAGTAGATAAGCTGTATGTTTGAATTAATCTAAGAGTCACAACAACAATGCAATGTTATCATATTGTGTATTAAAATGTTAATAAATACCAAATATGAAGACAACTTACCTTACCTTTGCAACATCTATAAATCTGATATCTAGTTTGTTGGTTTTGTCAGTCTTTGAGCTGACATGCTGGAGAGCATCCTTTAACAGACTGACTCTTGGCGTCATCACAAATTGCTAAATAAATTAAAAAGGCTTTGAAACATTGCTTTCAAAATTTAATGACGGATCTTACAGTTAGCTTTTTTTCTGACAATGAAATGTTTTTGGAAACTTTGCCTTTACACATATAAGCCAAAAAATTAAATAATTAAAGACCCATCATATTTCTCTGTTTTCTACTGACAAAACCAATGCCAAATGCTGAGAAAATAATACAGACATGTTCAAAATTGTTGGTACCCACCTGTAAAAGAAAGAAAAACTGACATTGTCTCTGAAAAAACTAAAAAATCCAAAAAGTAATAATAAATTATAATTTACTAAAAAATAACTACTGAATATCAGACATGTGTTTTTGAATTGTGGTTCAACAGAACTATAAAATATTAAGTAAGAAGTTAGCCTGATCAAAAATGATGGTACCGCTACTAAAAACTGAAAGTGATTTGACCATAGGGACGTGTTAAACTAAGGTGTTTCCTGTAATTATCATCACAGGTGTCTTCAAGCTTGTAATCAGTCAGTCTACCTATTTTAAGAATGAAAAGTGGTCTCTGTGCTGTTTGGTATCATGGTGTTTACCACACTGAACATGGACCACAGAAAGCTAAGGAGAGAGCTGTCTCAGGAGATTAGAAATAAAATTATAGACAAGCATGTTAAAGGTAAAGGCTCAAAGACCATCTCCAAGCAGCTTGATGTTCCTGTGACTACAGCTGCACAGATTATTCAGAAGTTTAAGGTCCACAGGACTGTAGCCAACCTCCTGGACGTGGCTGCAGGAGGAAAACTGATGACAAACTGAAGAGATGGAGAATTGAATGGAAACCAAGAGCCCAGAACAACTTCCAAAGAGATTAGAGGTGAACTCCAAGGTCAAGGGACATCAGAATCAGATCACACCATCTGTCACTGTTTGAGCCAAAGTGGACTAAATGGATGACATCACTGTTGAAAGCAAATCATTAAAAAGTGAGACTGGAATTTGCCAAAATGCATATTGACAAGCCACAAAGCTTCTGGGAGAATGTCCTTTGGACAGATGAGACAAAACTGGAGCTTTTTGGTAAGTCACATCAGCTCTATGCTCATAGACACAAAAATGAAGCATACAAAAGAAAAGAACACTGTACCTACTGTGAAACATGGAGGAGGCTCAGTTATGTTCTGGGGCTGCTTTGCTGCATCTGACACAGGGTGTCTTGAATCTGTGCAGGTACAATGAAATCTCAAGACTATCAAGACATTCTGGAGTGAAATGTGCTGCCCAGTGTCAGAAAGCTTGGTCTCGGTCACAGGTCATGGGTCCTCCAGCAGGATAATGAGCCAATCACACAGCTAAAAACACCCAAGAATGGCTCAGAACTAAACACTGGACTATTCTGAAGTGGCCTTCTATGATCCCTGATCTAAATCCTGTTGAACATTTGTGGAAGGAGCTGAAACATGCAGTCTGGAGAAGACAGCCTTCAAACCTCAGACAGCTGGAGCAGTTTGCTCATGAGGAGTGGACCAACATACCTGTGGACAGTTGCAGAAGTCTCACTGAGAGTTACAGAAATCACCTGATGACAGTGATTGACTCAAGCTTGTCCAGCAAAATATGAAGTTACTAGTCCCATCATTTTTGTCAAGGCCAGTTTCATGAGTTTGTTTTTTTAAATAATTCCATTGAACCACTACTCAAAAGTCATGTCTGATTTCATTAGCTGATTTTCAGTTAATTTTCATTTATTATTACTTTTGTCAGTTTCAATTTATTTTAGTGACATGTGGGGTTTTCCTTCTTTAATGGAAGGGTAGCAACAATTTTGCCACATCTTTGTCTATTTTTTCCCCATACCTTTAATTGTCTGTTAATGGTCACAGTTTATTTAAGTTTACAAATCTAAAATCATTAATACCGCAAATTCTTGTTGTTCATATTGTGCCCAGTTTGCAAAATTTCCATCCAATTGCTTTCAAAATCCTTTCACTGTTATGATATTTTCATCTAATTAGTAACATTCTTGTCAGCTTTTAGTACTACACTGACTTGAGTATCGATTGTTAGTTGACTTGGATAATAATAAGCAACTGATACATAAATGATGACATATTCTGGCACTAAGTCAAACCAAATTAATGAATGTATTAGCAAAACCATAACTAAAATGACAATTTTTACAATTACCACCTTTACATACTTGTTGAATCTTCTGAGGTGTATCCCTTCAATTTAAAGATTTGCAGTCATCCCAAGCTACTGATTTGTTCATTAGTCGTTGGCAAAAATACAATCATTTATTCTTTAAAATAACAAGAAAACCACCGTATAAATTTGCTTTTAATATTAGCCTCTTATCTAGTTAGAGCTAGCATGAACTACCATACATGAAAGTTTGCTAGAGTTAACTTGATCATTGACAATCCTGTGTAATATAATTGCGCAACAAACCTATAATAGATATATTAAATAAAATAATCTGATTCTTACCTTTTTGTAGAATTAGGTTCTCTTCTTTTCTTTGCTGTCAAGCTCTGCAAATGAATTACCTTGACAGTTTCTCTCTGAAACACTGTAAATATCGCTGCTATTAAAGATGTGCTTTGTGGGGACCAGGAAATGGGCGGGCTTTTCCTTAAATGGAAGAAGTGTGTGACTAAAGAAGTAGGTGCTGTACCAGCTTCAAACTAAAGGGGGCTAAACCTTGCTCACTTCACACACACACACAACCAAAAAATATGTGTTTTGGGCCAAAGACAAAAATCACTTGGGGACCTTTAGAATGACTCTTACATTAATTTAAAACGGTTTTCTTTTAGGGGACCTGGATTTTTGTCCCCACACCGTCAGAGGTCCCCTAGCCGTGACTGTGTAAACAGCTCAATGTCCCCATGTAGTAGCAATTACCAGTACACACACACACACACACACACACACACACATTTTGCTCAAACCTTACCCTCTGCTACAACTAAAACTAACTTTATACAAAATTTTAATATTTCAGTATTTCATAACAAATAACATACACGATTTTCTCTCTCAAACACCTTTTGCTTCACGAATGTGCAATTTCTCGACTTCTGCCAAGGCATGCTCAGTCGCAGTGTACCGACCAACAGAGAGCAGCTATCAACATGCTGATGTTTTCGACCAATAGCAATGCAGCTATTTTGGTCCCCTTGCACACAAGATGGCAGTGCACTGTGTTTGCACGTGAGTAACTAGGGATGGGTACTTTTCACATTTGAACCGATACCATACTGATGCCCGGTACCTGGGAATTGGTATCGGTACTCAACTGTACCAATTTTCGGTACTTTTGCGTGTGTTTATGGAGTAATAAATATTAATTTGTTTAACATTAAGATCTCAAATTTTTTCAGTGTAAATGTATTTCTCAATACATATAATTTGACAGATATATATCAAAACAACATTCAACTGTTTGTGTTGTAACACTGTAGTTGTCACAAAAAATTCTTCAACATGAACAACATGCTGTGTTCTAGTCTAGTATGGAAATTCACCTGCTCTACCAAAAAGTATGCCTGCTTCTTCCACTCCCTCAAAGCCACAAGGATGTGTTTAGGTACCTAGACATGGAGCCTTTTGATTTTACTTGAATCGGTACTCGGTAGTACCTACAGAATTCGGTCGGTACCTCTGAAGTACCTAATTCGGTACCCATCCCTATGAGTAACAGTTGAGAATTAAACAATCATTACACAAAGGTAAACTAAATAAGACCCAACACATTAGATTAGAACAGTTTAACAGTTTAGTAAGAATTATGCAAGATTGGTGGTAATGTTTTGCAGAGAAAAAGAATATTTGGGTTTTTTGTATCAGATGTGTTGTAATCGTGATGTTGTGAGACGAAATTTTACATATTTTGCTTGTGTTGTGTATAAAACAATGATTGTTATCACAAGAAGTTACAGTATAAACTCTGGTCTCAAGGTGTATACAATACTACTCAAAAAGATTGTCATTTATGAGGCATCCACCCAAAAAAAAAAATTCCTTGACCTTACCTCATATTTAAGTGAGCGTGATCAGAGCTGTGCATCCAGACGGCCTTAGTGGCAACCAGTGTTGGGAGTAATGCATTAAAAAAGTAGTGTGATTACTGTAATTCATCCCTTCTTACTGTAACGCAGTAATTTAAGGCATTACAAAATAAATAAATAAATAAAACAGAAATATTTTACTTGGTACAAATGTCAGTAATGCAAGTTAATGCCTTTTTAGTTAAAGCTGGGGTTGGCGATCTGATTTAGAAACACTTTTTGTAATACTGGTTAAAATGATCTTTATGACCCGATGGTAATTAACTTATAATGTGTTCTTAAAACAGAGCGAAAAATATCCGCTATCTACAGCAGGAGTAAAACAGGGAAAACACCAACCAATAATCATGCCGGAATACCTGTTTTTAAACCAATCAAATCCCGTCGCCAATATGCCCGCCCATGCATTTTCCCGGTGTGCACAGACTCGGTGCGTGTAGCCGAGCTCATACGTATCAGAGTCCGCTGGAGAATGCTTACCTTTCAAGTTTTGTCTTTGAAAATAAGGGAAGTCCGCTGTGAGCCGTCCCACAACCCCAACCAAGCTCCATTATCCCTCACATTTTAAGACAGATGTACAAGAAATCTAAAATAAACTCTGTTTTTCTAAGTTTGTTCTGCTGCTCTAATCTCACGACAGCTGCCACCCAGGCTACTGCAGGTGGATGTTCTCGCGAGGCTTTTTCTTCTTTTTCGGTTTTACGGCGGTTTGCATCCATCATTTTGGAGCCTTACCGCCCCATTCAGGCTAGAGACAGAGTTCAGTTTGGAGAGGCAGAGGAAAGTTTTTAGTATTGTATCATCACACGGGAGATTTACAGGAGAATACTGATACAGGAGGACGGCGGGAAAGAGGATAAAATACGGAAAATACTGTAGTTTCATGGCCAAAACGGGAGATTTGACAGCTATGTGGAGAATGTCAGAGGAACTACCTATACCCCGATCAACACTGGCTGTGAGTACTAACTGACTTTACAGCGTTTAGGCAGAACCCTGAGGAGATGCTACTTTCAAATTCATGCTAGTTTTCCAAAATCGCCAACCCCAGCTTTAAACTCGAAATGAACAGGTGTTTTTTTTTTGTTTGTTTGAATACAAATTCGCCAATTACTCTGAGTTCAGCAGAGAAGAAAAGTCCTCCACTAGGCATAAAGTCACAGTATCTCTAACATAGTTTACCAGAATCTTACCTTTTGCCTGTTTTTGCTATGATTGTTTCTTGTATTACGCCATGAGCATCAATGTGTCTATTATATTCTACTGTTTTTAGCCTTAAGACAATTTAGAATGACAAATCCATATTTCCTGTTATTTGATGAGAGTAACTTAAAAGTAATGCCATAATAGTGCAATGCCTTACATTTCAAATACAGTAATATTATAATGAAACTAATAACTTTGAAATGACAGTAACAAGTAATAAATAATGCATTACATTTTTGAAGGACCTTGCCTAACACTGTTAGCCAGAGTTGGACTGTTAGTGTGAATTAATAGTGACTGTGGCGAGCAGCTTCTGGTTGAGATAATGACTTCACCTGAGGGGTCCTGGGTGGCAGCGATGCAGAGGTAATTGTTCTGAACATCCCAGTGAGGAGCTCTCAGTGTGTGATCAGACACCGAGGGTGTCCGCATCCCACAGTGAGAGACGGGTGCCTAATGAATGCAAACTGGGGTTTATTATGCAACGGAGGACAAGGTTTGATCAGATCCTGGTTGATTATCTCCTCGTAGAGTGGCATGATTATTCGTGAGGGACTGCTTTGATATGCTGATAATTGAAATCTATAACTGTAAATAGATTTTTAACGATTCCATCTCTCTCTCATAGAGATTATACAAACCACAGTACCAGTGAAATCTAAATAAAACTGAATAAAAATCCTTTTTTCAGTTATATACACTACAGGTTCAAACTCATAAGCTTTTTTTTTTTTTTCAAATGTCCACTAATTTTGATGTCTGCAACACATTCCGAAAAAGTTGGGACAGGAGCATGTCTGCTTCTGAATTAAATCACCTCTCTTTTTAACAACATTCAGTTGAAGCTTTGTATGTGGAAGTCTTCAGTTATTTAACACTCCACGGTCTCTGTTGTCATATTTGGCACTTCATAATTCACCAAAAATTTTCAGAGCAGACAAGTCTAGTACAGTATCTGCACTCTTTTACTACAAAACCACACTTTTGTAGCATGTGGAGTGGAACCATATGTTTCTCCAAAACCTGTATGTACCTTTCAGCATTAATGGAGCCTTTACTGATGTGCAAGTTACCCATGCCATTGGCACTAACACACCTTCATACTATCGCAGATGCTGGCTCTTTGACCTTTGCTCTCGTAACAATCTGGATTGTTTTTTCTTCTTAAGCATGATGTTTGTTATTTTCTAAAACATTTTGAAACACTGTCAGACCACAGCAGACTTTTCCACTTTGCGTCAGTCCATCTCATCTTTGGCTTTGCATTGTAGACTTTTGACAGATCGTGTTCACTGACAATAGTTTTGTGGAGTGTTCCCGAGCCCATGTGGTGATATCCTTTTCAGAATATGTTTGATTTTAAATGAATATGCTAACAGTCTCTGTGTCCTTCCTTGTTGTTACCTGTTGCAGTAGTTCTGACATCATCAGTTCTCCAATGCGGCACCGATGCGCCACAGCACATGCCTGGTCTATCAGGCAAATGGAATTTGAATGAATTCAGAATGGGAGCGAAGTGCTCCTCAGTATGTTTCAAGGCGCCTCACCACACAGATCTGCGTTGGTGAAGCGCCAGCCGCACGCAAAGGTGCTAGAGATTTTCTGTGTGGCCTCTATTAAAGCTCTATTAAACCTCGTAAATTCACTGTAGTTAAGAAAGCACCAGATAGGAAGTCAGCGTATGGAGTATCCGGAAGTTTCAAATTTCCTCAATTCTTTGTCACTATGTAAAAACCAGAGGCACGAGCATCAGGTCAGCAGTCCGTCAGAGGGTCCCAGAAAAAACACGACACCATAGACGAAGAAAAGTGAACCGTAGAGGTACAGAAATATATAGGCTGACATTGTAGTCATGACACCAAACAAGGATACAAGGATATAGGCAGATTAAAGTTAAATAAATCACGAAGCTGTGTGGTTGAGACCAGCAAAAGGACCTTAGAGAAGCAAAGTGAGGTGCCATTTATTTCTTTCCTCAGTCCATAACATGCTTTATGAGCGTGTGACATTGCTCGTCTCATGAGAGCCAGTGGATCAGCCCTCCCCCTACAGGTCTGAGCGCCGCGGCGCTGCTCGGTGTTTGCAGTGGGGTTTGTCTGTCAGAGCAAGACCACGGCAAGGCGCTTCCGCTTGCAGTGGAATTTGGGGGTGAGGCAGGTCGGATAACAGCTGCTTGACATCGGTGCAAAGTAACGTGCCACATTTCACTGTCAGTAACGGTAACGGCATTGTAACGCATGAATAAGTATTTCATTAGACTACCTGTTACTGGGAAAACATAACGGCGTTACCAACGCCGTTATTTCTAACACCGTTACTCCCAACACTGCTCAGGAGTGAGGAAAGGCTTGAAAACGAAGAAAATGTTGGCATGTCACTTTAATGCAGTGCCACCTTAGAGATCAAACATCATGGTTATTCAATGTTTTTTTTCGACCTGTTTGTGTGAAAATATTTTTCAGTATTCTCTTAATATTTTGATAATATTATGGACCAAAGGTGATGAAATCCCTATTTTCTGTGCAATTGTACATTAAGAAACATTGTTCTTAAACAACTGGACAATTTGCTCATGCACTTGTTCCCAAAGCATTCAACCTTGCCCCAACCTTGAACATGAAAGACTGAGCCTTTCAGGGATGCGCCTTTTGTAACATAAGATGTTCCTTTACTATTCCCACAGAGGGAAATTCCAGATTTACAGCAGCTGCAGGATACGAAGAAGAAATATAAGAAAGAAACTTTAAAAAAAAAAAAAAATATATATATATATATATATATATATATATATATATATATGTATATGTATATATTTATATATATATATATATATATATACATATATACATATATGTATGTATGTGTGTATGTATGTATGTGTATGTGTATATATGTATATATATATATATATATATATATATATATATATATATTTAAGTGGTATTTACAGTGGTTATGTAGGCCTATATGTTTGATATTTTACAGATGGATAATTTGACATACATTAAATATAAATATATGGTTTATTGCACAGTGGAGGGGTTTTTGTTGGAGAGTCTAACAGCTGCAGGAAGGAAGGACCGGAGATACCTCTCCATCATACACTTCGGGTTATACCAAAAACAACACTCACCTGTTTACAGTTCACCTGTCGAATGTTCCAAACTGTTTTTTTAAACATTCCTAACCTTCACAGAGTTCTGTCGCCCCAGTCCCAGCTTTTCTTGAGCATGTTGTAGACATCAAATAATAATGTGTGAATATTTTAAAAGCACTGCAGTTTATTAATTTGAATATTCAGTATCTTGTCTGAAAGTATATTTATTTGATGTAGGTCAAAAATTGTTTCCACATCACTGTGTTTTGTTCTGATTTGTTTAAAACAACATCCCAACATCACTGGAATTGTTGGTTGTAGGAGCTTTAATAGACATAGAGTACAGAAAAGTCTAAAGGCATCACAAAGAGGAATTCTGTCAAATTCTGCTTGCTAAATGCTAATTCAGTGTTAAGATTGAACAGAGAATCAAAACAGCTTGACTTGTAAGGTATCACGTTTAAGTTACAGTTATATAATTGCAGTCTGTTATATAATCTGTTTTCCACCAAGTAGGAGGACAAATCCAGGTGCCTCTAAAAGTCCAGCTGCGATAAACGACCCTGTAGGCGTCTTTGTGCATGGCCTCATGGAGAGAATATATTCCAGGTAGCTCTCATTATTGATAAACTAGTAAACAGGGGAAATAATCACAGTGTCACTTTCTCCTCAGTCACATGTTGATCTGACGGTCGTGCTAAAGCGGGAGCATGCCGGTGAAGAATGTGTGCCTGGTGTGGATGTGGGCGCAGACCTGGCAGTTAACCTTTAAATGGTCTAATTAAACTGCAGAGCCATTAGGAAATCAGTGATTAAATCAGAGCAGGACCAGGAGGGGAATGAGGGATATCTCTTTAATGGGTTAACAGCAAATCACAACAAGTTTCTCTAACGGGAAACTTTAAAATAGATCTCAGGGTCTTTTACTGGAAAACTCTTCAAGCTGTGACATTATTTGCCATCTAGCATGTGAACAAAAACAATCCATCAGCAGCATGTTGTGAATATGTTGTAAAATAAGGTAAGCTTTAAGAAGCAAGGGTGAAAATGATCTTTAAATATTTGAATTACCAAAACATTTTTTAAGGCTGCGTTTACACGGACACTCCTGACTTAAAGATCCATGCTATAGTGTGCATGCCGGTTCAGTAGATGGCGATGTAGGTCTGCAGGGAGGCAGCGCTGCTACAACACGAGAACAAAGAAGAAAAATGTTTCACGAACAACAATGGCGAATAGACGCACAGAGAGTACAGGAGTTTCTTTTCTGGACAACAAATCAGTTCGCACAACAAATCTGTCTGGATAGTTTTGACTGGATAACAAACCGAGCACAGTAAGACGCTCACACGTTACTCGGCAGACGGCCGAAGCTGTTGTTGTTCCTGGTATGCGCGCACAGCCTTCATGTGAAAGAGTACTGCGCATGCGGTGACGTTAGCGTTTCACCCTGAAACGCTCTGATACGGGTTTACACAGAGCTGCATGGAGAGTGTTTTCAAAGCTTTCCACTCTGGAGCCCGTTTTCAAAAGTTTCCGTTTTCAGACGAAACGCAACACATTTTCATCTAAACACAAGGCCAAAACGCAACAAAAACTTATCAGATTTGACCGTTTTCGGTCCGTGTAAATGCAGCCTTAAATTATGAACTAAAAACCATGTTCAAAACAAAACTTGTATCTCAAACAAAATTTTGGGGCCATTAAGTGAGTTATATCTTGACACTGTGATGTCTCAGACTGTGAAGTTGATCAGTGTAGGTCTCTTACTATTTGTATGTTCACTATGACATGACCAGGAACTGATGAAATTGGATGCATAAGGTCTGAGACCATGAGACCATTCAGAACTTTCTCTCCCTGCCAATGTAAACCTTACTGTATTATGGTCAAAGCTATAATGTAGGTAAATGGCTTTCCATTTTTTTCTCTGGGTTTGTTCTTGTTTTTACATAAGAAGAAGAAAGAAAATGGAGGTGTTATTCTTATTTTGCTTATAGAATCCTCATTGATTTTCAATTAGCACCTGAAAAACTTGAAACCGCTACCAAAAAGGCGAAATCAATATTCAGACATCAAGTTCATGGAGGGACAAAACCATTTGGCATTGCTAAAGCAGAAAAAACACCTGAACCCTCAGCTCCCCTCCGCTTTATTAGTCTGTAAAAGCAGGGGCCCAGTTCATTGTCAGGCTGTCTGGCTCACAATTTTACTGTTAACTTCACACTCAGTGCTCTCATAATGGTATTTTCAGACACAGCAGGCAGCACTTTCCAAAAAAGAAGCCTGGAGCACAGACTGCACAGCAGTTCAAAGCAGACAAAATAAGTTATTGCTGAACATAGAGGAGCAGTTAGCAGCTGAAGAACAACAGGCCTCCCTGTGAGCTGGTAGGGGAGAAAAAGAAGCTAGAGAAAACTCGAATATTGGATTTACGTGCATTACATTGACACAGACGCAGCTGCTAAGACATGGGGCTGCTGAATGTGTCAATAATTAACTAATGTCTCAAATTTTCAGCATTTTATCCACATTTCTCTTAATTCTAAAAGCTATGGGAACATATCTGTGCGTGCCTGAGCATTAGTTTTCACTTATCGCTGTATATTATGCAACATTTAAGATACCTGATAACCAAGTAGGAATAAAATGATATTGTCTGTTTGATTTATTCTTCTCCTAAGTGTCCAAGCCAATCTTAATATACATTCCAGCCCATAAAGATACTTCTAATGACTTTACATACATAGCTCTGGAAGCCTGGAACATTGTGAAATGTATACTAAACACTAAATAGAGATGCACGCATTCAAAAATTATCATACAAATGGAGAAAGTAATGGATTTTTTTATGTCAAATGATCTCTACGCTTGATTGAACTGCACGGTTGAAAACTCAACTTGGGGACAGGAGGAAAGATTGAAGTCTCTGGACAGAATAAGTGAGTGAGTAGAAGGAGCAGAGTCAGATTTAGAGGCTTTAGCAGAGGGGTCTAGGGAGCATTGTTTGGAGCATAAGGCTGAAAAAGTCACAAAAGCAATTATTCAAGAACTAAAGGGTCCCGTATTTTACTCATAATTTACGAGTTCATTCTCCTGAAAGCATTTTTTAAGCTTCTGTCCTGTAAATTCAAACATGAATTTAATTTTGGCATGCTTGTAAACACATTTGTTTCAGCCCTGCTCAGAACAGACTGTTTTTGTCTAAATCCTCATGAGCTGTGTCTGGCCATGCCCCTTTTCTGGAAGTGGATGTAGCTTGAGCTTTCAAAAAATGGGGGGCCTGTGCAAAAGTGACAAAAGCTGTAGTTCCTCGAGTGTCCACTTGAGGCTGGGTGCAGGAACCCTGATGGTGTTATGATTGTGTGTGTAAAACTGACAGATTTCACAGCCAAAATCAGTGGTTTTTAGTTTCTGTCAGTATCAATTAATCAGTCAATCAATCTTTATTTATATAGCGCCAATTCATAACAAGTGTTATCTCAAGACACTTTACAATAGAGCAAGAACTCTTCATTTTGTGGATACACATATATGCATAGATACACATATACATATAAAGATGCACATAAACATATATATACAAATATATACATCCAACACCCAACATGAATCCATATAGCCAATCATGAATCCCTCCATCATGGCGGCAGGAAATCTTGAATGTGTATGATAAATATTTTATCATATCAATATTTCCGCCAAGGAGGTTATGTTTTTGGGAGAGTTTGTCCGTCCATCCGTCCGTCCGTGAACAAAATAACTCAAAAAGTAATGGATGGATTTGAATGAAATTTTCAGGAAATGTTCAGCATGGGAAAAGGAAGAACTGATTCGATTTTGGTGTTGATAAGGATCAGCGTCTGGCCGCCATGGCGAAAAATGTGATTTCTGTGAATAACTACTAAACTAAAATAGAAGTTATTATGAATACAGTTGCTAATGGTATGTTTTCATGGTCAAGAAATCTAAATATTTAGATGAAATAAAGGTAGGACTAATATTTATGGTCAAAATGACAATATGGCTGAGGACTGTGGCGCTGGCGGAGGTCTGTGCTCTCCGAGTGCTTTCTAGTTTGTTCTATTTTTTAGGTGTTTTAACATGACTTTGCTGTTTTTATTTATTAGGATATTACCCATTTTATTTCGATTTCTTCCATCTCAATATTTCTTTGCCTTGTAAGTTCTATGTGTTTATATTGTGTTTTTATTAAGTTTTATTGTTGTTAATTAAACTCTGCCTGTTTTAATCCATGGCAATTTATCTGTTTTTATTTCCTGTCGTTCATTCCTTTGTTTGTTGAGCTGCATGTTTTTGGTATTAATAGTGTTCCGTAAATGAAGTTTCTCTCCAAACCTTGAAAACAGAGCATTTAATACAAGCGCTGTCAAGGATTTAAAGCACCTTGAAAAACCCTGAGCATGGGACCCAAACTTTTTCACCTACTTTCAAAATCCAAACAGTTCTTTCTGATTAAATGTGGACATTTGAGTAAACTTGGGAGAGAAATCTGTAAAAAAATTCTTAATAAAACATGTTGCAGAATAAGCAGGACAGATGGACAGACAACTCAAAAACTCAATGCCCTTGGCCTTGACCGAGGAAGACCCTGAAAATAAAAATGAAAGCTACCCACTATAGGATCACGTGTCAGTGACATTTGCTCGTTAAAGCAAAGAAATACTGACAGTGTCATCCTCGAGAACGCTTTTAAAAACTCAACAATACAAGAAAATGTCATAGATCTGCGTCTCCGCTCAATACCTTCACCAGTACTTGAGACTAAAAGCCTCTTTCCTGTCTGAACATCTCGGTGTCTCCTCGTTTCATGAAGTATATTGAGCGTGTAGGCAGCACTCAGCGGAGTGTGTACATAAGAAAATAATCCCCATCATGTTGCCACTGCTTTTAATTCAGCCAAATAGCACTCACAGCCATCAGTCCTGTTTTGCTGCTTTAAGTGACGTGAGAATAGTTAACACAAAATGTTCTTTTTGGGAGCGTGCTTTGTGGGCAATCAGGGGGTC
Organism: Scarus forsteni; assembly: GCA_036419115.1. NCBI lineage: Eukaryota > Metazoa > Chordata > Actinopteri > Labriformes > Labridae > Scarus > Scarus forsteni. The sequence goes on from JAZDUH010000341.1 coordinate 7,659,721, forward strand.
ATTAAAGTGTTTAGTAACAAACTGATCGAGAGTCACACATCGCTCCTTGGTGGTTGAGAAGAAAAGGAGAGAAAAGAGCTTAAAAAATACGAATATAAACATCGTCAGACTTTGGCCTGTATGAAAAACCTAATTAAATCTCAAAATGTCTCCATTTGGAGGTCAGACTGCAAACTGAAACCTTGAGATCTGAGTTTTGGACAGTTGCCATGTTGGCTTTTCTGAAGGGGAGGGACATGTCCAGACATTTTAGATTAGAGTGGCTGTCTGGCTGTTAAGAATCTTGTAAAATATATATTTAACTCTTCAGACTCTTCAATGATTTTTAAAAAAAATTGTATTTATAAAGAGCACTTTAAAATGACAATGCCACAGTCTGCTGCAGTCAGCTTCACACATGTGTATACAATGACATTATCGTATGAACGCTCACAGATCATCTTGATATTTGTTCATAGAGCTCTTCCAGATGATTTTAGAGTTTTATGTAAGCATTAATATGACTTATTTACAAATAGAACATTGGAAGCTTTCACATTGGAAGATATATAACAGATTAAAAGGATTCAGTTTGTCATAGAGGGGAAATATTATATATATAAATCATATATATACATAAATATAAATTATGAGTGTGTGTGTGTGTGTGTGTGTTTGTGTGTGTGTGTGTGTGTGTGTGTGTGTGTGTGTGTGTGTGTGTGTGTGTGTGTTTCTGAGTGTCTCAGACAGTGGAAACTGACAGGGAAGGAGGAACAAGAGGAACCTGAAGTGGCTGATATAAACAAATTCCACCAATGGTTGGAGAGGGCTGGACTGAAGGACAGCACAGAGGCACTTATCATGGCGGCACAGGAACAGGCCTTGAGCACCAGAGCAATAGAGGCCCAGATCTACCACACCAGGAAAGATCCCAGGTGTAGGCTGTGCAAAGAGGGCCCTGAAACAGTCCAGCACCTAATAGCAGGGTGCTGGCAGGAAAAGCATACATGGAACACCAAAACCAAGTAGCCGGTATAGTGTACAGGATCATCTGTGCAGAGTATAAACTGAAGACCCCGAGGTCAAAATGGGAAGCACCTCCCAAGGTGATGGAGAATGACCGAGCCAAGATCCTGTAGGACTTCCAGATACAGACCGACAAAATGGTAATGGCCAACCAACCGGACATTGTGATCATAGATAAGCAGCAGAGGAAAGTCGTTGTGATAGATGTAGCCATCCCAAGTGATAGCAACATCAAGAAAAAGGAACACGAGAAACTAGAGTAATACCAAGGGCTCAAAGAGGAGCTGGAGAAATCCTGGAAGGTGAAGGCAACAGTGGTGCCTGTGGTCATCGGGGCACTTGGGGCAGTGACCCCCACACTGGAGAAGTGGCTCCAACAGATCCCTGGAGAAAAATCAGACATCTCACTCCAGAAGAGTGCAGTCCTCGGAACAGCTAAGATACTGCGCAGGACCCTCAAGCTCCCAGGCCTCATAGAGGACCCAAGCAGAAGAGGATGAACAGCCACCCACCCAACCAGGGGAGAGGGGGGTGGGTGACAGAAGAGTTTTTATGTATAATAAAATACAAAGGTTACAAAAAACTGTTTTCCTGACCTTTTTTCTTTATTTATTTATTTTAAAAGAAGTCTGGTCTTATAGGTTTGACATAAATGAGTGATTTTGCAGAGATTATGTTCCGCGCTGAAGCTCCATTGCCGTGGCAACATGGCAGAATATTTATCTGATGCCGAAGAGTCAGACTACGACGACCGGTTTGAGTCTGAGTACATGGACGAGGAGCTCCATGAAAGAAGAATGCAGAGGGAGGAAGACGAACAGCTGGCTCGAGAACAACAAACAGAGCACGTCCACGACTCAATGCTAACTGGTGGTGTGCTTGTGGACAGTGTTCGCCTATAGCAACAGAAGAGGAGTGTGTTAGCTGCTCAGAGTGGGACTTGAAACTGGCTGACAAGCGTATGGATCTATCCAGGAATATATGTCTGACTACTCTGGAGGATTTCTCTGCAATGACAAACCGGGCTGTGGTAGAGACGAGCAATTTTGCAGAGATTATGTCCCGCGCTGAAGCTCCATTGCTGTGGCCCCCGCTAAGTGCGGCTAAATCGGTTGGATCTAAATAACTTCTGAAGGACTCCGAGCTGCACGATGTTTGTCTGAGTGAGTATATGAGCATGCACAAACCTAAAAATAAGGTCCAGGTGTCAAAAAACCGGAGTTTCCCTTTAAGGTCAGGGTTTAAAATCAACATTCTAAGAATAAAATCAAAATTGTGACGATACTCTCAGCATTCAGATTTCTTTGAAATAATCTTTGTACTGTAATTTTGCCACAAAGTTAATAGTTATGGATGCTGCCATTAAATATTTTTGTCTGTTTAGGATAAAATGAGAATTTGAAGATAAGTTAATTCACAAAAGGAAATTATGGAAACTGAGAAAAATGAGTCTGATTCTGAGGATAGTCAGGACTCAGAGACAAATGTCAAAATGTCCTCTGCATTGCCTCCCCCTCTCACTCCTTCAGGTCTTCCTCCTCCCTTCACCTCTCTGCGCCCTTCGCCCGTCACAGCACCACGGGGGGGCAGAGCTTTCTGTCGCTCTGCTCCCAAACCTTGGAACTCACTCCCACGGGACATCAGAAACATTGACTCTCCATCACACTTCATATCACGACTCAAATCCCATCTGCTCTCAAGTTGCATGTTCTCTCCAGTTACCATGATTCATTTTAACTTGAGATCAATTTTGTCCGTTGTTTTTTATTTATTTTAGTTGTTTTTAATAATTCTGTAAAGTGTCCTTGAGTGATGCAAAGGTGCCTTTTAACTAAATATATATATATATATTATTGTTAACACTGTCAGTATTCTGAGAATAAAGCCAAAATTCTGATTTAAAAAAAAGACACAAGTTTTTATTACAAAAAGGTTTATCTGAATTCAAGAAGGAAAAGAATCAGATATTCAGGGTCACACGTCATGAGTCAATGTTGTGACATCCTGTTGTGGAAGAAACATTTGTAGAAAGCTTTTTCTTTCTGTCCTACAGATTCATTTATTTAGAAAAAGAAAGAAAGAAAGAAAGAAAGAAAGAAAGAAAGAAAGAAAGAAAGAAAGAAAGAAAGAAAGAAAGTGTAAACATCAAAACTTGCATTGAATCTGACCTTTTCCAATCAGATTCAGGCCACTTTCAAATGCGGTACTAAATCAGATACGTATCCGATTTTCTTGAATGCGACCACGGTCTGAACAGGCAGGTTGCATTTAATGCGACTTTGATGTCATTAGAGCAGCAGTTTACTTCATGGTGCATGGTGGCACAACAGGTAGTGCTCGTGCCACACAGCAAGAAGTCTTTCTGTGTGAAGTTTGCATGTTATTCCGGGCACGCTGGCTTCCTCCCACAGGTCAAAAACATGCTCATTAGGTTAACTGGTGACTCTTTAATGCCCTTAGGTATGAATGTGAGTGTGGCCCTGCTATTGGCTGGCAACCAGTTCAAGGTATACCCCACCTCTTGCCCAATGACAAGTGGGATAGACTCCAGCCCCTCCACGACCCTGAAAGGGATAGACGGTATAAAAAAGAATGAATGAATGAATGAATGAACATTGGAGAGACAGTAGATCAGGGTCACCAACCTGTGGATCTTATTCCACTGGAAGATTTTCTAGACATTTCTAGGAGATCTTTGAAGCCCTAATTAAGTCTTGTTACAAATTAGCTCGCATCTGGTACTTGACAATAGTCAGTGAAGTGGCTAAAAGGGCTAATTAAATCCTTCTACAAATTAGCTCGTATGTGGTACCTGACAATAGTAAGTGAAGTGGCTGAGAGCAGCTTTAAGTGGAACAAGCTGAGACTACTTGTAAGGTTGATTGCTGCGAAGGGAACAGTTATCGAGCCATGAAACCATGTCGGTTTCATGGGTCAGAGCTAACTCCTCCCAGAAGTCTCTCTGTTTGGCACTATTTTATGATACAGCAAATGCCCTTGTGTTCTTCCACCCATCTGCTATTTCTCTCTATGGACTCAGGAAGGAACACAGTAGTGTATAAAGCTGGGTCAAATTTGACAAAAATCCTTCAAGCACTTTTGTGCCCACAAGATTTTAGATCTTGGCAGCTTTGTTCTTGTACCTCTGAAGTTCAGTTCAATTGATCTGAGCACCTGTGAGACATTTGTGCAAAGACTGAAGATTAGACCCCTACGAGTTCTTTATGTAGCAGGATGAGGTGTCTCATCTGTGTTTGGACGCAAGGTGTCACCCTGTTGTCTTGGGGTCTCTGTCAGCCAATGACCTGACGGGGGCACCCTATAAAAGGGGGTAGTAACAGTCCCCCTCCTCTTGCTCTGGCCGTTCTGACCACTTCCGGTCGCCTCACGCCTCTCCTCACGCTGCACCGGTGCAGGTAAGCTAGCAGTGGCTGCTAATGGTGTCCGTTGTTTAATTATCATGCTGATCTGCCTGTAATTCGCCCGCTTTTCAGATCGCTGTTCGCCGCTTCTAGACTGTTGCTGTTTTAGCACAGTTGACTGTGCTCCTTCGCTCCTCTCCCTCCGGGTGATCGCCAGGCCTGCTCGGTATGTATGTTGTCTAGCAAGCCTGTACTCTTATCCTCTAGTGCTCAAATTAATAAGAGCTAAATTTTATCTGACAGGGGCCGTGTGAGCCGGGTGTCTCCCTGGGGAACTCCAGCGTTAAACTACTGTAAGAAATCGTAATTTTGATCCTGTTCTGCTTCTGTTCGCCTCGCCTGTGCTGTTTCTACTGACTGCTTAGCTGCCTCACGGCTAACTAGCCGCTACCCTGCTTCCGTTACAGCCGCCTGCTTCTGCGGCTGTCCTACTGTCCTGTCTTGTGCTGCGGCTGTCCTACTTCTGGCGTGGCTTTTAACGCCTTGGTGCTCTGCTCGGCTGAAGCTGCCGCTTTACTGCTCCTCTGCTGTTCTGCTATACGGCTAAGCCTGTTGCTACATAGCACCAGTTTAAGAACTATTGCAGTTGGTCTGCGAGGTGGGCCGGGCCAAGTAATCTTATTATTGTGTGTGGATTCCTGAAAGCCTGGCATGCTGGACATGACATTTTATGGAGTCTGAATAATGGGTTTTCTTTGTTAGTTGATTTGGTTTCTTTCTTTTCCTGGGTTTTCTAGTGTTTTCCTGATTTATCTTGTTTACATTAATTGTTTGCTTTTTGTTTTAGTTCATGGGGAAACATTTTTGGGTTAAATTTGTTTCCATGAATTAGTATTTTCTTTATTCTTTTGAGTGTAAAACTATTGGTTTCTCTTTTGTTTTGAAGTAGTTAACTAATAGGTTACTTTTGTTGGCTCATTTGTTTCTTTTCTTTGGGTTTTCTAGTTTAGTTCTCTGATTTATTTCGTTTACCTAATAATTTGCTTTTTGTTTGAGTTCATGGGTAACATTTTTGGGTTAAATTTGTTTCCATGAATTGTGTTTTGATTTTCTTTTGAGTGTAAACCCATTAATTTCTCTTTGTTGTCTGTTTCAGTTGCTGAGTGCCTACGGTGGTGGCCCCTGGTGTCCTGGTGGTGGTTCCCCTTTTTTTGTGTGTGTGCAGTGTCCCCCTGCTTTTGAGTTGATCACTATATTAATGATTTATTGCACGAGTGATTGAAGTGTTTTCTTTCCTGGGATCCCCTCACCTGTCCTTGACCCACTGCACTTCTGGTAAGCCTCAGCTCCCTGAAACAGCCTTGTCCCCTTGCCTAGTGTGTGATGTGTTTTTTTTAATTGACTGTTTTTAAAGTGTCAAAAATAAATTGAATGTTTTTAAGTTTGACCACGTCTCCTGCTCTCCATTAAGCTAACGAACCTGAGTGTCTTAAAATTGATCATTCTAAATAAATCTTTGGCTGAAATTCCCAAAGTGGCGTTGTTGGACTTCCAAATCATCCTAGAAATTAATATCTGTTGGGTCAATTAGCTCCACTTCACCCTAGAGTTGCCACATTTAGTTATCATGTTCACAAGCAATAAGTGTGAATGAAACTTCATGTCCACCAAATTCTAAGCTTCAGCCTTGAGCCAAAATGAATTTCTGCAAAGTTTAAAGAATATTCCTTCAAGCATTAAGAGGGGCAAAGGACAGACAGGTGACCAGAAGCTCTTGTTCTAGGTGGTGTAGAGCCAAGAAATGGGTAAAGAGACATAACATGCATACATTCAAGCCTGAAACGATTCCTATATTGTTATTTCGTGATACGTTTTACAATGGGGCCTTGTGAGGAATTGGCTACTTTCAGAGACAGCCCCCAGTGGCCGTTTTAGGAACTGCGGTTTTTGACAATCTTGCCTTGACTCCTTTTTTTCTGCCCAGGTGTTTTCGTCGTACATAAAACATCCACAACACAGCATGTGTCTGGCTGGAGAGATTATGTAACCTTGGTGTTTCTTCCCGTCACTATCAGTTATCTTGACATAAACATTGGACTGGCTCTCTGCCTCAAGTTGTGCCCATGCATTAAGAAATCTAATGATTTTTTTCACCTCCTCCCGTATAATCCTTTACGGCTGTAATTTCTCTGTTGATCTGGCCGTGTTTTGTGTCAGGCAGCAGCGCAGCGTGCTGGAAGCCACCCATGTTGTCACTCATGAATGTTAATGATGAAATCATCTCTCACTGGCAGTCTGCCTTCATATCATGGATGAAGCAGAGCATGTCCTTGAAGCATGTTACTCTCCATGAGGAACCTCCGCTGCCTGCCTAGACCTAACTTTAAGAAAAACAAGTATTAAAAGTCGTCTGTTTAATTTGAAGAAGGTTGTTGTGATACAGGTGCAAACAACATTTTTCTTTTCCCTGTAGCTTTACTGCTGATCTTAGTGTGTACTGAGAGGAGGCTGAACATTTGGTGCCCTCAGTCAGAGATATGAACATTTTCACACCGGTGGCCGATTCATTGACATTTACAATGACATTTGACATTCTCAGATTCTTTCTGCCCTCAAACAAGAGATAAAAACACACGCAAAGTTTAAAGGTGCAGCTGTAACCTTTTTGTAAACAGCCTTGCTCACAAAATTCACAAAAACTGTTGGAGAAGCAATACCATGAAAAAAAGAAGATTTGGATTATGGTGTTTTATACTTACTGGTTCCTTTTTTCTGAGTTTGGCCTTGTTGACAGCCGTTTAAATGCACACTAACACCTGTACATTAAAGAGGACATATCATGCTTGTTTCTCCTTTTCACTATGCCAGACTAGGATGCCTGTAAAGCATTTCTGCCCTCAGTACAAGTCATTTAGTTCCTTCATTGCCCCACAATAGCATTCTCAATATCCTCATTTTAGGCCATTATCAAGCTCTTGTTGGAACGCTTGGTCTCAAGGATGACCTAAAGTTACCTCACAACGTCACAGCCCTTTGTGCTCTGATTGGTCAGTTCTATCAGGGGTTGAGCCAGCCTGTCCTTCTTCTTCTACTGTATTTTCCGGCAGGCTCAATGCAGCGACCGCGTATTGAATCCCCCTACATGCCAGAGCTGGTAATGAGTGAGTGTGAGCTAGGGAGCTATATACCCCTGCTGCTTGATGTGTTCCTCGGTGAGGGTTTGGGGCTGACAGACATCACAGAGGAGGAAGTGTTTTATCAGATTACTCCAATAAAAAGAAAGGTACCTCGTGTCGTCATGACGTTTGAAATCTCGCGGACATCTCGCAATGACCTATTTTCAGAGGCATCAAATCTCGTTCTAGGATATCAGAAAAAATACAATATCTCATTTTTTGAAAATTAAGGGGGTGTAAGTTCTTGTTTTCAAATGTATTATATTATATGTAAGTATTAAATCATGCAGCAGCATGATATGTCTCCTTTAACAGATGTGTATGATTCCCTCTCTACTTTTAGGCAAGTTTACAAACTCTAATCTGCATTGTCAAATATTAACACAAGTGTCTATATGAGTCTACACTAGGGATGTAACGGTATGAAAATGTCATATCACGGTTATTGTGACCAAAATTATCACGGTTATCATTATTATCGCGGTATTGTTGCAGTGTGCTAAAATGTTCAAAAAGTACTTTAACACAGTCTTGAAATCATTTAACCCCTTTAATATTATAATTCTAACAGTTCTTCAGTCTTTTTGTCAATAATTGTGTCAGGAAATGTCCTATAAGTAAATTTGTTTAAATTTTTTTATTAGAAACAAAAGTAAACAATTCTCGTAAGTATTTGACATTATTTTGTTATAAATGCTTAAACTTTGTGAAATTACAAGAATAGAAAAAAACGAATTTATACTTTAAACAGGTTTCTCTTCATAAACAACTGTAAATGAACATGTTCAAAGTTTTGAGACAGCAAAAAATAAATTTAACCTATTTTACATAAACTCAGACATTTTAGTTTGCCTGCAGCATTCGTGTCTATGTTACAGCTCCTTATATTAGATCACGTCCAGGCCTTTTTTTATTTTTTTTGTTTTACTAACGATAGTTCCAGTTCCAAATTGTGATTGATTAAGTCCATAAAACACAAACTATGACGGACAAAGACGATCTATTACGACGAAATAAGGCGAAACACGGCAAAAAAGAAAGAACAGCAGGAACACACTCCAGATAGATACTAATGCTGTTATTTACAATGTTTATACATTTTTAAGACAGAAAATCCTGATAAATCTCCTATAATTCACTCCGGTAGAGCTCACTGAATCCCCCCCAGCATCACCGTGAGTTATTGACACAGTGTGGTAATCAAACACGGTATAACAGTAATTTTAATTGGACACAGTAATGATTACCATGGGAAATTTCACCACAGTTTACCATTTTACCGGTAACCGCTACAACCCTGAGTTGATTTATCTATTTTTGGAGAGTTGGTGCATTTACAGTACACTGATAAAGTGTAATTATTGACTCTTTTTGGAGTGCCTGTGTATGTTTGTTTGTTAACAAGACTATGCAAAAACTACTTGACAGATTTTGCTGAACTTTTAAGGAGATGTTGGTAATGGCACCGCTTAAAAAAGTTTCGATTTTTGTGGTGACCCAGATAACCGCCCATCAGTGAAAGATCATTTTTTCTCAAAAACTGTCTCACTAATAATGATATCAGTATGATTCAGAGTGCTAGATGTGGGTTTTCAGGGTCAAGGAATCATATTGTGATGGTAACTTTATCAAGGAACTTCTGCTTATAGATGTAACAGAAATATGTGAGCTACCCTGGCCGAGGTTTGCGCTCTCTGAGGGCTTTCTAGTTAACGTTGCATCCACAGAAACTTAACCAACACCAAAAATTGTAACTTTTCTCAGTTTGCTGTGTAACCAAATACTTTTAACTGTAACTGGCCCTTTGTAGGTTCCCTGATGAGTTCAATTAGAAAACCTACTTTCAGAGCCACTGTTGCTGGGTTTTTCCAAACAGACAAAGTTTGTTGGCAGAGTCTATTTTAATACATTGTGGTGACATTGGTACCTCTGGCAGGAGGTTGTTATTGCCAGCGTGTGGTTTTTTTGTTAGTTTGTGTGTTTGTTAGTTTGTTTGTGTCTCTGTTAGCAAGATGACTCAAAAAGTTAAAGACGGATTCCGATGAAATTTCCAGGAAATGTCCATATTGGGACAAGGAACAAATTATTAGATTTTGGGAGTGATCCGGATCACCGTCTGGATCCACCATGACGAAAAATATGATTTTCATGAATAACTTCTGAAGTAAAATAGATGTCATATGTCATTATGAATTTAATTACTAATGGGATGTTTTCATTGTCAAAGATTCTAAATATTTAGATGAAATTAAGGTAGGAGTAATATTTAAAAAAATCACAATCTGGGTCAGGACTAGGGCTGGGTATTTCCAGCAACTTCACGATACGATACGTATCCCGATACACGTAAATTGTGAACATTGACTATGCTTTAAGCAAAATTCTTCACGAGTTTAGTTTTTTCATATAACAAGAAAAAGAATAAGGATGAGTTTTAAGTGGTTCTACAACTTGAGAGACATAAATTCAGATCCTCAAAGATGGTAGACCTAAGTTCAAATTTAGAACATATGCTTCATTAGCTCGTCTTCTACCTTGAACTGTGCCACTGTTAACATTACCCAAAGTGTATTTACAACAACTGTCCAAATATTTAGGCCGTATCGATTCTGTAGAATCCGTATCGATACACGTATCCCAAAGGAGTGTGATACGATATTTTGCTGTATCGATATTTTGAGCACAGGCCTAGTCAGGACTGTGGCGCTGGTGGAGGTCTGCGCTCTCCAAGTGCTTTTCTAGTTTTCTGTGTTTTGTCACTTTAAAATTTACAATCACAAAGGAAACTTACCAGCACTCCACATTCTTATGCTAACAATATCAGCTGTTCTAAGAAAATTTAGCAGAAATACAAAAAAATGTTTTGTTGATGTTAACAGCCAAACTTATACCACTAACATGCTGCTTTTGATTGTCTTTCCAGATTCATTGAGAACTTTTCGCAAACACCCTTCTGTAGCTTTGTCTTCATTTTTCACACAGGAATCTAATTTATTAAGCATGAACAAAAGTCAATCCAAAAAGTGGATTATCATCAACTCAAAGGAAACACATGGTACTTGTGCCATAATGAAAGAACCAGGCTTTAACATGCAAGCTCCAGGTAGTGACAATGCTGACACTATCTACTCTATCACGTGGATTCTTTCCATGCCTCCAACTCCAATTCTTAGACGTGTGAGCAGAAAGAACCAGAACATCACTGGGATCATCAGCTGGAGACCTCCTATCAACCAATTAGCCCCCACGACACCTCAAAGAGGATGGACATTAAACTCTGGTTCGAGCCCACCCCCCTCAGTACTTGACGTACTGCTCAGCGTGATAGAAGTAATTACTAATTTATCTGACCTACCATATGGAAATAAGAGCCCAAGCAGTATGTCACCTTCAAAGTATCCAGGCCCTGTACATGCAAGCTCCAGGTACTGAAATGCTGATACTACCTTCCCTCGTCCATAATCACCCCAACATATTAGCATATTAACAGTTACTATGAAGGACAGGGCTTGATAATGGATCCCCTCTTGTAAAGGGCAGGCTTGGCAAGGGTAAATAACCCTTTTGTTGGCTTTGTGATTGTTTCATTTCAATTTAATCTTCTAAGAAAGTTTGAAAAGGTGATGTTTGCTTGGTAGCAGTTGAATAGTAACATCATAGTTTCTCATGAGACCCCTATGGCTTTAGTGTTCACTTACTCTTCAGTATTTCATATATTGAGAATCATTCTAATACTTCTGATTATCTGATAACTTCCATTTCAATATGACTTATAAGTTGAGATGCAGCTGTACAACTTCATAGCAACACTTCAACGGTCTTTCCTTTGTGGACTTTATCTACCATGACAGTTTAATCCCATTACAAGTCTACATGTACAAGGGACATGAATCTAAAAGCAAGCTACCTGTCTCCAAGACAACACTGCACATAATGTCAATAAATGGTCGAGGACATTGCTGAGTTAATAACCCATGCTTATGTCTAGAGTTGTACCACAGACAAAAATAAACATTTGTGCAGCCCCCGGGCTGAGCCTGCTGAGACTTCAGAGCACTGATGGAAAATCAACTCCACACTGAAACACTTTTAAAATGGCAGTGATATGTTTCTAATTGGGGCGCTGAAAGGAAGCTGGTCAGGATAATGAAAGGTTATGTTGTGATTATGCTAATGTTGAATCGTAAACAGAGGAGTAATAACCGGGCACATTGTTGGTTCGGCTTGTCGAAGCATTTTCCCTCTCAAAAGCAACAAAGAAAGGCAGAAAAGAACACCCCACTCAGGACTGATTTACATTATAATGGTGTCTAAGGTAGAGGTCACAAAGTACATTCAGACAATGGTAGATCTTTATGGTAAATGGTTGTGTTTTGGTTTGATCAAGTTGTTCTTTAGAGGAACACTGCAAACAAAAGTAACAAACTCGGATTACAAAATCACAAGATCAATATTGGAATTAATGTTGGACTAATATTTGGCTAGTTTGAAACTGTAAAATGCAAAATGATCTCAAAGTGCACCTGGGGCCTATTCTACGAAGCAAGTTCAGCCTTGCGAGACAGCCTTGGAGCTACCTCACTGAACTGAGCGCGGTAGCCGGCGGTCTCGCTAAACGGTTTGACGACGCTGGTTATCAACCTCATAAGTGGATCCAGCTTTGCAATGAGCGCGTGCACGCAAATAAGGCGGAGCCCGCCGCATCTGACCAATCGCGAACATGAACCAGTCTGGAGTGTCAGAGCAGGCTGGAGAGCGAAGGACCACATACTTCACACACGAGGAGCAGGAGGCGATCATGACAAAGTATGAAGAATTAAAACATGAAATAAACATCAAAAGCAACACCGTCACCGCTGCAAAAGCACGGAAGGAGTGCTGGCAGAAAATTGCTGACAGTCTCAATGCATAAGTATAACACGCAAAAAAATTTTTGGTGCCATTATTATCCTGAAATAGCACTGTTCAACATGCACTTTTACTGTAACATGCACCAGACATGTCTAATTCATTTCCAAGATGAATTCACTTATTTGTTCATTCCTATCGTGTTAACATTTTTGTGTGATATGTAGCCCACATGAGCCCTACATGAATTCCTGTCACAATTTTAAGATGGGCAATAAAATATTGTCATGGAGCAGAAGTGTTGGCATTGAAGATCTTGTTACGGCAATGAGAGTCCTCCCCCAGATTTTCAGTCCTGCAGAGGAGCTGGCCGAGAGAGCTCATTGGTC